>JARGYO010001081.1:0-699747 GCA_029206835.1 Rana muscosa | reverse complement strand
AGCTTACACTCTAATGTCCCCTCCCCCCACAGTCACATCAGTCTCTGTACAGAGGAGCTTACACTCTAATGTCCCCTCCCCCCACATCACATCAGTCTCTATACAGAGGAGCTTACACTCTAATGTCCCCTCCCCCCCCCCCACATCACATCAGTCTCTGTACAGAGGAGCTTACACTCTAATGTCCCCTCCCCCCACATCACATCAGTCTCTATACAGAGGAGCTTACACTCTAATGTCCCCTCCCCCCACATCACATCAGTCTCTGTACAGAGGAGCTTACACTCTAATGTCCCCTCCCCCCACATCACATCAGTCTGTACCAGAGGAGCTTACACTCTAATGTCCCCTCCCCCCCACATCACATCAGTCTCTGTACAGAGGAGCTTACACTCTAATGTCCCCTCCCCCACATCACATCAGTATCTGTACAGAGGAGCTTACACTCTAATGTCCCCTCCCACCCACATCACATCAGTCTCTATACAGAGGAGCTTACACTCTAATGTCCCCTCCCCCCCACATCACATCAGTCTCTATACAGAGGAGCTTACACTCTAATGTCCCCTCCCCCCACATCACATCAGTCTCTATACAGAGGAGCTTACACTCTAATGTCCCCTCCCCCCACAGTCACATCAGTCTCTATACAGAGGAGCTTACACTCTAATGTCCCCCCCCACATCACATCCGTCTCTATACAGAGGAGCTTACACTCTAATGTCCCCATCCCCCCACATCACATCAGTCTCTATACAGAGGAGCTTACACTCTAATGTCCCCTCCCCCACATCACATCAGTCTCTGTACCAGAGGGGCTTACACTCTAATGTCCCCCCCCCCACATCACATCCGTCTCTGTACAGAGGAGCTTACACTCTAATGTCCCCCGCCCCCACATCACATCAGTCTCTGTACCAGAGGAGCTTACACTCTAATGTCCCCTCCCCCACATCACATCAGTCTCTGTACAGAGGAGCTTACACTCTAATGTCCCCTCCCCCCCCACATCACATCAGTCTCTATACAGAGGAGCTTACACTCTAATGTCCCCTCCCCCCCACATCACATCAGTCTCTATACAGAGGAGCTTACACTCTAATGTCCCCCTCCCCCCCCACATCACATCAGTCTCTATACAGAGGAGCTTACACTCTAATGTCCCCTCCCCCCCCACATCACATCAGTCTCTATACAGAGGAGCTTACACTCTAATGTCCCCTCCCCCCACAGTCACACTCTATTATTATTATTATTATTATTATTATTATTATTATTATAATTATACATTTTATATAGCTCTGACATATACCGCAGTGCTGTACAGAGAACAGAGCTATATAAATGTATAATAATAATAGTGTGTGACTGTGGGGGGGAGGGGACATTAGAGTGTAAGCTCCTCTGGTACAGAGACTGATGTGATGTGGGGGAGGGGACATTAGAGTGTAAGCTCCTCTGTATAGAGACTGATGTGATATGGGGGGAGGGGACATTAGAGTGTAAGCTCCTCTGTACAGAGACTGATGTGATGTGGGGGGGAGGGGACATTAGAGTGTAAGCTCCTCTGTATAGAGACTGATGTGATGTGGGGGGAGGGGACATTAGAGTGTAAGCTCCTCTGTACAGAGACTGATATGACTGTGGGGGGGGGGACATTAGAGTGTAAGCTCCTCTGTACAGAGACTGATGTGATGTGGGGGAGGGGACATTAGAGTGTAAGCTCCTCTGTACAGAGACTGATGTGATGTGGGGGAGGGGACATTAGAGTGTAAGCTCCTCCTGTATAGAGACTGATGTGATGTGGGGGGGAGGGGACATTACAGTGTAAGCTCCTCTGTACAGAGACTGATGTGATGTGGGGGGAGGGGACATTAGAGTGTAAGCTCCTCTGGTACAGAGACTGATGTGACTGTGGGGGGGGGAGGGGACATTAGAGTGTAAGCTCCTCTGGTACAGAGACAGATGTGATTTGGCTCAGTGTTCTCTGTACAGCACTGCAGTATATGTCAGAGCTACAGTTGTGCTCAAAAGTTTGCATACCCTGGCAGAAATGGTGACATTTTTGGATTAATATTGAAAATATGACTGACCATGCCAGAAAACTGTCTTTATTCGAGGATAGTGATCACACAAAGACATTTATTATCTCTGTTTTTTTTGGATCCTTTTTAAATCACAATAACAGAAATCACCCAAATGGCCCTGATAAAAAGTTTACATACCCTGGAATGTTTTGGCCTTGGTACAGGCATAGAAGGTGGCACACGCGGGTTAAAATGGCAATTAAAGGGTTACCCGTATATACTCGAATATAAGCCGAGGCACCCAATTTTAACCCCAAAAAACTGGGAAAACGTATTGACTCGAGTATAAGCCTTGGGTGTCCATCTGCATAAAATAAAGAAAAAATATTGCGCTAATCACAAAAATAAGTGAAGAAACGTGCAGAGAAAACAAAACAAAAAAGCTGCTACATAAAATGTGACTAAGGGCTCTTTCACACGGGGCGGATCCGTGCAGATCCGCCCCGTGAAGCTCCGCTTGCTCAGCGGGGATCGCTCCGTTGATCCCCGCTGAGCCGACGGATGACTGGGCAGTCCCCGCACACTGTGCAGGGACCGCCCTGTCAGAGCGCCGCTCTCCCCTATGGGGAATCGGATGACGACGGACCGTAGAGTCCGTTGTCATCCGATCCGCTCCGCCGACGGAAGGAAAAATAGGATTTTCCTCCGTCACACTTTGGCGGAGCGGAGCGGAGCGGATGTCAGCGGACATGTCTCCGCTGACATCCGTGCCTCCATAGGGGTGCATGGAGGATCCGTTTCAGGTCCGCCTAAAAAACTGACAGGCGGACCTGAACGGACCTCCGTGTGAAAGGGGCCTTAAATTGATAAACGTGGAATTGGAATGTAGCGCTGTATGAAAAAAAAAAAAAAAGGCCCAATGATTTAGGGCCTCAAAATAAACAATATCAATATAGTGAGTCCCACACAGTGTCCAGAAATGAATCCGTATTGTGAAGAAAGAACCATAAGGCACTGAAGGGTCATCACATAACTCCTGTAGAATAAGAGAGGTAGAATACTCTTACCAGAACGTTGACCCCGCATCTCTCTATAAAGAGGACCTGTCACACACCATTCCTATTACAGGGGATGTTTACATTTCTTGTAATAGGAATAAAAGTGATTAAAAAAAAATAAAAAAAAAAGGAAAATAATTGTAAAAAAATAAATAAATAAGTAAAATAAATAAATATTAAAATAAAAAAAGGAAAACGCCCCTGTCCCCGGTAGCTCGCGATCAGAAGCGAATGCACGCGTAAGTCGTCCACATATGTAAACGCCGTTCAAACCACATATGTGAGGTATCGCCACGTGCGTAACCTGGTAACCTGTAAAAAAAATGAAAGCGTCGCCTATGGAGATTTTTAAGTACTGAAGTTTGGCGCCATTCCATGAGTGTGCGCAATTTTAAAGCGTGACATGTTGGGTATCTATTTACTCTGCGTAACATCATCTTTCATATTTTCCCCAAAAATTGCGCTAAATTTACTGTTTTTTGTTATTTTTTAATTCATGAAACCATTTTTTTTTTTTTTTTTTTTTTTTTTTTAAAAGGCGTTTGAAAAATTATGGCACAAATATCGTGCAAGAAAAAAAGTTGCAATGGCCGTCATTTTATTCCCTAGGGTGTCTGCTAAAAAAAACATATTATAATGTTTGGGGGTTCTGAGTAATTTTCTAGCAAAAGAATGATGATTTGTACATGTAGGAGAGAAGTGCTAGAATAGGCCCGGTATGGAAGTGGTATAAAAAGCCCCGGGGTTGAAGTGGTTAAATCATTGAACAGTACTGACTGGCATAGTCAAGGCTTTGGCTATCCTTTTCCATCTTTATAAAGTTCCATTATCTTGTTACGCAGGTCTTTTCTGCCCCCAATGGCTCAGTATCTAGGCTGCTTAGTGCATCCATGTGAGAGCTAACAAACTCATTGACTTTTTATACACAGACACCAATTGTGATTTAAAAAGCCACAAATGTGGGAAATTAAAGGGGTTGTAAAGGTAAAAGGTTTTTTCACCTTAATGCATTCTATGCATTAAGGTGAAAAAACATCTGCGGATTTACTTACCTGACCCCTCGAAAGTCCCGCGCCGTGAACGCGCTGGCTTCTCGGCTCATTCATTGGTTGATTGAAAGCAGCGCAGCCATTGGCTCGGGCTGCTGTCAATCACATCCAATGACGCGGCGCGCCGGGGGCGGGGCTGAGTGATACAGTGAGCAGCTATGGCCACCGGCTGTATCACGAGAGCGCGCCCGCAAGAACTCCTCACCATGCGAGCTTGCATGAAGGTGAGGAGCCGAGAGAGCCGCCGAGGGACCCCAGAAGACCAGGTTCGGGGGCCACTCTGTGCAGAACGAGCTGCACAGTGGAGGCAAGTATAACATGTTTGTTATTTAAAAAAAACAAAGCTTTAGTGTTCCTTTTAACCTTTAACCACTTCAGCCCCGGAAGAATTTACCCCCCTTCCTGACCAGGGCACTTTTTGCGATTCGGCACTGCGTCGCTTTAACTGACAATTGCGCGGTCGTGCGACGTGGCTCCCTAACAAAATTGACGTCCCTTTTTCCCCAGAAATAGAGATTTCTTTTGGTTGTATTTGATCACCTCTGCGGTTTTTATTTTTTGCGCTATAAACAAAAATAGAGCGACAATTTTGAAAAAAAAATGCAATATTCTTTACGTTTTGCTATAATAAATATCCCACAAAAATATATAAAAAAAAAATATATATATTTTTTTCTTCCTCAGTTTAGTCCGATACGTATTCTTCTACATATTTTTGGTAAAAAAAAGTCATATCGTCTGCAAAATACGGGATAGAATTGTAGCATTTTTTTTATAATTATATTTTTTTTATTCGTAATGGGGGCGATCAGCGACACTGGCCAGGAGGGGGTTAACCACTCAGGGGCGAGGAAGGGGTTATGTGTGTCCTAGGGAGTGATTCTAACTGTGGGGGGGCGCAAACAAACTGAAAAACAAACAAACATCAATTGCCGCCACTGTGCCCATTAAACGCAGCCACTGTGCCCAAACGCCACCAGTTTGCCCCCCAAATGCAGCCAGTTTCCCCCCAGCCCGGCAATTACCTTCCTCGGGTCAGCGCCGTCCTCCTCCATGCTCCCTCATGTCTTCTCCCGCCCTCAATGTCGCTTCAGCCAATCAGGTTACCGGTAACCAGACCCGGTGAACCTGATTGGCTGAGACGCGTGTCAGTGTTAACCAAGGAACGCACAACCTGTGCACCCCCTGGTTAACTATTTGGTAGCTGATTTACAGCCCACAGGCTGTAATCCGGAAGCCTATCAGAGCCGCTGGCACTGATAGGCACTTCCAAAAACCAACAAACTGCTGTTATTCAGATGGCGACAAAACATACATTCATGCAATGCATTGTAATGCAATGTATTGTTGACTTGATTGACGGTGCAGGGGAGAGAGGGGGCGGCGCTCCTGCGCCCACTATGGACGCACCGCCACTGGCTACCAGTGACACGACACTTATCACTGCTCCCGATCACAGGGAGCAGTAGATTTCTGTCCTGTCACAAGGCAGAACAGGGAAATGCCTTGTTTACATAGGAATCTCCCCGTTCTGCAGCTCTGTGACACGATCGTGGGGACAACCAGTGGACATCGAGTCCACGGGACCCGCGGTCACACTCCCGGAGCTCGCGGCGGGCGCGCGCAATTACACGATTTAAAGGGGACGAACAGGTACGTCCATATGTGCAGCCGTGCCATTCTGCCGACGTAAATAGTCATGCAGCGGTCAGTCGGCAAGCGGTTTATTGCCATTGTAACCCGTGTGTGCCACCTTCTGTGTCTGTACCGAGGCCCAAACATTCCAGGGTATGTAAACTTTTGTATCAGGGCCATTTGGGGGACTTTCTGTTATTATGATTTTAAAAGGAGCCAAAAAACGAAGTAATTATTAATGGCTTCATGTGATCGCTATATTTTGAATAAAAGACAGTTTTTTGGCATGATCAGTCATATTCAATATTAATGCCAAAATATCACAATTTCTGCCAGGGTATGCAAACTTTTGAGCACAACTGTATATAAATGTATAATAGTGTGTGACTGTGGGGGAGGGGGGGGGGACATTAGAGTGTAAGCTCCTCTGTACAGAGACTGATGTGATGTGGAGGAGGGGACATTAGAGTGTAAGCTCCTCTGTATAGAAACTGATGTGATATGGGGGGAGGGGACATTAGAGTGTAAGCTCCTCTGTATAGAAACTGATGTGATGTGGGGGGAGGGGACATTAGAGTGTAAGCTCCTCTGTACAGAGACTGATGTGACTGTGGGGGAGGGGACATTGGAGTGTAAGCTCCTTTAACACAGAGACTGATGTGATTGGCTCAGTGTTCTCTGTACAGCACTTCGGTATATGTCAGAGCTATAGAAATGTATAATAATAATGGTGTGTGGGGGAGGGGGGATATTAGAGTGTAAGCTCCTCGGGTACTGGGACTGGCTCCAGTGTTCTATGTAATGTGGTTCTATACTTTGTCTATCCCTGCAGTATCTTGGACCTCCGGTGGCCTACATCCAGCAGGTCCTGGTGAAGGGGGTGGTATCTCCGTGGGACAAGAACTTCCTGGCTGTGGACGTGTTTCGTTCTCCTTTGTCACGAGTGTTCTCCTTAGTCGAGGAAATCCGGAACCATGTGCTCAGGGACAGGTACTTCCAGCTCCCCGATATCCTGCCGAGGCATTCGCTCAGAATACACCCAGAGATTGGGGGGTCCACGTGTTCAACAAAGGCCTGGGGTTTAATGAAAAAGGAATCGTAGACCTAATGCTGTGAGAGACTAGTAATGTAGTATTAGGGGTTGGGTTATGGTCATTCTAGGTGCTGCTAAGTGGAAGCAAACTATAACTAGTCTTAAAAATGTTGCCGCCCCCTTCCCACTACCTATCCTACCTAAACGATACCTTACCTATTGTAGCCCGCTTCAGTCAGGCCAGGTTATCCCACTGGCCCAGCTTTCCTGTGTCCATGAACGGCTGCTGCAGGGGAAATGAGAGACTGCCGGTCTGGTCATATGATCCCACAGGCTCCAGCTCTCCTGTGTCAGTGAGTGGCTGCTGCAGAGGAAAAGAGAGACTGCCGGTCTGGTCATATGATCCCGCAGGCTCCAGCTCTCCTGTGTCAGTGAGTGGCTGCTGCAGAGGAAAAGAGAGAATGCCGGTCTGGTCATATGATCCCGCAGGCTCCAGCTCTCCTGTGTCAGTGAATGGAGGGAGGAGCCTATGGGTGATGTTGCGGGTTCTAGAATTCACAGCCGTTGTGCGCTCCCTTACACAGGATTACGTGACCCAACCGGAGTGGTTTGAAAATGGGTAAGTACAGAGATAATTGTATACAGAATAGGTAGAAGGAGGGAATATTTTCAAGAATAGTTCTAGTTGGGCTTTTCATTCCAAGGAGGCAATTCTTTCTTCACACAGTGCCAGCTGTTATAAACAAAATATCTTTTCATAAATGGCGTCCATAAAAATGGAATATTGGCCCCCCGAGGTGTCCTTTATCCACTCTATAGTCTTGGATTTGCTTAGAAAACCCAGAAGAATATCTAAAGCCAGAAGGTTTGGATGGAGCTGTGAAGGGTTAGAACCTCTGTCAGGTGTCCCCGCCGGGTAGATTCATCCTTGTTTGTCTTGGTGACCACTTGAGACAAAGTTATGGGAAATGTTAATGTCGCCAAAGCAGGAGGTGAGGGAAAATCTTCCAATAGGGACATAAGAGGGGATCTCCTCTTATTTTGGAGAAGGTTCCTCCTTCAGTCGGGGCACAGACTGCAAACACACTGATAGGCCTTTCCCTGGTCTATCCGAAACAAACCCATCCGTATCAAAATATTTGCACAAATAGATGAAATCGGGAGAAGGGATCCTTTTTTTTTTTTAAGGTGCTCTGCATGCAATGACGGTTGGGTGGTCGGTGTTCAGCCATTGGTTCTCATATCCTGGATCCCTCTGCAGAGCCGGTCAGAAGAGCCTGGAGGACGTGTGTCTGCAGGTGACCGATCTGCTGCCTGGACTCCGGAAGCTCCGGGACAAACTGCCGGAACATGGCTGCCTCCTCCTGTCTCCGGCCAACTTCTGGCAGAACAACCGCGATCTGTTCAACAACGACCCCGACCTTATCCGGACCATCCAGCAACATGAACCCAAGACCCTGCAGACCTCCGCCACCCTCCGAGGTAAGCAAACGCCTCTCACCTCGCACTGAAGGGCCCCGATTCCTGCTCCGCCCTCTGCGTGCACCCCGATTCCTGCTCTGCGTGCACCCCGATTCCTGCTCCGCCCTCTGCGTGCACCCTGATTCCTGCTCCGCCCTCTGCGTGCACCCTGGGTTCCTGCTCCGCCCTCTGCGTGCACCCCGGGTTCCTGCTCCGCCCTCTGCGTGCACCCCGGGTTCCTGCTCCGCCCTCTGCGTGCACCCCGGGTTCCTGCTCCGCCCTCTGCGTGCACCCCGGGTTCCTGCTCCGCCCTCTGTGTGCACCCCGGGTTCCTGCTTCGCCCTCTGCGTGCACCCCGGGTTCCTGCTCCGCCCTCTGCGTGCACCCCGGGTTCCTGCTCCGCCCTCTGCGTGCACCCCGGGTTCCTGCTCCGCCCTCTGCGTGCACCCCGGGTTCCTGCTCCGCCCTCTGCGTGCACCCCGGGTTCCTGCTCCGCCCTCTGCGTGCACCCCGGGTTCCTGCTCCGCCCTCTGCGTGCACCCCGGGTTCCTGCTCCGTCCTCTGCGTGCACCCCGGGTTCCTGCTCCGCCCTCTGCGTGCACCCCGGGTTCCTGCTCCGCCCTCTGCGTGCACCCTGGGTTCCTGCTCCGCCCTCTGCGTGCACCCCGGGTTCCTGCTCCGCCCTCTGCGTGCACCCCGGGTTCCTGCTCTGCCCTCTGCGTGCACCCCGGGTTCCTGCTCTGCCCTCTGCCTCCACACCGATTCCTGCTCCGCCCTCTGCCTCCACACCGATTCCTGCTCCGCCCTCTGCCTCCACACCGATTCCTGCTCCGCCCTCTGCCTCCACACCGATTCCTGCTCCGCCCTCTGCCTCCACACCGATTCCTGCTCCGCCCTCTGCCTCCACACCGATTCCTGCTCCGCCCTCTGCCTCCACACCGATTCCTGCTCCGCCCTCTGCCTCCACACCGATTCCTCCTCCACACCGATTCCTGCTCCGCCCTCTGCCTCCACACCGATTCCTGCTCCGCCCTCTGCCTCCACACCGATTCCTGCTCCGCCCTCTGCCTCCACACCGATTCCTGCTCCGCCCCCTGCGTGCACCCCGGGTTCCTGCTCCGCCCTCTGCGTGCACCCCGGGTTCCTGCTCCGCCCTCTGCGTGCACCCCGGGTTCCTGCTCCGCCCTCTGCGTGCACCCCGGGTTCCTGCTCCGCCCTCTGCGTGCACCCCGGGTTCCTGCTCCGCCCTCTGCGTGCACCCCGGGTTCCTGCTCCGCCCTCTGCGTGCACCCCGGGTTCCTGCTCCGCCCTCTGCGTGCACCCTGGGTTCCTGCTCCGCCCTCTGCGTGCACCCCGGGTTCCTGCTCCGCCCTCTGCGTGCACCCCGGGTTCCTGCTCTGCCCTCTGCGTGCACCCCGGGTTCCTGCTCTGCCCTCTGCCTCCACACCGATTCCTGCTCCGCCCTCTGCCTCCACACCGATTCCTGCTCCGCCCTCTGCCTCCACACCGATTCCTGCTCCGCCCTCTGCCTCCACACCGATTCCTGCTCCGCCCTCTGCCTCCACACCGATTCCTGCTCCGCCCTCTGCCTCCACACCGATTCCTGCTCCGCCCTCTGCCTCCACACCGATTCCTGCTCCGCCCTCTGCCTCCACACCGATTCCTCCTCCACACCGATTCCTGCTCCGCCCTCTGCCTCCACACCGATTCCTGCTCCGCCCTCTGCCTCCACACCGATTCCTGCTCCGCCCTCTGCCTCCACACCGATTCCTGCTCCGCCCCCTGCGTGCACCCCGGGTTCCTGCTCCGCCCCCTGCGTGCACCCCGGGTTCCTGCTCCGCCCTCTGCGTGCACCCCGGGTTCCTGCTCCGCCCTCTGCGTGCACCCCGGGTTCCTGCTCCGCCCTCTGCGTGCACCCCGGGTTCCTGCTCCGCCCTCTGCGTGCACCCCGGGTTCCTGCTCCGCCCTCTGCGTGCACCCCGGGTTCCTGCTCCGCCCTCTGCGTGCACCCCGGGTTCCTGCTCCGCCCTCTGCGTGCACCCCGGGTTTCTGCTCCGCCCTCTGCGTGCACCCCGGGTTCCTGCTCCGCCCTCTGCGTGCACCCCGGGTTCCTGCTCCGCCCTCTGCGTGCACCCCGGGTTCCTGCTCCGCCCTCTGCGTGCACCCCGGGTTTCTGCTCCGCCCTCTGCGTGCACCCCGGGTTCCTGCTCCGCCCTTTGCGTGCACCCCGGGTTCCTGCTCCGCCCTCTGCGTGCACCCCGGGTTCCTGCTCCGCCCTCTGCGTGCACCCCGGGTTCCTGCTCCGCCCTCTGCGTGCACCCCGGGTTCCTGCTCCGCCCTCTGCGTGCACCCCGGGTTCCTGCTCCGCCCTCTGCGTGCACCCCGGGTTCCTGCTCCGCCCTCTGCGTGCACCCCGGGTTCCTGCCCCGCCCTCTGCGTGCATCCCGGGTTCCTGCCCCGCCCTCTGCGTGCACCCCGGGTTCCTGCTCCGCCCTCTGCGTGCACCCCGGGTTCCTGCTCCGTCCTCTGCGTGCACCCCGGGTTCCTGCTCCGCCCTCTGCGTGCACCCCGGGTTCCTGCTCCGCCCTCTGCGTGCACCCTGGGTTCCTGCTCCGCCCTCTGCGTGCACCCCGGGTTCCTGCTCCGCCCTCTGCGTGCACCCCGGGTTCCTGCTCCGCCCTCTGCGTGCACCCCGGGTTCCTGCTCCGCCCTCTGCGTGCACCCCGGGTTCCTGCTCCGCCCTCTGCGTGCACCCCGGGTTCCTGCTCCGCCCTCTGCGTGCACCCCGGGTTCCTGCTCCGCCCTCTGCGTGCACCCCGGGTTCCTGCTCCGCCCTCTGCGTGCACCCCGGGTTCCTGCTCCGCCCTCTGCGTGCACCCCGGGTTCCTGCTCCGCCCTCTGCGTGCACCCCGGGTTCCTGCTCCGTCCTCTGCGTGCACCCCGGGTTCCTGCTCCGTCCTCTGCGTGCACCCCGGGTTCCTGCTCCGCCCTCTGCGTGCACCCCGGGTTCCTGCTCCGCCCTCTGCGTGCACCCCGGGTTCCTGCTCCACCCTCTGCGTGCACCCAGGGTTCCTGCTCTGCCCTCTGCGTGCACCCCGGGTTCCTGCTCTGCCCTCTGCCTCCACACCGATTCCTGCTCTGCCCTCTGCCTCCACACCGATTCCTGCTCCGCCCTCTGCCTCCACACCGATTCCTGCTCCGCCCTCTGCCTCCACACCGATTCCTGCTCCGCCCTCTGCCTCCACACCGATTCCTGCTCCGCCCTCTGCCTCCACACCGATTCCTGCTCCGCCCTCTGCCTCCACACCGATTCCTGCTCCGCCCTCTGCCTCCACACCGATTCCTCCTCCACACCGATTCCTGCTCCGCCCTCTGCCTCCACACCGATTCCTGCTCCGCCCTCTGCCTCCACACCGATTCCTGCTCCGCCCTCTGCCTCCACACAGATTCCTGCTCCGCCCCCTGCGTGCACCCCGGGTTCCTGCTCCGCCCTCTGCGTGCACCCCGGGTTCCTGCTCCGCCCTCTGCGTGCACCCCGGGTTCCTGCTCCGCCCTCTGCGTGCACCCCGGGTTCCTGCTCCGCCCTCTGCGTGCACCCCGGGTTCCTGCTCCGCCCTCTGCGTGCACCCCGGGTTCCTGCTCCGCCCTCTGCGTGCACCCCGGGTTTCTGCTCCGCCCTCTGCGTGCACCCCGGGTTCCTGCTCCGCCCTCTGCGTGCACCCCGGGTTCCTGCTCCGCCCTCTGCGTGCACCCCGGGTTCCTGCTCCGCCCTCTGCGTGCACCCCGGGTTCCTGCTCCGCCCTCTGCGTGCACCCCGGGTTCCTGCTCCGCCCTTTGCGTGCACCCCGGGTTCCTGCTCCGCCCTCTGCGTGCACCCCGGGTTCCTGCTCCGCCCTCTGCGTGCACCCCGGGTTCCTGCTCCGCCCTCTGCGTGCACCCCGGGTACCTGCTCCGCCCTCTGCGTGCACCCCGGGTTCCTGCTCCGCCCTCTGCGTGCACCCCGGGTTCCTGCTCCGCCCTCTGCGTGCACCCCGGGTTCCTGCTCCGCCCTCTGCGTGCACCCCGGGTTCCTGCCCCGCCCTCTGCGTGCATCCCGGGTTCCTGCCCCGCCCTCTGCGTGCACCCCGGGTTCCTGCCCCGCCCTCTGTCTGGTCCCTGTGGGGTGTGGTGGTTCACTTTAAATTTGAATTATCTTATTAATTGTTGTTCCTCCCTTTTTTTTTTTTTTTTTTTCTTTTATCATTTATTAATTGGCCCCATTTGTAAAATAGTTTTTTTCTTTGAACAGATTTGCTGTTTGGGGTTCCGGGAAAGCAGAGCGGAGTCAGTCTGTACAACCGCAAGCGGATCGTGTCCTACACCATCACCCTGGTGCTGCGCAGATATGACGCCAAGTGAGTAAACCGGGGGAACGCCGGCTGTGGTCTCGCTCTCTCATGACTCCATGCCGTCTGTTGCTTAAAAAAATGTTTTCCAGCAAGAACTCCTCTGTGTCTTTTATTAATCTCTCTCTCCAGTATCTTCCCAACTATAGAAGTTACACTAACAGGTCTATAAATACTTGGGAAAGACTTTGATCCCTATTTAAATATTGGCACCACATTGGCCCTGCGCCAATCCAGTGGTACTATTCCTGTCATTAACGAGTCCCTAAAAATGAGATACAATGGCTTTGAAATTACAGAGCTCAATTATTTTAGGATCCGTGGCTGTATGCCATCTGGTCCAGGTGCTTTATCCACCTTTTATTCTGTCTAATGGCGCGTACACACGAACGGATTTTCCGCCGGCAAAGACTTGGATGGTTTTACCGACGGAATTCCGCTCAAGCTTGGCTTGCATACACACGGTCAGACAAACGTTCTCCGAACTTTCGTGCGTTAAGAACGCGGTGACGTACAACACTACGACGAGGCGAGAAAAAGAAGTTCAATGCTTCCGAGCATGCGTGTGTTTTTTTTTTTTTTTCCGGTCGGAATGGCATACAGACGAACGGATTTTCCGAACAAATTTTTTTCCGTTGGGAAAAATAGAGAACCGGCTCTCTATCTAAGTCAGTCGGAAATTCCGACAGAAAAAGTCAGATGGGGCATACACACGGTCGGAATATCCGGCGAAAAGCTCCCATCGGACTTTTTCTGTCAGAAATTCCGACCGTGTGTACGCGGCATTAATATTCCTGGACCAGATCACTTTTGAGCCATTGTGGATCATTTGGGGCTGTGTCACTACCACCCCCATTATGGACATAAGCCCCCCCCCCCCCCCCATGATCCTTTGTATACACAGAGCTGAAGAAAGTATTTAATAAATTGGCCTTTTCTTTGTCCCCAGTCACCCACTCTCTAGATTATTTTGCAAACGGCCTACATGCTCAGACCTAACCTTTTTACTATTAATATATTTGAAGAATTTTTGGGGGTTTGTCCTATGTTTTGCAATCTGCCAGTTTTGAATTTTTGCATCCTTAATTTCCTTTTTACATATTCTGTTATATTCTTTGTAGCATTTAAACGATGATAGTGTTCCCTGCTCTCGCGCGTGATCCCTGGGCGTGCGCCGCTGATCCCTGGACGCGCGCCGCTGATCCCTGGGCGCACACCCTGATACAACTGACCCTTTCAGAGCAAACATACTGCTGATGCGGCCCATGATGAAATTGAGTTTGACACCCCTGCCCTACATCATGGGTACTCAACCTGCAGCCCTACAGCTGTTGTTGCAGAACTACAAGTCCCATGAGGCATTGCAAGGCTGACCGTTACAAGCGTGACCCCCAAAAGCAGAAGCATGATGGGACTTGTAGTTCCACAACAGCTGGAGGGGCACAGGTTGAGCGCCCATGCCCTATGTCATGGTCCAATCTTTTACAGGGGTAAGTGGTTGGGAGGAGCCAACAAGTGCTCCACCCCTCCTGTTCTGCACCTACCAGCTGCAATGCGATCCGCTGTTTCTATTACAGGAAGTACTGCATGTCTGGCAGCGCAAGCACAGGTCTGAACCCATGGTTAGCGTTGGCAGGAAGCAGGGATACAGCAAGGAGACTGGCAGGATCTCCAGGTCTTTAGACTGTATTTGGCATTCACTCTATAAAAGAGTTTGAGATATAAAATGATATAAAAGATATAAAATGTACTGAGGGGAATTGACTTTAGGAAAGTTATTTTTTGGAGTTTACCATTCACTTTAAAAGGTCCAGCTGTAAAAAAAAAAGAAAAAAAAATTAAAAACACTGTAGCTGCTGACTTTTAATAAGCACACTTACCTGTCCTACTCACCTGCAATGTCGGCCGCCCGAGGCCGATCCGTCCATCAGAGGGGGTCGGCGCCGCCATTCGAAGTAAGGGAAACAGGCAGTGGAGCCTTGCGGGGCTTCACTGCCCGTTTCCTACTGCGCATGCGCGAGTCGCGCCACGCTTTGTGAATGGCCCGGCTGTCTTCTGGGACACACACACAGGTCCCAGAAGACAGCGCACCCAAATGTCCCAGAAGACAACGCGAGGAGAAGACTGAAGACTACCGCGTTCTAGGAAGTGGCAGATTAGGATGATCTGCCTAGCAACAGCCATTTCTGGTAATTATTTAAAAAAAAAAAAAAATCACATTTTTTGGAGCCTTTTTGTGTAATTTTTTTTTTTTTTTTTTTTGGGGTGGACCTCCGCTTTAATTCACACGTTAAATAATAAATGGGAATCCTCTAACTCTGTGAAGGATTTGGAAACCCGTTTGTCTCTCACACACCTGCCACGCTGCAGAGCCAGGTTGGTGACACCGTTAGTGTCACCAACCTTTCAGTTTTGCGTCACTACCTGTTGGGTTATGAAGGATTGGAGTGGTGCTGGTGATGAATTTCCTGTAAGTGTTTTTCTTTTTATTGTTTTTTTTTTTTTTCAGGTTTCTGAACAGTCTGAGGTCCCATCTGACACAGCTGTATCCTCACACCAACAGCACCTCCCGGGGGAAGAACACGGTCCACGTCCATTTCAAGGAAGAGATCGGCATCGCCGAGCTGATCCCTCTGGTCACCACCTACATCATCCTGTTTGCTTATATTTATTTCTCCACTAGTGAGTACATCTCTCCACAAATTATATCATTAGCGTTGCTGCCGAATTGCTGGACCTCCTCAGGTGTAACTGATTTGATTCGTATGGAGCCTCTCCGAGTCCTACAGATAGAGAGCCGCACTGAGGTCACCATCCATAGCTGAGCAGCAAGCCGTATTATGTTAACCCCTTCAGCCCCGGAAGAATTTAAACCCCCCCTTACTCTTTCGTCCATGGACCGACACAGCTTCTCTATTGACAAAGTGGGTATTATCCGTTAATTAGGAGTGACTAGGCAGAAAAACTTGTAAAAAGTGTTGCATCACACCTTCTACAGTACCGCCCAGGGGGCGGACCCTCTGGGTATACCCTCTCAGTCTGCACATCGCAGATCAGTTTTTTTCTGTCTAGCAAGGAGTAGGACATGGCTCCCTTCGGGCCCATTGGTCCGGGGAAAAAAGATATATATATATATTTATTTTTTTTGCTACATTTGTTGTTTCCTGCGATCTTCGATCAACTGCCGACTGGGTGACAGGCTGGATCCTCGATCCTTGTAGTCTCCCCAGTTTCGGCCATCGAGCGTGTGCCGACCCTAGCTACGCGCTGGGTTTTCCACGACATGCCCGTCGCTCCACGGGTGGCCGGTGAGCTTACGCTCCAGGGCCTGCATCGGACCGCTCCGCTTCGGCTGACCTTACGGCCGAGTCGCAGCAGCCTGGCCGGTGAGCTTACGCTCCAAGGCTTGCATCGGACCGCTCAGCTTCGGCTGACCTTACGGCCGAGTCGCAGCAGCCTGTCCGGTGAGCGTCATGCTCCAGGGCATACATATGATCGTCCCTTCTGGGTCCAATAACAGCATGCCTGGCCAACAGTCACCTTCCGTGCGCGGACGATGATCTGTTTGGAACGTCTTCCAGCATAATACATGCAGGATAGGTAAGTAAACTCCCCTGCCTCGGCTGGGTGATTTAGCTGGACATTCCTGGAGAGATCAAGTAAGTGGTTGTGGCCCCTTTCTTCCCTCTCTCCCTGCCTTTCCCTCCTCCCTGGGCTTCTAGCTAAAGGTTGCTGGGTGCTGGGGGTCACCTAGGGGGTCCCACTGGAGCGGGGCTGGCTGTAACTAACATTTAAAAGAAATGTCATTTTTGCTTACCTGTGTTTCTGTGTCTCCATGCTGTCGGCGGCCATTTTGAGGTGGTCCATGCCAAGTTTGGCCTCTTGTAACTGCCTGGCGGCCATCTTCCTGTGGTTCGGCCACACCCACTGGCCCCTATCAGGTGATCGGCGGCCATGTTGGTCCACCCTGTATGCAGATATTGCCGTTCGGCGGCCATCTTTTTGTGGGCTATGGCTGCCTGACCTCTATCTTCTGTCGGCGGCCATTTTCTTAGAGCCCACATTATCTTCCATACAGACGTTTTTGGCAACCATTTTGCGAGAGCCTCCGGCCTCTAGGGTGCATTACACTGGCGCGAAAATTCACACAGGAAGTGCTGATAAAAGAAGCAGACTGACACAGCAGCAAGGGGACAGCATCACAGGCGCAGCATAGCAGTACCTATCCAAGGTGGTGAGTCCTCTGGGTAACCCAGCATCTCTGCAGCGCAGGAGGGTGGCCTATTGATATCTTGCCTGGAGCCCTGTGAGTGTCAGCGTGTGGTCAGCATGGCATCTGAGCCAGATGTCTTCTCCCCTGAAACACCAGATTTAGCAGCTGGTGTCCCTGAGGTGTCTATGGACGCTATGTCGGCAATCCTAGAGGCGTTTGCTGCCAGGGTGGAAGCAGCACACGGGAATACAGGGGGTAATAAACGCCCCCGTCCCCTGCAATCTTCTGGGGATATTTCTGATGCAGAACCAGGTCCAGCTACGGCTCATGGCCCAGATTCTGATGCATCAGAGACTGCAGACCGTGACCGATCGGACAGTGAGGAGGACTCCAAGTCCAGGTCAGTACGCGAGACGGCTTTGGTATCTGACCTTATTACTGCAGTGCGGGATACGCTAAAGTTGGAAAATACTGCAGAAGCAGCAGAGACTCCGGTCCACTTGGGTTTCATAGACCTGCCTGCACTGCTAAGGTGTTCCCTTGTGTGTCTTTTGATAAACTCTTATACAAGGAATGGGAGAACCCACTGAGGGTCTTTACAGCCCCAAAGAGGTTTGCGGTACGGTACCCCTTTCGAGGAGAGTTTTCTGAAGAAATGGACCTCTCCCCCCTATAGTGGACCCTCCGGTGTCCAGACTTAATAGAGCCACCACAATTCCTGTAGAAGGGGCTCCTGTTTTCTAGGACCCTGTGGATAAGAAGGCTGAAGCACTCGCTTGCTACCTATACTCAGTGGTAGGCTCTGCAGTACGCCCGGCATTGGCGGGGGCCCTAGTGTCTCACACACTTACTGAATGGGCAAGATTGCTACTCCAGGGGTTAAGGAGCGAGATGCTCCTCCTGATGAGATAACATTGGCCGACCTGTTGGTCCAGGGCCTTAGGTTTGTCTGCGAGTCAGACATGAATACTATTCCCCTGCTGTCTAAAACTTCGGTTTATGCAGTAGCAATACGCCGCCTGATCTGGCTAAAAGGCTGGTCTGCGGACCAGACTTCCAAGAAAGCCCTGTTGGATCTGCCTTTTAAGGGCGACAGACTTTTTGGGGCTTCTCTGGATGACATCATCAAGGATGCCACAGGAAGTAAAAGCACTTTGCTTCCCCAAATTAGCAAGGGTAAGGGGCCACGCCAAGGGCAAGGGCCCTCCTTTACTGCACACAAGTGTTTTTTTCGTCCCCCTAGGGCGACAGGGAAAAGACCCCAGGCCGATAAAGCGCCTGCCCAAGGACAAAAGCGTCCTTGGTCCCGCAGACCCAACAAGCCTGCGGACAAATCTGCGTCCACATGAAGGTCCGCCCCCACCCAGCTCTCGGGTGGGGGGACGTCTTCGCAAATTCGCGACTCAGTGGACTGCTCTAGTCTCCGACAGGTGGGTTTGCAAAGTAATCTCCTCAGGCTACAAGATAGAATTTCTCTCTTGTCCACCAGACAGATTAATCACCTCCAATCTCCAGCTACTACCGACCCATCGGGAGGCCCTGTATGGGGCGGTCCAGGGTCTACTGGAACGCGGGGTAGTTATTCCAGTTCCAGAACAGGAACGGGGTCAGGGTTTTTACTCAAATCTGTTCATTGTGCCAAAGAAGGAGGGGGTTCGTCCAATCTTGGATCTCAGAGCCCTCAATTGCTTTGTGAAGGTACAAAGATTTCGGATGGAGTCGGTTCGATCCGTAGTCACGGCTCTCCATCCGGGGGACTTTCTGGCCTCCTTGGACATCAAGGACGCATACCTGCATGTCCCCATATACTCCAGACACCAGAGGTTTCTGCGATTTGCTATCGGAAGAACCACTACCAGTTTGTGGCCCTCCCGTTTGGCCTTGCCTCAGCACCCAGGACGTTCACCAAGGTGCTCGCTCCGATTCTGGCACTTCTAAGACAGCGGGGTATCGCTATCACAGGTTACTTGGACGACCTTCTGCTGAAGGCCCCTTCAAGCTCAGAATTAGAGGTAAGCGTGTCCATTACCTGTCAGACTCTTCGAGACTGTGGTTGGATACTAAACACGCAAAAGTCAGTATTGGTGCCCACTCAACGCCTAGTGTACCTGGGGTTGATTCTGGATTCCTCAGAGGCAAAGGTATTCCTCCCTGTGGAGAAGTTGCAGACCCTCCGGGCTGCAGTACGGCAGCTGACTTCCAGGAATTGGTCGTCACTCCGTTTTTGCATGCGAGTGTTGGGCCTCATGGTAGCCTCCTTCGAGGCGGTCCCATATGCTCAATACCACACTCGAGTGTTACAGAAGGAAGTTCTGTCCAGATGGAACAGATGCCCTTCATCTCTGGATTATCAAATCCGAGTGAGCCACCTAGTCAGGAGATCCCTGGTATGGTGGCTGACAGCACCGGCTCTAATGGCCGGGAAGTCATTTCTTCCGGTTTACTGGATAGTGATCACGACGGACGCCAGCCTTACAGGTTGGGGGGGAGTCTGGGGTGTCCAGTCGGCGCAGGGTCGCTGGACCCCAGAGGAAGCCCTCCTGCCGATCAATGTCCTGGAGATCCGGGCGATCAAGCTGTGCCTCTTCAAATGGTCTCAGAGACTGCAAGGGCGTCCAGTCAGGATCCAGTCAGACAACGCCACAGCAGTGGCATATGTCAATCATCAAGGAGGAACAAGAAGCTCAGCTGCAGCATCGGAGATCGCTCGCATCCTGAAGTGGGCAGAGAGGAGCGTACCGGCACTGTCGGCCGTGTACATTCCGGGTGTGGAAAACTGTCAGGCGGACTACCTGAGCCGCCAGATGCTGGACCAGGGAGAATGGTCCTTACACCCGGAGGTGTTCCAACTCTTCTGCCAAAGATGGGGCACACCAGACGTAGATCTTCTGGCTTCCCGACTCAATCGGAAGGTATTGAGGTTTGTGGCCCGGTCAAGAGACCCATGGGCAGACGCAACGGACGCGTTGGTAGCATCGTGGGGTCAGTATCGGCTAATCTATGCCTTCCCTCCCTTAAGGCTTCTTCCTCTTCTGCTCCGCAGAGTGGAGGCAGAGGGAATTCCAATGATCCTAATCGCTCCAGATTGGCCTCAGCGTCCTTGGTACGCCGATCTAGTACGTCTGGTAGCAGACGTCCCCTGGCGCCTACCACTACGGAAGGACCTGCTATCGCAAGGTCCCATACTCCATCCTGCTTTACGGTCACTGGCTTTAACGGCATGGCTGTTGAGAACCAGGTACTGAGAGATCGGGGCCTGTCAGACTCAGTAATCTCTACTATGAGAAGTGCTCGGAAACCGTCCTCTAGGAAGGTCTATCACCGCACTTGGAGGGCCTACATCCCCATATGTGAGGAAATGAAATGGCATCCGCGTACCTATTTGGTTTCCAGAATCCTGCTGTTTTTACAGCATGGGGTAGACCAAAGGCTTGCCCTAAGTACGATTAAGGGACAGATATCTGCCCTGGCTGTCTTTTTTCAGCGACCCCTGGCGACTCACTCTCTCGTGAGTACATTTGTGCAGGGGGTTTGACATGTGGCCCCTCCGGTCCGCCCTCCGTTACCTCCGTGGGACTTGAACCTGGTCCTCTCGGTGCTTCAGAAGGCACCGTTTGAGAATATTAGAGATATTCCCCTGTTGACACTTTCTCAGAAAGTGGTCTTTTTGGTGGCTGTTACGTCAGTTAGACGAGTCTCTGAGCTGGCAGCCTTGTCCTGCAAGGCTCCCTATTTGATTTTCCACAAGGATAAGGTGGTGCTGCGGCCGCAGCCTTCCTTTCTTCCGAAAGTCGTTTCGGCTTTTCATCTCAACGAAGACATTGTACTTCCATCCTTGTGTCCTCAGCCGTCGAATCCTAAGGAGTCGGCGTTGCATTCCTTGGACGTTGTCCGAGCTTTGAGAGTATACCTATCTGCTACTTCCCTGTTCCGGAAGTCAGACTCACTGTTTGTTTCGGTGGCTGGTCCCAAGAAGGGCCAAGCAGTCTCATCGGCCACCATCTCTAGGTGGATCCGACAGATAGTAATCCAGGCTTACGCCTTAAAGGGTCAGGCGCCCCCTTTCCTGTCACGGCACATTCGACCAGGGCAATAGGTGCCTCTTGGGCTTTCCGACATCAAGCGTCTGTTTCCCAACTATGTAAAGCGGCGACTTGGTCGTCCGCTCACACTTTCACAAAATTCTACAAAGTTGATGTAGGTGCATCTTCGGATGCCTCTTTCGGCCGCAAGGTTTTGCAGGCGGCTGTTTAGAGTTGCAACTCCTCCGTTGGAGGAGTGCTGTTTTGTGTTTGGGGTGAAGTTTATTTTTATGCTGTTACCACCCCTCATTTTTTCTCTGACACTGCTTTGGGACGTCCCACTTTGTCAATAGAGAAGCTGTGTCGGTCCATGGACGAAAGAGTAAATAGGATTTTTTACTCACCGTAAAATCCTTTTCTCTGAGTCCATGGACCGACACAGCACCCACCCCTCCTTTTAAGTTTGTACTGCTTTTTGACGAACTGATCTGCGATGTGCAGACTGAGAGGGTATACCCAGAGGGTCCGCCCCCTGGGCGGTACTGTAGAAGGTGTGATGCAACACTTTTTACAAGTTTTTCTGCCTAGTCACTCCTAATTAACGGATAATACCCACTTTGTCAATAGAGAAGCTGTGTCGGTCCATGGACTCAGAGAAAAGGATTTTACGGTGAGTAAAAAATCCTATTTTCCTGACCAGAGCGCTTTTTGCGATTCGGCACTGCGTCGCTTTAACTGACAATTGCGCGGTCGTGGCGACGTGGCTCCCGAACAAAATTGACGTCCTTTTTTTCCCACAAATAGAACTTTCTTTTGGTGGTATTTGATCACCTCTGTGGTTTTTATTTTATGCGCTATAAACAAAAATAGAGCGACAATTCTTTTTTTTAAAAAAGCAATATTTTTTTACTTTTTGCTATAATAAATATCCACCAAAAATCTATAAAAAAATAAATAAAAATTTCCTCAGTTTAGGCCGATACATATTCTTCTACATATTTTTTTTTTTTTTTTTTTACCAAAAATATTGCAATAAGCGTTTATTGATTGGTTTGTGCAAAAGTTATAGCGTCTACAAAATAGGGGATAGTTTTATGGCATTTTTATTTATTTATTTTTTTTGCGCTATAAACAAAAAAAAAGCGACAATTTTGAAAAAAAAGCAATATTTTTTACTTTTGGCTATAATAAATATCCCCCAAAAATCGCTAAAAAAAATTTTTTTTCCTCCGTTTAGGCGATACGTATTCTTCTACATATTTTTGGTTAAAAAAAAATCGCAACAAGCGTTTATTGATTGCTTTGCGCAAAAGTTATAGCGTCTACAAAATAGGGGATAATTTTACGGCATTTTTATTATTATTTTTTTTTTTTATTAGTAATGGCGGCGATCAGCGATTTTTTTTTTTTCGGGACTGCGACATTATGGCGGACACATCGGACACTTTTGACACTATTTTGGGACCATTGTAATTTATACAGAGATCAGTGCTATAAAAATGCACTGATTACTGTGTAAATGACACTGGCAGTGAAGGGGTTAAAGTGGAGTTCCACCCAATTCACCAAAAAAACTAAAAAAAAAATGAATTTTTAAAAAAAATAAAAATATTTTTTTTATACTCACCCGAAATACCCGTTGCTATGCGGGAAGTTCGTAATCTGCCTCTTCCGTCACCGCAGTCTTTTTTTCTTCCCCATCCTCTTCTGGTGAATGGGGCGCGCTGCTTTCTGGGAACCTGCTGTGTAATCCCAGAGAGCAGCCAGCCCATTCACAAGTCGGCGTGAGACTCGCACATGCGCGGTAGGAAACGGGCAGTGAAGCCGTTAGTGTGGATGGCGGCGCGGGACCTGCACCGATCGAGGGATTGGCATCGGGGGGGGCCATCAGCGCGGGAGAGTAGGACAGGTAAGTATCCTGATTAAAAAGTCAGCAGCTACAGTGTTAGTAGCTGCTGACTTTAAAAAAAAAAAAAAATGTGGGTGGAGCTCCGCTTTAAAAATTAGGGGGGCGATGAAGGGGTTATTTGTGTGTCCTAGGGAGTGATTCTAAGACCCCTTTCACACTGGGGCGAGCAGGGCTGTGACGGTAAAGCGCCGCTATTTTTAGAGGCGCTTTACCGTCGGAATTGCGGCGGTATTCGGCCGCTAGCGGTGCTGTTTTAACCCCCGCTAGCGGCCGGAAAAAGGGTTAAAAACCTCTGCAGAGGCGCATTGCGGGCGGTATAGCCGCGCTGTCCCATTGATTTCAATGGGAAGGAGCGGTAAACGCACCGCTCCAAAGATGCGGCTAGCAGGACTTTTGGAGCGGTCCTGTCAGCGCACCGCCTCAGTGTGAAAGCCCTCGGGGCCTCACACTAAAGAAACAGCAGCCGCTGTTTAGGGTCGGTTTGCAGGCGCTATTTTTTTTGCGCAATAGCGCCTGCAAACCGCCCCAGTGTGAAAGGGGCCTGACTGTGGGGGGGGGGGGTGGGCTACCACTGACATGACAGCGATCACTGCTCCCGATCACAAGGAACAGACGATCAGTGTCCTGTCACAAGGCAGAACAGGGAAATGCCTTGTTTACATAGGAATCTCCCCGTTCTGCAGCTCCGTGACACTAGCGAGCATCGAGTTCACCGCTCACGGAGCACGCGGCGGGCGCTCGCATGCGCCTGCACGGCAGCAAATTCAAAGCGGCGTACAGGTACGTTGCTTTGCCCAGCCGTGCCATTCCGCCAACGTATATCGGTGTTCGCCGGTCGGCAAGTGGTTAAAGCTGAACTCCAACCTTGTCCTTCTTTTTTTTCCCCTCCCACTTGTAGCAATGTTCTCTCTGATATTGAAAAACTGATCATCTCCACGGAAAACCCCTTTAAATTTTGAGCTGGCCTTCATTTTGTGTCTGTCTGACTCCAATCATCATCAATCCCCTCTCCTCTCCTCTCGATTCACACTATCATCGGCCTGCTTCTCCATTTCCTTTTTCTTACATCGATCATTTTTACTCTTCATTATGTGTGGTCGTGATCTAAAGGGCTGACGTCAAGTCACTGTACTGCTGATTCTAAGCATTTATATAAAAGAACACATGCCTGACATCCCTTCGGAGATGCATTCTCCTCCCTGCTTGGGTGCTGCAGACTTTTTAGCAGAGCAAATCAGGTTTAGCATTTGCTTGATTACACTCATTACTATGTAATTTACTCATTACGCTCAACAGATTGCACAGCTAAACTCTCTGGTGGCTGGTGGGGGATGCGCGTCTAAAGGGATGCTGGGGATGTGTTCTTTCGTATAACACAGTGGTCTCCAAACTGCGGCCCTGGGGCCGGATGAGGCCCTTTGTCTGTCTTTATCTGGCCCTTGGGTCACTACTCCCAAAGATACAAGACACTATTCTGACATCAGCAATGAAGCCCAATATCGCCCACTGACACCAATAATGGGACGCTATTCCTCCCACTGATACTAACGATGGGGCATTATTGCTTTCCAATGATACCAATGATGGGGCATTGTTCCTTCCAATGATACCAATGATGGGGTATTATTCCTCCCCTCCCAATGATACCAATGAAGGGGCATTGTTCCTTCCAATTAAACCAATGACGGGGCACTATCCCTCCCAATGATGGGGCACTGCTTCTCCCCAATACCAATTATGGCGAGGTTTACTCCCACCGATGCCAAGAAAATGTCCACTACCACTGGCCATAGTCCGGCCCCCCTAAAGTCTGAAGGTCATTAAACTGGCCCTTTGTTTAGAAAGTTTGGAGACCCCTGCTATAACACATCAGGAAGGGTGCTGTAATTTATTTAGTTTTTTACAGGAGCCTGCTGGCCTTTCCCCCACCAAACTCGCTCTTAAGCCTCGTACACACGATCAAGTTTTCCGCGGACAAAGCCTCAAGCCCCATACACACTATCAGTTTTCTTGCAGGTTTTTCTCTTCAGGTTTACCAAAACCATGTAGTGCAAGGGCCTGCCTGATTGCATACGAATTGAAACTCTTAAGGTTTGACCTCATATTAGATGGTTTTGGTAAACCTGAAGAGAAAAACCTGCAAGAAAACTGATAGTGTGTATGGGGCTTCAGACTTTTGTCCGAAGGGCGTTGGCCATGAACTTGTCTTTGCATACAAACGGCACAGAATTGTCGGCCAACAAACACGTACTATGTGATTTCTTTCAGCTCTTTAGCGCCACCCTTTGGGCACCTTCTGCTAATGTCGTGTTTGGTGAGCATTGATTCTGAGCATGCAGTACTTTTGACTTTTGTCCGACGGACTTGTGTACACTGGATCGGAAAAATCCGACAACAGACCTTTGTCCACGGAAAATTTTTAACGCCTGCCATCCAACGGATTTTTAACACCTGCCATGGTGCCTACAAACGGTCAGATTTTCCGCCAACAGCCTGTCATCGCGCGATTCCCGTCGGAAAATCCGATCGCGTGTACGAGGCTTCAGTATTGAGAAAAGACCAGCAATACAGACGCAGTTGATGAAAAGCGGTATCTCAAAGAATGCTCCTAGGTGCAAACGTAAGCATTGGGGGAGGTGGGGGGGGTGTGTCATCTGTCCCAAACCGCAGGTGATCAAACGCCTGCGGACAGCTGAGGCCACTGTCAGCCTATCATTGCTTTTGTAAACAGCTGCATCTACCCATTACTCTAGATCAGTGATGGCAAACCTTGGCACCCCAGATGTTTTGGAACATTGGCATTATAAAGGGGATTAACTCCAGCGATAAAGCGATAATTCTCCCGCTCTACAAGACTCTGGTCCGGCCGCACCTGGAGTATGCCGTCCAGTTCTGGGCACCAGTCCTCAGGAAGGATGTGCTGGAAATGGAGAGAGTACAAAGAAGGGCAACAAAGCTAATAAAGGGTCTGGAGCATGAGTGCCCAACCTTTGGCCCTCCAGCTGTTGGCAAACTACAGTTCCCATCCTGTCTCTGCCTTTGGAAGTCCTACTTTTTACCTGTCAGCCTTGCAATGCATTGTGGGACGTGTAGTTCCGCAGCAGCTGGGGGGCCGCAGGTTGAGCACCCATGATCTGGAGGATATTAGTTATGAGGAAAGGTTGTGAGCTCTGAACTTATTCTCTCTGGAGAAGAGACGCTTGAGAGGGGATATCAATTTACAAACTGGTGACCCCACAATAGGGAGAAAACGTTTTTGCGAAAGGGGGTTTAACAAGACACGTGGCCACTCATTAAAATGAGAAGAAAAGAGGTTTAACTTAAACTATGTCGAGGGTTCTTTACTGTAAGAGTGGCAAGGATGTGGAATTCCCTTCCACAGGCGGTGGTCTCGGAGATGGTTTAAAAAAAGATTAGATAATCGCCTGAACGACCACAACATACAGGGATATACAATGTAATCCTGACATATACCGTATTTATCGGCGTATAACACGCACCCTAATTTTAAGAGGGTAGTTTAAGGAAAAAATGTTTTCACAGCCCCCCCTATCCAGTATACACCCCCCCCTATCCAGTATTCACCCCCCCCCCCAATCCAGTATACAGTATACACACGTAGGTTGGACTTGGTGCACGATTCCCTGGTGGTTTCAATTGGAGCGGAAGTAACGCGATGACTACACAGGGAATCGTGCACCAGGACGCCGCTACAGGGGCTATTTCGTTCAGGGCCGATTACCCTTCTAATCAATCGCGGCGGAGGCTCTTTACCATGTGATCAGCTGTGTCCAATCACCGCTGATCACAATGTAAACAGGAAGAGCCGTTGATCGGCTCTTCCTCACTCGCGTCTGACAGACGCGAGCCGATCGGCGGCTCTTCTGACAGGGGGGTTCGTGCTGATTGTTTATCAGCGCAGCCCCCCTCGGATGCCCACACTGGACCACCAGGATGCCGCCCACGACCACCAGGGAAGCACCTAACGTGTGGATGGCCAGGTAAGTCCCCCATGGCCATCCACATGTATAATAGTATGAACAACATATGCCGATCAGTGCCCACAAATGGGCACTGACTGTCACCATCATGGCACAAAAAAAATGTGATGCCCAGCAATTCCACCCACCAGTGTCCATCAGTGCCACCTATCGGTGCCCGTCAGTGCCACCCATAAGTACCCATCAGTGCCGCCTCATTGGTGCCACCTCATTGGTGCCCGTCAGTGCAGCCATATCAGTGCCCGTTAGTGCAGCCATATCAGTGCCCGTTAGTGCAGCCATATCAGTGCCCGTCGGTGCAGCCATATCAGTGCCCGTCGGTGCAGCCATATCCGTGCCCGTCGGTGCAGCCATATCCGTGCCCGTCGGTGCAGCCATATCCGTGCCCGTCGGTGCAGCCATACCCATGCCCGTCGGTGCAGCCATACCCGTGCCCGTCGGTGCAGCCATACCCGTGCCCGTCGGTGCAGCCATACCCGTGCCCATCGGTGCAGCCATACCGTGCCCGTCAGTGCCCGTCAGTGCAGCCATACCATGCCCGCCAGTGCAGCCATACCCGTGCCCGCCAGTGCAGCCATACCCGTGCCCGCCAGTGCAGCCATACCCGTGCCCGCCAGTGCAGCCATACCCATGCCTGTCAGTGCAGCCATACCCGTGCCCGTCAGTGCAGCCATACCCGTGCCCGTCAGTGCAGCCATACCCGTGCCCGTTAGTTTTTTTCCAAATTTTCGCTCTTTATTTGTTGCGCAAAAAATAAAAATCGCAGAGGTGATCAAATACCACCAAAAGAAAGCTCTATTTGTGGGAACAAAATGATAACAAATTTGTTTGGGTACAGTGTAGCATGACCGCGCAATTGTCATTCAAATTGCGACAGCGCTGAAAGCTCAAAAGTGGCCTGGGCAGGAAGGTGTATAAGTGCCTGGTATTGAAGTGGTTAAAGGGGTTGTAAACCCTCCTGTTTTTTCACCTTAATGCATCCTATGCATTAAGGTGAAAAAACACCTTGCAGTGTCCGAGCCCCCTCCGTTTTACTTACCTGAGCCCCGAATTTCCGTGGGCGCGATCCCACGTTGCTCTCTCCGCGGCTTCTCGGCTCTTCATTGGATAGATTGATGACAGCGCATCCATTGGCTCCAGCTGCTGTCAATCAAATCCAATGACGTGGGGGGGGCGGGGCCGAGTCAATCACTCGGCGGCTATGGGCGCCGAGTGTATGACACGGCAGCGCGCCCGCAAGATAACCCCCTCTAGGAAGCTCTCTCCCGAGGGGGTTATCTATTGCGGAGAGGAGCCAAGAGAGCCGCCGTGGGATCTCAGAAGAGGAGGATCAGGGCCACTCTGTGCAAAACGAACTGCACAGTGGAGGTAAGTATAACATGTTTGTTATTTATTTTTTTATTTTTTAAACGGGAACCTTTACAACCACTTTAAGAGCCCCTAGAAGTTTGTCCTGAAAAATGAACTGTTAGAGCAAATAAAAGGAAAGTGTCCTGCAGGGGACTGAACTGTGAATAACCCCCGGAGGACCGGGCCTGGTGCTGCAGCTCTGACACCCTCCCATTATGCGGTGCAGAATTTATGTGCCATTCAGGTCTTTCGCAGTCTTGAGCGTGGCCCGGCGCCGCTGAGGATTTTGGCATTCGTCTGGATACAGCTTTCTGGGCACACGGTGTGAACCCAAACCCCCCCCCCACCCCCCAGGGGGGCCGATGACTGCCCACATGGAATATGGGGGAAGCTTCTGATTTCTTCTACTGACTCCTGTTTACAGCGCATTCCTAAAGTACTCAGACCCCCCCAACTGTCTTCAATGTTATGTTGCAGCCGGATACTACAGATGTTTAAGTTTTAAATTATTAATGTATCCTAAATAGAAAACTATCTTTAGATTGATTTTTACTGCAAAAGTATTTTATTAAAATACATTTGATAACCATTTACCAAAAATATGTAGCAGAATACATATTGGCCTAAATTTATGAAGAAATTTTATATTTTACATTTTTTCATATTTCATTGGACATGTTTTATAGCAAAAAGTAAAATATATATATATATATATATATATATATATATATATTTTTTTTTTTAAATTGTCTGTCTATTTTTTTTATTTGTAGCGCAAAAAATTAAAACCGCAGAGCTGATCAAACACCACCAAAAGAAAGCTCTATTTTTGGGAAGAAAATGATATAAGACCCCTTTTCACACTGAGGCAGTTTTCAGGCGTTTTAGTGCTAGAAAAAGCGCCTGAAAACTGCCTCCTATTCACTTCACACTGGGGGGAGGGGCGGTGCGCTTGCGGGACGTTAGGAAAAGTCCTGCAAGCAGCATATTTGGGGGCGGCTTGGTAGTGCTATAAATAGCGTTCCACAAAACGCACCTGCCCATTGAAATAAATGAGCAGCGTCTTGAAAGCGCCGCAAAACGGGTCTTTTTTTTTTTGTTTTTTGTTTTTTTTTAGGTCCTGCTGTCACGTGACCTAAAAAAAAAAAAGCACTGCAAAAACGACCGGCGCTTAATCGCTGTTTTAGCAGCGCTGCAGTGTGAAAGGGGTCTATATGTCATAGGAATAGAGCGTCGCATCCACTGCGCCATTGTCAACGTAACGCAGTGCCGTATCACAAAAAAATTGCCTGGTCACAAAGGGGGGGTAAATCTTCCTGAGGTCAGGTGGTTAAACAACTGTCGTATCCGGCTGCAACATAACATTGAAAAAAGTGAAGGGGGGTCTGAATACTTTAGAATGCTCTGTATATAGATGACAATGTAATGAGAAGGGAGCAATTGTATTCCTGGAAATTCCTGTATTTGTGATCGGTATGTGGAGTGATTCCAAGTCATAATAATAATGATGCAGAATTCCGGCCCTATCTGCGCCGCCCCGTCCCGGTGTCATGGGGTGACCATTGTCTCTTTGTCTCCTTGCAGGGAAGATTGACCTGGTGAAGTCGAAATGGGGTCTGGCGCTGGTGGCGGTGGTGACGGTCCTGAGCTCCCTGCTGATGTCGGTGGGTTTGTGCACCCTGTTCGGACTGACTCCCACCCTCAATGGCGGGTAAGTCGTTTTTGTTTTATCATTATAGACTGTTCTGTAAATTGGAGACCGGGGACCCGGTCTATGTTCTGTGGGTATAAACAGCCTCCTGTTTCTTGCAGGGAAATTTTCCCTTACCTGGTGGTGGTGATCGGTCTGGAGAACGTATTGGTGCTGACAAAGTCGGTCGTGTCCACTCCCGTTGACCTGGAAGTCAAGCTGCGGATAGCACAAGGTGGGTGATTGAGACCTATGGGAAGTCTTTCTGTAGACCCGTACCCAGGGCTGCTTTTTAGAAATCATGGGGGCCCCAATACAGCCTTCCTGACAGGGCCCGTCCCCCTTCCAGCTCGGGTGGATGCGCAGGTGTGTGTCCCCCCAAATACAGCTCCAGGTGCATGAAGAAACCACTCATTCTGGCAGCCAGAGTGAATGAGCCCTTAATTATTAAAAAAATATATACATTCTATAAATAATATTATTTATATATATATATATATATATATATATATATATATATATATATATATATATTATTATTTTTTTTTTTTTAAATGTTATATTTAAAAAAATATATATTTTTTTTAAATATTTTTATAGGGTTTGGAGAATGTGTGTGTGTGTGTGTGTGTGTGTGTATATATATATATATGTGTATATATATATATATATATATATATTTTTTTTTTATTAAATATAATTATATATAATTTAATTATATATATTTTAATTAAAAAATTTATTAAAAATATTATATACATTTTATAAATAATATTATATACATTTTATAAATAATATTATATATATATATATATATATATATATATATATAAAATGTATATAATATTTTTATTTAATTTTTTATTTTATATATATATATATATATATATATATGTGTGTGTGTGTGTGTGTATATATAATATATATACACACACACAGTGGGTACAGAAAGTATTCATTCACTCTTTGTTATATTGCAGCCATTTGCTAAAATCATTTAAGCATATTTTTCCCTCATTAATGTACACACAGCACCCCATAATGTACACACAGCCCCCCATAATGTACACACAGCACCCCATAGTGACAGAAAAACACAGAATTGGTGACATTTTTGCAGATTTATTCAAAAAGAAAAAGTGAAATCTCACATGGTCCTAAGTATTCAGACCCTTTGCTCAGTATTTAGTATTTACACCCTTTTGATGAGTCTTTTTGGGAAAGATGCAACAAGTTTTTCACCCCTGGATTTGGGGATCCTCTGCCATAACTCCTTGCAGATCCTCTCCAGTTCTGTCAGGTTGGACGGTAAACGTTGGTGGACGGCCATTTTTAGGTCTCTCCAGAGATGCTCAATTGGGTTTGTCAGGGCTCTGGCTGGGCCATTCAAGAACAGTCACGGAGTTGTTGTGAAGCCCCTCCTTCGTTATTTTAGCTGTGTGCTTAGGGTCATTGTCTTGTTGGGAGGTAAACCTTCCACCCAGTCTGAGGTCCTGAGCACTCTGGAGAAGGTTTTCCTCCAGGATATCCCTGTACTTGGCCGCATTCATCTTTTCCCCCATTGCAACCTGTCGTCCTGTCCCTGCAGCTGAAAAACACCCCCACAGCATGATTTTGCCACCACCATGCTTCACTGTTGGGACTGTATTGGACAGGCGATGAGCAGTGCCTGGTTTTCTCCACACATACCGCTTAGAAATAAGGCCAAAAAGTTCTATCTTGGTCTCATCAGACCAGAGAATCTTATTTCTCACCATCTTGGAGTCCTTCAGGTGTTTTTTTTTAGCAAACTCCATGCGGCTTTCATGTGTCTTGTACTGGGGAGAGGCTTCCGTCGGGCCACTCTGCCATAAAGCCCCTACTGGGGGAGGGCTGCAGTGATGTTTGACTTTCTACAACTTTCTCCCGACTGCATCTCTGAAGCTCAGCCACAGTGATCTTTGGGTTCTTCTTTACCTCTCTCACCAAGGCTCTTCTCCCCCGATAGCTCAGTTTGGCCAGACGGCCGGCTCTAGGAAGGGTTCTGGTCGTCCCAAACATCTTCCATTTAAGGATTATGGAGGACACTGTGCTCTTAGGAACCTTAAGTGCAGCGGAATTTTTTTTTGTAACCTTGGCCAGATCTGTGCCTTGCCACAATTCTGTCTCTGAGCTCTTCAGGCAGTTCCTTTGACCTCATGAGTCTCATTTGCTCTGACATGCACTGTGAGCTGTAAGGTCTTCTATAGACAGGTGTGTGGCTTTCCTAATCAAGTCCAATCAGTATAATCAAACACAGCTGGACTCAAATGAAGGTGTAGAATCATCTCAAGGATGATCAGAAGAAATGGACAGCACCTGAGTTATATATATGAGTGTCACAGCAAAGGGTCTGAATACTTAGGAGCATGTGATATTTCACTTTTTTATTAAATCTGCAAAAATGTCAACAATTCTGTGTGTTTTTCTGTCCATATGGGGTGCTGTGTGTACATTAATGAGGAAAAGAAATGAACTTAAATGATTTTAGCAAATGGCTGCAATATAACAAAGAGTGAAAAATTTAAGGGGGTCTGAATACTTTCTCTACCCACTGTGTGTATGTGTGTGTGTGTGTATATATGTATATATATGTGTGTGTGTCTGTTTTAATAAATAAATACAATTTTGGCGGCCGAAACCTATCGGCCGAAAGGTAAATATTGCCGAAAATGGCAGCTGAAAATCGTGCGGTGGCCGCGCCGCCGGGTGCCACCCATTGCAGGGCTGTCATCCTGGCTCAATGTCCTGTCCTCCTCCCCTCCCCTCCCTCCCTCCTCTCCTTGCAGAGCGGCGATCTCCCTGTGTCAGGGAGAGCTGAATTGTCCGGCCGTAATAACAATGTCCCGCCTCCTGTGATTGACGGCACACAGATCCAATGCCGGGACATTGAATCAGTGTGATGTGATCACAGGAGGCGAGACATTGTTACTGCGGCTCGGGCAATTCAAACCCTGCTCAGTGACCCACTGAGATCGCCACTCTGATTCTGGCACAGGGATGCTGCATATGATGGACACTGGTGAGGCTGCTGGGCACTGGAATGCTGCATATGACGGACACTGGTGAGGCTGCTGGGCACTGATAGGCTGCATATGAGGGACACTGGTGAGGCTCCTGGGCACTAATAGACTGCATATGATGGGCACTGGTGAGGCTTCTGCGCACAGGCAGGCTGCATATCATGGGCACTGGTGAGACTGCTGCGCACAGGCAGGCTGCATATCATGGGCACTGGTAAGCTGCTGGTCACTGGCAGGCTGCATGACAGGCACTGGTAGGCTGCTGGGCACTGGTGAGGCACAGGCAGGCTGCAAATGATGGGCACTGGTGAGGCTGCATTGATCTCCTGTACCATGTCTGCAGTCTCTGGCCATCTCCTGTACTATGTCTGCAGTCTCTGATCATCCCCTGCATCATGTCTGCAGTCTTTGACCATCTCCTGTATCATGTCTGCAGTCTTTGACCATCTCCTGTATCATGTCTGCAGTCTCTAACCATCTCCTGTAATATGTCTGCAGTCTCTGACCATCTCCTGTAATATGTCTGCAGTCTCTGACCATCTCCTGTACTATGTCTGCAGTCTCTGACCATCTCCTGTACTATGTCTGCAGTCTCTGACCATCTCCTGTACTATGTCTGCAGTCTCTGACCATCTCCTGTACTATGTCTGCAGTCTCTGACCATCTCCTGTACTAAGTCTGCAGTCTCTGACCATCTCCTGTACTATGTCTGCAGTCTCTGACCATCTCCTGTACTATGTCTGCAGTCTCTGACCATCTCCTGTACTATGTCTGCAGTCTCTGACCATCTCCTGTACTATGTCTGCAGTCTCTGACCATCTCCTGTACTATGTCTGCAGTCTCTGACCATCTCCTGTACTATGTCTGCAGTCTCTGACCATCTCCTGTACTATGTCTGCAGTCTCTGACCATCTCCTGTACTATGTCTGCAGTCTCTGACCATCTCCTGTACTATGTCTGCAGTCTCTGACCATCTCCTGTACTATGTCTGCAGTCTCAGACCATCTCCTGTACTATGTCTGCAGTCTCTGACCATCTCCTGTACTATGTCTGCAGTCTCTGACCATCTCCTGTACTATGTCTGCAGTCTCTGACCATCTCCTGTACTATGTCTGCAGTCTCTGACCATCTCCTGTACTATGTCTGCAGTCTCTGACCATCTCCTGTACTATGTCTGCAGTCTCTGACCATCTCCTGTACTATGTCTGCAGTCTCTGACCATCTCCTGTACTATGTCTGCAGTCTCTGACCATCTCCTGTACTATGTCTGCAGTCTCTGACCATCTCCTGTACTATGTCTGCAGTCTCTGACCATCTCCTGTACTATGTCTGCAGTCCCTGACCATCTCATGTACTATGTCTGCAGTCTCTGACCATCTCCTGTATCATGTCCGCAGTCTCTGACCATCTCCTGTATCATGTCCGCAGTCTCTGACCATCTCCTGTATCATGTCCGCAGTCTCTGACCATCTCCTGTATCATGTCCGCAGTCTCTGACCGTCTCCTGCATTAAATACTATTAGCAATGTGTTTATATAAATGTATACATTTTATTTAAAATATACAAAAATAAAAATATTTTTCAAAAACAGTCATTTTCGGTATCGGTTTTGGCACCAAAAAAATCCATTCGGTGCACCCCTAATTTTAATGTGTATGTAATTATATATATATATATACACAGGTGATACTCGAAAAATTTGAATATCGTGCAAAAGTTCATTTATTTCACTAATGCAACTTAAAAGGTGAAACTAATATATGAGAGAGACTCATTACATGCAAAGCAAGATAGTTCAAGCCGTGATTTGTCATCATTGTGATGATTATGGCTTCCAGCTCATGAAAACCCCAAATCCACAATCTCAGAAAATTAGAATATTGTGAAAAGGTGCAATATTCTAGGCTCAAAGTGTCCCCCTCTAATCAGCCAATTAAGCCATAACACCGGCAAAGGGTTCCTGAGCCATTAAATGGTCTCTCAGTCTGGTCCAGTAGGAATCACAATCATGGGAAAGACTGCTGACTTGACAGTTGTGCAGAAAACCATCATTGACACCCTTCATAAGGAGGGAAAGCCTCAAAAGATAATTGCAAAAGAAGTTCCCAAAGTGCTGTATCAAAGCACATTAATAGAAAGTTATGTGGAAGGGAAAAGTGTGGAAGAAAAAGGTGCACAAGCAGCAGGGATGAGCGCAGCCTGGAGAGGATGGTCAGGAAAAGGCCATTCAAAAGTGTTGGGGACTTTCACAAGGAGTGGACTGAGGCTGGAGTCAGGGCATCAAGAGCCACCACACACAGACGGATCCTGGACATGGGCTTCAAATGTCGTATTCCTCTTGTCAAGCCGCTCCTGAGCAACAAACAAGGTCAGAAGCGTCTTACCTGGGATAGAGAACAACACACCTGGTCTGGTGCTCAGCGGTCCAAAGTCCTCTTTTCTGATGAGAGCAATTTTTGCATCTCATTTGGAAACCAAGGAGCCGGAGTATGGAGGAAGAATGGAGAGGGTCACACTGCAAGATGCCTGAAATCCAGTGTGAAGTTTCCAGTCTGTGTTGATTTGGGGAGCCGTGTCATCTGCTGGTCCACTGAGCTTCATTAAGTCCGGGGTCACCGCAGCCGTCTACCAGGAGATTTTGGAGCACTTCATGCTTCCTTCCGCAGACGAGCTCTATGGGGATGCTGATTTTATTTTCCAGCAGGACTTGGCACCTCCCCCACACTGCCAAAAGCACCAAAACCTGGTCACATGACCGTGGGATTACTGTGCTTGATTGGCCAGGTAACTCGCCTGACCTGAACCCCATAGAGAATCTATGGGGCATTGCCAAGAGAAAGATGAGACATGAGACCCAACAATGCAGAAGAGCTGAAGGTCTTCCATAACACCTCAGCAGTGCCTCCATGTCACGCCAAATTGAGGGGCCCAAACCAAGTACTGAGTACATATGCAGCTTCTACTTTTCAGAGGTCCGATATTCTTCTATGTACAATCCTTGTTTTATTGATTGCATGTAATATTCGAATTTTCTGAGATTGTATATTTGGTGTTTTCATGAGCTGTAAGCCACAATCATCACAATGATGACAAATCACGGCTTGAACTATCTTGCTTTGCATGTAATGAGTCTCTCTCATATTGGTTTCACCTTTTAAGTTGCATTAGTGAAATAAATGAACATTTGCACGATATTCAAATTTTTCGAGTATCACCTGGGTGTGTGTGTGTGTGTGTGTGTGTGTATGTGTGTGTATATATATATATAAATAATTTTTTTAATATATATATTTCTAATAAAAAAAAAAATAATAATAATTTTATATATATATATATATATATATATATATATATATATATATATTTTTAATTATATACACATACATTTTTTTGTTCTTCACATTTTTTTAAGTCTTCATGGGCGGAGCCTTGGTGAAATCTCAGGGTTCTAAAGAGGCCCCTGATGCTTCACTTTTGAGACTGAGATTGAGGACAGCTGCACTGCTGAATGGATAAACAGGAAGCCCTCTGTATAGATGCTCCTTGTTCATTCACAAACTGAAGCATAGTAAACACTGTCTACAATGCTTCCGTTTTGAAAGAACACAGGAGTAATCGTGGCCTTCAGGGGAAGGGTATCGTTAACAAGAGAGGGGGTGACTGGGGGGGGGGGATGTGGGGCAATCCCTGTTGATCCCCCTGCAGCAGCTGACAGACAGTGTTTTTTTATATATTTGCAAGATACTTTAAGGCCCCTTTTCACACTGAGGAGTTTTTCAGGAGTTTTAGCGCTAAAAATAGCGCCTGAAAAACTCCTGCCCCTGCAGTCTCAATGTGAGAGCCCGAGGGCTTTCACACTGAGGCGATGCGCTGGCAGGACCGCTCCAAAAGTCCTGCTAGCAGCATCTTTGGAGCAGTGAGAGGAGCGGTGTGTAGACCGCTCCTTCCCATTGAAAGCAATGGGAAACCGCAGTAACACCGCCGGCAATGCGCCTCTGCAGAGGCGCATTGCCGGCAGTATTGACCCTTTTTCAGCCGCTAACGGGGGTTAAAACCGCACCGCTAGCGGCCGAATACTGCCGCAATTCTGACAGTAAAGCGCCGCTAAACACAGCGGCGCTATACCACCACCGCACCTCCCGCCCCAGTGTGAAAGGGGCTTTAGATGGGATAAACCCAAAACTGCTGCAGGTATAAATGTGCAGGTAACTAGAGGTGTGTAATAATGGTAGCCAGGACTAGCGCCCCCTTGAGGTTCATGCTCATTATCATGGTACCTAACAAAAGAGGCTGCTATGCACACAAGGAGAACACCCGTTCATATTGGCCCAGCACTACCTCATATCTACCAGAACAAAAAGATTGTTGTCCATATTACAGGAACCTGCTAGGCCTCGTGCACACTGGGCATTTAGCCCCGGTGGATGATATTTTGGTGTGGGTGGAAGGGGCAGGGGCACCGTACAGTCCCGCCGCCAGCACAATGTGAAAATCTGAGAGGTTGAAAGCTGCTGCGGCTGGATGTTGTAGTGAAATGGTATTAGGCAACATGCACCCAGGGACAAATGCCCCGGAACACACACTGCTTGTATTTTGGACATTCGTCCCCGGGCCAGCCGCAGCGGCTTTTAGCCTCTCATAAAGTTCTACAGGTTGCTGGCAGCGCGCCTTCCAGCTGCACCAAAACACCGGGGACTAAATGCCCAGAGTGCATGAGGCCATAGGGGTCTCTGCTTTGTTACAGGAACCTGTTAAAGATGCTCAACATAACTATAAGGAAAGCTTCCCTGTGTGCAATAGGAATTCAAAACCATCCTCACCCTATGCAGCAAACCTGCAAGCTCTATTCTTCCATTACCCAATATCGCTTCTACTCGGGGGGGGGGGGGTAAGCGGCATGCTAACAGACTTTTAGGATGAGCTCCTTTTGTTGAACTTACTATTTGATTTTCACCCGTCTCTCCTGTGTGCCGCAGGGTTAAGCAACGAGAGCTGGTCCATCATGAAGAACATGGCCACCGAGCTGGGAATCATCCTGATTGGTTATTTCACTCTGGTTCCCGCCATTCAGGTAAATGAAATCACTTGCTGCTCAGTCATGAATATTTGATTTTTCTCCGGTACGGGGCCCGAGCCAGCAAAGGGGGCCCAGGCAGTTGAGGGGAATCGGATGTGGGCAGGGAGGGTGATCGGCACGGCAGGGGAGGCAATTACTGGAACCGATCCTCATTATGGCTCTCTCTGCAGCAGCTGAAAGCTGTCGTCTTCTTCTCTCCCTTCCGACGGCTTTCAGCTGCTGCAGAGAGCACCATACAGGGGATCCGTTACAGTAATTCGCCCCCTGCCGCACCGATCACCCTCCCTGTGCACCATACATTGCCCCCTGCTGCCCCGTCAGTGCTGCCATCTTCCGTCCTCCCCTTGCCACCGGCACACAGTAGGATCCTTCAGGATGGAGAGTGGGGGAAGGGTCCAGGAAATATATCACATTTACCAGCCCATTCCTTTCCTAAATTAACACAATGAGTGGTCTGATCTGTACTGATCACTCACTGGGGGTTATTTTACGAAAGGCAAATCCACTTTGCACTTGAAATTGCACTGAAAGTGGACTTGGAAGTGCAGTCGCTGTAAATCTGAGGGGTAGATCTGAAATGAGGGGAAGCTCTGCTGATTTTATTATCCAATCATGTGCAAGCTAAAATGCTGTTTTATTTTCCTTGCATGTCCCCCTCGGATCTACAGCGACTGCCATTTCAAGTGCACTTTGCACTTGTAGTTTGCACTTGTAGTGCAAAGTGGATTTGCCTTTCGTAAATAACCCCCAATGTGTTCATTCATAACTGAAGCATAGTAAACTGTGATTGTTTGGGGGAAGGGGCCGTGTCAGGTTGGCTGTATGGGGCCCCCTGTGGTATCTAACAGCAGCCCTGGTAACGCCCACATGTAATGCTGAACCTCTGTAATTGAAAGAACTGAAATTTAATGAATGAAAGAGGCAGGGCCAGGGACAGTCAGGCTGGGGGCGGGCCCGGATTTACTCCCTTTGCCGCCCCAAAGCCGGGTCATTCAATGCCGCCCCCGCCCCCACACACACACCATCACATAGGGGGCTTCTGAGCCCCCCCCATGTGATAGAATGCTGTGCAGCATTCAGGCTTCATTAGCCTAGTGCAAGTAGTGCTGCATTGACAGGAGCGAGGGGGGGACCGACCAGACTGTACTCACCGCTGTCATGGCTCTGCTGGAGTGGGAGAAGAATGGGGAGCGCGCTGCTTTGCTGACCAATCGGCACATCAAGGGGGGGTGATCTGACGATGGAGGACTCACTTGGGAGCGCTCACCACTGAAGGCATGGGGTGCTGCTGGCCGGGAGAGAGTGCATCCGTGCATTCCAGCCACAGGAGAGGGGGGGGAGGTGATGGGGAGGGATGAAGCACTCACCACTGACACCATAGGAGGGGGCGGGGGGTTAGTGCACCTGGAGCCTTTGCTGCTGTGTCCAGGTGTCAGGGGGACACAAACCCGGGCACAGCTGTCCCGTTTAGGTGGCAACCCTAGGCGCCGCCCCTGCTCGGTGGCCTTGTCTGGAATCCGGCCCTGGCTGGGGGGGAAGCAAGCGCTAAATGATGCTAGGCGTTCTCCAGCCACGAAATGAAGCGGGCTGTATATGACTTGCTGCAGCTTCTAATGCACATTGTGAGAAGCTCACAGTGTGTGGTGAAATCGGAGGAAGCTATTTCAGTCTGGGGGGGGGGAGGAGCCGGTACAACTGTGCAAAACTGAAGGGAGGATGTAAATAAAAGCGTGCGGACGGACGGACAACGGCGTTTAGGGTGCTGATATAGGACGGCGGCGTTGAGGGTGCGGGTGAAGGACGACGGCGTTGAGCGTGTGGATGAAGGACAACGGCGTTGAGGGTGCGGATGAAGGATGATAGGTGACCTCTGAACACAGTGCCGTCATTCATGAATTACCATACAGTACAGATAACAGAGGCTCTAGGAGTTCCCGGGCTCTCACTCTCTGCAGGATAGGACTCTTTATCAGATTAGACGGTGAAGGTCGGCGCTCAGTGCCTTGTACTCACTGATACTGCTGAGCACTTCACACCGTCCTACAAGACCCATTTATACCCACAATTCCCAACTGGGGGCCATACTTGTGCTACTTTGTAGCACCAACGTATTCTGTAGTTCTGTATAGCCAAACATATACCGTATATACTCGAGTATAAGCCGAATTTTTCAGCACATTTTTTTGTGCTGAATATGCCCCCCTCGGCTTATACTCGAGTCACCTTTCTACCTTTTTTTGTTGCATTTTGGTGTAATTTTTTTTTTTTAGGTTGGACCTCCACTTTAAAAATCTCTATAGGCGACGTTTAATTTTTTTTTTACAGGTTACCAGTTTAGAGTTAGAGGAGGTCTAGAGCTAGAATTGTTGCTCTCACTCTAACGCACGCGGCGATACCTCACGTGTGATTTGAATGGCGTTTACATATGCGGCCACGACTTGCGTGTGCGTTCGCTTCTGTGCGCGAGCTACCGGCGAAGGAGGCGCTTTAAATTTTTATTTATTTTACTCCCATTTTTTTTTTTACACTTTCTCTTAATTTTTTATTTTTTTTTATCACTTTTATTCCCATTACAAGGAATGTAAACATCCCTTGTAATAGGAATGTGTGTGACAGGTCCTCTTTATGGAAAGATGTGGGTTCAATAAGACCTCCACATCTCTCCTCCAGGCTGGAAAGATGGAGATGAAAAAAAAAAGACCTCTTCCTTACCAGCCGAGTGCTCGGCTTTGTTCACTTTCGCCAGCTGGGCCATGACGTCATAATGTCATGACGTCATAACGTCGCGCCCGGGCCTCCGACAGTCAAAGAAGATGACTGGGGACCATCTCAGGCTATCACAACGATCATGTGATTGGGAGGATAGGTCTCCCCACTCCAGATCATTACCACGAGATTGTAAGGTTGCATGGCATCCCTGACAGCATAGTTTCTGATCGAGGGGTGCAGTTCACTTCTAGATTTTGGAGGGCCTTATGTGAAACTTTGAACATTGAACTCCGCCTCTCCACAGCTTATCACCCACAAACTAATGGACAGACTGAAAGGGTCAATCAAACCCTTGAACCGTACCTACGATGCTTTTCTTCTTTTGCACAGGATGACTGGCTATCACTTCTCCCACTCGCGGAATTTTCATACAATAATTCCACCCATTCGGCAACCAAACAGTCACCTTTTTTCACCAATTATGGATACCATCCTTCTTTCTTGCCTGAGCTGCCTATTGATTCTTCTGTACCTGCCGTACAAGACAGGTTGAACTTCCTTAACTCCAACTACCAATTACTGCAGGATACAATCTCCAAGACCCAGGCAGATAATAAAAAGTTCTTCGACAAGAAGAGAAGAGGCAATTTGAATCTTGAACCTGGAGATAAGGTCTGGCTTTCCACAGCGAACTTGAAACTAAGTTGCCCCTCGAGGAAGCTTGGCCCAAGATTTTTGGGGCCTTTTCCAGTACCTCGCTGCCCGTCTGCTACCGAACTCGGCCACCCTTGTGATCCTGCACCAGCCTCCTGCTTGGCTTAACGCTGTCTCCAGTGCCTGTGCTAGCTGTCCATCCTACCAGCTTTCCTGAGTCCAGTTCCTTTCCAGATGCTCTGCCTGCATCTCCACGTCTGCAACTCAGCTGACAAGTTCTGCACGCAACTACAGGCTCTCGTGTAACTCCTCACCCTAGGTCTGTCCCATCCTCAGTGGGGCTTGGGTTGGAGATACAAGGGAGGCCGACCTCGTCATTCCAGACTCCTACCAGGTACGTGACAGTACCAGTCAGCCAGAGATGGAGTCTGGAAGGGAGGCCTCTCCACCGAAGTACATTTACCAAACTATTTCTGCGCTCTCAAATATTGTGCAGAAGTTACAAGAGCGGGTCACTTTGGGATTCACAAGACGGCTAATTTGATCTCCCGTACATTCTGGTGGCCAAACTTGATGAACGACTGCAAGAAATATGTAAGATCTTGTATTTCATGCCTTCGGAATAAGACAGACAGCCAGAACTTGGGGTCTACTTGAGCCCCTTCCTGTACCTGAGAAACCATGGAGCATGATCTCCATGGATTTTATAGTAGAACTTCCCCCATCTGAAGACTTTACTACCATTTTCGTTGTGGTTGATCGTTTGACCAAAATGGCCCACTTTGTACCTCTGCAAGGAACTCCTTCTGCCCCGGAGACTGCCTCAACTTTTATCAAGGAGATTGTAAGGTTGCATGGCATCCCTGACAGCATAGTTTCTGATCGAGGGGTGCAGTTCACTTCTAGATTTTGGAGGGCCTTATGTGAAACTTTGAACATTGAACTCCGCCTCTCCACAGCTTATCACCCACAAACTAATGGACAGACTGAAAGGGTCAATCAAACCCTTGAACAGTACCTACGATGCTTTTCTTCTTTTGCACAGGATGACTGGCTATCACTTCTCCCACTCGCGGAATTTTCATACAATAATTCCACCCATTCGGCAACCAAACAGTCACCTTTTTTCGCCAATTATGGATACCATCCTTCTTTCTTGCCTGAGCTGCCTATTGATTCTTCTGTACCTGCCGTACAAGACAGGTTGAACTTCCTTAACTCCAACTACCAATTACTGCAGGTCCCAGAACAGTTCAGAGTTGCCGTCCTAGGGCGATGTCATGATCATCCCCTAGCGGGTCACTTTGGGATTCACAAGACGGCTAATTTGATCTCCCGTACATTCTGGTGGCCAAATTTGATGAACGACTGCAAGAAATATGTAAGATCTTGTATTTCATGCCTTCGGAATAAGACAGACAGAGCCAGAACTTGGGGTCTACTTGAGCCCCTTCCTGTACCTGAGAAACCATGGAGCATGATCTCCATGGATTTTATAGTAGAACTTCCCCCATCTGAAGACTTCACTACCATTTTCGTTGTGGTTGATCGTTTGACCAAAATGGCCCACTTTGTACCTCTGCAAGGAACTCCTTCTGCCCCGGAGACTGCCTCAACTTTTATCAAGGAGATTGTAAGGTTGCATGGCATCCCTGACAGCATAGTTTCTGATCGAGGGGTGCAGTTCACTTCTAGATTTTGGAGGGCCTTATGTGAAACTTTGAACATTGAACTCCGCCTCTTCACAGCTTATCACCCACAAACTAATGGACAGACTGAAAGGGTCAATCAAACCCTTGAACAGTACCTACGATGCTTTTCTTCTTTTGCACAGGATGACTGGCTATCACTTCTCCCACTCGTGGAATTTTCATACAATATTTCCACCCATTCGGCAACCAAACAGTCACCTTTTTTCGCCAATTATGGATACCATCCTTCTTTCTTGCCTGAGCTGCCTATTGATTCTTCTGTACCTGCCGTACAAGACAGGTTGAACTTCCTTAACTCCAACTACCAATTACTGCAGGATACAATCTCCAAGACCCAGGCAGATAATAAAAAGTTCTTCGACAAGAAGAGAAGAGGCAATTTGAATCTTGAACCTGGAGATAAGGTCTGGCTTTCCACAGCGAACTTGAAACTAAGTTGCCCCTCGAGGAAGCTTGGCCCAAGATTTTTGGGGCCTTTTCCAGTACCTCGCTGCCCGTCTGCTACCGAACCCGGCCACCCTTGTGATCCTGCACCAGCCTCCTGCTTGGCTTAACGCTGTCTCCAGTGCCTGTGCTAGCTGTCCATCCTCCCAGCTTTCCTGAGTCCAGTTCCTTACCAGATGCTCTGCCTGCATCTCCACGTCTGCAACTCAGCTGACAAGTTCTGCACGCAACTACAGGCTCTCGTGTAACTCCTCACCCTAAGTCTGTCCCATCCTCAGTGGGGCTTGGGTTGGAGATACAAGGGAGGCCGACCTCGTCATTCCAGACTCCTACCAGGTACGTGACAGTACCAGTCAGCCAGAGATGGAGTCTGGAAGGGAGGCCTCTCCACCGAAGGACATTTACCAAACTATTTCTGCGCTCTCAAATATTGTGCAGAAGTTACAAGAGCGGGTCACTTTGGGATTCACAAGACGGCTAATTTGATCTCCCGTACATTCTGGTGGCCAAACTTGATGAACGACTGCAAGAAATATGTAAGATCTTGTATTTCATGCCTTCGGAATAAGACAGACAGAGCCAGAACTTGGGGTCTACTTGAGCCCCTTCCTGTACCTGAGAAACCATGGAGCATGATCTCCATGGATTTTATAGTAGAACTTCCCCCATCTGAAGACTTCACTACAACTTCAGTGCGGCAATATTACAACTCCTAGAGTGCAGCGCAGGCCAGCCAGTCAGCGACCGCCTTTTAGTACTGTTTAACCCAGACCTGCTAGGGTTTCCATCTTTTCTTCAAGCAAAACCTGACACTTTAGCAGCGGCATTTGTTTTTGGGGGGGGGGGGTATACCCTATAAGATTGTAAAAGACCTGGGACACTTTTGGTGGCCTGAAAGAGAGTAGTAATGTGGCGCATAGCTCGCCGCAGCAAACAGTTCACATGGCTGAATTGCGAGTGTTCTGCATGGAATGCAGGGGTCAGATATGTCCTGGGGAGAGGGCTAGTGCTAGCAGGGGGGTGGGGAGAGATAGATATGTGCTGGGGGGCAGTGGCGGTCGGTGATCAAATTTGTTTGGGGGGGCGCAAACAAACTGATTTTGAAAAAAAAGAAACATCAAATGCAGCCACTGTGCCCCATCAAATGCAGCCACTGTCCCCCATCAAATGCAGCCACTGTCCCCCATCAAATGCAGCCACTGTCCCCCATCAAATGCAGCCACTGTGCCCCATCAAATGCAGCCACTGTGCCCCATCAAATGCAGCCACTGTGCCCCATCAAATGCAGCCACTGTCCCCCATCAAATGCAGCCACTGTCCCCCATCAAATGCAGCCACTGTCCCCATAAAACGCAGCCACTGTCCCCATAAAACGCAGCCACTGTCCCCCATCAAATGCAGCCACTGTCCCCCATCAAATGCAGCCACTGTCCCCATCAAATGCAGCCACTGTCCCCCATCAAATGCAGCCACTGTCCCCATAAAACGCAGCCACTGTCCCCCATCAAATGCAGCCACTGTCCCCATAAAACACAGCCACTGTCCCCCATCAAATGCAGCCACTGTCCCCATCAAACGCAGCCACTGTCCCCATCAAACGCAGCCACTGTCCCCATCAAACGCAGCCACTGTCCCCATCAAACGCAGCCACTGTCCCCATCAAACGCAGCCACTGTGCCCATCAAACGCAGCCACTGTGCCCATCAAATGCAGCTACTGTCCCCATCAAATGCAGCCACTGTCCCCATCAAATGCAGCCACCGTGCCATCAAACGCAGCCACTGTGCCCCATCAAACGCAGCCACTGTGCCCCATCAAACGCAGCCACTGTGCCCCATCAAACGCAGCCACTGTGCCCCATCAAACGCAGCCATGGTGCCCCATCAAATGCAGCCATGGTGCCCCATCAAATGCAGCCACGGTGCCCCATCAAATGCAGCCACGGTGCCCCATCAAACGCAGCCACGGTGCCCCATCAAACACAGCCACGGTGCCCCATCAAACACAGCCACTGTGCCCCATCAAATGCAGCCACGGTGCCCCATCAAATGCAGCCACGGTGCCCCATCAAACGCAGCCACCGTGCCCCATCAAATGCAGCCACCGTGCCATCAAATGCAGCCACTGTGCCCCATCAAACGCAGCCACTGTCCACATCAAATGCAGCCACTGTGCCCATATGTGCTTGGGGGGTCAGATATGTTCTGGGGGGGAGGGCGCTTTGTGAGAGAAAAGAGCCAGTGCAAGGGGGATGGGTAGGGGGTAGGATATGTGCTGGAGGGGTGTTTTGGGAAGGAAGAGAGGGGTTGCCAGATTTCAAATGTAATCCACACTGAAGTTCTAGCATTGCCTTCCCCCTCCCAGCACATCCTCCTAACCCCTCAATCACTCATATGACATCTACCTTGTCCTCCTTTCCAGACACTCTCCCCCTCCGTCCTCCATCTACAGTACAGAGCATAATAAAAACTTTAGTGCAGAGTGCAGACCTGAGATTCAGAGCGTCCCTTCTCCTCCCCCCTCCTCCTCCTCGTGTGTGTACAGAACGGACTGAGAAGGAGGGGAGGAGCTTTGATACACTGCTCTGCTCTGCTCATCCAGCTGCTGTCAGGCAGAGAGGAGACTCGTCACTGGCGAAAAAAAAAAAAGTTAAAGTAACAGACAGCGCTGCGGCCGTTCTAATGATAAGGTAGGCGGCCTGGGGGGAAATCTCCCCCCTTCCAGGGGCGGATCCAGAGTCTAGTCTCGGGGGGGCACTTCCAGAAAATATTGTTTTTTTTTGGCAATTTTTCGGAGAAATGGCTGGTGTTGGAGCTTCAATCATCCCGGCACCAAGGTTGTTATGGTGTCAGAATAATTGAAACGCATTTTTTCTATTATTACATTGTTATATAAAATGAAATGGTTCAACTCACCATAATGCAGAATCAGTGGGAGCCCCGAGTGTGTTACTTGCCACCGCCGCCTGCCACGCATTGCCATTTGCCACGTCGCCTGACACATTGCGGATTGTCACTTGCCACATCACCTGCCACATGTTTGCCACTTGCCTGTCTGTCACACGTTGCGGATTGTCACTGCTTCAATTGTCCCATGCTATGTCCCAGAGTTAGGCAGCAGAGAGATAATGTAGTCTTTCTGCTGCCCGCGGCTGCCTACACATTGAGGGCAAAAGTGCAGGGTGGGCGGTGAGAGATGATGTCATCTCTCTGCTCCCCCACTTGCTCACACTCACCAAGCCGCCTGGCCCGCATGCTCTCTCTCCCACCAGCGGAGCTGCCCACGCTTTTAGTTCCCGAGCTGCACGCTCTCTCACCCGTTTGCTCTCCTACCAGCCTGCCGAGCTGCCCGGCCCACTCGCTCTCATTCTCACCCGCGGAGCTATCGGATCCGCGCTTCAATCCAGGCAGCTGCTGTCACTAGTCACCGTCACACTACAGGAGATGGTCAGAGACTGCGGACATACTACAGGAGATGTTCAGAGACTGCGGACATACTACAGGAGATGGTCAGAGACTGCGGACATACTACAGGAGATGGTCAGAGACTGCAGACATACTACAGGAGATGGTCAGAGACTGCGGACATACTACAGGAGATGATCAGAGACTGCGGACACACTACAGGAGATGATCAGAGACTGCGGACACACTACAGGAGATGATCAGAGACTGCGGACATACTACAAGAGATGATCAGAGACTGCGGACATACTACAGGAGATGTTTAGAGACTGCGGACATACTACAAGAGATGATCAGAGACTGCGGACACACTACAGGAGATGGTCAGAGACTGCGGACATACTACAAGAGATGATCAGAGACTGCGGACATACTACAAGAGATGATCAGAGACTGCGGACATACTACAAGAGATGATCAGAGACTGCGGACATACTACAGGAGATGGTCAGAGACTGCGGACATACTACAGGAGATGGTCAGAGACTGCGGACATACTACAGGAGATGGTCAGAGACTGTGGACACACTACAGGAGATGGTCAGAGACTGTGGACACACTACAGGAGATGGTCAGAGACTGTGGACACACTACAGGAGATGGTCAGAGACTGTGGACACACTACAGGAGATGGTCAGAGACTGTGGACACACTACAGGAGATGGTCAGAGACTGTGGACACACTACAGGAGATGGTCAGTGACTGCGGACACACTACAGGAGATGGTCAGGTACTGCGGACATACTACAGGAGATGGTCAGAGACTGCGTTTATGGCTGAACCCAGTGTAACAGTATATAGTATTGCAGGGTTGCTCCACTCCATTTAAACCAGCTCTGCAAAGATCAAGTTGGTAATCTTCCTTTGAAAGTACACCCATGTGACAGAAGACAGAAGACAACAGCACATCCCAATTTCCAAAATACAAATTGTTATACAGTGATCTGCTCAGGATTAGTGGAGGGCAGTAAACAGTTAATTGGTCTGTGAAGTTCTAGCCTGAACTAGCAGTTAATCCTTCCAAAAAACATCACACAATATATTACCATTGATACTATGCCAAAACCTACCCATATACTACAGATAGGTAAGAGTGATTGGGACCTGTTTGTTCCCCCTCTTCCTTCTATATTTTATGTTTTTCTAAAATATTCTACTATTGTAATAGTTTGGCATTTTCTGTTTCATTATAGACACCCCTATACTGCGTATCTGCTCCTGATGAGTGGTATATTAACCACGAAACGCGTAGAGCTCTCCTATGATGATACGTCACAGTGTACATGCATATTATCTGTATTTTACTATCCTATTTTAATGAACCTATTATTATTATTATACTGTTTTACATGTTACCCCTACAATTGTGGTTTACATACCCAAGGCTACATACTGTTATGTTACCTTGTGAGATTTATGTCTTATTATGGTGTGTCTAGAATTCATTTGCTGAAACTTGTGATTATCATGCATTACCATGTATGTTACGTTGGAACACTATGTACAATCATGTAATATCTAGACTCCAAATATTGCTATCCATTAATACCATTTTGCCATTTTTTATGTGTATGCTATGCCCCTTTTGTAAGAATAAACTATGCTTAATATAATTTGGTCCATTTAATAGTAGTGTGCTTCATAGAAAGTCCCACCATCTAGTTTCTTGTTTCACATTATCGGGGATGGAGGTGAATGTAGTCATTACCTCATTTAAAGTCCCAACCCTAACCTTAGGTTATTTCTGTTTTTCAAAAACCATTACAGGTTCTCTTTAGGATAAGCGTGTGTTGTGCCCATTAATGCTCAGACCGGTGACTCTGCAGAACATCGCACACTGCTGATTCATAGAGGAAATGTCCTGCGACTTATAACCCCTCTGGAGGGGGAAGCGGCACGCGCTCATCCCTTTGAAGTTCCTTATCTGGGACCGGATGAATTTCTCACCAATTATCATTTCCCTTCCTGGTATTTTTGGTAACAAAACGCCTTATTTAAAGGGGAACTCCGCTAAATCAGAAAAATCATTTCAACAGTCCAGCAAAAATTCAGAAAACCAACCGCTCTTCCTGCAGGAAACACACGGACATTAAATATCAATGGCGGCTGTACACACAATGCGCGGCGTACCGGGGCTCATCCAGTCGGGTGCCGTGACCCGTCCTCCACGCACAGGCAGCCCACGGCGACGCACATCAAAACACATGGTGGTAATAAGGCACAGACAGGACAGCTTCCCCTTTTTTATTCACAACATTGCCAATAACTAGGCCCCGCCCCAAATCTTTTGAGGAGTAAAAAAAAAAAAAAAAAAAATCGGCAGAAGGAACGTTCCTCGAGGCCGACCATTTCATTCTATTTATGGAATCAGACAACGGCATGCGGCGTCGCTGCTTGGAGACGATTCTGGGAAGTGGCCATAAAGCCTTGGGGGTGACCGTGACTCCGGAGAGCGCGCCCGTCTGTACTCGCAACTTAAAGGAGAACTCCACCGCTAACAAAAAATTATCAGTAGCTTCAAATATTTCCCCACAACTTATTTTGTAATTTAATATTAACAATGAACTTTCCTTCTCCATCCGCAGCCACCATGACTTTCTACTTTTAATTCTGCCTTCTTGCAACCATGGCGACGACGGCAGGAGTATTCAGTATGCCGTACTCGCATTACAACACTGGGACTGATCATGTGATCACAGCAGACAGACCCACCCCAATGAGCACTCAGGACAGAGGAAATGATGGGACCAGCGCTCTCCCCACCACTGCCATGAAAACAGCACCACCCCCCATGGAACCAGCACTCCCCCAAACCACCACTGAACTGGCACTCCACCACCAAGGAACCAGTGCTCCCCCACCACTGCCACAGGACCAGCACCACATTTCCATGGAACCAGCACTCCCCCCAACATGGAACCAATGTCCCAACCACCACTAAACCGGCACTCCGCCACCACTGCCACGGGACCAGCACCCCCCCCCCTATGGAACCAGCACTCCCCCAACCACCACTAAACTGGCAGTCCACCACCACCACTGCCACAGGACCAGCACCACCTTTCCATGGAACCAATGCCCCAACCACCACTGAACCAGAACCCCCCCCATGGAACCAGCACTCCCCCAACATGGAACCAATGCCCCAACCACCACTGAACCGGCACCCCTGCCATGGGACCAGCACCACCCCCCCTATGGAACCAGCACTCCCCCAACCACCACTAAACTGGCAGTCCACCACCACCACCACCTTTCTATGGAACCAATGCCCCAATCACCACTGCCACAGAACCAGCACCACCACCAACCAAAGCTCCAACCACCACTGAACCAGAACCCCCCCCCATGGAACCAGCACTCCCCCAACATGGAACCAATGCCCCAACCACCACTGCCACAGAACCAGCACCACCCCCCCCATGGAACCAGCACTCCCCCAACCACCACTAAATTGGCACTCCACCACCCTCCATGGAACCAGCACTCCACCACCAGGGGGGGGGCAGGGGTCCATTACTCCCCCACCACTACCTACCCATGGAACCAGCACTCCCCCAACATGGAACCAATGCCTCAACCACCACTTCCACAGAACCAGCACACCCCCCCCCCATGAAACCAGCACTCCCCCAACCACCACTAAATTGGCACTCCACCAACCTCCATGGAACCAGCACTCGCCAACCACCAATGAACCGGCACTCCGCCACTGGGGAACCAGCGTTCTCCCACCACTGCCACGGGACCAGCACCACACCCCATGGAACCAGCACTCCCCCAACCACTACTGAACTGGCACTTCACCACCAATGATCCAGTGCTCCCCCGACTGCCACAGGACCAGCACCACCTTTCCATGGAACCGGCCCCCCACCACTGCCACATGACCAGCACCACCTTTCCATGGAATCAGCGTTCCCCCACCACTGCCACATGACCAGCACCACCTTTCCATGGAATCAGCACTCCCCCACCACTGCCACATGACAAGCACCACCTTTCCATGGAATCAGCACTCCCCCACCACTGCCACATGACCAGCACCACCTTTCCATGGAACCAGCACTCCCCCACCACTGCCACATGACCAGCACCACCTTTCCATGGAATCAGCACTCCCCCACCACTGCCACATGACCAGCACCACCTTTCCATGGAATCAGCACTCCCCCACCACTGCCACAGGAGCATGGAACCACCACTAAACCGGAACTCCACCACCCCAACCACTACTGAACCGGAACTCCACCGCCATGGAACCAGCGGCCCACCACTGCCACAGAACCAACACCACCCCCCCATGGAACCAATGCCCCACCACCAGGGAACCAATGCCCCAACCACCACTGAACCTGCGCTTCCCCACCACTCCCACGGAACCAGCACCACCCCCCATGGAACCAATGCCCCAACCACCATTGGAATCAAAGCTCCAACCACCACGGAACCAGCACCACCCCCCCCCCCATGGAACCAATGCCCCAACCACCAATGAACCAGCGTCATACTACATGGAACCAGCACTCCCCAACCACCACTGAACCGGCACTCCACCACCAGGGAACCAATGCCCCAACCACCATGGAACCAAATGCCCCAACCACCACTGAACCGGCACTACCCCACCAGGGAACCAGCGCTCTCCCACCACTCCCACGGAACCAGCACCATCCCCCATGGAACCAATGCCCCAACCACCACGGAACCAGCACTCCCCCAACACAGAACCAATGCCCCAACCACCCACCATGAAACCAGAACTCCCCCAACATGGAAAAAGCGCCCCAGCACCACCACAGAACCAGCACCACCCCCCATGAAACCAGAACTCACCAAACATGGAACCTATGCCTCCACCACCACCCAACATGAAACCAAAACTCCCTCAACATGGAACCAGTGCCCCCACCACCACCATGGAACCAACATTTCTACTGGCAGTGTCCAGGGCTGGCTGAAAGGGTTGGATAGGACAGATGACAACTGTCTTGACAGGTTCTCTTTGCCTTTAGTATATGTACAGAATAGCTGCCTTAGGACACATTGACTGACTACACTCAGAGACGTTTCAGCTCCTCAGGGGTTTCTGACCAATGCTGAATCCTCCAACAATGTAATGGGATTGGCTGCATCCAGTACTGCTGTCACTCATCTTCACAAAAACAAAGTTTACACGCCGTGACATCAGACCAATTTCCTGGTGGTTAGCTGTCTATTCAGAGTTTTCCTTTATCGGAACAGAAGCATTAGAAATCAGCCATACCTCAACTCACTTCTCCCCAATATGAACATTAAAGAAGAACTCTGGATAAACATTAAACTGCACAGTCCAGCTATTTATTTACAAAAAAAAAATAAAAATCATTAAATGCATTCTAATACCGTTAACATAAGACAGCTGTTCTTAAATTATCTTCCGGCAAAACCCTAATCTTCAGAAATTGGGCTGAAACTGGAGGATCTGCATGGAGGAACAATCAGGTCCTACAATGCCATCAACCTAACATGTCTTAGCCGTTGGAGGCTAAGGGTGGATTGCCAACCGGTGTTCATGCCATTAGGGTAACAGGGAGGAGGTGTTCAGGCCATAGGAGTCAGGTGAAGGAGGGGTGTTTAGGCCATGGGGGGGGTCAGAGTAGGGTGCCAAGGCTATGGGGGGGTAGAGGGGGAGGCGCTTAGGTCACAGAGATTTGAGCAGGGCAGAGGGTAAGATGCTTAGGCTATGGGGGTTATAGAGGGGGGTGTTTAAGTCATGACGGTCAGAAGGAGAGGAGCTTAGGCTATGTTGATCAGATGGAGGGGGGTGTTTAGGCCATGGTGGTCAGAAGAGTTAATAAGGACCATGGGGGTCAAATAGGGAAGTGCTTAGACTATGATGGTCAGGAGGAGAGAAACTCAGGCTATGCCGATCAGAGGGAGAGATATTTAGGCCATGGGTGTAGAAGGGAGGCACTGAGGTCTTGGGGAGGTCAAAGGGTGAGATACCAAGACCATGGCGGTCAGAAGAGTCAATTAGGCCACGGGGGTCAAAGAGGGAGGTGCTTACGCCATGACAGTAAAAAGAAGAGGAACTCAGGCCATGCCGATCAGAGGGAAAGACGTTTAGGCCATTGGTGTGGGGGGTGGGGGCACTAAGGTCTTGCGGGTCAAAGGGTGAGATGCCAAGGCAGTCAAAAGAGGCAATCAGGCCATGGGGGTTAAAGAGGGAGGTGCATAGGCTATGATGGCAAGATGAGGAGGAGCTTAGGCCATGCCAATCAGTGGGAGAGGTGTTTAGGCCATGGGGGCTCTTCTGATGGCCATGGCCTTGGCATGTCACCCTTTGACCCCCAAAACCTAAGTGTCCCAACCCTCCGACACCCATGGCCTAAATATCTCTCCCTCTGATCGGCACGGCCTAAACTCCTCTCCATCTGACCGCCATGGGGGTCAAAGAGGGAGGTGCTTAGACCATGACAGTCAGAAGGAGAGGAGCTCAGGCCATGGTAAACAGAGGGAGAGTTGTTTAGGCCATGGGGGATGGAGGGGGGGGGTAATTAGGTCTCAGAGGGTGAGATGGCAAGGCCGTGGCGATCAGAAGAGTCAATAAGGGCCATAGGGGTCAAAGAGGGAGGTGCTTAGGCCATGATGGTAAGACGAAGAGCAGCTTAGGCAATGCCAATCAGAGGGACAGATGTTAAGACCATGGGGGCATTTAGGTTTTGAGGGTCAAAGGGTGAGATGCTAAAGCCATGGCGTTCAGAAGAGGAAATTAGGACAAGGGGATTAGAGGGGGAGGTGCTTAGAACATGGTGGTCAGAAGAGGCACTTTAGCCATAGGGGTCAGTGATTGGGCCATGTAGGGTGGGTAATTACAGGCAGAGGAAGCAAAAGGAAGACCTCACCAAATGGGGTTGGTACTTGAAATCAATACTGCCATAACAGAAAAGCTGCAATTTTTCTGAAAATACCAGTTGCCTGGCTATCATGTGGAACCTCTGACCTTGGTACTTAGAGATAGAACAAGCATACAGATCAGGAAAGTTAGAGATGTTCTTTTCTGCAATCCATTACCTCACCCTTCCACAGCGAAGGGTTCAGCCAGGATGGAGAATATGATTGTGCAGGGAGTAGAAGGTGAACACTCGCCCCCCACTTGGCCCTGACCCACCTGGCCTCACATCAGGCCACATCTTACAGCCGAGAACTCCCAGGGAGAGAACATTTCCATCCCTTACACTATTCCCGGTATGATAGATTCCAGCCAGAATACCGGGACACATTTCCATACGATGTGCCATGGCAGGTGTATCTGTGCTCCTAACCACCCGCTGCCTCCGACCATCGCAGGAAAACCAACTCCTTACAGAAAGGCTGCTCTGCCAAGTCAAAATCTGAGCAATCTGTACACATATACAGCACAATCCATCCATAAGATTTCCTATCCTGACTTCTGGGTGTAAAACATGTGAGCCAAAACTACTGCAGAACGAGCCGAAGAAACATCAGGACAACAAGCAACCCGGAGGTCCGCCGGAGCCCCCGAAGACCCATCCCATACCTACATGTCTAGGTGGGATCATATGCGTGTTTCACACACTTTACCACCAAACCGAGAAATAAGAAAAAGGGAGCACTCACATTGCCACATCCGTAAGTAATTATGGAAACACAAAAGAGGGTCCCAGAAGGTGACCCAGGGTCGGATTTTGAAGTCACAGTAAACAATGGAGGGATATAGAAAAAATATCAAATTTTTTAGGACAAAAAATACATATATGGTATGAAAAAGAGCATGAAAAAGACAAAATTAAAAAGCATATATATTAAGATACATGATATATAGTGCGCCCTTGTGAGTCAACGCGTTTCGCCGATAAGCTTCGTCAGGACACATTCGGGGTTCGTTGGTTGCAAAAAAGAAGAGAAAACGGGTCTCACTATTACGCAAGAGAGTCAGCCTTGTTCAACAAGTAGTTAAAGAAGGAGTGATGTCCCAACAAGTAGGAGGAGAGGCTGGTTCCAGTAGTCTCGTAACAAGGATTCTTAAAGGCCAGTGGCTCATGTACTACGGGTATCCTCATATAGTGACCTCCACCAGGGGATGATATACGAGAACTTGACGGGAAAACAGGGGGTAACCATAGGCCAATGGCCGAAATATAAATTGGATATAAACCTCAAGTCCAAAGTATCTCAAAGACTGTAAAATCCTCCAGTATATCGGCTCGGCTGTGCCAAAGCAGAATACTGTGGTGCACTCAAAGCCAAATCGTGTCCTTAACTACTTAAGGCCCGGGCTATAGATAAATGACGGCTTCAGCGCGGACCTGAAAATCCGGGAGGCCGTCAATAGCCGGCCTCCCCTTTGCGCGCTCCCCTGCGATCACCCGAGTCACTGGAACTCGGGCGATCACCGATCCGAGTAAGGGGCCGAACCCGACCCCTTACCATGTGATCAGCTGTCAGCCAATGACAGCTGATCATGTGATGTAAACAAAGAATCAGTAATCGTCTTTTTTTCCTCCTCACGCTGACAGCGTGAAGAGGAAAATAAGCTGATCACCGGCTCTTTCACAAGGGACATTGGTCCCGAAGAGGAAGGAGGCAGAAGGAGCCTCATCAGTGCCAGATGCCAGTGCCAACCATTGTGAATATAATTGCTCCCTGCCAGTGCCCACAGTGCCACCTATCAATGCCCACAAGTGCCACCTATCAAATGCCCACAAGTGCCGCCAATCAGTGCCACCTAGCAATGCTGCCTATCAGTGTAACCTACCAGTTCCCATCACTGGCACCCATCACTGCCACCTATCATGCCACCTATTAGTGCCACTTCTCAGTGCCCACCAGTGCCACCTACCAATGCTCTTCAGTGCCACCCATCAGTGCCACCTCTGTGCCGCCAATCTGTGCCCACCAGTGCCGCCCTATCAGTGCCCACCAGTGCCACCTTATCGGTGCAGCCCATCGGTGCCCATCAGAGCAGCCTCATCAGCGTACATCAATGAAGGAGAAAAATGACCTGTTTACAAAATTTTATAACAAAATTATAATATATATATATATATATATTTTTTTTATAAATCAGTATTTTTATTTATTTTTAACAAAAAATAAAAGCCGCAGAGGTGATCAAATACCACCAAAAGAAAGCTCTATTTGTGGGGAAAAAATTATAAAAATTTCATTTGGGTACAGCGTTGTATGACCGCGCAATTGTCATTCAAAGTGCGTCAGCGCTGAAAGCTGAAAATTGGTCTGGGCAGGAGGGGGTTTAAGTGCCCAGTAAGCAAGTGGTTAAGTGAGTTATCAGTATGGAGAGAGCTCAGGTAACCCCCTTGGAGAAAGCGGTATGCTCTTCACGGCATGTGTCCTGACGAAGCTTAACAGTGAAACGCGTTGACGCACACAGGCTCACTATACATCATGTATCTTAAAATATATGCTTTTTAATTTGTCTTTTCATACCATAAATGTATTTTTTGTCTTGATAAATGTGATAATTTTTCTATATCCCTCATTGTTTACTGTGCCTTCAAAGTCCGACCCTGGGTCACCTTCTGGGACCCTCTTTTGTGTTTACCACCGAACCATTAGAGTTCGTTTACGTTTCAACATGTGGCATTGGACAACATTTTTTAAAGCACTCCTAATGCCAAGCAAAGTGTCCAACACTAAATAAAATGATCACCTTACAGTCCTGGTCATACGCTGCATTTACTTCAGAAATGATCCCCCATGTCACTTTCTTGGTGCTGCAAAGCGTCTCCAAAGCCTCCATAGAAGCCAATGAGAAAACACTCGCCAACAGTACCCTGCAGCTTTTGAGAAGCTTTTATTCAGCTTTAGCTTTGCTTTGGGAGGTATTGCAGGTATGAGATATCCCAGGATGCACTGGGAAACTAACAAGAGAACCAGAAAGACATCATCAGCAGTCACTTCCAGTTCATGTATATATATTCTGGGAGTGTCTGGTGCAGACGTCACATCTGGTGTGCAGTGTTGGAGAGCTATAGCTGAAGATGAGGGGGCACCGGAGAGAGAGAGGACTGAGCGGCAGAAGATCAGCAGAGCTGGGGGACTGGAGTAACAGAAACTAGCAGATGTCACACATGATGAGCAGCATTGGAGCAATATAGAGGGAGGCGAGTGGAGGGGCCAGAGAGAGGAGGATCAGAAAACCGGAGGATCAGCAGAGCTGGGGGTTACCACTAATTGGGGAGGATCAGCAGACCTGGAGGACCGGAGCAGGAGAAATTAGCAGATGTTACACATGATGAGCAGCATTAGAGCAATATAGAGGGAGGTGAGTGGAAGGGCAAGGGAGGAGGATCAGCAGAGCTGGGGGTTACCACTGAGTGTGGGGGGGGAATCAGCAAACTTGGAGGACCGGAGCAGGAGAAATTAGCAGATGTCACACATGGTGAGCAGCATTAGAGCGGGAGGTGAGTGGGGGGGCCCAGAGAGAGGAGAGGATCAGCAGAGCTGGGGGTTACTACTGAGAGGTGGGCAGCAGAGCTAGGGGTTACTACCGAGAGGGGGGCAGCAGAGCCAGGGGTTACTACCGAGAGGGGGGCAGCAGAGCCAGGGGTTACTACCGAGAGGGGGGCAGCAGAGCCAGGGGTTACTACCGAGAGGGGGGCAGCAGAGCTAGGGGTTACTACCGAGAGAGGGGGAAATCAGCAGAGCTAGGGGTTACTGCTGAGTGGGGCATTAGCAGACCTGGGGGTACTACTGAGCAGGGGATCTGCTGAACGAGGGTGCCAATAAGCTGGGGATCTGCTAAACGAGGGTGCCAATAAGCTGGGGATCTGCTAAACGAGGGTGCCAATAAGCTGGGGATCTGCTAAACGAGGGTGCCAATAAGCTGGGGATCTGCTAAACGAGGGTGCCAATAAGCTGGGGATCTGCTAAACGAGGGTGCCAATAAGCTGGGGATCTGCTAAACGAGGGTGCCAATAAGCTGGGGATCTGCTAAACGAGGGTGTCAATAAGCTGGGGATCTGCTAAACGAGGGTGCCAATAAGCTGGGGATCTGCTAAACGAGGGTGCCAATAAGCTGGGGATCTGCTAAACGAGGGTGGCAATAAGCTGGGGATCTGCTAAACGAGGGTGGCAATAAGCTGGGGATCTGCTAAACGAGGGTGGCAATAAGCTGGGGATCTGCTAAACGAGGGTGCCAATAAGCTGGGGATCTGCTAAACGAGGGTGGCAATAAGCTGGGGATCTGCTAAACGAGGGTGCCAATAAGCTGGGGATCTGCTAAACGAGGGTGCCAATAAGCTGGGGATCTGCTAAACGAGGGTGCCAATAAGCTGGGGATCTGCTAAACGAGGGTGGCAATAAGCTGGGGATCTGCTAAACGAGGGTGGCAATAAGCTGGGGATCTGCTAAACGAGGGTGGCAATAAGCTGGGGATCTGCTAAACGAGGGTGGCAATAAGCTGGGGATCTGCTAAACGAGGGTGGCAATAAGCTGGGAATCTGCTAAACGAGGGTGGCAATAAGCTGGGGATCTGCTAAACGAGGGTGGCAATAAGCTGGGGATCTGCTAAACGAGGGTGGCAATAAGCTGGGGATCTGCTAAACGAGGGTGGCAATAAGCTGGGGATCTGCTAAACGAGGGTGGCAATAAGCTGGGGATCTGCTAAACGAGGGTGGCAATAAGCTGGGGATCTGCTAAACGAGGGTGGCAATAAGCTGGGGATCTGCTAAACGAGGGTGGCAATAAGCTGGGGATCTGCTAAACGAGGGTGGCAATAAGCTGGGGATCTGCTAAACGAGGGTGGCAAGTTCTGCACGCAACTACAGGCTCTCGTGTAACTCCTCACCCTAGGTCTGTCCCATCCTCAGTGGGGCTTGGGTTGGAGATACAAGGGAGGCCGACCTCATCATTCCAGACTCCTACCAGGTATGTGACAGTACCAGTCAGCCAGAGATGGAGTCTGGAAGGGAGGCCTCTCCACCGAAGGACATTTACCAAACTATTTCTGCGCTCTCAAATATTGTGCAGAAGTTACAAGAGCGGGTCACTTTGGGATTCACAAGACGGCTAATTTGATCTCCCGTACATTCTGGTGGCCAAACTTGATGAACGACTGCAAGAAATATGTAAGATCTTGTATTTCATGCCTTCGGAATAAGACAGACAGAGCCAGAACTTGGGGTCTACTTGAGCCCCTTCCTGTACCTGAGAAACCATGGAGCATGATCTCCATGGATTTTATAGTAGAACTTCCCCATCTGAAGACTTCACTACCATTTTCGTTGTGGTTGATCGTTTGACCAAAATGGCCCACTTTGTACCTCTGCAAGGAACTCCTTCTGCCCCGGAGACTGCCTCAACTTTTATCAAGGAGATTGTAAGGTTGCATGGCATCCCTGACAGCATAGTTTCTGATCGAGGGGTGCAGTTCACTTCTAGATTTTGGAGGGCCTTATGTGAAACTTTGAACATTGAACTCCGCCTCTCCACAGCTTATCACCCACAAACTAATGGACAGACTGAAAGGGTCAATCAAACCCTTGAACAGTACCTACGACGCTTTTCTTCTTTTGCACAGGATGACTGGCTATCACTTCTCCCACTCGCGGAATTTTCATACAATAATTCCACCCATTCGGTAACCAAACAGTCACCTTTTTTCGCCAATTATGGATACCATCCTTCTTTCTTGCCTGAGCTGCCTATTGATTCTTCTGTACCTGCCGTACAAGACAGGTAGAACTTCCTTAACTCCAACTACCAATTACTGCAGGATACAATCTCCAAGACCCAGGCAGATAATAAAAAGTTCTTCGACAAGAAGAGAAGAGGCAATTTGAATGTTGAACCTTTTCCAGTACCTCGCTGCCTGTCTGCTACCGAACCCGGCCACCCTTGTGATCCTGCACCAGCCTCCTGCTTGGCTTAACGCTGTCTCCAGTGCCTGTGCTAGCTGTCCATCCTACCAGCTTTCCTGAGTCCAGTTCCTTACCAGATGCTCTGCCTGCATCTCCACGTCTGCAACTCAGCTGAAAAGTTCTGCACGCAACTACAGGCACTCGTGTAACTCCTCACCCTAGGTCTGTCCCATCCTCAGTGGGGCTTGGGTTGGAGATACAAGGGAGGCCGACCTCCTCATTCCAGACTCCTACCAGGTACGTGACAGTACCAGTCAGCCAGAGATGGAGTCTGGAAGGGAGGCCTCTCCACCGAAGGACATTTACCAAACTAAAGGATCTAAATCGAGGGGGGGTGGTGCTGCGCTGTTTCTAATATGATAAATTATAGTGCACAATGGCTAAGAAATTATCAATCAATAAACAGGTTTAAAAAATAAACAATAAATATAACTGATCAATTATAGTGATGTATAAATACTAAAACCATAAGATCAGTAAAAATATAAATAAATAAAAACTGTAAAAACAATAAATAAGTAAACCTGTGAATAAATACCAAAGTGAATGATACTGTGCAAATAGATGAAAGAAATCGCCTGCAAATTGCAGTAAATTGACAATAGGTGCACCAATGTGACTGCTAAATAAACAAAGTGCAGTGCAGTGCTAAAGTGAAGCAGTAAGTTCAATGAGTAACGAAAAAATAACGAAAAGTGAAAATTGTCCAATAAGCAAAGGAACACAAATTGAACTCCAAAAATCCAGAGAAGGAGAACAATAGTAAGTGGTGCCCGTGCAGATCAATTTCTTGTAAGTGACAATCCTGCAACTTCATATAGGTGAATGGTGCTGTGGTGACAGGGTGTCTGAATCTTCACTTCCGGTGTCACACTAAGAATAATGGGTGGCCTCTTACCTTGCGGTAATGAGGTAACCGCTTTTGTATAGTGGGGGTCAGTAAAACCCTTTACCACGATCCTGACGTCCAATAGGGAAACCTTTATAACAGGATGCTGCTGTTCCTCACATATGGGATAACTTATAGTGGATCTTAAAGGGTTGCTTACATCTCCCAACGATGGCCGGGTTAGAAGGGAAAAAAAATGGGGTCTCGATCGTGAAGTACGTTTTTTTAAAAGGTATGTACTTTAATATTGCATAGATATAACAAGGTTGCTTACATAAACTCACATTAAAAAAATCATAAAAACATGCACTTATCCCAAACAAACGGCGAGCTCGTGTGCCTCCGTCTGACTGTCTGCCTCTCCGTCCCTACGCGTGGCGTCACGGTCACGTGACTTCATCAGGGGATGATGGGAAGGCAATACAATGGTCTTTAAATACTGTTTCTATAGAGATTGATACGGCGGCCATTTTCCCGGAGCCCAATGTTAATCTCCATTGGCGGCCATTTTCTTATAGATCCTGTCCTAAGTTATGGCGGCGGCCATATTTTTGGAGGTAAAAAAACAATAACAAGGAAGTGGCGGTGGCAATACTTGCGCCGCTAATTTCCTTGTGATTTAATTAAAGATAGGTTGGCGGCCATGTTCATGGAGTCCTTGCAATGATATGTTGTGATGACAGAACCACAACATGGCAAGGACATGACCGCAAACAATGTTGCAGAGTTGAGGGGGCATCACATTCAAATTATGTTTAAAATATGATTAAAATATATAGAGACAATTAATAAAACAGTATTAGAAATATAAAATGGGAATAAATATATTAATATTCTATTTAAAATACACTTGTCAGTGCATTAAAAAATGGATATGTCAGAGAAATAATATTATTTAGGTCTGGTGGACATCAGGCAGACGTTTGCGTTAGAGGCTATACTAGATGTGTTTATTCCTACCAGGTGATATAAAGATATTGATAAAGATTTTGTTAAAACTATATATATATATATATATATATAAACATATTCTAGAAATATATATAAACATATGCACAGGAGACAGTGTTAAGGGAAAAACTTATTCTGGTGTGTATGAGGGAGATTCAATTAAAGGAGAAGTTATAACCGGGGGCAACCTATGCCCCATCATGTAAATAAATATATACTAAAAATCACTGAGAAAACAATTGAGGTCGAACTCCACATTGAGTCCTTTTGGCACAAAAGTATCCAAGGTGAAAATCCATTTTGATTCTAATTGGCTTAGTGTCCTCACCTTATGACCCCCCCGCCAGTGTCTGGTATATGGCTCAATGCCCCAAAATTTTAACTGTGAGGGGTCTTTGTTATGATGCAATAAAAAGTGTTTAGATACATTGTGTTTGTCCAACCCTTTTATTATATTTTGGACGTGCTCTTTGATACGGATCCTGAGAAGTCTTTTTGTACGCCCTATATACTGCAGGCCGCAACTACACTCCAGGGCGTATACTGCCCCCTCGGTGTTGCAGCATATAAAGTCTTTAACTTCATAGGTATCTCCCGTGCTGGAGGATGTGAAGTTAGTTTTTTTCTCATTTGGTTTCTTTGTTTTCTTGCATGCAAAACATCGTTTACAAGGATAAAAGCCTTTCATTGTAAAGAAGGAGAATGGTTTGTTGGGTGGATCTGGCACGCTCTTTACTATTTTGTCCCGTATGGTTGGTGCCCTTTTATAAATGAATCTGGGATTTCTTGGTAGTGAATCTTGTAGTTGTTTGTCTGCCAATAGTAGGTGCCAATGCCTTTTGATAATTCTTTCAATCTTCTTGTGTTGTACATTATAGTCAAGGATGATAGATGTCAATGGTTTTTTAGATGGTAATTGATTTTTATTTTTGTCTCTTATCAGTTCGTCCCGGTTCATCTCTGTTACTTCGACTATATTCTTTTCTATGAATGTATTACTATATCCTTTCTCGACAAATCTTTGACCCATGGCTTCGGCTTGTTCTTTGAACGTGTCTAAGTTGGTGCAGTTTCTCCTTAGCCGTACAAGTTGACCCTTAGGGACATTAAAAAGCCAATTCTTATGGTGACAGCTTTCTATCGGTAAATAGCTGTTCCTATCAACGTTTTTAAAATGTGTCTGTGTTTTGAAACCAGAAGTGTCCTGTATGATATTTAGATCTAAAAATGTGACACTTGTTTCGCTGATCTCCCATGTAAGCTTAATATTTCTGTCATTTATATTTAGAGTTTGTAAAAATGTTGTAAGTGAATTAGGCTCTCCATTCCAAAGTATAAAAATATCATCAATATAGCGTTTATATATTGTGAGTTTGGCTGGTTTATTTTTAAAAACTGTTTCTTTTTCCCACTGGGCCATAAAAATACCGGCCACACTAGGGGCAAACTTAGCCCCCATGGCTACGCCGGTTCGCTGATGGTAATAATTCTTGTTGTGCCAAAAATAATTATTTTTGAGGCAAAAGTCGAAACATTTGATGATGAACTTTCTTTGCATGCAAGGCAATTTAGTATATGTCCTAAGTCCCCACTTAGCAGCTTCGCAAGCTTGATGATGTAGGATAATTGTGTATAAGGAAGATATGTCCCCAGTTGCCATGATCCATGGTCCTTCTTCTTTGGGAGCGTCCATTATTATTTGTATCATCTGTTTCGTATCTCTTAGGTATGCCTCTGTGCCTTGCACTACGGGTTGCAGATAATGGTCTATGTATTGGCCCATCCTGGCCGTGAGCGGATCTATCCCATTGACTATTGGTCTTGGCGGTGGATTTATTTTGTCTTTATGTATCTTGGGAATTGTATAAATAATAGGTGTTCGCCAGGAATCGGGTACTAAATATCTGGCTTCTTTTTTATTCAAGATATTCTTTTTTAGACCCAGATGTACCACCTGTTCTAGAGCTTTTCTGCATTTGAAGGCAGGGGTACTGAGCAATTTATTATATGTATTGGTGTCTTCCAACATCTTCTTCATACTATTATTGTATTGTTCTTTTGTAAGGATGACAATTGCTCCCCCTTTATCAGCTGGTCTTATGACAAGGTCCTTCCTTTTGGTCAGTTTCTTAATACCACTCTTTATGTACTTCGGTTCCTCTTTCTTCTTTATTTTCAAGTCCTTGATTTCTTCCAGCACTACTTTCTTAAAAACATCAATGTATTTGTTATTTTTGACTGGCGGGTTAAAAACTGATTTGTTTCTCAGCATACTGTGTGATATTCCATCTTCTCTTATTCCTGATTTATTGTATGTGATGGGGTTCCCTGCTATATATTTATTGATATTTAGTTTTCTTACGAATTTCTGTATACCGATATAGGTCTGGAATTTGTCTAAATTCTTTGTTGGTGCATATTTTAGGCCTTTATCCAATACGCCAATCTCTTCATGAGTAAGAGTTTCACCGCTTAGATTGAAAATTCCCTCTCCCTTTCTTCTCGTTTTCTTTTTGAGTCTCTTCCCGGATCTACATCCTCTCTTCTTTCTTGATTTCTCAGTCCTCTCTGTCCGTCTGGTGGATAGTTCTCCCTGTCCCTGTCTAAAAAAGACCTCTCATAGTCTGGGCCATTGTATTGGCTCGTCTGTGGTCTTACGTATCTATCATCTTCATTATAACTTGCCAATGGGGCATAATAGTTGTTGGTTCTGATCGGGCTTCGTTCGTTCTGTTAGTTATTTCTTCCATATCCATAGTCTCTTGGTGGGCTCCTCCCTCTTGGTTCGTTCTGTTCATATGGGGGAGCTCTGTAGTCTCTTTTATAATGGGGTGGTTGCCTTTGGTCTCGATGATCTTGTGGAGGGCCCCTATATTCCCTTTGGTCATAAGGCGGTCTGTACCAGTTGTTCCCATTATATGGTTTTTTGTTCTTCCAAAAGTAGGGTTTCTTCCATCCTTTATATGGTGTTTTATCGTTGTGTGGTGGCCTTCTGTCTGGTTGCCTTGGTGTATGGTATTGCTGATTGCCCTGCCTCTCGTTATATGGTTGTTGTCTTGGTGTCCGTATTCCATTGTGGTCGTTTGGTCTACTATTTTGGACATTTGGTCTCTGCTGTTCATTAATATGTTGTGAATGGACCCTTACGATTTTTTCTGGTGTGGAATATGTAGAAATTGGGTCCATTCGGCTGATTTGTTTTTGCCACTTAAACACCTCATCAGATTTAAAATCATTTATGTCTCTAATATATTTCTTACTTTTTCTCTGCTGTACTTCTCTATCCTTTTTGGTGAGATCTTTATTTAACTGTGTAGTGAGTGTTTTGTATTCGGTTGTATCCTTGTGTATTTCCAATTCTTCTTTTATTTCCGCGATATTTTGTTCGATTTTCTTTGTCTTCCTATGTTTCCGTGCTAGTAAAAATCTTATTAGCTCTAACCCTCGTTCATTAAAAAACTTGAACCATTCATCATTAGACTCTTGGTCAAGTAGTCCATCATTTGGGGGAATATCCCATCTTAGCCTTCTTGGGACAATACTCTCTTTTAAATAGGTTTCAAAAGTATTAACGTCCCACCATAGGCTTATCTTTTTCTCCATGTTGTGTCCTAGGCGTCTCATTAAACTTTCTAAATCCAAAGTTTTTTTCTGAGTAATGTTAGTGGTACTGAAAATCTCCTCTAGGTTAACTTGTCTTGTCTCCAAAAAAGAGAAGACATCCATGGTTGCTGCAGGAATGGGTGGGATGTAAGTACGTGGAATCTATAGAGTGGGTATTCCTGCGCTGCCAATCTGGAGGAGTGTGGAGGTGAATGAAACTATCGCAAGCACCTCGCAGGTTAATCCTAACCTGATAAGTAAAGGATCTAAATCGAGGGTTGGTGGTGCTGCGCTGTTTCTAATATGATAAATTATAGTGCACAATGGCTAAGAAATTATCAATCAATAAACAGGTTTAAAAAATAAACAATAAATATAACTGATCAATTATAGTGATGTATAAATACTAAAACCATATGATCAGTAAAAATATAAATAAATAAAAACTGTAAAAACAATAAATAAGTAAACCTGTGAATAAATACCAAAGTGAATGATACTGTGCAAATAGATGAAAGAAATCGCCTGCAAATTGCAGTAAATTGACAATAGGTGCACCAATGTGACTGCTAAATAAACAAAGTGCAGTGCAGTGCTAAAGTGAAGCAGTAAGTTCAATGAGTAACGAAAAAATAACGAAAAGTGAAAATTGTCCAATAAGCAAAGGAACACAAATTGAACTCCAAAAATCCAGAGAAGGAGAACAATAGTAAGTGGTGCCCGTGCAGATCAATTTCTTGTAAGTGACAATCCTGCAACTTCATATAGGTGAATGGTGCTGTGGTGACAGGGTGTCTGAATCTTCACTTCCGGTGTCACACAAAGAATAATGGGTGGCCTCTTACCTTGCGGTAATGAGGTAACCGCTTTTGTATAGTGGGGGTCAGTAAAATCCTTTACCACGATCCTGACGTCCAATAGGGAAACCTTTATAACAGGATGCTGCTGTTCCTCACATATGGGATAACTTATAGTGGATCTTAAAGGGTTGCTTACATCTCCCAACGATGGCCGGGTTAGAAGGGAAAAAAAATGGGGTCTCGATCGTGAAGTATGTTTTTTTAAAAGGTATGTACTTTAATATTGCATAGATATAACAAGGTTGCTTACATAAACTCACATTAAAAAAATTATAAAAACATGCACTTATCCCAAACGAACGGCGAGCTCGTGTGCCTCCGTCTGACTGTCTGCCTCTCCGTCCCTACGTGTGGCGTCACGGTCACGTGACTTCATCAGGGGATGATGGGAAGGCAATACAATGGTCTTTAAATACTGTTTCTATAGAGATTGATACGGCGGCCATTTTCCCGGAGCCCAATGTTAATCTCCATTGGCGGCCATTTTCTTATAGATCCTGTCCTAAGTTATGGCGGCGGCCATATTTTTGGAGGTAAAAAAACAATAACAAGGAAGTGGCGGTGGCAATACTTGCGCCGCTAATTTCCTTGTGATTTAATTAAAGATAGGTTGGCGGCCATGTTCATGGAGTCCTTGCAATGATATGTTGTGATGACAGAACCACAACATGGCAAGGACATGACCGCAAACAATGTTGCAGAGTTGAGGGGGCATCACATTCAAATTATGTTTAAAATATGATTAAAATATATAGAGACAATTAATAAAACAGTATTAGAAATATAAAATGGGAATAAATATTTTAATATTCTATTTAAAATACACTTGTCAGTGCATTAAAAAATGGATATGTCAGAGAAATAATATTATTTAGGTCTGGTGGACATCAGGCAGACGTTTGCGTTAGAGGCTATACTAGATGTGTTTATTCCTACCAGGTGATATAAAGATATTGATAAAGATTTTGTTAAAACTATATATATATATATATATAAACATATTCTAGAAATATATATAAACATATGCACAGGAGACAGTGTTAAGGGAAAAACTTATTCTGGTGTGTATGAGGGAGATTCAATTAAAGGAGAAGTTATAACCGGGGGCAACCTATGCCCCATCATGTAAATAAATATATACTAAAAATCACTGAGAAAACAATTGAGGTCGAACTCCACATTGAGTCCTTTTGGCACAAAAGTATCCAAGGTGAAAATCCATTTTGATTCTAATTGGCTTAGTGTCCTCACCTTATGACCCCCCCGCCAGTGTCTGGTATATGGCTCAATGCCCCAAAATTTTAACTGTGAGGGGTCTTTGTTATGATGCAATAAAAAGTGTTTAGATACATTGTGTTTGTCCAACCCTTTTATTATATTTTGGACGTGCTCTTTGATACGGATCCTGAGAAGTCTTTTTGTACGCCCTATATACTGCAGGCCGCAACTACACTCCAGGGCGTATACCGCCCCCTCGGTGTTGCAGCATATAAAGTCTTTAACTTCATAGGTATCTCCCGTGCTGGAGGATGTGAAGTTAGTTTTTTTCTCATTTGGTTTCTTTGTTTTCTTGCATGCAAAACATCGTTTACAAGGATAAAAGCCTTTCATTGTAAAGAAGGAGAATGGTTTGTTGGGTGGATCTGGCACGCTCTTTACTATTTTGTCCCGTATGGTTGGTGCCCTTTTATAAATGAATCTGGGATTTCTTGGTAGTGAATCTTGTAGTTGTTTGTCTGCCAATAGTAGGTGCCAATGCCTTTTGATAATTCTTTCAATCTTCTTGTGTTGTACATTATAGTCAAGGATGATAGATGTCAATGGTTTTTTAGATGGTAATTGATTTTTATTTTTGTCTCTTATCAGTTCGTCCCGGTTCATCTCTGTTACTTCGACTATATTCTTTTCTATGAATGTATTACTATATCCTTTCTCGACAAATCTTTGACCCATGGCTTCGGCTTGTTCTTTGAACGTGTCTAAGTTGGTGCAGTTTCTCCTTAGCCGTACAAGTTGACCCTTAGGGACATTAAAAAGCCAATTCTTATGGTGACAGCTTTCTATCGGTAAATAGCTGTTCCTATCAACGTTTTTAAAATGTGTCTGTGTTTTGAAACCAGAAGTGTCCTGTATGATATTTAGATCTAAAAATGTGACACTTGTTTCGCTGATCGAGACCCCATTTTTTTTCCCTTCTAACCCGGCCATCGTTGGGAGATGTAAGCAACCCTTTAAGATCCACTATAAGTTATCCCATATGTGAGGAACAGCAGCATCCTGTTATAAAGGTTTCCCTATTGGACGTCAGGATCGTGGTAAAGGATTTTACTGACCCCCACTATACAAAAGCGGTTACCTCATTACCGCAAGGTAAGAGGCCACCCATTATTCTTAGTGTGACACCGGAAGTGAAGATTCAGACACCCTGTCACCACAGCACCATTCACCTATATGAAGTTGCAGGATTGTCACTTACAAGAAATTGATCTGCACGGGCACCACTTACTATTGTTCTCCTTCTCTGGATTTTTGGAGTTCAATTTGTGTTCCTTTGCTTATTGGACAATTTTCACTTTTCGTTATTTTTTCGTTACTCATTGAACTTACTGCTTCACTTTAGCACTGCACTGCACTTTGTTTATTTAGCAGTCACATTGGTGCACCTATTGTCAATTTACTGCAATTTGCAGGCAATTTCTTTCATCTATTTGCACAGTATCATTCACTTTGGTATTTATTCACAGGTTTACTCATTTATTGTTTTTACAGTTTTTATTTATTTATATTTTTACTGATCTTATGGTTTTAGTATTTATACATCACTATAATTGATCAGTTATATTTATTGTTTATTTTTTAAACCTGTTTATTGATTGATAATTTCTTAGCCATTATGCACTATAATTTATCATATTAGAAACAGCGCAGCACCACCCCCCCTCGATTTAGATCCTTTACTTATCATGTTAGGATTAACCTGCGAGGTGCTTGCGATAGTTTCATTCACCTCCACACTCCTCCAGATTGGCAGCGCATGAATACCCACTCTATAGATTCCACGTACTTACATCCCACCCATTCCTGCAGCAACCATGGATGTCTTCTCTTTTTTGGAGACAAGACAAGTTAACCTAGAGGAGATTTTCAGTACCACTAACATTACTCAGAAAAAAACTTTGGATTTAGAAAGTTTAATGAGACGCCTAGGACACAAACCTATTTAAAAGAGAGTATTGTCCCAAGAAGGCTAAGATGGGATATTCCCCCAAATGATGGACTACTTGACCAAGAGTCTAATGATGAATGGTTCAAGTTTTTTAATGAACGAGGGTTAGAGCTAATAAGATTTTTACTAGCACGGAAACATAGGAAGACAAAGAAAATCGAACAAAATATCGCGGAAATAAAAGAAGAATTGGAAATACACAAGGATACAACCGAATACAAAACACTCACTACACAGTTAAATAAAGATCTCACCAAAAAGGATAGAGAAGTACAGCAGAGAAAAAGTAAGAAATATATTAGAGACATAAATGATTTTAAATCTGATGAGGTGTTTAAGTGGCAAAAACAAATCAGCCGAATGGACCCAATTTCTACATATTCCACACCAGAAAAAATCGTAAGGGTCCATTCACAACATATTAATGAACAGCAGAGACCAAATGTCCAAAATAGTAGACCAAACGACCACAATGGAATACGGACACCAAGACAACAACCATATAACGAGAGGCAGGGCAATCAGCAATACCATACACCAAGGCAACCAGACAGAAGGCCACCACACAACGATAAAACACCATATAAAGGATGGAAGAAACCCTACTTTTGGAAGAACAAAAAACCATATAATGGGAACAACTGGTACAGACCGCCTTATGACCAAAGGGAATATAGGGGCCCTCCACAAGATCATCGAGACCAAAGGCAACCACCCCATTATAACAGAGACTACAGAGCTCCCCCATATGAACAGAACGAACCAAGAGGGAGGAGCCCACCAAGAGACTATGGATATGGAAGAAATAACCGACAGAACGAACGAAGCCCGATCAGAACCAACAACTATTATGCCCCATTGGCAAGTTATAATGAAGATGATAGATACGTAAGACCACAGACGAGCCAATACAATGGCCCAGACTATGAGAGGTCTTTTTTAGACAGGGACAGGGAGAACTATCCACCAGACGGACAGAGAGGACTGAGAAATCAAGAAAGAAGAGAGGATGTAGATCCGGGAAGAGACTCAAAAAGAAAACGAGAAGAAAGGGAGAGGGAATTTTCAATCTAAGCGGTGAAACTCTTACTCATGAAGAGATTGGTGTATTGGATAAAGGCCTAAAATATGCACCAACAAAGAATTTAGACAAATTCCAGACCTATATCGGTATACAGAAATTCGTAAGAAAACTAAATATCAATAAATATATAGCAGGGAACCCCATCACATACAATAAATCAGGAATAAGAGAAGATGGAATATCACACAGTATGCTGAGAAACAAATCAGTTTTTAACCCGCCAGTCAAAAATAACAAATACATTGATGTTTTTAAGAAAGTAGTGCTGGAAGAAATCAAGGACTTGAAAATAAAGAAGAAGGAGGAACCGAAGTACATAAAGAGTGGTATTAAGAAACTGACCAAAAGGAAGGACCTTGTCATAAGACCAGCTGATAAAGGGGGAGCAATTGTCATCCTTACAAAAGAACAATACAATAATAGTATGAAGGAGATGTTGGAAGACAACAATACATATAATAAATTGCTCAGTACCCCTGCCTTCAAATGCAGAAAAGCTCTAGAACAGGTGGTACATCTGGGTCTAAAAAAGAATATCTTGAATAAAAAAGAAGCCAGATATTTAGTACCCGATTCCTGGCGAACACCTATAATTTATACAATTCCCAAGATACATAAAGACAAAATAAATCCACCGCCAAGACCAATAGTCAATGGGATAGATTCGCTCACGGCCAGGATGGGCCAATACATAGACCATTATCTGCAACCCGTAGTGCAAGGCACAGAGGCATACCTAAGAGATATGAAACAGATGATACAAATAATAATGGACACTCCCAAAGAAGAAGGACCATGGATCATGGCAACTGGGGACGTATCTTCCTTATACACAATTATCCTACATCATCAAGCTTGCGAAGCTGCTAAGTGGGGACTTAGGACATATACTAAATTGCCTTGCATGCAAAGAAAGTTCATCATCAAATGTCTCGACTTTTGCCTCAAAAATAATTATTTTTGGCACAACAAGAATTATTACCATCAGCGAACCGGCGTAGCCATGGGGGCTAAGTTTGCCCCTAGTGTGGCCGGTATTTTTATGGCCCAGTGGGAAAAAGAAACAGTTTTTAAAAATAAACCAGCCGAACTCACAATATATAAACGCTATATTGATGATATTTTTATCCTTTGGAATGGAGAGCCTAATTCACTTACAACATTTTTACAAACTCTAAATATAAATGACAGAAATATTAAGCTTACATGGGAGATCAGCGAAACAAGTGTCACATTTTTAGATCTAAATATCATACAGGACACTTCTGGTTTCAAAACACAGACTCATTTTAAAAACGTTGATAGGAACAGCTATTTACCGATAGAAAGCTGTCACCATAAGAATTGGCTTTTTAATGTCCCTAAGGGTCAACTTGTACGGCTAAGGAGAAAGATTCACTACCAAGAAATCCCAGATTCATTTATAAAAGGGCACCAACCATACGGGACAAAATAGTAAAGAGCGTGCCAGATCCACCCAACAAACCATTCTCCTTCTTTACAATGAAAGGCTTTTATCCTTGTAAACGATGTTTTGCATGCAAGAAAACAAAGAAACCAAATGAGAAAAAAACTAACTTCACATCCTCCAGCACGGGAGATACCTATGAAGTTAAAGACTTTATATGCTGCAACACCGAGGGGGCGGTATACGCCCTGGAGTGTAGTTGCGGCCTGCAGTATATAGGGCGTACAAAAAGACTTCTCAGGATCCGTATCAAAGAGCACGTCCAAAATATAATAAAAGGGTTGGACAAACACAATGTATCTAAACACTTTTTATTGCATCATAACAAAGACCCCTCACAGTTAAAATTTTGGGGCATTGAGCCATATACCAGACACTGGCGGGGGGGTCATAAGGTGAGGACACTAAGCCAATTAGAATCAAAATGGATTTTCACCTTGGATACTTTTGTGCCAAAAGGACTCAATGTGGAGTTCGACCTCAATTGTTTTCTCAGTGATTTTTAGTATATATTTATTTACATGATGGGGCATAGGTTGCCCCCGGTTATAACTTCTCTTTTAATTGAATCTCCCTCATACACACCAGAATAAGTTTTTCCCTTAACACTGTCTCCTGTGCATATGTTTATATATATTTCTAGAATATGTTTATATATATATATATATATATATAGTTTTAACAAAATCTTTATCAATATCTTTATATCACCTGGTAGGAATAAACACATCTAGTATAGCCTCTAACGCAAACGTCTGCCTGATGTCCACCAGACCTAAATAATATTATTTCTCTGACATATCCATTTTTTAATGCACTGACAAGTGTATTTTAAATAGAATATTAATATATTTATTCCCATTTTATATTTCTAATACTGTTTTATTAATTGTCTCTATATATTTTAATCATATTTTAAACATAATTTGAATGTGATGCCCCCTCAACTCTGCAACATTGTTTGCGGTCATGTCCTTGCCATGTTGTGGTTCTGTCATCACAACATATCATTGCAAGGACTCCATGAACATGGCCGCCAACCTATCTTTAATTAAATCACAAGGAAATTAGCGGCGCAAGTATTGCCACCGCCACTTCCTTGTTATTGTTTTTTTACCTCCAAAAATATGGCCGCCGCCATAACTTAGGACAGGATCTATAAGAAAATGGCCGCCAATGGAGATTAACATTGGGCTCCGGGAAAATGGCCGCCGTATCAATCTCTATAGAAACAGTATTTAAAGACCATTGTATTGCCTTCCCATCATCCCCTGATGAAGTCACGTGACCGTGACGCCACGCGTAGGGACGGAGAGGCAGACAGTCAGACGGAGGCACACGAGCTCGCCGTTCGTTTGGGATAAGTGCATGTTTTTATAATTTTTTTAATGTGAGTTTATGTAAGCAACCTTGTTATATCTATGCAATATTAAAGTACATACCTTTTAAAAAAACGTACTTCACGATCGAGACCCCATTTTTTTTCCCTTCTAACCCGGCCATCGTTGGGAGATGTAAGCAACCCTTTAAGATCCACTATAAGTTATCCCATATGTGAGGAACAGCAGCATCCTGTTATAAAGGTTTCCCTATTGGACGTCAGGATCGTGGTAAAGGATTTTACTGACCCCCACTATACAAAAGCGGTTACCTCATTACCGCAAGGTAAGAGGCCACCCATTATTCTTAGTGTGACACCGGAAGTGAAGATTCAGACACCCTGTCACCACAGCACCATTCACCTATATGAAGTTGCAGGATTGTCACTTACAAGAAATTGATCTGCACGGGCACCACTTACTATTGTTCTCCTTCTCTGGATTTTTGGAGTTCAATTTGTGTTCCTTTGCTTATTGGACAATTTTCACTTTTCGTTATTTTTTCGTTACTCATTGAACTTACTGCTTCACTTTAGCACTGCACTGCACTTTGTTTATTTAGCAGTCACATTGGTGCACCTATTGTCAATTTACTGCAATTTGCAGGCGATTTCTTTCATCTATTTGCACAGTATCATTCACTTTGGTATTTATTCACAGGTTTACTTATTTATTGTTTTTACAGTTTTTATTTATTTATATTTTTACTGATCTTATGGTTTTAGTATTTATACATCACTATAATTGATCAGTTATATTTATTGTTTATTTTTTAAACCTGTTTATTGATTGATAATTTCTTAGCCATTGTGCACTATAATTTATCATATTAGAAACAGCGCAGCACCACCCCCCCTCGATTTAGATCCTTTACTTATCAGGTTAGGATTAACCTGCGAGGTGCTTGCGATAGTTTCATTCACCTCCACACTCCTCCAGATTGGCAGCGCAGGAATACCCACTCTATACATTTACCAAACTATTTCTGCGCTCTCAAATATTGTGCAGAAGTTACAAGAGCGGGTCACTTTGGGATTCACAAGACGGCTAATTTGATCTCCCGTACATTCTGGTGGCCAAATTTGATGAACGACTGCAAGAAATATGTAAGATCTTGTATTTCATGCCTTCGGAATAAGACAGACAGAGCCAGAACTTGGGGTTTACTTGAGCCCCTTCCTGTACCTGAGAAACCATGGAGCATGATCTCCATGGATTTTATAGTAGAACTTCCCCCATCTGAAGACTTCACTACCATTTTTGTTGTGGTTGATCGTTTGACCAAAATGGCCCTCTTTGTACCTCTGCAAGGAACTCCTTCTGCCCCGGAGACTGCCTCAACTTTTATCAAGGAGATTGTAAGGTTGCATGGCATCCCTGACAGCATAGTTTCTGATCGAGGGGTGCAGTTCACTTCTAGATTTTGGAGGGCCTTAAGTGGGCCTTAATCCCAAAATGACCCGCTCTTGTAACTTCTGCACAATATTTGAGAGCGCAGAAATAGTTTGGTAAATGTCCTTCGGTGGAGAGGCCTCCCTTCCAGACTCCATCTCTGGCTGACTGGTACTGTCACGTACCTGGTAGGAGTCTGGAATAAAGAGGTCGGCCTCCCTTGTATCTCCAACCCAAGCCCCACTGAGGATGGGACAGACCTAGGGTGAGGAGTTACACGAGAGCCTGTAGTTGCGTGCAGAACTTGTCAGCTGAGTTGCAGACGTGGAGATGCAGGCATAGCATCTGGTAAGGAACTGGACTCAGGAAAGCTGGTAGGATGGACAGCTAGCACAGGCACTGGAGACAGCGTTAAGCCAAGCAGGAGGCTGGTGCAGGATCAGAAGGGTGGCCGGGTTCGGTAGCAGACGGGCAGCGAGGTACTGGAAAAGGCCCCAAAAATCTTGGGCCAAGCTTCCTCGAGGGGCAACTTAGTTTCAAGTTCGCTGTGGAAAGCCAGACCTTATCTCCAGGTTCAAGATTCAAATTGCCTCTTCTCTTCTTGTTGAAGAACTTTTTATTATCTGCCTGGGTCTTGGAGATTGCACCCTGCAGTAATTGGTAGTTGGAGTTAAGGAAGTTCAACCTGTCTTATACGGCAGGTACAGAAGAATCAATAGGCAGCTCAGGCAAGAAAGAAGGATGGTATCCATAATTGGCGAAAATTGGTGACTGTTTGGTTGCCGAATGGGTGGACAGACAGAGCCAGAACTTGGGGTCTACTTGAGCCCCTTCCTGTACCTGAGAAACCATGGAGCATGATCTCCATGGATTTTATAGTAGAACTTCCCCCATCTGAAGACTTCACTACCATTTTCGTTGTGGTTGATCGTTTGACCAAAATGGCCCACTTTGTACCTCTGCAAGGAACTCCTTCTGCCCCGGAGACTGCCTCAACTTTTATCAAGGAGATTGTAAGGTTGCATGGCATCCCTGACAGCATAGTTTCTGATCGAGGGGTGCAGTTCACTTCTAGATTTTGGAGGGCCTTATGTGAAACTTTGAACATTGAACTCCGCCTCTCCACAGCTTATCACCCACAAACTAATGGACAGACTGAAAGGGTCAATCAAACCCTTGAACAGTACCTACGATGCTTTTCTTCTTTTGCACAGGATGACTGGCTATCACTTCTCCCACTCGCGGAATTTTCATACAATAATTCCACCCATTCGGCAACCAAACAGTCACCTTTTTTCGCCAATTATGGATACCATCCTTCTTTCTTGCCTGAGCTGCCTATTGATTCTTCTGTACCTGCCGTACAAGACAGGTTGAACTTCCTTAACTCCAACTACCAATTACTGCAGGATACAATCTCCAAGACCCAGGCAGATAATAAAAAGTTCTTCGACAAGAAGAGAAGAGGCAATTTGAATCTTGAACCTTTTCCAGTACCTCGCTGCCCGTCTGCTACCGAACCCGGCCACCCTTGTGATCCTGCACCAGCCTCCTGCTTGGCTTAACACTGTCTCCAGTGCCTGTGCTAGCTGTCCATCCTACCAGCTTTCCTGAGTCCAGTTCCTTACCAGATGCTCTGCCTGCATCTCCACGTCTGCAACTCAGCTGAAAAGTTCTGCACGCAACTACAGGCTCTCGTGTAACTCCTCACCCTAGGTCTGTCCCATCCTCAGTGGGGATTGGGTTGGAGATACAAGGGAGGCCGACCTCGTCATTCCAGACTCCTACCAGGTACGTGACAGTACCAGTCAGCCAGAGATGGAGTCTGGAAGGGAGGCCTCTCCACCGAAGGACATTTACCAAACTATTTCTGCGCTCTCAAATATTGTGCAGAAGTTACAAGAGCGGGTCACTTTGGGATTCACAAGACGGCTAATTTGATCTCCCGTACATTCTGGTGGCCAAACTTGATGAACGACTGCAAGAAATATGTAAGATCTTGTATTTCATTCCTTCGGAATAAGACAGACAGAGCCAGAACTTGGGGTCTACTTGAGCCCCTTCCTGTACCTGAGAAACCATGGAGCATGATCTCCATGGATTTTATAGTAGAACTTCCCCCATCTGAAGACTTCACTAACATTTTCGTTGTGGTTGATCGTTTGACCAAAATGGCCCACTTTGTACCTCTGCAAGGAACTCCTTCTGCCCCGGAGACTGCCTCAACTTTTATCAAGGAGATTGTAAGGTTGCATGGCATCCCTGACAGCATAGTTTCTGATCGAGGGGTGCAGTTCACTTCTAGATTTTGGAGGGCCTTATGTGAAACTTTGAACATTGAACTCCGCCTCTCCACAGCTTATCACCCACAAACTAATGGACAGACTGAAAGGGTCAATCAAACCCTTGAACAGTACCTACGATGCTTTTCTTCTTTTGCACAGGATGACTGGCTATCACTTCTCCCACTCGCGGAATTTTCATACAATAATTCCACCCATTCGGCAACCAAACAGTCACCTTTTTTCGCCAATTATGGATACCATCCTTCTTTCTTGCCTGAGCTGCCTATTGATTCTTCTGTACCTGCCGTACAAGACAGGTTGAACTTCCTTAACTCCAACTACCAATTACTGCAGGATACAATCTCCAAGACCCAGGCAGATAATAAAAAGTTCTTCGACAAGAAGAGAAAAGGCAATTTGAATCTTGAACCTGGAGATAAGGTCTGGCTTTCCACAGCGAACTTGAAACTAAGTTGCCCCTCGAGGAAGCTTGGCCCAAGATTTTTGGGGCCTTTTCCAGTACCTCGCTGCCCGTCTGCTACCGAACCCGGCCACCCTTGTGATCCTGCACCAGCCTCCTGCTTGGCTTAACGCTGTCTCCAGTGCCTGTGCTAGCTGTCCATCCTACCAGCTTTCCTGAGTCCAGTTCCTTACCAGATGCTCTGCCTGCATCTCCACGTCTGCAACTCAGCTGACAAGTTCTGCACGCAACTACAGGCTCTCGTGTAACTCCTCACCCTAGGTCTGTCCCATCCTCAGTGGGGATTGGGTTGGAGATACAAGGGAGGCCGACCTCGTCATTCCAGACTCCTACCAGGTACGTGACAGTACCAGTCAGCCAGAGATGGAGTCTGGAAGGGAGGCCTCTCCACCGAAGGACATTTACCAAACTATTTCTGCGCTCTCAAATATTGTGCAGAAGTTACAAGAGCGGGTCACTTTGGGATTCACAAGACGGCTAATTTGATCTCCCGTACATTCTGGTGGCCAAACTTGATGAACGACTGCAAGAAATATGTAAGATCTTGTATTTCATGCCTTCGGAATAAGACAGACAGAGCCAGAACTTGGGGTCTACTTGAGCCCCTTCCTGTACCTGAGAAACCATGGAGCATGATCTCCATGGATTTTATAGTAGAACTTCCCCCATCTGAAGACTTCACTACCATTTTCGTTGTGGTTGATCGTTTGATCAAAATGGCCCACTTTGTACCTCTGCAAGGAACTCCTTTTGCCCCGGAGACTGCCTCAACTTTTATCAAGGAGATTGTAAGGTTGCATGGCATCCCTGACAGCATAGTTTCTGATCGAGGGGTGCAGTTCACTTCTAGATTTTGGAGGGCCTTATGTGAAATTTTGAACATTGAACTCCGTCTCTCCACAGCTTATCACCCACAAACTAATGGACAGACTGAAAGGGTCAATCAAACCCTTGAACAGTACCTACGATGCTTTTCTTCTTTTGCACAGGATGACTGGCTATCACTTCTCCCACTCGCGGAATTTTCATACAATAATTCCACCCATTCGGCAACCAAACAGTCACCTTTTTTCGCCAATTATGGATACCATCCTTCTTTCTTGCCTGAGCTGCCTATTGATTCTTCTGTACCTGCCGTACAAGACAGGTTGAACTTCCTTAACTCCAACTACCAATTACTGCAGGATACAATCTCCAAGACCCAGGCAGATAATAAAAAGTTCTTCGACAAGAAGAGAAGAGGCAATTTGAATCTTGAACCTTTTCCAGTACCTCGCTGCCCGTCTGCTACCGAACCCGGCCACCCTTGTGATCCTGCACCAGCCTCCTGCTTGGCTTAACACTGTCTCCAGTGCCTGTGCTAGCTGTCCATCCTACCAGCTTTCCTGAGTCCAGTTCCTTACCAGATGCTCTGCCTGCATCTCCACGTCTGCAACTCAGCTGAAAAGTTCTGCACGCAACTGCAGGCTCTCGTGTAACTCCTCACCCTAGGTCTGTCCCATCCTCAGTGGGGATTGGGTTGGAGATACAAGGGAGGCCGACCTCGTCATTCCAGACTCCTACCAGGTACGTGACAGTACCAGTCAGCCAGAGATGGAGTCTGGAAGGGAGGCCTCTCCACCGAAGGACATTTACCAAACTATTTCTGCGCTCTCAAATATTGTGCAGAAGTTACAAGAGCGGGTCACTTTGGGATTCACAAGACGGCTAATTTGATCTCCCGTACATTCTGGTGGCCAAACTTGATGAACGACTGCAAGAAATATGTAAGATCTTGTATTTCATTCCTTCGGAATAAGACAGACAGAGCCAGAACTTGGGGTCTACTTGAGCCCCTTCCTGTACCTGAGAAACCATGGAGCATGATCTCCATGGATTTTATAGTAGAACTTCCCCCATCTGAAGACTTCACTAACATTTTCGTTGTGGTTGATCGTTTGACCAAAATGGCCCACTTTGTACCTCTGCAAGGAACTCCTTCTGCCCCGGAGACTGCCTCAACTTTTATCAAGGAGATTGTAAGGTTGCATGGCATCCCTGACAGCATAGTTTCTGATCGAGGGGTGCAGTTCACTTCTAGATTTTGGAGGGCCTTATGTGAAACTTTGAACATTGAACTCCGCCTCTCCACAGCTTATCACCCACAAACTAATGGACAGACTGAAAGGGTCAATCAAACCCTTGAACAGTACCTACGATGCTTTTCTTCTTTTGCACAGGATGACTGGCTATCACTTCTCCCACTCGCGGAATTTTCATACAATAATTCCACCCATTCGGCAACCAAACAGTCACCTTTTTTCGCCAATTATGGATACCATCCTTCTTTCTTGCCTGAGCTGCCTATTGATTCGTCTGTACCTGCCGTACAAGACAGGTTGAACTTCCTTAACTCCAACTACCAATTACTGCAGGATACAATCTCCAAGACCCAGGCAGATAATAAAAAGTTCTTCGACAAGAAGAGAAGAGGCAATTTGAATCTTGAACCTGGAGATAAGGTCTGGCTTTCCACAGCGAACTTGAAACTAAGTTGCCCCTCGAGGAAGCTTGGCCCAAGATTTTTGGGGCCTTTTCCAGTACCTCGCTGCCCGTCTGCTACCGAACCCGGCCACCCTTGTGATCCTGCACCAGCCTCCTGCTTGGCTTAACGCTGTCTCCAGTGCCTGTGCTAGCTGTCCATCCTACCAGCTTTCCTGAGTCCAGTTCCTTACCAGATGCTCTGCCTGCATCTCCACGTCTGCAACTCAGCTGACAAGTTCTGCACGCAACTACAGGCTCTCGTGTAACTCCTCACCCTAGGTCTGTCCCATCCTCAGTGGGGATTGGGTTGGAGATACAAGGGAGGCCGACCTCGTCATTCCAGACTCCTACCAGGTACGTGACAGTACCAGTCAGCCAGAGATGGAGTCTGGAAGGGAGGCCTCTCCACCGAAGGACATTTACCAAACTATTTCTGCGCTCTCAAATATTGTGCAGAAGTTACAAGAGCGGGTCACTTTGGGATTCACAAGACGGCTAATTTGATCTCCCGTACATTCTGGTGGCCAAACTTGATGAACGACTGCAAGAAATATGTAAGATCTTGTATTTCATGCCTTCGGAATAAGACAGACAGAGCCAGAACTTGGGGTCTACTTGAGCCCCTTCCTGTTCCTGAGAAACCATGGAGCATGATCTCCATGGATTTTATAGTAGAACTTCCCCCATCTGAAGACTTCACTACCATTTTCGTTGTGGTTGATCGTTTGACCAAAATGGCCCACTTTGTACCTCTGCAAGGAACTCCTTCTGCCCCGGAGACAGCATAGTTTCTGATCGAGGGGTGCAGTTCACTTCTAGATTTTGGAGGGCCTTATGTGAAACTTTGAACATTGAACTCCGCCTCTCCACAGCTTATCACCCACAAACTAATGGACAGACTGAAAGGGTCAATCAAACCCTTGAACAGTACCTACGATGCTTTTCTTCTTTTGCACAGGATGACTGGCTATCACTTCTCCCACTCGCGGAATTTTCATACAATAATTCCACCCATTCGGCAACCAAACAGTCACCTTTTTTCGCCAATTATGGATACCATCCTTCTTTCTTGCCTGAGCTGCCTATTGATTCTTCTGTACCTGCCGTACAAGACAGGTTGAACTTCCTTAACTCCAACTACCAATTACTGCAGGATACAATCTCCAAGACCCAGGCAGATAATAAAAAGTTCTTCGACAAGAAGAGAAGAGGCAATTTGAATCTTGAACCTGGAGATAAGGTCTGGCTTTCCACAGCGAACTTGAAACTAAGTTGCCCCTCGAGGAAGCTTGGCCCAAGATTTTTGGGGCCTTTTCCAGTACCTCGCTGCCCGTCTGCTACCGAACCCGGCCACCCTTGTGATCCTGCACCAGCCTTCTGCTTGGCTTAACGCTGTCTCCAGTGCCTGTGCTAGCTGTCCATCCTACCAGCTTTCCTGAGTCCAGTTCCTTACCAGATGCTCTGCCTGCATCTCCACGTCTGCAACTCAGCTGACAAGTTCTGCACGCAACTACAGGCTCTCGTGTAACTCCTCACCCTAGGTCTGTCCCATCCTCAGTGGGGCTTGGGTTGGAGATACGAGGGAGGCCGACCTCGTCATTCCAGACTCCTACCAGGTACGTGACAGTACCAGTCAGCCAGAGATGGAGTCTGGAAGGGAGGCCTCTCCACCGAAGGACATTTACCAAACTATTTCTGCGCTCTCAAATATTGTGCAGAAGTTACAAGAGCGGGTCACTTTGGGATTCACAAGACGGCTAATTTGATCTCCCGTACATTCTGGTGGCCAAACTTGATGAACAACTGCAAGAAATATGTAAGATCTTGTATTTCATGCCTTCGGAATAAGACAGACAGAGCCAGAACTTGGGGTCTACTTGAGCCCCTTCCTGTACCTGAGAAACCATGGAGCATGATCTCCATGGATTTTATAGTAGAACTTCCCCCATCTGAAGACTTTACTACCATTTTCGTTGTGGTTGATCGTTTGACCAAAATGGCCCACTTTGTACCTCTGCAAGGAACTCCTTCTGCCCCGGAGACTGCCTCAACTTTTATCAAGGAGATTGTAAGGTTGCATGGCATCCCTGACAGCATAGTTTCTGATCGAGGGGTGCAGTTCACTTCTAGATTTTGGAGGGCCTTATGTGAAACTTTGAACATTGAACTCTGCCTCTCCACAGCTTATCACCCACAAACTAATGGACAGACTGAAAGGGTCAATCAAACCCTTGAACAGTACCTACGATGCTTTTCTTCTTTTGCACAGGATGACTGGCTATCACTTCTCCCACTCGCGGAATTTTCATACAATAATTCCACCCATTCGGTAACCAAACAGTCACATTTTTTCGCCAATTATGGATACCATCCTTCTTTCTTGCCTGAGCTGCCTATTGATTCTTCTGTACCTGCCGTACAAGACAGGTTGAACTTCCTTAACTCCAACTACCAATTACTGCAGGTCCCAGAACAGTTCAGAGTTGCCGTCCTAGGGCGATGTCATGATCATCCCCTAGCGGGTCACTTTGGGATTCACAAGACGGCTAATTTGATCTCCCGTACATTCTGGTGGCCAAACTTGATGAACGACTGCAAGAAATATGTAAGATCTTGTATTTCATGCCTTCGGAATAAGACAGACAGAGCCAGAACTTGGGGTCTACTTGAGCCCCTTCCTGTACCTGAGAAACCATGGAGCATGATCTCCATGGATTTTATAGTAGAACTTCCCCCATCTGAAGACTTCACTACCATTTTCGTTGTGGTTGATCATTTGACCAAAATGGCCCACTTTGTACCTCTGCAAGGAACTCCTTCTGCCCCGGAGACTGCCTCAACTTTTATCAAGGAGATTGTAAGGTTGCATGGCATCCCTGACAGCATAGTTTCTGATCGAGGGGTGCAGTTCACTTCTAGATTTTGGAGGGCCTTATGTGAAACTTTGAACATTGAACTCCGCCTCTCCACAGCTTATCACCCACAAACTAATGGACAGACTGAAAGGGTCAATCAAACCCTTGAACAGTACCTACGATGCTTTTCTTCTTTTGCACAGGATGACTGGCTATCACTTCTCCCACTCGCGGAATTTTCATACAATAATTCCACCCATTCGGCAACCAAACAGTCACCTTTTTTCGCCAATTATGGATACCATCCTTCTTTCTTGCCTGAGCTGCCTATTGATTCTTCTGTACCTGCCGTACAAGACAGGTTGAACTTCCTTAACTCCAACTACCAATTACTGCAGGTCCCAGAACAGTTCAGAGTTGCCGTCCTAGGGCGATGTCATGATCATCCCCTAGCGGGTCACTTTGGGATTCACAAGACGGCTAATTTGATCTCCCGTACATTCTGGTGGCCAAACTTGATGAACGACTGCAAGAAATATGTAAGATCTTGTATTTCATGCGTTCGGAATAAGACAGACAGAGCCAGAACTTGAGGGTCTACTTGAGCCCCTTCCTGTACCTGAGAAACCATGGAGCATGATCTCCATGGATTTTATAGTAGAACTTCCCCCATCTGAAGACTTCACTACCATTTTCGTTGTGGTTGATCGTTTGACCAAAATGGCCCACTTTGTACCTCTGCAAGGAACTCCTTCTGCCCCGGAGACTGCCTCAACTTTTATCAAGGAGATTGTAAGGTTGCATGGCATCCCTGACAGCATAGTTTCTGATCGAGGGGTGCAGTTCACTTCTAGATTTTGGAGGGCCTTATGTGAAACTTTGAACATTGAACTCTGCCTCTCCACAGCTTATCACCCACAAACTAATGGACAGACTGAAAGGGTCAATCAAACCAGGTTCAACCAGGTCTCCAGGTTCAAGATTCAAATTGCCTCTTCTCTTCTTGTCGAAGAACTTTTTATTATCTGCCTGGGTCTTGGAGATTGTATCCTGCAGTAATTGGTAGTTGGAGTTAAGGAAGTTCAACCTGTCTTGTACGGCAGGTACAGAAGAATCAATAGGCAGCTCAGGCAAGAAAGAAGGATGGTATCCATAATTGGCGAAAAAAGGTGACTGTTTGGTTGCCGAATGGGTGGAATTATTGTATGAAAATTCCGCGAGTGGGAGAAGTGATAGCCAGTCATCCTGTGCAAAAGAAGAAAAGCATCGTAGGTACTGTTCAAGGGTTTGATTGACCCTTTCAGTCTGTCCATTAGTTTGTGGGTGATAAGCTGTGGAGAGGCGGAGTTCAATGTTCAAAGTTTCACATAAGGCCCTCCAAAATCTAGAAGTGAACTGCACCCCTCGATCAGAAACTATGCTGTCAGGGATGCCATGCAACCTTACAATCTCCTTGATAAAAGTTGAGGCAGTCTCCGGGGCAGAAGGAGTTCCTTGCAGAGGTACAAAGTGGGCCATTTTGGTCAAACGATCAACCACAACGAAAATGGTAGTGAAGTCTTCAGATGGGGAAGTTCTACTATAAAATCCATGGAGATCATGCTCCATGGTTTCTCAGGTACAGGAAGGGGCTCAAGTAAACCCCAAGTTCTGGCTCTGTCTGTCTTATTCCGAAGGCATGAAATACAAGATCTTACATATTTCTTGCAGTCGTTCATCAAGTTTGGCCACCAGAATGTATGGGAGATCAAATTAGCCGTCTTGTGAATCCCAAAGTGACCCGCTCTTGTAACTTCTGCACAATATTTGAGAGCGCAGAAATAGTTTGGTAAATGTCCTTCGGTGGAAGGGCCTCCCTTCCAGACTCCATCTCTGGCTGACTGGTACTGTCACGTACCTGGTAGGAGTCTGGAATGACGAGGTCGGCCTCCCTTGTATCTCCAACCCAAGCCCCACTGAGGATGGGACAGACCTAGGGTGAGGAGTTACACGAGAGCCTGTAGTTGCGTGCAGAACTTGTCAGCTGAGTTGCAGACGTGGAGATGCAGGCAGAGCATCTGGTAAGGAACTGGACTCAGGAAAGCTGGTAGGATGGACAGCTAGCACAGGCACTGGAGACAGCGTTAAGCCAAGCAGGAGGCTGGTGCAGGATCACAAGGGTGGCCGGGTTCGGTAGCAGACGGGCAGCGAGGTACTGGAAAAGGTTCAACATTCAAATTGCCTCTTCTCTTCTTGTCGAAGAACTTTTTATTTTCTGCCTGGGTCTTGGAGATTGTATCCTGCAGTAATTGGTAGTTGGACTTAAGGAAGTTCAACCTGTCTTGTACGGCAGGTACAGAAGAATCAATAGGCAGCTCAGGCAAGAAAGAAGGATGGTATCCATAATTGGCGAAAAAAGGTGACTGTTTGGTTGCCGAATGGGTGGAATTATTGTATGAAAATTCCGCGAGTGGGAGAAGTGATAGCCAGTCATCCTGCGCAAAAGAAGAAAAGCATCGTAGGTACTGTTCAAGGGTTTGATTGACCCTTTCAGTCTGTCCATTAGTTTGTGGGTGATAAGCTGTGGAGAGGCGGAGTTCAATGTTCAAAGTTTCACATAAGGCCCTCCAAAATCTAGAAGTGAACTGCACCCCTCGATCAGAAACTATGCTGTCAGGGATGCCATGCAACCTTACAATCTCCTTGATAAAAGTTGAGGCAGTCTCCGGGGCAGAAGGAGTTCCTTGCAGAGGTACAAAGTGGGCCATTTTGGTCAAACGATCAACCACAAAGAAAATGGTAGTGAAGTCTTCAGATGGGGGAAGTTCTACTATAAAATCCATGGAGATCATGCTCCATGGTTTCTCAGGTACAGGAAGGGGCTCAAGTAGACCCCAAGTTCTGGCTCTGTCTGTCTTATTCCGAAGGCATGAAATACAAGATCTTACATATTTCTTGCAGTCGTTCATCAAGTTTGGCCACCAGAATGTACGGGAGATCAAATTAGCCGTCTTGTGAATCCCAAAGTGACCCGCTCTTGTAACTTCTGCACAATATTTGAGAGCGCAGAAATAGTTTGGTAAATGTCCTTCGGTGGAGAGGCCTCCCTTCCAGACTCCATCTCTGGCTGACTGGTACTGTCACGTACCTGGTAGGAGTCTGGAATGACGAAGTCGGCCTCCCTTGTATCTCCAACCCAAGCCCCACTGAGGATGGGACAGACCTAGGGTGAGGAGTTACACGAGAGCCTGTAGTTGCGTGCAGAACTTGTCAGCTGAGTTGCAGACGTGGAGATGCAGGCAGAGCATCTGGTAAGGAAATGGACTCAGGAAAGCTGGTAGGATGGACAGCTAGCACAGGCATTGGAGACGGCGTTAAGCCAAGCAGGAGGCTGGTGCAGGATCACAAGGGTGGCCGGGTTCGGTAGCAGACGGGCAGCGAGGTACTGGAAAAGGCCCCAAAAATCTTGGGCCAAGCTTCCTCGAGGGGCAACTTAGTTTCAAGTTCGCTGTGGAAAGCCAGACCTTATCTCCAGGTTCAAGATTCAAATTGCCTCTTCTCTTCTTGTCGAAGAACTTTTTATTATCTGCCTGGGTCTTGGAGATTGTATCCTGCAGTAATTGGTAGTTGGAGTTAAGGAAGTTCAACCTGTCTTGTACGGCAGGTACAGAAGAATCAATAGGCAGCTCAGGCAAGAAAGAAGGATGGTATCCATAATTGGCGAAAAAAGGTGACTGTTTGGTTGCCGAATGGGTGGAATTATTGTATGAAAATTCCGCGAGTGGGAGAAGTGATAGCCAGTCATCCTGTGCAAAAGAAGAAAAGCATCGTAGGTACTGTTCAAGGGTTTGATTGACCCTTTCAGTCTGTCCATTAGTTTGTGGGTGATAAGCTGTGGAGAGGCGGAGTTCAATGTTCAAAGTTTCACATAAGGCCCTCCAAAATCTAGAAGTGAACTGCACCCCTCGATCAGAAACTATGCTGTCAGGGATGCCATGCAACCTTACAATCTCCTTGATAAAAGTTGAGGCAGTCTCCGGGGCAGAAGGAGTTCCTTGCAGAGGTACAAAGTGGGCCATTTTGGTCAAACGATCAACCACAACGAAAATGGTAGTGAAGTCTTCAGATGGGGGAAGTTCTACTATAAAATCCATGGAGATCATGCTCCATGGTTTCTCAGGTACAGGAAGGGGCTCAAGTAGACCCCAAGTTCTGGCTCTGTCTGTCTTATTCCGAAGGCATGAAATACAAGATCTTACATATTTCTTGCAGTCGTTCATCAAATTTGGCCACCAGAATGTACGGGAGATCAAATTAGCCGTCTTGTGAATCCCAAAGTGACCCGCTCTTGTAACTTCTGCACAATATTTGAGAGCGCAGAAATAGTTTGGTAAATGTCCTTCGGTGGAGAGGCCTCCCTTCCAGACTCCATCTCTGGCTGACTGGTACTGTCACGTACCTGGTAGGAGTCTGGAATGACGAGGTCGGCCTCCCTTGTATCTCCAACCCAAGCCCCACTGAGGATGGGACAAACCTAGGGTGAGGAGTTACACGAGTGCCTGTAGTTGCGTGCAGAACTTGTCAGCTGAGTTGCAGACGTGGAGATGCAGGCAGAGCATCTGGTAAGGAACTGGACTCAGGAAAGCTGGTAGGATGGACAGCTAGCACAGGCACTGGAGACAGCGTTAAGCCAAGCAGGAGGCTGGTGCAGGATCACAAGGGTGGCCGGGTTCGGTAGCAGACGGGCAGCGAGGTACTGGAAAAGGTTCAAGATTCAAATTGCCTCTTCTCTTCTTGTCGAAGAACTTTTTATTATCTGCCTGGGTCTTGGAGATTGTATCCTGCAGTAATTGGTAGTTGGACTTAAGGAAGTTCAACCTGTCTTGTACGGCAGGTACAGAAGAATCAATAGGCAGCTCAGGCAAGAAAGAAGGATGGATCCATAATTGGCGAAAAAAGGTGACTGTTTGGTTGCCGAATGGGTGGAATTATTGTATGAAAATTCCGCGAGTGGGAGAAGTGATAGCCAGTCATCCTGCGCAAAAGAAGAAAAGCATCGTAGGTACTGTTCAAGGGTTTGATTGACCCTTTCAGTCTGTCCATTAGTTTGTGGGTGATAAGCTGTGGAGAGGCGGAGTTCAATGTTCAAAGTTTCACATAAGGCCCTCCAAAATCTAGAAGTGAACTGCACCCCTCGATCAGAAACTATGCTGTCAGGGATGCCATGCAACCTTACAATCTCCTTGATAAAAGTTGAGGCAGTCTCCGGGGCAGAAGGAGTTCCTTGCAGAGGTACAAAGTGGGCCATTTTGGTCAAACGATCAACCACAACGAAAATGGTAGTGAAGTCTTCAGATGGGGGAAGTTCTACTATAAAATCCATGGAGATCATGCTCCATGGTTTCTCAGGTACAGGAAGGGGCTCAAGTAGACCCCAAGTTCTGGCTCTGTCTGTCTTATTCCGAAGGCATGAAATACAAGATCTTACATATTTCTTGCAGTCGTTCATCAAATTTGGCCACCAGAATGTACGGGAGATCAAATTAGCCGTCTTGTGAATCCCAAAGTGACCCGCTCTTGTAACATCTGCACAATATTTGAGAGCGCAGAAATAGTTTGGTAAATGTCCTTCGGTGGAGAGGCCTCCCTTCCAGACTCCATCTCTGGCTGACTGGTACTGTCACGTACCTGGTAGGAGTCTGGAATGACGAGGTCGGCCTCCCTTGTATCTCCAACCCAAGCCCCACTGAGGATGGGACAGACCTAGGGTGAGGAGTTACACGAGTGCCTGTAGTTGCGTGCAGAACTTGTCAGCTGAGTTGCAGACGTGGAGATGCAGGCAGAGCATCTGGTAAGGAACTGGACTCAGGAAAGCTGGTAGGATGGACAGCTAGCACAGGCACTGGAGACAGCGTTAAGCCAAGCAGGAGGCTGGTGCAGGATCACAAGGGTGGCCGGGTTCGGTAGCAGACGGGCAGCGAGGTACTGGAAAAGGCCCCAAAAATCTTGGGCCAAGCTTCCTCGAGGGGCAACTTAGTTTCAAGTTCGCTGTGGAAAGCCAGACCTTATCTCCAGGTTCAAGATTCAAATTGCCTCTTCTCTTCTTGTCGAAGAACTTTTTATTATCTGCCTGGGTCTTGGATATTGTATCCTGCAGTAATTGGTAGTTGGAGTTAAGGAAGTTCAACCTGTCTTGTACGGCAGGTACAGAAGAATCAATAGGCAGCTCAGGCAAGAAAGAAGGATGGTATCCATAATTGGCGAAAAAAGGTGACTGTTTGGTTGCCGAATGGGTGGAATTATTGTATGAAAATTCCGCGAGTGGGAGAAGTGATAGCCAGTCATCCTGTGCAAAAGAAGAAAAGCATCGTAGGTACTGTTCAAGGGTTTGATTGACCCTTTCAGTCTGTCCATTAGTTTGTGGGTGATAAGCTGTGGAGAGGCGGAGTTCAATGTTCAAAGTTTCACATAAGGCCCTCCAAAATCTAGAAGTGAACTGCACCCCTCGATCAGAAACTATGCTGTCAGGGATGCCATGCAACCTTACAATCTCCTTGATAAAAGTTGAGGCAGTCTCCGGGGCAGAAGGAGTTCCTTGCAGAGGTACAAAGTGGGCCATTTTGGTCAAACGATCAACCACAACGAAAATGGTAGTGAAGTCTTCAGATGGGGAAGTTCTACTATAAAATCCATGGAGATCATGCTCCATGGTTTCTCAGGTACAGGAAGGGGCTCAAGTAAACCCCAAGTTCTGGCTCTGTCTGTCTTATTCCGAAGGCATGAAATACAAGATCTTACATATTTCTTGCAGTCGTTCATCAAGTTTGGCCACCAGAATGTATGGGAGATCAAATTAGCCGTCTTGTGAATCCCAAAGTGACCCGCTCTTGTAACTTCTGCACAATATTTGAGAGCGCAGAAATAGTTTGGTAAATGTCCTTCGGTGGAGGGGCCTCCCTTCCAGACTCCATCTCTGGCTGACTGGTACTGTCACGTACCTGGTAGGAGTCTGGAATGACGAGGTCGGCCTCCCTTGTATCTCCAACCCAAGCCCCACTGAGGATGGGACAGACCTAGGGTGAGGAGTTACACGAGAGCCTGTAGTTGCGTGCAGAACTTGTCAGCTGAGTTGCAGACGTGGAGATGCAGGCAGAGCATCTGGTAAGGAACTGGACTCAGGAAAGCTGGTAGGATGGACAGCTAGCACAGGCACTGGAGACAGCGTTAAGCCAAGCAGGAGGCTGGTGCAGGATCACAAGGGTGGCCGGGTTCGGTAGCAGACGGGCAGCGAGGTACTGGAAAAGGTTCAAGATTCAAATTGCCTCTTCTCTTCTTGTCGAAGAACTTTTTATTTTCTGCCTGGGTCTTGGAGATTGTATCCTGCAGTAATTGGTAGTTGGACTTAAGGAAGTTCAACCTGTCTTGTACGGCAGGTACAGAAGAATCAATAGGCAGCTCAGGCAAGAAAGAAGGATGGTATCCATAATTGGCGAAAAAAGGTGACTGTTTGGTTGCCGAATGGGTGGAATTATTGTATGAAAATTCCGCGAGTGGGAGAAGTGATAGCCAGTCATCCTGCGCAAAAGAAGAAAAGCATCGTAGGTACTGTTCAAGGGTTTGATTGACCCTTTCAGTCTGTCCATTAGTTTGTGGGTGATAAGCTGTGGAGAGGCGGAGTTCAATGTTCAAAGTTTCACATAAGGCCCTCCAAAATCTAGAAGTGAACTGCACCCCTCGATCAGAAACTATGCTGTCAGGGATGCCATGCAACCTTACAATCTCCTTGATAAAAGTTGAGGCAGTCTCCGGGGCAGAAGGAGTTCCTTGCAGAGGTACAAAGTGGGCCATTTTGGTCAAACGATCAACCACAAAGAAAATGGTAGTGAAGTCTTCAGATGGGGGAAGTTCTACTATAAAATCCATGGAGATCATGCTCCATGGTTTCTCAGGTACAGGAAGGGGCTCAAGTAGACCCCAAGTTCTGGCTCTGTCTGTCTTATTCCGAAGGCATGAAATACAAGATCTTACATATTTCTTGCAGTCGTTCATCAAGTTTGGCCACCAGAATGTACGGGAGATCAAATTAGCCGTCTTGTGAATCCCAAAGTGACCCGCTCTTGTAACTTCTGCACAATATTTGAGAGCGCAGAAATAGTTTGGTAAATGTCCTTCGGTGGAGAGGCCTCCCTTCCAGACTCCATCTCTGGCTGACTGGTACTGTCACGTACCTGGTAGGAGTCTGGAATGACGAGGTCGGCCTCCCTTGTATCTCCAACCCAAGCCCCACTGAGGATGGGACAGACCTAGGGTGAGGAGTTACACGAGAGCCTGTAGTTGCGTGCAGAACTTGTCAGCTGAGTTGCAGACGTGGAGATGCAGGCAGAGCATCTGGTAAGGAAATGGACTCAGGAAAGCTGGTAGGATGGACAGCTAGCACAGGCATTGGAGACGGCGTTAAGCCAAGCAGGAGGCTGGTGCAGGATCACAAGGGTGGCCGGGTTCGGTAGCAGACGGGCAGCGAGGTACTGGAAAAGGCCCCAAAAATCTTGGGCCAAGCTTCCTCGAGGGGCAACTTAGTTTCAAGTTCGCTGTGGAAAGCCAGACCTTATCTCCAGGTTCAAGATTCAAATTGCCTCTTCTCTTCTTGTCGAAGAACTTTTTATTATCTGCCTGGGTCTTGGAGATTGTATCCTGCAGTAATTGGTAGTTGGAGTTAAGGAAGTTCAACCTGTCTTGTACGGCAGGTACAGAAGAATCAATAGGCAGCTCAGGCAAGAAAGAAGGATGGTATCCATAATTGGCGAAAAAAGGTGACTGTTTGGTTGCCGAATGGGTGGAATTATTGTATGAAAATTCCGCGAGTGGGAGAAGTGATAGCCAGTCATCCTGTGCAAAAGAAGAAAAGCATCGTAGGTACTGTTCAAGGGTTTGATTGACCCTTTCAGTCTGTCCATTAGTTTGTGGGTGATAAGCTGTGGAGAGGCGGAGTTCAATGTTCAAAGTTTCACATAAGGCCCTCCAAAATCTAGAAGTGAACTGCACCCCTCGATCAGAAACTATGCTGTCAGGGATGCCATGCAACCTTACAATCTCCTTGATAAAAGTTGAGGCAGTCTCCGGGGCAGAAGGAGTTCCTTGCAGAGGTACAAAGTGGGCCATTTTGGTCAAACGATCAACCACAACGAAAATGGTAGTGAAGTCTTCAGATGGGGGAAGTTCTACTATAAAATCCATGGAGATCATGCTCCATGGTTTCTCAGGTACAGGAAGGGGCTCAAGTAGACCCCAAGTTCTGGCTCTGTCTGTCTTATTCCGAAGGCATGAAATACAAGATCTTACATATTTCTTGCAGTCGTTCATCAAATTTGGCCACCAGAATGTACGGGAGATCAAATTAGCCGTCTTGTGAATCCCAAAGTGACCCGCTCTTGTAACTTCTGCACAATATTTGAGAGCGCAGAAATAGTTTGGTAAATGTCCTTCGGTGGAGAGGCCTCCCTTCCAGACTCCATCTCTGGCTGACTGGTACTGTCACGTACCTGGTAGGAGTCTGGAATGACGAGGTCGGCCTCCCTTGTATCTCCAACCCAAGCCCCACTGAGGATGAGACAAACCTAGGGTGAGGAGTTACACGAGTGCCTGTAGTTGCGTGCAGAACTTGTCAGCTGAGTTGCAGACGTGGAGATGCAGGCAGAGCATCTGGTAAGGAACTGGACTCAGGAAAGCTGGTAGGATGGACAGCTAGCACAGGCACTGGAGACAGCGTTAAGCCAAGCAGGAGGCTGGTGCAGGATCACAAGGGTGGCCGGGTTCGGTAGCAGACGGGCAGCGAGGTACTGGAAAAGGTTCAAGATTCAAATTGCCTCTTCTCTTCTTGTCGAAGAACTTTTTATTATCTGCCTGGGTCTTGGAGATTGTATCCTGCAGTAATTGGTAGTTGGACTTAAGGAAGTTCAACCTGTCTTGTACGGCAGGTACAGAAGAATCAATAGGCAGCTCAGGCAAGAAAGAAGGATGGATCCATAATTGGCGAAAAAAGGTGACTGTTTGGTTGCCGAATGGGTGGAATTATTGTATGAAAATTCCGCGAGTGGGAGAAGTGATAGCCAGTCATCCTGCGCAAAAGAAGAAAAGCATCGTAGGTACTGTTCAAGGGTTTGATTGACCCTTTCAGTCTGTCCATTAGTTTGTGGGTGATAAGCTGTGGAGAGGCGGAGTTCAATGTTCAAAGTTTCACATAAGGCCCTCCAAAATCTAGAAGTGAACTGCACCCCTCGATCAGAAACTATGCTGTCAGGGATGCCATGCAACCTTACAATCTCCTTGATAAAAGTTGAGGCAGTCTCCGGGGCAGAAGGAGTTCCTTGCAGAGGTACAAAGTGGGCCATTTTGGTCAAACGATCAACCACAAAGAAAATGGTAGTGAAGTCTTCAGATGGGGGAAGTTCTACTATAAAATCCATGGAGATCATGCTCCATGGTTTCTCAGGTACAGGAAGGGGCTCAAGTAGACCCCAAGTTCTGGCTCTGTCTGTCTTATTCCGAAGGCATGAAATACAAGATCTTACATATTTCTTGCAGTCGTTCATCAAGTTTGGCCACCAGAATGTACGGGAGATCAAATTAGCCGTCTTGTGAATCCCAAAGTGACCCGCTCTTGTAACTTCTGCACAATATTTGAGAGCGCAGAAATAGTTTGGTAAATGTCCTTCGGTGGAGAGGCCTCCCTTCCAGACTCCATCTCTGGCTGACTGGTACTGTCACGTACCTGGTAGGAGTCTGGAATGAGGAGGTCGGCCTCCCTTGTATCTCCAACCCAAGCCCCACTGAGGATGGGAAAGACCTAGGGTGAGGAGTTACACGAGAGCCTGTAGTTGCGTGCAGAACTTGTCAGCTGAGTTGCAGACGTGGAGATGCAGGCAGAGCATCTGGTAAGGAAATGGACTCAGGAAAGCTGGTAGGATGGACAGCTAGCACAGGCACTGGAGACGGCGTTAAGCCAAGCAGGAGGCTGGTGCAGGATCACAAGGGTGGCCGGGTTCGGTAGCAGACGGGCAGCGAGGTACTGGAAAAGGCCCCAAAAATCTTGGGCCAAGCTTCCTCGAGGGGCAACTTAGTTTCAAGTTCGCTGTGGAAAGCCAGACCTTATCTCCAGGTTCAAGATTCAAATTGCCTCTTCTCTTCTTGTCGAAGAACTTTTTATTATCTGCCTGGGTCTTGGAGATTGTATCCTGCAGTAATTGGTAGTTGGAGTTAAGGAAGTTCAACCTGTCTTGTACGGCAGGTACAGAAGAATCAATAGGCAGCTCAGGCAAGAAAGAAGGATGGTATCCATAATTGGCGAAAAAAGGTGACTGTTTGGTTGCCGAATGGGTGGAATTATTGTATGAAAATTCCGCGAGTGGGAGAAGTGATAGCCAGTCATCCTGTGCAAAAGAAGAAAAGCATCGTAGGTACTGTTCAAGGGTTTGTTTGACCCTTTCAGTCTGTCCATTAGTTTGTGGGTGATAAGCTGTGGAGAGGCGGAGTTCAATGTTCAAAGTTTCACATAAGGCCCTCCAAAATCTAGAAGTGAACTGCACCCCTCGATCAGAAACTATGCTGTCAGGGATGCCATGCAACCTTACAATCTCCTTGATAAAAGTTGAGGCAGTCTCCGGGGCAGAAGGAGTTCCTTGCAGAGGTACAAAGTGGGCCATTTTGGTCAAACGATCAACCACAACGAAAATGGTAGTGAAGTCTTCAGATGGGGGAAGTTCTACTATAAAATCCATGGAGATCATGCTCCATGGTTTCTCAGGTACAGGAAGGGGCTCAAGTAGACCTCAAGTTCTGGCTCTGTCTGTCTTATTCCGAAGGCATGAAATACAAGATCTTACATATTTCTTGCAGTCGTTTATCAAGTTTGGCCACCAGAATGTACGGGAGATCAAATTAGCCGTCTTGTGAATCCCAAAGTGACCCGCTAGTGGATGATCATGACATCGTCCTATAACGGCAACTCTGAACTGTTCTGGGACCTGCAGTAATTGGTAGTTGGAGTTAAGGAAGTTCAACCTGTCTTGTACGGCAGGTACAGAAGAATCAATAGGCAGCTCAGGCAAGAAAGAAGGATGGTATCCATAATTGGCGAAAAAAGGTGACTGTTTGGTTGCCGAATGGGTGGAATTATTGTATGAAAATTCCGCGAGTGGGAGAAGTGATAGCCAGTCATCCTGTGCAAAAGAAGAAAAGCATCGTAGGTACTGTTCAAGGGTTTGATTGACCCTTTCAGTCTGTCCATTAGTTTGTGGGTGATAAGCTGTGGAGAGGCGGAGTTCAATGTTCAAAGTTTCACATAAGGCCCTCCAAAATCTAGAAGTGAACTGCACCCCTCGATCAGAAACTATGCTGTCAGGGATGCCATGCAACCTTACAATCTCCTTGATAAAAGTTGAGGCAGTCTCCGGGGCAGAAGGAGTTCCTTGCAGAGGTACAAAGTGGGCCATTTTGGTCAAACGATCAACCACAACGAAAATGGTAGTGAAGTCTTCAGATGGGGGAAGTTCTACTATAAAATCCATGGAGATCATGCTCCATGGTTTCTCAGGTACAGGAAGGGGCTCAAGTAGACCCCAAGTTCTGGCTCTGTCTGTCTTATTCCGAAGGCATGAAATACAAGATCTTACATATTTCTTGCAGTCGTTCATCAAGTTTGGCCACCAGAGTGTACGGGAGATCAAATTAGCCATCTTGTGAATCCCAAAGGGACCCGCTCTTGTAACTTCTGCACAATATTTGAGAGCGCAGAAATAGTTTGGTAAATGTCCTTCGGTGGAGAGGCCTCCCTTCCAGACTCCATCTCTGGCTGACTGGTACGGTCACGTACCTGGTAGGAGTCTGGAATGACGAGGTCGGCCTCCCTTGTATCTCCAACCCAAGCCCCACTGAGGATGGGACAGACCTAGGGTGAGGGGTTACACGAGAGCCTGTAGTTGCGTGCAGAACTTGTCAGCTGAGTTGCAGACGTGGAGATGCAGGCAGAGCATCTGGTAAGGAACTGGACTCAGGAAAGCTGGTAGGATGGACAGCTAGCACAGGCACTGGAGACAGCGTTAAGCCAAGGAGGAGGCTGGTGCAGGATCACAAGGGTGGCCGGGTTCGGTAGCAGACGGGCAGCGAGGTACTGGAAAAGGTTCAAGATTCAAATTGCCTCTTCTCTTCTTGTCGAAGAACTTTTTATTATCTGCCTGGGTCTTGGAGATTGTATCCTGCAGTAATTGGTAGTTGGAGTTAAGGAAGTTCAACCTGTCTTGTACGGCAGGTACAGAAGAATCAATAGGCAGCTCAGGCAAGAAAGAAGGATGGTATCCATAATTGGCGAAAAAAGGTGACTGTTTGGTTGCCGAATGGGTGGAATTATTGTATGAAAATTCCGCGAGTGGGAGAAGTGATAGCCAGTCATCCTGTGCAAAAGAAGAAAAGCATCGTAGGTACTGTTCAAGGGTTTGATTGACCCTTTCAGTCTGTACATTAGTTTGTGGGTGATAAGCTGTGGAGAGGCGGAGTTGAATGTTCAAAGTTTCACATAAGGCCCTCCAAAATCTAGAAGTGAACTGCACCCCTCGATCAGAAACTATGCTGTCAGGGATGCCATGCAACCTTACAACCTCTATGATAAAAGTTGAGGCAGTCTCGGGGCAGAAGGAGTTCCTTGCAGAGGTACAAAGTGGGCCATTTTGGTCAAACGATCAACCACAACGAAAATGGTAGTGAAGTCTTCAGATGGGGGAAGTTCTACTATAAAATCCATGGAGATCATGCTCCATGGTTTCTCAGGTACAGGAAGGGGCTCAAGTAGACCCCAAGTTCTGGCTCTGTCTGTCTTATTCCGAAGGCATGAAATACAAGATCTTACATATTTCTTGCAGTCGTTCATCAAGTTTGGCCACCAGAATGTACGGGAGATCAAATTAGCCGTCTTGTGAATCCCAAAGTGACCCGCTAGGGGATGATCATGACATCGCCCTAGGACGGCAACTCTGAACTGTTCTGGGACCTGCAGTAATTGGTAGTTGGAGTTAAGGAAGTTCAACCTGTCTTGTACGGCAGGTACAGAAGAATCAATAGGCAGCTCAGGCAAGAAAGAAGGATGGTATCCATTTTTGGCGAAAAAAGGTGACTGTTTGGTTACCGAATGGGTGGAATTATTATATGAAAATTCCGCGAGTGGGAGAAGTGATAGCCAGTCATCCTGTGCAAAAGAAGAAAAGCATCGTAGGTACTGTTCAAGGGTTTGATTGACCCTTTCAGTCTGTCCATTAGTTTGTGGGTGATAAGCTGTGGAGAGGCGGAGTTCAATGTTCAAAGTTTCACATAAGGCCCTCCAAAATCTAGAAGTGAACTGCACCCCTCGATCAGAAACTATGCTGTCAGGGATGCCATGCAACCTTACAATCTCCTTGATAAAAGTTGAGGCAGTCTCCGGGGCAGAAGGAGTTCCTTGCAGAGGTACAAAGTGGGCCATTTTGGTCAAACGATCAACCACAACGAAAATGGTAGTAAAGTCTTCAGATGGGGGAAGTTCTACTATAAAATCCATGGAGATCATGCTCCATGGTTTCTCAGGTACAGGAAGGGGCTCAAGTAGACCCCAAGTTCTGGCTCTGTCTGTCTTATTCCGAAGGCATGAAATACAAGATCTTACATATTTCTTGCAGTCGTTCATCAAGTTTGGCCACCAGAATGTACGGGAGATCAAATTAGCCGTCTTGTGAATCCCAAAGTGACCCGCTCTTGTAACTTCTGCACAATATTTGAGAGCGCAGAAATAGTTTGGTAAATGTCCTTCGGTGGAGAGGCCTCCCTTCCAGACTCCATCTCTGGCTGACTGGTACTGTCACGTACCTGGTAGGAGTCTGGAATGACGAGGTCGGCCTCCCTTGTATCTCCAACCCAAGCCCCACTGAGAATGGGACAGACCTAGGGTGAGGAGTTACACGAGAGCCTGTAGTTGCGTGCAGAACTTGTCAGCTGAGTTGCAGACGTGGAGATGCAGGCAGAGCATCTGGTAAGGAACTGGACTCAGGAAAGCTGGTAGGATGGACAGCTAGCACAGGCACTGGAGACAGCGTTAAGCCAAGCAGGAGGCTGGTGCAGGATCACAAGGGTGGCCGGGTTCGGTAGCAGACGGGCAGCGAGGTACTGGAAAAGGCCCCAAAAATCTTGGGCCAAGCTTCCTCGAGGGGCAACTTAGTTTCAAGTTCGCTGTGGAAAGCCAGACCTTATCTCCAGGTTCAAGATTCAAATTGCCTCTTCTCTTCTTGTCGAAGAACTTTTTATTATCTGCCTGGGTCTTGGAGATTGTATCCTGCAGTAATTGGTAGTTGGAGTTAAGGAAGTTCAACCTGTCTTGTACGGCAGGTACAGAAGAATCAATAGGCAGCTCAGGCAAGAAAGAAGGATGGTATCCATAATTGGTGAAAAAAGGTGACTGTTTGGTTGCCGAATGGGTGGAATTATTGTATGAAAATTCCGCGAGTGGGGGAAGTGATAGCCAGTCATCCTGTGCAAAAGAAGAAAAGCATCGTAGGTACTGTTCAAGGGTTTGATTGACCCTTTCAGTCTGTCCATTAGTTTGTGGGTGATAAGCTGTGGAGAGGCGGAGTTCAATGTTCAAAGATTCACATAAGGCCCTCCAAAATCTAGAAGTGAACTGCACCCCTCGATCAGAAACTATGCTGTCAGGGATGCCATGCAACCTTACAATCTCTATGATAAAAGTTGAGGCAGTCTCGGGGCAGAAGGAGTTCCTTGCAGAGGTACAAAGTGGGCCATTTTGGTCAAACGATCAACCACAACGAAAATGGTAGTGAAGTCTTCAGATGGGGGAAGTTCTACTATAAAATCCATGGAGATCATGCTCCATGGTTTCTCAGGTACAGGAAGGGGCTCAAGTAGACCCCAAGTTCGGGCTCTGTCTGTCTTATTCCGAAGGCATGAAATACAAGATCTTACATATTTCTTGCAGTCGTTCATCAAGTTTGGCCACCAGAATGTACGGGAGATCAAATTAGTCGTCTTGTGAATCCCAAAGTGACCCGCTAGGGGATGATCATGACATCGCCCTAGGACGGCAACTCTGAACTGTTCTGGGACCTGCAGTAATTGGTAGTTGGAGTTAAGGAAGTTCAACCTGTCTTGTACGGCAGGTACAGAAGAATCAATAGGCAGCTCAGGCAAGAAAGAAGGATGGTATCCATAATTGGCGAAAAAAGGTGACTGTTTGGTTACCGAATGGGTGGAATTATTATATGAAAATTCCGCGAGTGGGAGAAGTGATAGCCAGTCATCCTGTGCAAAAGAAGAAAAGCATCGTAGGTACTGTTCAAGGGTTTGATTGACCCTTTCAGTCTGTCCATTAGTTTGTGGGTGATAAGCTGTGGAGAGGCGGAGTTCAATGTTCAAAGTTTCACATAAGGCCCTCCAAAATCTAGAAGTGAACTGCACCCCTCGATCAGAAAATATGCTGTCAGGGATGCCATGCAACCTTACAATCTCCTTGATAAAAGTTGAGGCAGTCTCCGGGGCAGAAGGAGTTCCTTGCAGAGGTACAAAGTGGGCCATTTTGGTCAAACGATCAACCACAACGAAAATGGTAGTGAAGTCTTCAGATGGGGGAAGTTCTACTATAAAATCCATGGAGATCATGCTCCATGGTTTCTCAGGTACAGGAAGGGGCTCAAGTAGACCCCAAGTTCTGGCTCTGTCTGTCTTATTCCGAAGGCATGAAATACAAGATCTTACATATTTCTTGCAGTCGTTCATCAAATTTGGCCACCAGAATGTACGGGAGATCAAATTAGCCGTCTTGTGAATCCCAAAGTGACCCGCTCTTGTAACTTCTGCACAATATTTGAGAGCGCAGAAATAGTTTGGTAAATGTCCTTCGGTGGAGAGGCCTCCCTTCCAGACTCCATCTCTGGCTGACTGGTACTGTCACGTACCTGGTAGGAGTCTGGAATGACGAGGTCGGCCTCCCTTGTATCTCCAACCCAAGCCCCACTGAGGATGGGACAGACCTAGGGTGAGGAGTTACACGAGAGCCTGTAGTTGCGTGCAGAACTTGTCAGCTGAGTTGCAGACGTGGAGATGCAGGCAGAGCATCTGGTAAGGAACTGGACTCAGGAAAGCTGGTAGGATGGACAGCTAGCACAGGCACTGGAGACAGCGTTAAGCCAAGCAGGAGGCTGGTGCAGGATCACAAGGGTGGCCACACAGGGCCTCAAGGTGTGGTCTTTTTTCTCAACGAAGAAAATACCGGCTCCTGCTGGTGAAGTGGAAGGCCGAATGAACTGCTTTTCAAGGCTCTCGTCGATATAGGTACGCAGGGCTTTCAATTCAGGCTCAGAGAGAGGGTAAATCCGACCAAACGGGATCTCGGCTCCCGGTAGAAGTTCAATGGGGCAATCGTAAGTTCTATGAGGTGGAAGAGTGTCTGCACCCTTTTTATTAAAGACGTCCAGAAATTCGTGATAAGCAACCGGGATCAGTTTAGAGGCTTCATGGTCAGGGTGGATACCCAGGAGGGGCGTGGAGTTGACAGTTCCTCCCAAGAGGCAGTGCGTCTGACAGTAGTTGGACGAAAAAAAAAGCCTAACCCCTAACCCTAACCCTAACCCTAACGGTCCCTATAATCTTGTCAGAATTAGGGAGGGAGACGAATGGTAGACGGCCTTCCGGACACGCTTTGGCCATTCAAATTGCCTCTTCTCTTCTTGTCGAAGAACTTTTTATTATCTGCCTGGGTCTTGGAGATTGTATCCTGCAGTAATTGGTAGTTGGAGTTAAGGAAGTTCAACCTGTCTTGTACGGCAGGTACAGAAGAATCAATAGGCAGCTCAGGCAAGAAAGAAGGATGGTATCTCCACAGTGAACTTGAAACTAAGTTGCCCCTCGAGGAAGCTTGGCCCAAGATTTTTGGGGCCTTTTCCAGTCAAGAGAAAGATTAATGCAGTAGCATTCGAATTAGTGTTACCCAAGAACCTGAGAATCCACCCAGTATTCCATGTTTCTTTGTTGAAGCCTACAGTGCCAAATCCTTTCCCAAATCGGATTTCTGAAACGCCTCCACCGCTACTTATCGAAGGGAATGAGGAATTTGAGGTGGAGGCCGTATTGGACTGTAGGAAGAGAGGTAACCAAACACAGTTTCTCATTAAATGTAAAGGATACGGGCCGGAAGAAAGTTCCTGGGAACCAGCTTCTGATGTGCATGCTCCAAGACTGGTACGAGCTTTCTTTCTACGCCACCCGGAAAAAGAGGTCCTGAGGGGCATCCAGAGGCTGCCCCTATGGGGGGGGACAATGTACGGAAGCTGCCGGGAATCCATCTGCGCATGCGTGCATTCGTCAACAGTCTCGGAATGCTGGCGCAAGCGCGCGCATCCCCGGGACGCAGCGGCCTTTCCGGAGTACCATTGCGCATGCGCGTGCGCGCGCAGGAGCACGCTCCTAATTCCCTTTGGCACCAGCCTGCCTACTTAAAGGATGCTCTGACTTCTGACAAGTGCTGACTGGTCTTCAGCAAGTACCCTGATACCTGAACTCTGTTTAGGTATCAGTGGGCCATTTTGGTCAAACGATCAACCACAACGAAAATGGTAGTGAAGTCTTCAGATGGGGGAAGTTCTACTATAAAATCCATGGAGATCATGCTCCATGGTTTCTCAGGTACAGGAAGGGGCTCAAGTAGACCCCAAGTTCTGGCTCTGTCTGTCTTATTCCGAAGGCATGAAATACAAGATCTTACATATTTCTTGCAGTCGTTCATCAAGTTTGGCCACCAGAATGTACGGGAGATCAAATTAGCCGTCTTGTGAATCCCAAAGTGACCCGCTAGGGGATGATCATGACATCGCCCTAGGACGGCAACTCTGAACTGTTCTGGGATAAAGATTTGCCTCTTATGGAAGTACAGGCCATCCCTTAGTTGAAGAGCCAGGTCCTTGAAAGGCGGTTGGTCTTCCACATATTTTCTTATTTGTGACATCAGATCCGCCTGAAGAAGTAAAAAATTATTGGCTGGTAGAATAGTATCAGGTTCCGAGGACATAACTGGATCACTGAACATGCGGGACAAGGCATCTGGTTTCCCGTTCTTTGAGCCAGGACGGTAGGTTATATGAAACATGAAACGAGAGAAAAAAAGTGCCCATCTTGCCTGCCGAGGTCTTAGGCGTTTAGCTGTCTTCAAATACTCAAGATTCTTGTGATCTGTGAAGATAAGAATTGGGTGAGAAGCTCCCTCCAAAAGGTAACGCCATTCTTCAAGAGCGGCCTTGATAGCCAGTAGCTCTCGGTCACCAACATCATAATTCCTTTCGGAAGGATTTAATTTTTTAGAGAAGAAGGCCACAGGGTGGAGCAATGATTTGGGCCCTTGGCGTTGGAAAATAATAGCCCCAACTGCATTTTCCGAGGCGTCTACCTCCAAAACATAAGCTAAGGAGGGATCGGGATGTTTCAAGATGGGAGCTGAGGTGAATAAGGCTTTCAACTGTTCAAACGCTGTCTGAGCCTCTGGGGTCCATCGAAAGGGAACATGCTGTTTCGTTAGCTGAGTAATGGGAGTGATGATGCCAGAAAAGTCCTTAATAAATTTTTTATAAAAGTTAGCAAACCCCACAAACCTCTGTACAGCTTTTCTGTCAGTAGGAGCAGGCCATTCCAAGACAGAAGCGACTTTCTGAGGGTCCATGGAGATTCCCTCGGCGGAGATGACAAGCCCTAGGAAATGCACAACTTGCTTTTCAAAGTCGCATTTTTCAGCCTTTGCGTAAAGTCGGTGTTCCCGCAATCGAGCTAATACCTTTTTTACATGAGTCCGATGGGATTCTAAAGTTTCAGAGAATACAAGGATGTCATCCAGATACACGATGACGAATAAATCAAGAAAGTCCCAAAAAACATCGTTTACCAGATGCTGGAATGTGGCTGGAGCATTGCAGAGCCCGAATGGCATGACTAAATACTCAAAGTGGCCAAAGCGTGACCGGAAGGCCGTCTTCCATTCGTCTCCCTCCCTGATTCTGACAAGATTATAGGCACCCCTCAAGTCCAGTTTGGAGAACACTCGTGCCCCTCGCAGCCTCTGGAATAGTTCGGGAATCAGAGGAAGAGGGTACCGATTCTTGACAGTGACCCTGTTAAGGTCACGACAGTCCACACAGGGCCTCAAGGTGTGGTCTTTTTTCTCAAAGAAGAAAATACCGGCTCCTGCTGGTGAAGTGGAAGGCCGAATGAACTGCTTTTCAAGGCTCTCGTCGATATAGGTACGCAGGGCTTCCAATTCAGGCTCAGAGAGAGGGTAAATCCGACCAAACGGGATCTCGGCTCCCGGTAGAAGTTCAATGGGGCAATCGTAAGTTCTATGAGGTGGAAGAGTGTCTGCACCCTTTTTATTAAAGACGTCCAGAAATTAGTGATAAGCAACCGGGATCAGTTTAGAGGCTTCATGGTCCTCCCAAGAGGCAGTGCGTCTGGCAGTAGTTGGACGAAAAAAAAAAATATCTCCGGTAAGCCAGTCAACGTGAGGGTTGTGTGCCTTCAACCATGGAATGCCGAGGATAACGGGAAACATGGGAGAAGCTATGACATCCAAACGGAGGAGTTCGCTATGGCCTGAAGAAGTCTGGCAGAGAATAGGCAAGGTCTCTTGAGTAACCGGGCCTGATTTAATACCGGAGCCGTCAGCCAGATGGACATGGAACCCTTGCCTCTTGGTACCCAAGGGCAGCTGCTGAAGAGAAGCAAATGCAGAGTCCACAAAACAGCTGCAGGCCCCAGAGTCTATGATTGCAAGTACTGAAACCGTCTTTTCGGGGAGCTGAAGCTTGATGGGAAGAGAGACATGTGACTGATCCTTCCCAGGGAGATGCATCACAAGAGGCTGACGGGAAGAGACCCTGCAGGTCTCTGCCGGACAAGTTCGTATGAAGTGGCCAACCTCCCCGCAGTAGAGACACAGACTGCATTGGACTCAACGTAGACGTTCAGCAGGAGAAAGAGGTAACCTACGAAAACTTCTGTGAGGTGCCTTATGCTGTTCCCTCCTAAGGGGGAAGGAACAGGTAGAGGAGCAGGGGCGGCTGGCCTTGAAACCACAGAAAGAGTCCCTTTAGATTTTTCCGATTGCCTTTCTCGAAACCGCCGATCGATCTGAATAGTTAAATTTATCAGATCTTCCAGGGACGCGGGTATTCCCACTCTGGCAAGTTCATCTTTTACGGTGTCAGAAAGTCCTAGACGGAACTGGTGACGAAGTGCAGAGTGATTCCATTGGGTATCTGCGCTCCAAACACGAAAGTCAGTTACGTAATCTTCAACAGGCCTTGGCCCTTGCTGTAATTTGTCAAGCATGGATTCGGCAGTTTGCTGGGAAAACTGGTCAGTGTATAACTGAGCCATGGCTGAGAAGAATGAACCCGTGGCAGTCAGAACAGGGTCATGTTGTTCCCGAAGGTGATGAGCCCAGGAGAGTGGTTCGTTCAGTAGTAGTGTAATAATAAACCCTACCTTGATGTCCTCTGATGCAAAGGTTCGGGGTAGCAGAGAAAAATAAAGTTCACGGGAATTCCGGAAGGTACGAAACTTCTTGCGTTCTCCAGAAAACCGTTCAGGGATAGGCACTTTGGGTTCCGGAGGGGGAGTGGCATCACGGAACAGACCAGACTCTGTTTGAGTAGAAGAATCCATGGCGGTGAAAGGAGCACAGGCCGATGCGACGGTCACCTCATGCGGAAGTCGCTCTTCCATGCGACCAAGATTCTCTTGTAACTTCTGCACAATATTTGAGAGCGCAGAAATAGTTTGGTAAATGTCCTTCGGTGGAGAGGCCTCCCTTCCAGACTCCATCTCTGGCTGACTGGTACTGTCACGTACCTGGTAGGAGTCTGGAATGACGAGGTCGGCCTCTCTTGTATCTCCAACCCAAGCCCCACTGAGGATGGGACAGACCTAGGGTGAGGAGTTACACGAGTGCCTGTAGTTGCGTGCAGAACTTGTCAGCTGAGTTGCAGACGTGGAGATGCAGGCAGAGCATCTGGTAAGGAACTGGACTCAGGAAAGCTGGTAGGATGGACAGCTAGCACAGGCACTGGAGACAGCGTTAAGCCAAGCAGGAGGCTGGTGCAGGATCACAAGGGTGGCCGGGTTCGGTAGCAGACGGGCAGCGAGGTACTGGAAAAGGTTCAAGATTCAAATTGCCTCTTCTCTTCTTGTCAAAGAACTTTTTATTATCTGCCTGGGTCTTGGAGATTGTATCCTGCAGTAATTGGTAGTTGGAGTTAAGGAAGTTCAACCTGTCTTGTACGGCAGGTACAGAAGAATCAATAGGCAGCTCAGGCAAGAAAGAAGGATGGTATCGATAATTGGCAAAAAAAGGTGACTGTTTGGTTGCCGAATGGGTGGAATTATTGTATGAAAATTCCGCGAGTGGGAGAAGTGATAGCCAGTCATCCTGTGCAAAAGAAGAAAAGCATCGTAGGTACTGTTCAAGGGTTTGATTGACCCTTTCAGTCTGTCCATTAGTTTGTGGGTGATAAGCTGTGGAGAGGCGGAGTTCAATGTTCAAAGTTTCACATAAGGCCCTCCAAAATCTAGAAGTGAACTGCACCCCTCGATCAGAAACTATGCTGTCAGGGATGCCATGCAACCTTACAATCTCCTTGATAAAAGTTGAGGCAGTCTCCGGGGCAGAAGGAGTTCCTTGCAGAGGTACAAAGTGGGCCATTTTGGTCAAACGATCAACCACAACGAAAATGGTAGTGAAGTCTTCAGATGGGGGAAGTTCTACTATAAAATCCATGGAGATCATGCTCCATGGTTTCTCAGGTACAGGAAGGGGCTCAAGTAGACCCCAAGTTCTGGCTCTGTCTGTCTTATTCCGAAGGCATGAAATACAAGATCTTACATATTTCTTGCAGTCGTTCATCAAGTTTGGCCACCAGAATGTACGGGAGATCAAATTAGCCGTCTTGTGAATCCCAAAGTGACCCGCTAGGGGATGATCATGACATCGCCCTAGGACGGCAACTCTGAACTGTTCTGGGACCTGCAGTAATTGGTAGTTGGAGTTAAGGAAGTTCAACCTGTCTTGTACGGCAGGTACAGAAGAATCAATAGGCAGCTCAGGCAAGAAAGAAGGATGGTATCCATAATTGGCGAAAAAAGGTGACTGTTTGGTTATCGAATGGGTGGAATTATTGTATGAAAATTCCGCGAGTGGGAGAAGTGATAGCCAGTCATCCTGTGCAAAAGAAGAAAAGCATCGTAGGTACTGTTAAAGGGTTTGATTGACCCTTTCAGTCTGTCCATTAGTTTGTGGGTGATAAGCTGTGGAGAGGCGGAGTTCAATGTTCAAAGTTTCACATAAGGCCCTCCAACATCTAGAAGTGAACTGCACCCCTCGATCAGAAACTATGCTGTCAGGGATGCCATGCAACCTTACAATCTCCTTGATAAAAGTTGAGGCAGTCTCCGGGGCAGAAGGAGTTCCTTGCAGAGGTACAAAGTGGGCCATTTTTGTCAAACGATCAACCACAACGAAAATGGTAGTGAAGTCTTCAGATGGGGGAAGTTCTACTATAAAATCCATGGAGATCATGCTCCATGGTTTCTCAGGTACAGGAAGGGGCTCAAGTAGACCCCAAGTTCTGGCTCTGTCTGTCTTATTCCGAAGGCATGAAATACAAGATCTTACATATTTCTTGCAGTCGTTCATCAAGTTTGGCCACCAGAATGTACGGGAGATCAAATTAGCCGTCTTGTGAATCCCAAAGTGACCCGCTAGGGGATGATCATGACATCGCCCTAGGACGGCAACTCTGAACTGTTCTTGGATAAAGATTTGCCTCTTAGGGAAGTACAGGCCATCCCTTAGTTGAAGAGCCAGGTCCTTGGAAGGCGGTTGGTCTTCCACATATTTTCTTATTTGTGACATCAGATCAGCCTGAAGAAGTAAAAAATTATTGGCTGGTAGAATAGTATCAGGTTCCGAGGATATAACTGGATCACTGAACATGCGGGACAAGGCATCTGGTTTCCCGTTCTTTGAGCCAGGACGGTAGGTTATATGAAACATGAAACGAGAGAAAAAAAGTGCCCATCTTGCCTGCCGAGGTCTTAGGCGTTTAGCTGTCTTCAAATACTCAAGATTCTTGTGATCTGTGAAGATAAGAATTGGGTGAGAAGCTCCCTCCAAAAGGTAACGCCATTCTTCAAGAGCGGCCTTGATAGCCAGTAGCTCTCGGTCACCAACATCATAATTCCTTTCGGAAGGATTTAATTTTTTAGAGAAGAAGGCCACAGGGTGGAGCAATGATTTGGGCCCTTGGCGTTGGAAAATAATAGCCCCAACTGCATTTTCCGAGGCGTCTACCTCCAAAACATAAGCTAAGGAGGGATTGGGATGTTTCAAGATGGGAGCTGTGGTGAATAAGGCTTTCAACTGTTCAAACGCTGTCTGAGCCTCTGGGGTCCATCGAAAGGGAACATGCTGTTTCGTTAGCTGAGTAATGGGAGTGATGATGCCAGAAAAGTCCTTAATAAATTTTCTATAAAAGTTAGCAAACCCCACGAACCTCTGTACAGCTTTTCTGTCAGTAGGAGCAGGCCATTCCAAGACAGAAGCGACTTTCTGAGGGTCCATGGAGATTCCCTCGGCGGAGATGACAAGCCCTAGGAAATGCACAACTTGCTTTTCAAAGTCGCATTTTTCAGCCTTTGCGTAAAGTCGGTGTTCCCGCAATCGAGCTAATACCTTTTTTACATGAGTCCGATGGGATTCTAAAGTTTCAGAGAATACAAGGATGTCATCCAGATACAAGATGACGAATAAATCAAGAAAGTCCCAAAAAACATTGTTTACCAGATGCTGGAATGTGGCTGGAGCATTGCAGAGCCCGAATGGCATGACTAAATACTCAAAGTGGCCAAAGCGTGTCCGGAAGGCCGTCTTCCATTCGTCTCCCTCCCTGATTCTGACAAGATTATAGGCACCCCTCAAGTCCAGTTTGGAGAACACTCGTGCCCCTCGCAGCCTCTGGAATAGTTCGGGAATCAGAGGAAGAGGGTACCGATTCTTGACAGTGACCCTGTTAAGGTCACGACAGTCCACACAGGGCCTCAAGGTGTGGTCTTTTTTCTCAAAGAAGAAAATACCGGCTCCTGCTGGTGAAGTGGAAGGCCGAATGAACTGCTTTTCAAGGCTCTCGTCGATATAGGTACGCAGGGCTTCCAATTCAGGCTCAGAGAGAGGGTAAATCCGACCAAACGGGATCTCGGCTCCCGGTAGAAGTTCAATGGGGCAATCGTAAGTTCTATGAGGTGGAAGAGTGTCTGCACCCTTTTTATTAAAGACGTCCAGAAATTAGTGATAAGCAACCGGGATCAGTTTAGAGGCTTCATGGTCCTCCCAAGAGGCAGTGCGTCTGGCAGTAGTTGGACGAAAAAAATATATATCTCCGGTAAGCCAGTCAACGTGAGGGTTGTGTGCCTTCAACCACGAAATGCCGAGGATAACGGGAAACATGGGAGAAGCTATGACATCCAAACGGAGGAGTTCGCTATGGCCTGAAGAAGTCTGGCAGAGAATAGGCAAGGTCTCTTGAGTAACCGGGCCTGATTTAATACCGGAGCCGTCAGCCAGATGGACATGGAACCCTTGCCTCTTGGTACACAAGGGCAGCTGCTGAAGAGAAGCAAATGCAGAGTCCACAAAACAGCTGCAGGCCCCAGAGTCTATGATTGCAAGTACTGAAACCGTCTTTTCGGGGAGCTGAAGCTTGATGGGAAGAGAGACATGTGACTGATCCTTCCCAGGGAGATGCATCACAAGAGGCTGACGGGAAGAGACCCTGCAGGTCTCTGCCGGACAAGTTCGTATGAAGTGGCCAACCTCCCCGCTGTAGAGACACAGACTGCATTGGACTCGACGTAGACGTTCAGCAGGAGAAAGAGGTAACCTACGAAAACTGCTGTGAGGTGCCTTATGCTGTTCCCTCCTTCTGGGGGAAGGAACAGGTAGAGGAGCAGGGGCGGCTGGCCTTGAAACCACAGAAAGAGTCCCTTTAGATTTTTCCGATTGCCTTTCTCGAAACCGCCGATCGATCTGAATAGTTAAATTTATCAGATCTTCCAGGGACGCGGGTATTCCCACTCTGGCAAGTTCATCTTTTACGGTGTCAGAAAGTCCTAGACGGAACTGGTGACGAAGTGCAGAGTGATTCCATTGGTATCTAAGCTCCAAACACGAAAGTCAGTTACGTAATCTTCAACAGGCCTTGGCCCTTGCTGTAATTTGTCAAGCATGGATTCGGCAGTTTGCTGGGAAAAGTGGTCAGTGTATAACTGAGCCATGGCTGAGAAGAATGAACCCGTGGCAGTCAGAACAGGGTCATGTTGTTCCCGAAGGTGATGAGCCCAGGAGAGTGGTTCGTTCAGTAGTAGTGTAATAATAAACCCTACCTTGATGTCCTCTGATGCAAAGGTTCGGGGTAGCAGAGAAAAATAAAGTTCACAGGAATTCCGGAAGGTACGAAACTTCTTGCGTTCTCCAGAAAACCGTTCAGGGATAGGCACTTTGGGTTCCGGAGGGGGAGTGGCATCACGGAACAGACCAGACTCTGTTTGAGTAGAAGAATCCATGGCGGTGAAAGGAGCACAGGCCGATGCGACGGTCACCTCATGCGGAAGTCGCTCTTCCATGCGACCAAGATTCTCTTGTAACTTCTGCACAATATTTGAGAGCGCAGAAATAGTTTGGTAAATGTCCTTCGGTGGAGAGGCCTCCCTTCCAGACTCCATCTCTGGCTGACTGGTACTGTCACGTACCTGGTAGGAGTCTGGAATGACGAGGTCGGCCTCCCTTGTATCTCCAACCCAAGCCCCACTGAGGATGGGACAGACCTAGGGTGAGGAGTTACACGAGTGCCTGTAGTTGCGTGCAGAACTTGTCAGCTGAGTTGCAGACGTGGAGATGCAGGCAGAGCATCTGGTAAGGAACTGGACTCAGGAAAGCTGGTAGGATGGACAGCTAGCACAGGCACTGGAGACAGCGTTAAGCCAAGCAGGAGGCTGGTGCAGGATCACAAGGGTGGCCGGGTTCGGTAGCAGACGGGCAGCGAGGTACTGGAAAAGGTTCAAGATTCAAATTGCCTCTTCTCTTCTTGTCGAAGAACTTTTTATTATCTGCCTGGGTCTTCGAGATTGTATCCTGCAGTAATTGGTAGTTGGAGTTAAGGAAGTTCAACCTGTCTTGTACGGCAGGTACAGAAGAATCAATAGGCAGCTCAGGCAAGAAAGAAGGATGGTATCCATAATTGGCGAAAAAAGGTGACTGTTTGGTTGCCGAATGGGTGGAATTATTGTATGAAAATTCCGCGAGTGGGAGAAGTGATAGCCAGTCATCCTGTGCAAAAGAAGAAAAGAATCGTAGGTACTGTTCAAGGGTTTGATTGACCCTTTCAGTCTGTCCATTAGTTTGTGGGTGATAAGCTGTGGAGAGGCGGAGTTCAATGTTCAAAGTTTCACATAAGGCCCTCCAAAATCTAGAAGTGAACTGCACCCCTCGATCAGAAACTATGCTGTCAGGGATGCCATGCAACCTTACAATCTCCTTGATAAAAGTTGAGGCAGTCTCCGGGGCAGAAGGAGTTCCTTGCAGAGGTACAAAGTGGGCCATTTTGGTCAAACGATCAACCACAACGAAAATGGTAGTGAAGTCTTCAGATGGGGGAAGTTCTACTATAAAATCCATGGAGATCATGCTCCATGGTTTCTCAGGTACAGGAAGGGGCTCAAGTAGACCCCAAGTTCTGGCTCTGTCTGTCTTATTCCGAAGGCATGAAATACAAGATCTTACATATTTCTTGCAGTCGTTCATCAAGTTTGGCCACCAGAATGTACGGGAGATCAAATTAGCCGTCTTGTGAATCCCAAAGTGATCCGCTAGGGGATGATCATGACATCGCCCTAGGACGGCAACTCTGAACTGTTCTGGGACCTGCAGTAATTGGTACTTGGAGTTAAGGAAGTTCAACCTGTCTTGTACGGCAGGTACAGAAGAATCAATAGGCAGCTCAGTCAAGAAAGAAGGTTGGTATCCATAATTGGCGAAAAAAGGTGACTGTTTGGTTGCCGAATGGGTGGAATTATTGTATGAAAATTCCGCGAAAGGGAGAAGTGATAGCCAGTCATCCTGTGCAAAAGAAGAAAAGCATTGTAGGTACTGTTCAAGGGTTTGATTGACCCTTTCAGTCTGTCCATTAGTTTGTGGGTGATAAGCTGTGGAGAGGCGGAGTTCAATGTTCAAAGTTTCACATAAGGCCCTCCGAAATCTAGAAGTGAACTGCACCCCTCGATCAGAAACTATGCTGTCAGGGATGCCATGCAACCTTACAATCTCCTTGAAAGAAGTTGAGGCAGTCTCCGGGGCAGAAGGAGTTCCTTGCAGAGGTACAAAGTGGGCCATTTTGGTCAAACGATCAACCACAACGACAATGGTAGTAAAGTCTTCAGATGGGGGAAGTTCTACTATAAAATCCATGGAGATCATGCTCCATGGTTTCTCAGGTACAGGAAGGGGCTCAAGTAGACCCCAAGTTCTGGCTCTGTCTGTCTTATTCCGAAGGCATGAAATACAAGATCTTACATATTTCTTGCAGTCGTTCATCAAGTTTGGCCACCAGAATGTACGGGAGATCAAATTAGCCGTCTTGTGAATCCCAAAGTGACCCGCTAGGGGATGATCATGACATCGCCCTAGGACGGCAACTCTGAACTGTTCTGGGATAAAGATTTGCCTCTTATGGAAGTACAGGCCATCCCTTAGTTGAAGAGCCAGGTCCTTGGAAGGCGGTTGGTCTTCCACATATTTTCTTATTTGTGACATCAGATCCGCCTGAAGAAGTAAAAAATTATTGGCTGGTAGAATAGTATCAGGTTCCGAGGATATAACTGGATCACTGAACATGCGGGACAAGGCATCTGGTTTCCCGTTCTTTGAGCCAGGACGGTAGGTTATATGAAACATGAAACGAGAGAAAAAATGTGCCCATCTTGCCTGCCGAGGTCTTAGGCGTTTAGCTGTCTTCAAATACTCAAGATTCTTGTGATCTGTGAAGATAAGAATTGGGTGAGAAGCTCCCTCCAAAAGGTAACGCCATTCTTCAAGAGCGGCCTTGATAGCCAGTAGCTCTCGGTCACCAACATCATAATTCCTTTCGGAAGGATTTAATTTTTTAGAGAAGAAGGCCACAGGGTGGAGCAATGATTTGGGCCCTTGGCGTTGGAAAATAATAGCCCCAACTGCATTTTCCGAGGCGTCTACCTCCAAAACATAAGCTGAGCACATTCTGGTGGCCAAATTTGATGAACGACTGCAAGAAATATGTAAGATCTTGTATTTCATGCCTTCGGAATAAGACAGACAGAGCCAGAACTTGGGGTCTACTTGAGCCCCTTCCTGTACCTGAGAAACCATGGAGCATGATCTCCATGGATTTTATAGTAGAACTTCCCCCATCTGAAGACTTCACTACCATTTTCGTTGTGGTTGATCGTTTGACCAAAATGGCCCACTTTGTACCTCTGCAAGGAACTCCTTCTGCCCCGGAGACTGCCTCAACTTTTATCAAGGAGATTGTAAGGTTGCATGGCATCCCTGACAGCATAGTTTCTGATCGAGGGGTGCAGTTCACTTCTAGATTTTGGAGGGCCTTATGTGAAACTTTGAACATTGAACTCCGCCTCTCCACAGCTTATCACCCACAAACTAATGGACAGACTGAAAGGGTCAATCAAACCCTTGAACAGTACCTACGATGCTTTTCTTCTTTTGCACAGGATGACTGGCTATCACTTCTCCCACTCGCGGAATTTTCATACAATAATTCCACCCATTCGGCAACCAAACAGTCACCTTTTTTCGCCAATTATGGATACCAACCTTCTTTCTTGCCTGAGCTGCCTATTGATTCTTCTGTACCTGCCGTACAAGACAGGTTGAACTTCCTTAACTACAACTACCAATTACTGCAGGATACAATCTCCAAGACCCAGGCAGATAATAAAAAGTTCTTCGACAAGAAAAGAGGCAATTTGAATCTTGAATCTGGAGATAAGGTCTGGCTTTCCACAGCGAACTTGAAACTAAGTTGCCCCTCGAGGAAGCTTGGCCTAAGATTTTTGGGGCCTTTTCCAGTACCTCGCTGCCCGTCTGCTACCGAACCCGGCCAGCCTTGTGATCCTGCACCAGCCTCCTGCTTGGCTTAACGCTGACTCCAGTGCCTGTGCTAGCTGTCCATCCTACCAGCTTTCCTGAGTCCAGTTCCTTACCAGATGCTCTGCCTGCATCTCCACGTCTGCAACTCAGCTGACAAGTTCTGCACGCAACTACAGGCTCTCGTGTAACTCCTCACCCTAGGTATGTCCCATCCTCAGTGGGGCTTGGGTTGGAGATACAAGGGAGGCCAACCTCATCATTCCAGACTCCTACCAGGTACGTGACAGTACCAGTCAGCCAGAGATGGAGTCTGGAAGGGAGGCCTCTCCACCGAAGGACATTTACCAAACTATTTCTGCGCTCTCAAATATTGTGCAGAAGTTACAAGAGCGGGTCACTTTGGGATTCACAAGACGGCTAATTTGATCTACGGTACATTCTGGTGGCCAAACTTGATGAACGACTGCAAGAAATATGTAAGATCTTGTATTTCATGCCTTCGGAATAAGACAGACAGAGCCAGAACTTGGGGTCTACTTGAGCCCCTTCCTGTACCTGAGAAACCATGGAGCATGATCTCCATGGATTTTATAGTAGAACTTCCCCCATCTGAAGACTTTACTACCATTTTCGTTGTGGTTGATCGTTTGACAAAAATGGCCCACTTTGTACCTCTGCAAGGAACTCCTTCTGCCCCGGAGACTGCCTCAACTTTTATCAAGGAGATTGTAAGGTTGCATGGCATCCCTGACAGCATAGTTTCTGATCGAGGGGTGCAGTTCACTTCTAGATTTTGGAGGGCCTTATGTGAAACTTTGAACATTGAACTCCGCCTCTCCACAGCTTATCACCCACAAACTAATGGACAGACTGAAAAGGTCAATCAAACCCTTGAACAGTACCTACGATGCTTTTCTTCTTTTGCACAGGATGACTGGCTATCACTTCTCCCACTCACGGAATTTTCATACAATAATTCCACCCATTCGGTAACCAAACAGTCACCTTTTTTCGCCAATTATGGATACCATCCTTCTTTCTTGCCTGAGCTGCCTATTGATTCTTCTGTACCTGCCGTACAAGACAGGTTGAACTTCCTTAACTCCAACTACCAATTACTCCAGGTCCCAGAACAGTTCAGAGTTGCCGTCCTAGAGCGATGTCATGATCATCCCCTAGCGGGTCACTTTGGGATTCACAAGACGGCTAATTTGATCTCCCGTACATTCTGGTGGCCAAACTTGATGAACGACTGCAAGAAATATGTAAGATCTTGTATTTCATGCCTTCGGAATAAGACAGACAGAGCCAGAACTTGGGGTCTACTTGAGCCCCTTCCTGTACCTGAGAAACCAAGGAGCATGATCTCCATGGATTTTATAGTAGAACTTCCCCCATCTGAAGACTTCACTACCATTTTCGTTGTGGTTGATCGTTTGACCAAAATGGCCCACTTTGTACCTCTGCAAGGAACTCCTTCTGCCCCGGAGACTGCCTCAACTTTTATCAAGGAGATTGTAAGGTTGCATGGCATCCCTGACAGCATAGTTTCTGATCGAGGGGTGCAGTTCACTTCTAGATTTTGGAGGGCCTTATGTGAAACTTTGAACATTGAACTCCGCCTCTCCACAGCTTATCACCCACAAACTAATGGACAGACTGAAAGGGTCAATCAAACCCTTGAACAGTACCTACGATGCTTTTCTTCTTTTGCACAGGATGACTGGCTATCACTTCTCCCACTCGCGGAATTTTCATACAATAATTCCACCCATTCAGCAACCAAACAGTCACCTTTTTTCGCCAATTATGGATACCATCCTTCTTTCTTGCCTGAGCTGCCTATTGATTCTTCTGTACCTGCCGTACAAGACAGGTTGAACTTCCTTAACTCCAACTACCAATTACTGCAGGATACAATCTCCAAGACCCAGACAGATAATAAAAAGTTATTCGACAAGAAGAGAAGAGGCAATTTGAATCTTGAACCTGTAGATAAGGTCTGGCTTTCCACAGCGAACTTGAAACTAAGTTGCCCCTCGAGGAAGCTTGGCCCAAGATTTTTGGGGCCTTTTCCAGTACCTCGCTGCCCGTCTGCTACCGAACCCGGCCACCCTTGTGATCCTGCACCAGCCTCCTGCTTGGCTTAACGCTGTCTCCAGTGCCTGTGCTAGCTGTCCATCCTACCAGCTTTCCTGAGTCCAGTTCCTTACCAGATGCTCTGCCTGCATCTCCACGTCTGCAACTCAGCTGACAAGTTCTGCACGCAACTACAGGCTCTCGTGTAACTCCTCACCCTAGGTCTGTCCCATCCTCAGTGGGGCTTGGGTTGGAGATACAAGGGAGGTCGACCTCGTCATTCCAGACTCCTACCAGGTACGTGACAGTACCAGTCAGCCAGAGAATTAGTCTGGAAGGGAGGCCTCTCAACTGAAGGACATTTACCAAACTATTTCTGCGCTCTCAAATATTGTGCAGAAGTTACAAGAGCGGGTCACTTTGGGATTCACAAGACGGCTAATTTGATCTCCCGTACATTCTGGTGGCCAAACTTGATGAACGACTGCAAGAAATATGTAAGATCTTGTATTTCATGCCTTCGGAATAAGACAGACAGAGCCAGAACTTGGGGTCTACTTGAGCCCCTTCCTGTACCTGAGAAACCATGGAGCATGATCTCCATGGATTTTATAGTAGAACTTCCCCCATCTGAAGACTTTACTACCATTTTCGTTGTGGTTGATCGTTTGACCAAAATGGCCCACTTTGTACCTCTGCAAGGAACTCCTTCTGCCCCGGAGACTGCCTCAACTTTTATCAAGGAGATTGTAAGGTTGCATGGCATCCCTGACAGCATAGTTTCTGATCGAGGGGTGCAGTTCACTTCTAGATTTTGAAGGGCCTTATGTGAAACTTTGAACATTGAACTCCGCCTCTCCACAGCTTATCACCCACAAACTAATGGACAGATTGAAAGGGTCAATCAAACCCTTGAACAGTACCTACGATGCTTTTCTTCTTTTGCACAGGATGACTGGCTATCACTTCTCCCACTCGCGGAATTTTCATACAATAATTCCACCCATTCGGTAACCAAACAGTCACCTTTTTTCGCCATTTATGGATACCATCCTTCTTTCTTGCCTGAGCTGCCTATTGATTCTTCTGTACCTGCCGTACAAGACAGGTTGAACTTCCTTAACTCCAACTACCAATTACTGCAGGATACAATCTCCAAGACCCAGGCAGATAATAAAAAGTTATTCGACAAGAAGAGAAGAGGCAATTTGAATCTTGAACCTGGAGATAAGGTCTGGCTTTCCACAGCGAACTTGAAACTAAGTTGCCCCTCGAGGAAGCTTGGCCCAAGATTTTTGGGGCCTTTTCCAGTACCTCGCTGCCCGTCTGCTACCGAACCCGGCCACCCTTGTGATCCTGCACCAGCCTCCTGCTTGGCTTAACGCTGTCTCCAGTGCCTGTGCTAGCTGTCCATCCTACCAGCTTTCCTGAGTCCAGTTCCTTACCAGATGCTCTGCCTGCATCTCCACGTCTGCAACTCAGCTGACAAGTTCTGCACGCAACTACAGGCACTCGTGTAACTCCTCACCCTAGGTCTGTCCCATCCTTAGTGGGGCTTGGGTTGGAGATACAAGGGAGGCCGACCTCGTCATTCCAGACTCCTACCAGGTACGTGACAGTACCAGTCAGCCAGAGATGGAGTCTGGAAGGGAGGCCTCTCCACCGAAGGACATTTACCAAACTATTTCTGCGCTCTCAAATATTGTGCAGAAGTTACAAGAGCGGGTCACTTTGGGATTCACAAGACGGCTAATTTGATCTCCCGTACATTCTGGTGGCCAAACTTGATGAACGACTGCAAGAAATATGTAAGATCTTGTATTTCATGCCTTCGGAATAAGACAGACAGAGCCAGAACTTGGGGTCTACTTGAGCCCCTTCCTGTACCTGAGAAACCATGGAGCATGATCTCCATGGATTTTATAGTAGAACTTCCCCCATCTGAAGACTTTACTACCATTTTCGTTGTGGTTGATCGTTTGACCAAAATGGCCCACTTTGTACCTCTGCAAGGAACTCCTTCTGCCCCGGAGACTGCCTCAACTTTTATCAAGGAGATTGTAAGGTTGCATGGCATCCCTGACAGCATAGTTTCTGATCGAGGGGTGCAGTTCACTTCTAGATTTTGGAGGGCCTTATGTGAAACTTTGAACATTGAACTCCGCCTCTCCACAGCTTATCACCCACAAACTAATGGACAGACTGAAAGGGTCAATCAAACCCTTGAACAGTACCTACGATGCTTTTCTTCTTTTGCACAGGATGACTGGCTATCACTTCTCCCACTCGCGGAATTTTCATACAATAATTCCACCCATTCGGTAACCAAACAGTCACCTTTTTTCGCCAATTATGGATACCATCCTTCTTTCCTGCCTGAGCTGCCTATTGATTCTTCTGTACCTGCCGTACAAGACAGGCTGAACTTCCTTAACTCCAACTACCAATTACTGCAGGTCCCAGAACAGTTCAGAGTTGCTGTCCTAGGGCGATGTCATGATCATCCCCTAGCGGGTCACTTTGGGATTCACAAGACGGCTAATTTGATCTCCCGTACATTCTGGTGGCCAAACTTGATGAACGACTGCAAGAAATATGTAAGATCTTGTATTTCATGCCTTCGGAATAAGACAGACAGAGCCAGAACTTGGGGTCTACTTGAGCCCCTTCCTGTACCTGAGAAACCATGGAGCATGATCTCCATGGATTTTATAGTAGAACTTCCCCCATCTGAAGACTTCACTACCATTTTCGTTGTGGTTGATCGTTTGACCAAAATGGCCCACTTTGTACCTCTGCAAGGAACTCCTTCTGCCCCGGAGACTGCCTCAACTTTTATCAAGGAGATTGTAAGGTTGCATGGCATCCCTGACAGCATAGTTTCTGATCGAGGGGTGCAGTTCACTTCTAGATTTTGGAGGGCCTTATGTGAAACTTTGAACATTGAACTCCGCCTCTCCACAGCTTATCACCCACAAACTAATGGACAGACTGAAAGGGTCAATCAAACCCTTGAACAGTACCTATGATGCTTTTCTTCTTTTGCACAGGATGACTGGCTATCACTTCTCCCACTCGCGGAATTTTCATACAATAATTCCACCCATTCGGCAACCAAACAGTCACCTTTTTTCGCCAATTATGGATACCATCCTTCTTTCTTGCCTGAGCTGCCTATTGATTCTTCTGTACCTGCCGTACAAGACAGGTTGAACTTCCTTAACTCCAACTACCAATTACTGCAGGATACAATCTCCAAGACCCAGGCAGATAATAAAAAGTTCTTCGACAAGAAGAGAAGAGGCAATTTGAATCCCCGACGGTCGGCCTTGGGGGGATCGTTCTCTTCGGAGGGCCCCCCCTTGCTGCTATTGGCCCAAGGATTAGTCCCCAGGCAACAGGAAGCGATCGCCCTTCTAAAGGCGGCCAGAGGTTTCTTTCAGGGGCCCCTTTTGGGTACCCTTGGACGGTGCGAGGATGGCGGCTCGAGGAGTTCGGGATTCACTTCGTTTCCTGGTTCGGCCAGGTTTTGAGAAAGACGTGTCGCTGAGGACCGTGGTCGTGGACCTTTTGACGGGTGTTCTAGGACTAGCGGTAAGAGACATCTTGTGTCTGCAGGATTTTCCAAACCAACATTTATACGATGTCACTTTCTATTCAACCGAGGTTTGTTGTAATATCTACGAGAAATTCAAGCTGGTGGAGGACAGCGATGTCGGGAGAAAATTTGGAGTGAAGCCCCTGTTCATGGAAGAAGAAAAGGTAATAACAGTCCATCTGTATAACCCATTTGCCGACATCAATTTGGTAAGAGCCTTCCTGGGCAATTATTGCAACAACTTGAGAGGTGGAGATAAAGTTTTCAACAACTTCCAGATTTGGTCTGGGAAATACCGGTTCTATGGAAATTTTAAGCCTGACTCTGAGTGTTTGGGAGGTGTTAAGAGGCCTCCTGCTGTCTTCACCATTGGAGGAGAAAGGGGTTTCCTTTTTTACCCCGGTCAGCCTAGATATTGCAGAAAGTGCATGATGTACGGGCATGTCAGTGGTGAATGTAACCAGGAGTTAAGATGTCGGTTTTGTGGGAAGGGAGGACATGAGGCTCGGAACTGTAAGGAGGGAAGAGTATGCGATATTTGTAAGCTACCTGGACACGTGGCAAAACAGTGCGGGAAGTATCAGGCTGCCAGGAAGGAGTGGTTGTCTTCTGTTTTGACCCCAGGGAAGGAGCAGAGAGAACCGAGGCAGCGGAGGCCGCATGATGGTACGAAGGAGGGTGCTAAGGGGGGCGCTGCTAATGTACAAGCGGACCCTTCTGGTCACCCACCAGAGCACTCGGCCAATGAAGCTGCACCCGATGGGCAGGCAAATGATGCGGCAGAAGCAGGCAACACGGCCACAGCTACTGTGAATGAAGGGGCTGGTGGTGGTGTTGGCTTTGGTACCGCTGATGCCATGCCGGGTGAAGACGGTGCTGGTGCAGTTCCAGAACCTCCTGGTGTATCAGGAGAGCAGGTGGAAGATGGAGATGGAGGACAGGGTGTTGGTGCCCCTCCCGGAGAAGGGGGGGATGATCAGGAAGTGGCTGCGGCTGCCACGGATGAACCACATATGTCATCACAGCTTTTTGGAAGCCTATCTGATAGTGACTCAGAAAGAAGCGAGATGGACAGCGTCAGTAGTTTCGAGTGTGGCCAAAGGATGGAGGAGTCTTCCGCCACGCCAGAGTTACCAGACACCTCCGCCAGTAAGAGGGCTAGGGCGGAGGCGTCCTGGGCTGATGTGGTGGAGGGTGAAGGAGCTGTGGCCAGGAATGGGGATTCCGAGGAGGAGTCCGCCAGCTCTCCGGTTCCCCGGAGGAGACTGAAGCCAGAAGTGAATGAAGCGGAGAATAAGATGGACTTCTGAGAACTTTACTATGGTTGATTTTCTCCTTTTTTTTGTGATGGCTCTGACAATAGGGTCCATCAACGTCCGGAGTATTGTGGCAAAGGACAGGAGAGTTGCTGTCTTTGACGAGGTTAATAAGTGCCACACGGATATTGTTTGCTTTCAGGAATGTGGGGTGATGTATGATCCTTCAATAGATTGGTCCTGGGGTCCTTCTGTGTGGGCACTGGCGTGTGTGTCTAAGAGTGAGGGGGTTGGTGTGGCGGTGAGGAATCCAAATGTCAAGATTGTAATGCATGAGGTGATTATCCCTGGACGCTTACAAATAGTGACCCTTGATTTTTTAGGACAGCATGTGAGGGTACTAAACTGTTATGCCCCGGCTGATAAAAAAGAAAGAATTAAGTTCCTGGATACCCTTCGGGTATACTTACCTGGGAGAATCCCAACTGTCCTGGTGGGGGACTTTAATTGCATAAGGAGGTCTGAGGACCGTCAGGGGACCAGTAGTGATGGAGGGGTAGATGCCTCGTCTAGGGTTTTAAACGACATCATAAGTGACTTTGGAATGCATGATGTAGCTGTGGAGATTGAGAAAAGAGATGTTACTTTTACTTACCATTCCGACAAGGGGACTGTAAGATCTCGGATAGACTTTATTTTTTTGTCCCGGTTCCTGGAGAGTATGTCATATCAGGTCTTCCCAACAATTTGTTCGGATCACTCTTTAATTTGCGGTACTTTCGGGTTGGAGGTGGGAGTGGAAATCGGTAGAGGGATGTGGAAACTAAATTGTTCACTCCTGGATGACGAAGATGTGTCTAGGCGTTTTTCCTTTTTCTTCAAGACGCTGGAAGATAAAAAAGATGATTTTGGAGATTTATTAGAGTGGTGGGATTGGGTTAAGAATTGTGTGGCTTCCTTTTTCCAGAAAGTAGGGGTTGAGAAGGCAAGGAATAAAAGAGAAGCCGGGAAGAAACTGCTGGATAGAGTACATTTTTTGTACTTATGTAAAAGGATGGGTTTGGAGGTAGAAGAGGACTTAAAGGAGGTGCAGGAGGAGAGGAGGAGGATGATAAAAGAAAAAGGCAAGAATATCATTTTTAATGCAAAGGTGCAGACTATGGAAGAAGATGAAAAATGCTCGAGGTTCTTTTTCAAAAAAGCCTTTAGCCCCAAGAAAATAATGAAGAAAATGCTGGATGGACAGGAGGAGGTGGAAGGGAAAAGAATGCGAGATACAGTGAGGAGCTTCTATCAGGATTTGTATGGAGGAGAAGAGGAGGCCACGTTGGAAGAAGTGGAGGACTACTGTAACATCCTACCCAAAAGTCTGGAACAAGATGAAGGTGGTTTTTTGGCAGATGTGGTAGGGGAGGCGGAAATTGAAAAAAACTTTGAAAAGCATGGCGAGGAATAAGACCCCAGGAGGAGATGGGTTACCCGTAGAGTTTTACCTTAAATTCTGGCCCATTATCAAATCTCATTTGGTTGATGTTTTAAAGTATTGCATGAGCACAGGAAGGTTGGCGACATCCATGAAGGAAGGAGTGATCGTACTACTATATAAAAAGGGTGAAGAAAAGGACGTGAAAAACTGGAGACCAATAACCCTCTTAAACGTGGACTATAAAGCCTTTGCTAAAATTCTGGCGGATAGAGTGAAGGAGGTCATCGGGAGGGTGATTGGTGATTGGCAGGTGTGTGCTGTCCCAGGGAGGAGGATTGCCGATAATTTGGTGCTGCTGAGAGACCTGGTCTATTATGCTCAGTGTAATAATTTATCTTTGGCAGTGGCTGGCTTTGACCTGGAGAAGGCATATGACCGGGTCTCTCATCGGTTCATGTTCCATGTTTTGGGGAAATTAGGTTTCCCAGGAAAATTTGTAGACATGGTTAGAAGCCTTTACTCAAAAGTTAATAGCAGGGTTTTGATAAATGGGATCTTGTCAGAGCCTTTTGAGGTGAAATCGGGGGTCAGGCAGGGATGTCCTCTGTCTCCAGCTTTGTTCATCTGTATTATGGAACCTCTCTTACAGCAAGTACAACATGACAAAGCCTTTGAAGGTTTTTTTGTTCCTGGAGGAAGTGGAAGTAGACTTAAGTCCCTGTGCTATATGGACGACGTGACCTTTTTATGTAAGTCCCGAAGAGACCTTTCTAGGGCAGAGCTGCAGCTGCAACTATTTGGAAGTGTCGCAGGAATGCGGGTGAACTGGGGCAAGAGTGCGGTGTGTACCTTAAGTGGACTGGATGACATCCCTTCAGCTAAGATTAAGAAGGTTGATACAATCGAGATTTTAGGAATACATTTTGAGAGGAACCTGCGGAACCAAGAAAATGCTTTAAAATGTATTGGTAAATTGAGTAAAAAACTGGACTTGTGGAAATTACGCCGTTTGTCATTATCAGGGAAAGTTCTAATCACAAAGGCAGTCTGTCTGCCTTTGTTGCTCTACTTTGGTACTATTTTTCCTTTCAACAAAATATGGATACAGAAAATTGAAAGACTCCTTTTCGTTTTTTTCTGGGGAGCTAAAATGGAGCGGGTGGCAAGAGCCACGGTCATAAAGGAAGTAAGGTTGGGAGGTTACAACTTCCCAAAGGTGGAGACTTTTTTGGGGATGCATTCTTGGCTACTACATCACAAGGTTTTTTTGAGTAGAGGTAAAGCCATGTATTTTATGAAGTATTTGATGGGTTGGTTTGTGGTGGGGTGGGGTTGGGGAGTGCGGGATCTGACAAAGCCGGTGGCTCTTGTGCCTCCCCCCTACTACGCAAAATTGAAGACTTGGTATGACAAGGCTGGCCTAAGGAACCTAGGTAATGGCGCAGTAGCTAAAAATATCCTGAGTAAATGGCTAAAAAGGGGGGAGGTGGTCTCAAATATTGCTGACCTAAGACCAAAGCAGGTGGAAGAATGTTGGAAGAACTTGGAAGTGGATGGAGTGACTAATAAACAAAAAGAGATTGTTTGGATGGGTTTCCACGAATGTTTGCTGACAATGGATTTTCTGAAATTGAGAGATTTAGTGAGAAGTGAGAGATGTGTAAGGGAAGGATGTGGTGGAATTGAAAGAATAAGACACGTGTTTTGGGAGTGTTTCTTTGTTAAAAATGTATGGAGGAAATTGGCTGTTTTCGTGGAAAGAGTGCTGGGGGTGAAAGAAGTCACGCAGGATTTGTGTTTGTATGGTTTGGTGGACGGTGGTTTTGATGTAAGGAGGAGGGGGTGGATTTTATCAGCAATTGTGAAGGAGGTGGTTTGGGAGGCAAGATGTGGATACCGAAAAGGAAGTTTTGTGTTATCTGAAGAGGAATGTATTGATTGGATTTTGAGCAAATTGTACCATGTCTTGTTATATGATCAGAGGAGTTTTGGTGTGGAGGAGGCTAATGTTTTTTGGAATTTTAAGGGGTGGAGGGGGGGGGGTGGGGTGTAATGATTTTATGTGAATATGTATATATATGTATAAAGTTGTGCTGTTTTTTGTTACTTATGCCCAGATGATGAAAGGAACACTGTCAGTGAAGGTGCCGTGATTTTTGAGTTTATGCTGAGGAAGTGATTCAGTCTGATGGAACTCCTTCTGCCCCGGAGACTGCCTCAACTTTTATCAAGGAGATTGTAAGGTTGCATGGCATCCCTGACAGCATAGTTTCTGATCGAGGGGTGCAGTTCACTTCTAGATGTTGGAGGGCCTTATGTGAAACTTTGAACATTGAACTCCGCCTCTCCACAGCTTATCACCCACAAACTAATGGACAGACTGAAAGGGTCAATCAAACCCTTGAACAGTACCTACGATGCTTTTCTTCTTTTGCGCAGGATGACTGGCTATCACTTCTCCCACTCGCGAAATTTTCATACAATAATTCCACCCATTCGGCAACCAAACAGTCACCTTTTTTCGCCAATTATGGATACCATCCTTCTTTCTTGCCTGAGCTGCCTATTGATTCTTCTGTACCTGCCGTACAAGACAGGTTGAACTTCCTTAACTCAAACTACCAATTACTGCAGGATACAATCTCCAAGACCCAGGCAGATAATAAAAAGTTCTTCGACAAGAAGAGAAGAGGCAATTTGAATCTTGAACCTTTTCCAGTACCTCGCTGCCCGTCTGCTACCGAACCCGGCCACCCTTGTAATCCTGCACCAGCCTCCTGCTTGGCTTAACGCTGTCTCCAGTGCCTGTGCTAGCTGTCCATCCTACCAGCTTTCCTGAGTCCAGTTCCTTACCAGATGCTCTGCCTGCATCTCCACGTCTGCAACTCAGCTGACAAGTTCTGCACGCAACTACAGGCACTCGTGTAACTCCTCACCCTAGGTCTGTCCCATCCTCAGTGGGGCTTGGGTTGGAGATACAAGGGAGGCCGACCTCATCATTCCAGACTCCTACCAGGTACGTGACAGTACCAGTCAGCCAGAGATGGAGTCTGGAAGGGACGCCTCTCCACCGAAGGACATTTACCAAACTATTTCTGCGCTCTCAAATATTGTGCAGAAGTTACAAGAGCGGGTCACTTTGGGATTCACAAGACGGCCAATTTGATCTCCCGTACATTCTGGTGGCCAAATTTGATGAACGACTGCAAGAAATATGTAAGATCTTGTATTTCATGCCTTTGGAATAAGACAGACAGAGCCAGAACTTGGGGTCTACTTGAGCCCCTTCCTGTACCTGAGAAACCATGGAGCATGATCTCCATGGATTTTATAGTAGAACTTCCCCCATCTGAAGACTTCACTACCATTTTCGTTGTGGTTGATCGTTTGACCAAAATGGCCCACTTTGTACCTCTGCAAGGAACTCCTTCTGCCCCGGAGACTGCCTCAACTTTTATCAAGGAGATTGTAAGGTTGCATGGCATCCCTGACAGCATAGTTTCTGATCGAGGAGTGCAGTTCACTTCTAGATTTTGGAGGGCCTTATGTGAAACTTTGAACATTGAACTCCGCCTCTCCACAGCTTATCACCCACAAACTAATGGACAGACTGAAAGGGTCAATCAAACCCTTGAACAGTACCTACGATGCTTTTCTTCTTTTGCACAGGATGACTGGCTATCACTTCTCCCACTCGCGGAATTTTCATACAATAATTCCACCCATTCGGCAACCAAACAGTCACCTTTTTTCGCCAATTATGGATACCATCCTTCTTTCTTGCCTGAGCTGCCTATTGATTCTTCTGTACCTGCCGTACAAGACAGGTTGAACTTCCTTAACTCCAACTACCAATTACTGCAGGTCCCAGAATAGTTCAGAATTGCCGTCCTAGGGCGATGTCATGGTCATCCCCTAGCGGGTCACTTTGGGATTCACAAGACGGCTAATTTGATCTCCCGTACATTCTGGTGGCCAAACTTGATGAACGACTGCAAGAAATATGTAAGATCTTGTATTTCATGCCTTCGGAATAAGACAGACAGAGCCAGAACTTGGGGTCTACTTGAGCCCCTTCCTGTACCAGAGAAACCATGGAGCATGATCTCCATGGTTTTTATAGTAGAACTTCCCCCATCTGAAGACTTCACTACCATTTTCGTTGTGGTTGATCGTTTGACCAAAATGCCCCACTTTGTACCTCTGCAAGGAACTCCTTCTGCCCCGGAGACTGCCTCAACTTTTATCAAGGAGATTGTAAGGTTGCATGGCATCCCTAACAGCATAGTTTCTGATCGAGGGGTGCAGTTCACTTCTAGATTTTGGAGGGCCTTATGTGAAACTTTGAACATTGAACTCCGCCTCTCCACAGCTTATCACCCACAAACTAATGGACAGACTGAAAGGGTCAATCAAACCCTTGAACAGTACCTACGATGCTTTTCTTCTTTTGCACAGGATGACTGGCTATCACTTCTCCCACTCGCGGAATTTTCATACAATAATTCCACCCATTCGGCAACCAAACAGTCACCTTTTTTCGCCAATTATGGATACCATCCTTCTTTCTTGCCTGAGCTGCCTATTGATTCTTCTGTACCTGCCGTACAAGACAGGTTGAACTTCCTTAACTCCAACTACCAATTACTGCAGGATACAATCTCCAAGACCCAGGCAGATAATAAAAAGTTATTCGACAAGAAGAGAAGAGGCAATTTGAATCTTGAACCTGGAGATAAGGTCTGGCTTTCCACAGCGAACTTGAAACTAAGTTGCCCCTCGAGGAAGCTTGGCCCAAGATTTTTGGGGCCTTTTCCAGTACCTCGCTGCCCGTCTGCTACCGAACCCGGCCACCCTTGTGATCCTGCACCAGCCTCCTGCTTGGCTTAACGCTGTCTCCAGTGCCTGTGCTAGCTGTCCATCCTACCAGCTTTCCTGAGTCCAGTTCCTTACCAGATGCTCTGCCTGCATCTCCACGTCTGCAACTCAGCTGACAAGTTCTGCACGCAACTACAGGCTCTCGTGTAACTCCTCACCCTAGGTCTGTCCCATCCTCAGTGGGGCTTGGGTTGGAGATACAAGGGAGGCCGACCTCGTCATTCCAGACTCCTACCAGGTACGTGACAGTACCAGTCAGCCAGAGATGGAGTCTGGAAGGGAGGCCTCTCCACCGAAAGACATTTACCAAACTATTTCTTCGCTCTCAAATATTGTGCAGAAGTTACAAGAGCGGGTCACTTTGGGATTCACAAGACGGCTAATTTGATCTCCCGTACATTCTGGTGGCCAAACTTGATGAACGACTGCAAGAAATATGTAAGATCTTGTATTTCATGCCTTCGGAATAAGACAGACAGAGCCAGAACTTGGGGTCTACTTGAGCCCCTTCCTGTACCTGAGAAACCATGGAGCATGATCTCCATGGATTTTATAGTAGAACTTCCCCCATCTGAAGATTTTACTACCATTTTCGTTGTGGTTGATCGTTTGACCAAAATGGCCCACTTTGTACCTCTGCAAGGAACTCCTTCTGCCCCGGAGACTGCCTCAACTTTTATCAAGGAGATTGTAAGGTTGCATGGCATCCCTGACAGCATAGTTTCTGATCGAGGGGTGCAGTTCACTTCTAGATTTTGGAGGGCCTTATGTGAAACTTTGAACATTGAACTCCGCCTCTCCACAGCTTATCACCCACAAACTAATGGACAGACTGAAAGGGTCAATCAAACCCTTGAACAGTACCTACGATGCTTTTCTTCTTTTGCACAGGATGACTGGCTATCACTTCTCCCACTCGCGGAATTTTCATACAATAATTCCACCCATTCGGTAACCAAGCAGTCACCTTTTTTCGCCAATTATGGATACCATCCTTCTTTCTTGCCTGAGCTGCCTATTGATTCTTCTGTACCTGCCGTACAAGACAGGTTGAACTTCCTTAACTCCAACTACCAATTACTGCAGGTCCCAGAACAGTTCAGAGTTGCCGTCCTAGGGCGATGTCATGATCATCCCCTAGCGGGTCACTTTGGGATTCACAAGATGGCTAATTTGATCTCCCGTACATTCTGGTGGCCAAACTTGATGAACGACTGCAAGAAATATGTAAGATCTTGTATTTCATGCCTTCGGAATAAGACAGACAGAGCCAGAACTTGGGGTCTACTTGAGCCCCTTCCTGTACCTGAGAAACCATGGAGCATGATCTCCATGGATTTTATAGTAGAACTTCCCCCATCTGAAGACTTTACTACCATTTTCGTTGTGGTTGATCGTTTGACCAAAATGGCCCACTTTGTACCTCTGCAAGGAACTCCTTCTGCCCCGGAGACTGCCTCAACTTTTATCAAGGAGATTGTAAGGTTGCATGGCATCCCTGACAGCATAGTTTCTGATCGAGGGGTGCAGTTCACTTCTAGATTTTGGAGGGCCTTATGTGAAACTTTGAACATTGAACTCCGCCTCTCCACAGCTTATCACCCACAAACTAATGGACAGACTGAAAGGGTCAATCAAACCCTTGAATAGTACCTACGATGCTTTTCTTCTTTTGCACAGGATGACTGGCTATCACTTCTCCCACTCGCGGAATTTTCATACAATAATTCCACCCATTCGGTAACCAAACAGTCACCTTTTTTCGCCAATTATGGATACCATCCTTCTTTCTTGCCTGAGCTGCCTATTGATTCTTCTGTACCTGCCGTACAAGACAGGTTGAACTTCCTTAACTCCAACTACCAATTACTGCAGGATACAATCTCCAAGACCCAGGCAGATAATAAAAAGTTCTTCGACAAGAAGAGAAGAGGCAATTTGAATCTTGAACCTGGAGATAAGGTCTGGCTTTCCACAGCGAACTTGAAACTAAGTTGCCCCTCGAGGAAGCTTGGCCCAAGATTTTTGGGGCCTTTTCCAGTACCTCGCTGCCCGTCTGCTACCGAACCCGGCCACCCTTGTGATCCTGCACCAGCCTCCTGCTTGGCTTAACGCTGTCTCCAGTGCCTGTGCTAGCTGTCCATCCTACCAGCTTTCCTGAGTCCAGTTCCTTACCAGATGCTCTGCCTGCATCTCCACGTCTGCAACTCAGCTGACAAGTTCTGCACGCAACTACAGGCTCTCGTGTAACTCCTCACCCTAGGTTTGTCCCATTCTCAGTGGGGCTTGGGTTGGAGATACAAGGGAGGCCGACCTCGTCATTCCAGACTCCTACCAGGTACGTGACAGTACCAGTCAGCCAGAGATGGAGTCTGGAAGGGAGGCCTCTCCACCGAAGGACATTTACCAAACTATTTCTGCGCTCTCAAATATTGTGCAGAAGTTACAAGAGCGGGTCACTTTGGGATTCACAAGACGGCTAATTTGATCTCCCGTACATTCTGGTGGCCAAACTTGATGAACGACTGCAAGAAATATGTAAGATCTTGTATTTCATGCCTTCGGAATAAGACAGACAGAGCCAGAACTTGGGGTGTACTTGAGCCCCTTCCTGTACCTGAGAAACCATGGAGCATGACCAAAGTGACCCGCTCTTGTAACTTCTGCACAATATTTGAGAGCGCAGAAATAGTTTGGTAAATGTCCTTCGGTGGAGAGGCCTCCCTTCCAGACTCCATCTCTGGCTGACTGTTTTTTTTTTTTTTTTTTTTCTTTTTTTCTTTTTTTTTTTCCTTCAGATTCCAGCGTACAATACCATCTCATCAAGAACCAGCCATCGATTCCTTCCAGTACTACGCTTCGATCATCATACAGGTAAGACTCTTACTTATTTTCACATTTTCATATCATATTAAAAGACACATAAAATATATACAAGGTAAATACAATACAATCCTCATATCCCCCGACCCCCACCCTTCCATCTTCCCCACTTCCAAAACTCATCCGCCTCTTCCACTCCCATTCCCCTCCTATCCACCAGCAGCACAACATACAACTTGGCCAAGCACAAATTGACACAATCTTCTTCAGATGCAGTTCTCCTTCCTCTCACCTCCCAACACCTCACATCCCATAACACCTCTCTCAGAACAGCCATAAAAATCCACACCTTCCTCTGCCTAGCCACACTTCCCTCCACCAACCCAAAAAACCAACATACAAAGTCCATATCCTGGATATCAAGAACAACATCCACTATCGGAGCCAGCTTCCTCCTAACCCTGCGGACAAAGAAGCAATCAAAAAGGGCGTGCTCCACCGACTCCAAGCCACCGCATCCCGCTCTTGGGCAAACTTCAGTCCTGGGCAGATCTCTGGCCCTAAGGAAGGTCCTGGTCAGTAGGCACCTCTGGAAAGCCATCCAAGCGATTTCTTTCTGCTTATTGGTAACTCCACCGATAGAAAACATCTTCCAGCATAGCTCCGTCAGTCTAGACCCGAGTCCTCTGATATTGGTCACCAAACTATCCTTATTCAGCCACTTCTTTAGGCCAACTTTATCAAAAGCCCCAACCCCCAACACCCCCAACCCACACCCCTTATGGAACTGTTCCAACCGGGAATAGAAGAACGGAGGAACCAAGGCTACCGGCCTTGACAAATCCCTTCCACACCAACCCCATCTTTCCAAAGACCAGCCAGCCAAGTACCGCATCAAACATGCTACTTTCCCACCACTCACAAAGGTTTTATAATGACTTATCCAATAATGCATACCTAGAAAGGTAGGGACATCCGGGAACCCATACCCCCCCAACTCCGGTTTCTTGATAACCACGGTTCGTGCAACTCTCTCCATCCTTGCGCCCCAAAAAAAGACAAAGAGGCTGCGTGTCACTTTCTGGACCCACCTGACACCAGGTGGAAAAATCAGACTGAAATATAGAAGCAATGGTAGCACTACTGCCTTGATAATTAAAGTCTTGCCAGTCAACGTCAGACGTCTCGATCTCCAAAAATCCAGTTTCTTTGTGATTTTCGCCATCACCTTCTCGGCATTAACTTCATTTAGTAGATCTCTCTCAAAATGCGTTCCCAAAATAACGATATCCTCCGTCACTTTAACTTTGACATTCTCTAAATTACATGTACCACTCATGACGCAGACCTGACTTTTATGCCAGTTGACACTCAAGCCAGAAACGCTACTAAGGAGGCTCAGCTGCAATTCCGCTCTCCTCACATCCGCCCCTGATGAGCAGGTAAACGTAACGTCATCCATGTAACATACAGACTTAACGCATTCGCCATTGCTACCGGGGATAAACATCCCTTTCAGCCCCTTGTCCCACTGCACGTGCTTCAGCATTGGTTCTATGGCACATATAAATAAAATAGGAGAGAGAGGGCACCCCTGCCTAACCCCCGAGAGAACTGGGAAAAAATCAGACAGGTTCCCATTAATTAAGACCTGGCTCACCACACCAGAATACAGACCCCTCAAAACCTTCAAAAGCGGCTTAGGCAAGCCCATTCTCTCCAAGACTTGAAACAAAAAGGCATGTGATACCTTATCATAGGCCTTTTCTAGGTCAATCCCCAAAAGGGCCAAAGGAACGTTATTAATCTGGGCATAATAAGACAAGTCCCGCAGCAAGACTAGGTTGTCCATGATCCTGCGCCCCGGGACCGCACAGGCCTGCCATTTACCTACCAGCCTCCCCACCACCATACTCAACCTACTTGCCAGTAATTTAGCCAACAATTTATAATCTGTATTAAGCAGCGTAATGGGGCGCCAGTTCTTAACATCTCTTTTTTCTCCTTTTTTGAAAATTAACGTAATTGCCCCCTCCTTCATGGAGCGGGACACAGTTCCAGACTCAATACAGAACCTCATCAGATCTACTAAATGATCTTTAAAAACCGCCCAAAATCTCACATACAACTCTGCAGGAAGGCCGTCACGTCCAGGAGTCTTATTCTTAGGCATTTTCTTCAGAACACATTCCACCTCCTTCTCTGCCACTAGATCAATCAAGCCTGCCGCCTCCTCCTCACCCAAACACCCTTCCACCACCTTACAATACTCCGCCACCTCCTCCTCCCGAACCACAGTCTTCCCACTATAGAGTTCTTTATAAAAGCCCACCACCTCCTCCATCATTCTTTCTCCCTCCACCTCCACCTCTCCAGCAAAAACAGATCTCATCACTTTCCTAGCATCAAATACTTTTTTAAAGAAAAAACGGGAGCACCGTTCTCCTTCCTCCATGTCTTGAATTTTTGCTTTGAAAATGATTTTCTTCCCCTTCTCCTTCAACGTGGCAGTTCTTTCAGCCCTAACCTCTTCAAGTTCTTCATCCACCACCACTCCCATCCTCCTACACTGGTGCAGAAAGTGAAACCTCTGCATCAGCCGCTCCTCCACTTCCCTCCTCTCCTTAGCCTTCTGCACACATATCCGTTTGAAAAAGGCCGCCACTCTCCCCTTCATCCAATCCCACCACTGTAAAATATTCTCATACTCATTTTTCACCTGTACCAACTCCTCAAAATAAGATTCAAACTTGCTACATACATCTTCATCTTCTAAAATTGAACAGTTTAGCTTCCATAACCCACCACCAAATTTCACTCCAGCACCCACCTCCACCTTACATGACATCAGCACATGATCAGAAAACAACACAGCAGTCGTGGTAAAATCAGTCAGCCCCAAAAACTCAGACAGAAAGAAAAAATCAATGCGGGATGAAACTGCCCCGCTATCAGAAAAATAGGTATGTAAGGGTGTGTTCCCCTGCATCAAAATCGCAGCATCCTTCAACCTAGCATCCGTGATAATATCATTCAGAAGCTTTGAGGTGGAATCCACACCCCCAACCCCCGCCCCTCTCCGATCTTCACTTTTCCTCACACAATTGAAGTCACCAGTCATAATCGTGGCCATTCTACCGGGCAACAGCAGCCTAAGGATCTCAAGAAAATCTTTCCGCTCACTCTTGACTGCAGGAGCATAGCAATTAAGCAAGCGCAGCCTTTCACCAGCGTACTCTAGCGTCACAGACAAACATCTCCCGGGGACTAGAATTTCTTGGGACACACCTGGACATTATCATTTTTGATTAAAATACCCACCCCCTCCGCTCTTGTACGGCAACAAGGTGCCCATATGGCCACACCCCCTCTCCACTCTGAAATGCCAGTCGGTCCATCCAACCCACACTCTTGCAGGCATATAACATCTGCACTGACAGTACTCAGATAATCCAACACCACGGCATTCTTCCATCCTGATCGCATCCCTCTCACGTTCAAAGAACAGATGGTTAAGGCCATCACCAAAAAATAAATTAGACAAGCCATCATGACATTTAACAATCAGCTTCCATATCCGCTCTATCATCCGCTCTCATCTGTCTCCTTCTCGGGCCTGGGGAACTGGCGGCCTCATCACCTGAGGCCCCAGAAAAGCAGATAGCAAGGGGGGGAGTCTCCGCATCACTCCCCGAAACCCCCCCTTCTTCCCGTGCCCGCTTCACATTGGGCTGCACATCAATCTCTACTGGGAATATCTCCTGTTGAGCACACTCAATACTCCCCTCACTCCCCTCCTCCACCTCCAACATCCCAGAATCATCGTCACTAGAGGACAAGTCCCCAAACGGGCCTATGGGGGAAGGCAGGTCCTGGTTGGCCAAAAGATCAACAGCCAACTCTTCCTCCCTACTAAATGCCTCTGCCTCCCCAGAGGAACCTTGGCAAAGTTCATCAGGAACACCGGTCTCCATCTCATCTTCTTCACGGGAGGGTCCAGGAACCGCATCAGGATATTCAATCTGCCCTGTCTTCATGCCCTCAACAGCGTCGATCACGGAGTCAGCGGGGGTCACACCAGCCGCATCAGTCGTAGCCACAGCCAATGCTTCGGTAGCTCCTACCACGCCAGAACTCCCAGCTGTTTCATTGGGCACAGCATCATTGGCCCGGTCATAGGGGAGCTTGCCTGCTAGACTCCAAACCTTAGGAGTCCCACCAGCCTTCCCCCCCGACCCACTAGTGGACCTCTGCTCTTCCTCCCGACTCTTCCCACCACTAGCAGCCCAGGCGAAGGTCTTCTTCCACTTCTGGTATTCGCTGCACTGCCTAGCAAAGTGTCCCGCTTTATGGCATATATCACATGTTCGGCTAGACCCACAATCACTAGCTTTATGACCTGCTTGCTTACAAAAACGACACTTCTGCATGAACTCACATTCTGCGCTAACATGTCCATAGGAAAAGCACTTCCGGCAATATTTCGGTTGCCCCTGATAATAAAGAAACCCTCTTTCTCCTCCAATGGTAAATGCAGATGGAGGATGCCTTACCCCTCCCCCCTAATACAAGTCTTGTCCAACTTAAATCTGGCAAAGAATCGATACTTCCCCGTCCAAATCTTAAAGCGGTTCAGAACTTTCTCTCCTCCTTTCAAAACCTCTCAATACTCCGCCAGGAAGGCCCTTACCATAGCTTGATCCGCGAAGGGATTGTACATATGGACGATCACCATCTTCTCATCCTGCATAAACAGTGGGATCACCTCTAAGCATTTCATTACCTCATTCTCTTTCTTCTCTTTTGCCCTCTCGAAGGCGTTCCAGCATACCTCGGCAGAGGAAAATGTAACATCATAAATACCCTGCATCGGAAAATCCTGAAGACATAATATCTCCCTTACCCCGACATTGCAGGCATCCAACAGCACATCAACCACCACCGTCTTCAAAGAGATCCTGTCCTTGGACTCTGGCTTGACCAGGAACCGCAGCGAGTCCCGAAGGCCCCGAGTGGCCATTATGATGGGCACCAAAGCACCAGTCGCCTCCAAAATCCGAGGGTACCCCCCCGAGGGGGGGGGGTTCCTGGGAAAAAGCCTCACCGCCGACTAGCTGCGCCCTGTGGGGTTACGACCCACAATCGCCCTCTCGTAACCTCTGGCAATGTCCTGCCCAATAGCAGCAGGGGTGTACCAGTCAAGGAAACACCCCCAGGCCGAGCAGAACGCGTGCCGTCAGTCTGACCCTTCAACCACGATACCTGGTAGGAGTCTGGAATGACGAGGTCGGCCTCCCTTGTATCTCCAACCCAAGCCCCACTGAGGATGGGACAGACCTAGGGTGAGGAGTTACACGAGAGCCTGTAGTTGCGTGCAGAACTTGTCAGCTGAGTTGCAGACGTGGAGATGCAGGCAGAGCATCTGGTAAGGAACTGGACTCAGGAAAGCTGGTAGGATGGACAGCTAGCACAGGCACTGGAGACAGCGTTAAGCCAAGCAGGAGGCTGGTGCAGGATCACAAGGGTGGCCGGGTTCGGTAGCAGACGGGCAGCGAGGTACTGGAAAAGGTTTAAGATTCAAATTGCCTCTTCTCTTCTTGTCGAAGAACTTTTTATTATCTGCCTGGGTCTTGGAGATTGTATCCTGCAGTAATTGGTAGTTGGAGTTAAGGAAGTTCAACCTGTCTTGTACGGCAGGTACAGAAGAATCAATAGGCAGCTCAGGCAAGAAAGAAGGATGGTATCCATAATTGGCGAAAAAAGGTGACTGTTTGGTTGCCGAATGGGTGGAATTATTGTATGAAAATTCCGCGAGTGGGAGAAGTGATAGCCAGTCATCCTGTGCAAAAGAAGAAAAGCATCGTAGGTACTGTTCAAGGGTTTGATTGACCCTTTCAGTCTGTCCATTAGTTTGTGGGTGATAAGCTGTGGAGAGGCGGAGTTCAATGTTCAAAGTTTCACATAAGGCCCTCCAAAATCTAGAAGTGAACTGCACCCCTCGATCAGAAACTATGCTGTCAGGGATGCCATGCAACCTTACAATCTCCTTGATAAAAGTTGAGGCAGTCTCCGGGGCAGAAGGAGTTCCTTGCAGAGGTACAAAGTGGGCCATTTTGGTCAAACGATCAACCACAACGAAAATGGTAGTGAAGTCTTCAGATGGGGGAAGTTCTACTATAAAATCCATGGAGATCATGCTCCATGGTTTCTCAGGTACAGGAAGGGGCTCAAGTAGACCCCAAGTTCTGGCTCTGTCTGTCTTATTCCGAAGGCATGAAATACAAGATCTTACATATTTCTTGCAGTCGTTCATCAAATTTGGCCACCAGAATGTACGGGAGATCAAATTAGCCGTCTTGTGAATCCCAAAGTGACCCGCTCTTGTAACTTCTGCACAATATTTGAGAGCGCAGAAATAGTTTGGTAAATGTCCTTCGGTGGAGAGGCCTCCCTTCCAGACTCCATCTCTGGCTGACTGGTACTGTCACATACCTGGTAGGAGTCTGGAATGATGAGGTCGGCCTCCCTTGTATCTCCAACCCAAGCCCCACTGAGGATGGGATAGACCTAGGGTGAGGAGTTACACGAGTGCCTGTAGTTGCGTGCAGAACTTGTCAGCTGAGTTGCAGACGTGGAGATGCAGGCAGAGCATCTGGTAAGGAACTGGACTCAGGAAAGCTGGTAGGATGGACAGCTAGCACAGGCACTGGAGACAGCGTTAAGCCAAGCAGGAGGCTGGTGCAGGATCACAAGGGTGGCCGGGTTCGGTAGCAGACGGGCAGCGAGGTACTGGAAAAGGTTCAAGATTCAAATTGCCTCTTCTCTTCTTGTCGAAGAACTTTTTATTATCTGCCTGGGTCTTGGAGATTGTATCCTGCAGTAATTGGTAGTTTGAGTTAAGGAAGTTCAACCTGTCTTGTACGGCAGGTACAGAAGAATCAATAGGCAGCTCAGGCAAGAAAGAAGGATGGTATCCATAATTGGCGAAAAAAGGTGACTGTTTGGTTGCCGAATGGGTGGAATTATTGTATGAAAATTCCGCGAGTGGGAGAAGTGATAGCCAGTCATCCTGCGCAAAAGAAGAAAAGCATCGTAGGTACTGTTCAAGGGTTTGATTGACCCTTTCAGTCTGTCCATTAGTTTGTGGGTGATAAGCTGTGGAGAGGCGGAGTTCAATGTTCAAAGTTTCACATAAGGCCCTCCAAAATCTAGAAGTGAACTGCACCCCTCGATCAGAAACTATGCTGTCAGGGATGCCATGCAACCTTACAATCTCCTTGATAAAAGTTGAGGCAGTCTCCGGGGCAGAAGGAGTTCCTTGCAGAGGTACAAAGTGGGCCATTTTGGTCAAACGATCAACCACAACGAAAATGGTAGTGAAGTCTTCAGATGGGGGAAGTTCTACTATAAAATCCATGGAGATCATGCTCCATGGTTTCTCAGGTACAGGAAGGGGCTCAAGTAGACCCCAAGTTCTGGCTCTGTCTGTCTTATTCCGAAGGCATGAAATACAAGATCTTACATATTTCTTGCAGTCGTTCATCAAGTTTGGCCACCAGAATGTACGGGAGATCAAATTAGCCGTCTTGTGAATCCCAAAGTGACCCGCTAGGGGATGATCATGACATCGCCCTAGGACGGCAACTCTGAACTGTTCTGGGACCTGCAGTAATTGGTAGTTGGAGTTAAGGAAGTTCAACCTGTCTTGTACGGCAGGTACAGAAGAATCAATAGGCAGCTCAGGCAAGAAAGAAGGATGGTATCCATAATTGGCGAAAAAAGGTGACTGTTTGGTTGCCGAATGGGTGGAATTATTGTATGAAAATTCCGCGAGTGGGAGAAGTGATAGCCAGTCATCCTGTGCAAAAGAAGAAAAGCATCGTAGGTACTGTTCAAGGGTTTGATTGACCCTTTCAGTCTGTCCATTAGTTTGTGGGTGATAAGCTGTGGAGAGGCGGAGTTCAATGTTCAAAGTTTCACATAAGGCCCTCCAAAATCTAGAAGTGAACTGCACCCCTCGATCAGAAACTATGCTGTCAGGGATGCCATGCAACCTTACAATCTCCTTGATAAAAGTTGAGGCAGTCTCCGGGGCAGAAGGAGTTCCTTGCAGAGGTACAAAGTGGGCCATTTTGGTCAAACGATCAACCACAACGAAAATTGTAGTGAAGTCTTCAAATGGGGGAAGTTCTACTATAAAATCCATGGAGATCATGCTCCATGGTTTCTCAGGTACAGGAAGGGGCTCAAGTAGACCCCAAGTTCTGGCTCTGTCTGTCTTATTCCGAAGGCATGAAATACAAGATCTTACATATTTCTTGCAGTCGTTCATCAAGTTTGGCCACCAGAACGTACGGGAGATCAAATTAGCCATCTTGTGAATCCCAAAATGACCCGCTAGGGGATGATCATGACATCGCCCTAGGACGGCAACTCTGAACTGTTCTGGGACCTGCAGTAATTGGTAGTTGGAGTTAAGGAAGTTCAACCTGTCTTGTACGGCAGGTACAGAAGAATCAATAGGCAGCTCAGGCAAGAAAGAAGGATGGTATCCATAATTGGCAAAAAAAGGTGACTGTTTGGTTACCGAATGGGTGGAATTATTGTATGAAAATTCCGCGAGTGGGAGAAGTGATAGCCAGTCATCCTGTGCAAAAGAAGAAAAGCATCGTAGGTACTGTTCAAGTGTTTGATTGACCCTTTCAATCTGTCCATTAGTTTGTGGGTGATAAGCTGTGGAGAGGCGGAGTTCAATGTTCAAAGTTTCACATAAGGCCCTCCAAAATCTAGAAGTGAACTGCACCCCTCGATCAGAAACTATGCTGTCAGGGATGCCATGCAACCTTACAATCTCCTTGATAAAAGTTGAGGCAGTCTCCGGGCAGAAGGAGTTCCTTGCAGAGGTACAAAGTGGGCCATTTTGGTCAAACGATCAACCACAACGAAAATGGTAGTAAAGTCTTCAGATGGGGGAAGTTCTACTATAAAATCCATGGAGATCATGCTCCATGGTTTCTCAGGTACAGGAAGGGGCTCAAGTAGACCCCAAGTTCTGGCTCTGTCTGTCTTATTCCGAAGGCATGAAATACAAGATCTTACATATTTCTTGCAGTCGTTCATCAAGTTTGGCCACCAGAATGTACGGGAGATCAAATTAGCCGTCTTGTGAATCCCAAAGTGACCCGCTCTTGTAACTTCTGCACAATATTTGAGAGCGCAGAAATAGTTTGGTAAATGTCCTTCGGTGGAGAGGCCTCCCTTCCAGACTCCATCTCTGGCTGACTGGTACTGTCACGTACCTGGTAGGAGTCTGGAATGACGAGGTCGGCCTCCCTTGTATCTCCAACCCAAGCCCCACTGAGGATGGGACAGACCTAGGGTGAGGAGTTACACGAGAGCCTGTAGTTGCGTGCAGAACTTGTCAGCTGAGTTGCAGACGTGGAGATTCAGGCAGAGCATCTGGTAAGGAACTGGACTCAGGAAAGCTGGTAGGATGGACAGCTAGCACAGGCACTGGAGACAGCGTTAAGCCAAGCAGGAGGCTGGTGCAGGATCACAAGGGTGGCCGGGTTCGGTAGCAGACGGGCAGCGAGGTACTGGAAAAGGCCCCAAAAATCTTGGGCCAAGCTTCCTCGAGGGGCAACTTAGTTTCAAGTTCGCTGTGGAAAGCCAGACCTTATCTCCAGGTTCAAGATTCAAATTGCCTCTTCTCTTCTTGTCGAAGAACTTTTTATTATCTGCCTGGGTCTTGAAGATTGTATCCTGCAGTAATTGGTAGTTGGAGTTAAGGAAGTTCAACCTGTCTTGTACGGCAGGTACAGAAGAATCAATAGGCAGCTCAGGCAAGAAAGAAGGATGGTATCCATAATTGGCGAAAAAAGGTGACTGTTTGGTTGCCGAATGGGTGGAATTATTGTATGAAAATTCCACGAGTGGGAGAAGTGATAGCCAGTCATCCTGTGCAAAAGAAGAAAAGCATCGTAGGTACTGTTCAAGGGTTTGATTGACCCTTTCAGTCTGTCCATTAGTTTGTGGGTGATAAGCTGTGGAGAGGCGGAGTTCAATGTTCAAAGTTTCACATAAGGCCCTCCAAAATCTAGAAGTGAACTGCACCCCTCGATCAGAAACTATGCTGTTAGGGATGCCATGCAACCTTACAATCTCCTTGATAAAAGTTGAGGCAGTCTCCGGGGCAGAAGGAGTTCCTTGCAGAGGTACAAAGTGGGCCATTTTGGTCAAACGATCAACCACAACGAAAATGGTAGTGAAGTCTTCAGATGGGGGAAGTTCTACTATAAAATCCATGGAGATCATGCTCCATGGTTTCTCAGGTACAGGAAGGGGCTCAAGTAGACCCCAAGTTATGGCTCTGTCTGTCTTATTCCGAAGGCATGAAATACAAGATCTTACATATTTCTTGCAGTCGTTCATCAGGTTTGGCCACCAGAATGTACGGGAGATCAAATTAGCCGTCTTGTGAATCCCAAAGTGACCCGCTAGGGGATGACCATGACATCGCCCTAGGACGGCAATTCTGAACTATTCTGGGACCTGCAGTAATTGGTAGTTGGAGTTAAGGAAGTTCAACCTGTCTTGTACGGCAGGTACAGAAGAATCAATAGGCAGCTCAGGCAAGAAAGAAGGATGGTATCCATAATTGGCGAAAAAAGGTGACTGTTTGGTTGCCGAATGGGTGGAATTATTGTATGAAAATTCCGCGAGTGGGAGAAGTGATAGCCAGTCATCCTGTGCAAAAGAAGAAAAGCATCGTAGGTACTGTTCAAGGGTTTGATTGACCCTTTCAGTCTGTCCATTAGTTTGTGGGTGATAAGCTGTGGAGAGGCGGAGTTCAATGTTCAAAGTTTCACATAAGGCCCTCCAAAATCTAGAAGTGAACTGCACCCCTCGATCAGAAACTATGCTGTCAGGGATGCCATGCAACCTTACAATCTCCTTGATAAAAGTTGAGGCAGTCTCCGGGGCAGAAGGAGTTCCTTGCAGAGGTACAAAGTGGGCCATTTTGGTCAAACGATCAACCACAACGAAAATGGTAGTGAAGTCTTCAGATGGGGGAAGTTCTACTATAAAATCCATGGAGATCATGCTCCATGGTTTCTCAGGTACAGGAAGGGGCTCAAGTAGACCCCAAGTTCTGGCTCTGTCTGTCTTATTCCGAAGGCATGAAATACAAGATCTTACATATTTCTTGCAGTCGTTCATCAAGTTTGGCCACCAGAATGTACGGGAGATCAAATTAGCCGTCTTGTGAATCCCAAAGTGACCCGCTAGGGGATGATCATGACATCGCCCTAGGACGGCAACTCTGAACTGTTCTGGGACCTGCAGTAATTGGTAGTTGGAGTTAAGGAAGTTCAACCTGTCTTGTACGGCAGGTACAGAAGAATCAATAGGCAGCTCAGGCAAGAAAGAAGGATGGTATCCATAATTGGCGAAAAAAGGTGACTGTTTGGTTACCGAATGGGTGGAATTATTGTATGAAAATTCCGCGAGTGGGAGAAGTGATAGCCAGTCATCCTGTGCAAAAGAAGAAAAGCATCGTAGGTACTGTTCAAGGGTTTGATTGACCCTTTCAGTCTGTCCATTAGTTTGTGGGTGATAAGCTGTGGAGAGGCGGAGTTCAATGTTCAAAGTTTCACATAAGGCCCTCCAAAATCTAGAAGTGAACTGCACCCCTCGATCAGAAACTATGCTGTCAGGGATGCCATGCAACCTTACAATCTCCTTGATAAAAGTTGAGGCAGTCTCCGGGGCAGAAGGAGTTCCTTGCAGAGGTACAAAGTGGGCCATTTTGGTCAAACGATCAACCACAACGAAAATTGTAGTGAAGTCTTCAAATGGGGGAGGTCCTACTATAAAATCCATGGAGATCATGCTCCATGGTTTCTCAGGTACAGGAAGGGGCTCAAGTAGACCCCAAGTTCTGGCTCTGTCTGTCTTATTCCGAAGGCATGAAATACAAGATCTTACATATTTCTTGCAGTCGTTCATCAAGTTTGGCCACCAGAATGTACGGGAGATCAAATTAGCCGTCTTGTGAATCCCAAAGTGACCCGCTAGGGGATGATCATGACATCGCCCTAGGACGGCAACTCTGAACTGTTCTGGGACCTGCAGTAATTGGTAGTTGGAGTTAAGGAAGTTCAACCTGTCTTGTACGGCAGGTACAGAAGAATCAATAGGCAGCTCAGGCAAGAAAGAAGGATGGTATCCATAATTGGCGAAAAAAGGTGACTGTTTGGTTACCGAATGGGTGGAATTATTGTATGAAAATTCCGCGAGTGGGAGAAGTGATAGCCAGTCATCCTGTGCAAAAGAAGAAAAGCATCGTAGGTACTGTTCAAGGGTTTGATTGACCCTTTCAATCTGTCCATTAGTTTGTGGGTGATAAGCTGTGGAGAGGCGGAGTTCAATGTTCAAAGTTTCACATAAGGCCCTCCAAAATCTAGAAGTGAACTGCACCCCTCGATCAGAAACTATGCTGTCAGGGATGCCATGCAACCTTACAATCTCCTTGATAAAAGTTGAGGCAGTCTCCGGGGCAGAAGGAGTTCCTTGCAGAGGTACAAAGTGGGCCATTTTGGTCAAACGATCAACCACAACGAAAATGGTAGTAAAGTCTTCAGATGGGGGAAGTTCTACTATAAAATCCATGGAGATCATGCTCCATGGTTTCTCAGGTACAGGAAGGGGCTCAAGTAGACCCCAAGTTCTGGCTCTGTCTGTCTTATTCCGAAGGCATGAAATACAAGATCTTACATATTTCTTGCAGTCGTTCATCAAGTTTGGCCACCAGAATGTACGGGAGATCAAATTAGCCGTCTTGTGAATCCCAAAGTGACCCGCTCTTGTAACTTCTGCACAATATTTGAGAGCGCAGAAATAGTTTGGTAAATGTCCTTCGGTGGAGAGGCCTCCCTTCCAGACTCCATCTCTGGCTGACTGGTACTGTCACGTACCTGGTAGGAGTCTGGAATGACGAGGTCGGCCTCCCTTGTATCTCCAACCCAAGCCCCACTGAGGATGGGACAGACCTAGGGTGAGGAGTTACACGAGAGCCTGTAGTTGCGTGCAGAACTTGTCAGCTGAGTTGCAGACGTGGAGATGCAGGCAGAGCATCTGGTAAGGAACTGGACTCAGGAAAGCTGGTAGGATGGACAGCTAGCACAGGCACTGGAGACAGCGTTAAGCCAAGCAGGAGGCTGGTGCAGGATCACAAGGGTGGCCGGGTTCGGTAGCAGACGGGCAGCGAGGTACTGGAAAAGGCCCCAAAAATCTTGGGCCAAGCTTCCTCGAGGGGCAACTTAGTTTCAAGTTCGCTGTGGAAAGCCAGACCTTATCTCCAGGTTCAAGATTCAAATTGCCTCTTCTCTTCTTGTCGAAGAACTTTTTATTATCTGCCTGGGTCTTGAAGATTGTATCCTGCAGTAATTGGTAGTTGGAGTTAAGGAAGTTCAACCTGTCTTGTACGGCAGGTACAGAAGAATCAATAGGCAGCTCAGGCAAGAAAGAAGGATGGTATCCATAATTGGCGAAAAAAGGTGACTGTTTGGTTGCCGAATGGGTGGAATTATTGTATGAAAATTCCACGAGTGGGAGAAGTGATAGCCAGTCATCCTGTGCAAAAGAAGAAAAGCATCGTAGGTACTGTTCAAGGGTTTGATTGACCCTTTCAGTCTGTCCATTAGTTTGTGGGTGATAAGCTGTGGAGAGGCGGAGTTCAATGTTCAAAGTTTCACATAAGGCCCTCCAAAATCTAGAAGTGAACTGCACCCCTCGATCAGAAACTATGCTGTCAGGGATGCCATGCAACCTTACAATCTCCTTGATAAAAGTTGAGGCAGTCTCCGGGGCAGAAGGAGTTCCTTGCAGAGGTACAAAGTGGGCCATTTTGGTCAAACGATCAACCACAACGAAAATGGTAGTGAAGTCTTCAGATGGGGGAAGTTCAACTATAAAATCCATGGAGATCATGCTCCATGGTTTCTCAGGTACAGGAAGGGGCTCAAGTAGACCCCAAGTTATGGCTCTGTCTGTCTTATTCCGAAGGCATGAAATACAAGATCTTACATATTTCTTGCAGTCGTTCATCAGGTTTGGCCACCAGAATGTACGGGAGATCAAATTAGCCGTCTTGTGAATCCCAAAGTGACCCGCTAGGGGATGACCATGACATCGCCCTAGGACGGCAATTCTGAACTATTCTGGGACCTGCAGTAATTGGTAGTTGGAGTTAAGGAAGTTCAACCTGTCTTGTACGGCAGGTACAGAAGAATCAATAGGCAGCTCAGGCAAGAAAGAAGGATGGTATCCATAATTGGCGAAAAAAGGTGACTGTTTGGTTACCGAATGGGTGGAATTATTGTATGAAAATTCCGCGAGTGGGAGAAGTGATAGCCAGTCATCCTGTGCAAAAGAAGAAAAGCATCGGAGGTACTGTTCAAGGGTTTGATTGACCCTTTCAGTCTGTCCATTAGTTTGTGGGTGATAAGTTGTGGAGAGGCGGAGTTCAATGTTCAAAGTTTCACATAAGGCCCTCCAAAATCTAGAAGTGAACTGCACCCCTCGATCAGAAACTATGCTGTCAGGGATGCCATGCAACCTTACAATCTCCTTGATAAAAGTTGAGGCAGTCTCTGGGGCAGAAGGAGTTCCTTGCAGAGGTACAAAGTGGGCCATTTTGGTCAAACGATCAACCACAACGAAAATGGTAGTGAAGTCTTCAGATGGGGGAAGTTCTACTATAAAATCCATGGAGATCATGCTCCATGGTTTCTCAGGTACAGGAAGGGGCTCAAGTAGACCCCAAGTTCTGGTTCTGTCTGTCTTATTCCGAAGGCATGAAATACAAGATCTTACATATTTCTTGCAGTCGTTCATCAAGTTTGGCCACCAGAATGTACGGGAGATCAAATTAGCCGTCTTGTGAATCCCAAAGTGACCCGCTAGGGGATGATCATGACATCGCCCTAGGACGGCAACTCTGAACTGTTCTGGGACCTGCAGTAATTGGTAGTTGGAGTTAAGGAAGTTCAACCTGTCTTGTACGGCAGGTACAGAAAAATCAATAGGCAGCTCAGGCAAGAAAGAAGGATGGTATCCATAATTGGCGAAAAAAGGTGACTGTTTGGTTACCGAATGGGTGGAATTATTGTATGAAAATTATGATAGCCAGTCATCCTGTGCAAAAGAAGAAAAGCATCGTAGGTACTGTTCAAGGGTTTGATTGACCCTTTCAATCTGTCCATTAGTTTGTGGGTGATAAGCTGTGGAGAGGCGGAGTTCAATGTTCAAAGTTTCACATAAGGCCCTCCAAAATCTAGAAGTGAACTGCACCCCTCGATCAGAAACTATGCTGTCAGGGATGCCATGCAACCTTACAATCTCCTTGATAAAAGTTGAGGCAGTCTCCGGGGCAGAAGGAGTTCCTTGCAGAGGTACAAAGTGGGCCATTTTGGTCAAACGATCAACCACAACGAAAATGGTAGTAAAGTCTTCAGATGGGGGAAGTTCTACTATAAAATCCATGGAGATCATGCTCCATGGTTTCTCAGGTACAGGAAGGGGCTCAAGTAGACCCCAAGTTCTGGCTCTGTCTGTCTTATTCCGAAGGCATGAAATACAAGATCTTACATATTTCTTGCAGTCGTTCATCAAGTTTGGCCACCAGAATGTACGGGAGATCAAATTAGCCATCTTGTGAATCCCAAAGTGACCCGCTCTTGTAACTTCTGCACAATATTTGAGAGCGCAGAAATAGTTTGGTAAATGTCCTTCGGTGGAGAGGCCTCCCTTCCAGACTCCATCTCTGGCTGACTGGTACTGTCACGTACCTGGTAGGAGTCTGGAATGACGAGGTCGGCCTCCCTTATATCTCCAACCCAAGCCCCACTGAGGATGGGACAGACCTAGGGTGAGGAGTTACACGAGAGCCTGTAGTTGCGTGCAGAACTTGTCAGCTGAGTTGCAAACGTGGAGATGCAGGCAGAGCATCTGGTAAGGAACTGGACTCAGGAAAGCTGGTAGGATGGACAGCTAGCACAGGCACTGGAGACAGCGTTAAGCCAAGCAGGAGGCTGGTGCAGGATCACAAGGGTGGCCGGGTTCGGTAGCAGACGGGCAGCGAGGTACTGGAAAAGGCCCCAAAAATCTTGGGCCAAGCTTCCTCGAGGGGCAACTTAGTTTCAAGTTCGCTGTGGAAAGCCAGACCTTATCTCCAGGTTCAAGATTCAAATTGCCTCTTCTCTTCTTGTCGAATAACTTTTTATTATCTGCCTGGGTCTTGGAGATTGTATCCTGCAGTAATTGGTAGTTGGAGTTAAGGAAGTTCAACCTGTCTTGTACGGCAGGTACAGAAGAATCAATAGGCAGCTCAGGCAAGAAAGAAGGATGGTATCCATAATTGGCGAAAAAAGGTGACTGTTTGGTTGCCGAATGGGTGGAATTATTGTATGAAAATTCTGCGAGTGGGAGAAGTGATAGCCAGTCATCCTGTGCAAAAGAAGAAAAGCATCGTAGGTACTGTTCAAGGGTTTGATTGACCCTTTCAGTCTGTCCATTAGTTTGTGGGTGATAAGCTGTGGAGAGGCGGAGTTCAATGTTCAAAGTTTCACATAAGGCCCTCCAAAATCTAGAAGTGAACTGCACCCCTCGATCAGAAACTATGCTGTCAGGGATGCCATGCAACCTTACAATCTCCTTGATAAAAGTTGAGGCAGTCTCCGGGGCAGAAGGAGTTCCTTGCAGAGGTACAAAGTGGGCCATTTTGGTCAAACGATCAACCACAACGAAAATGGTAGTGAAGTCTTCAGATGGGGGAAGTTCTACTATAAAATCCATGGAGATCATGCTCCATGGTTTCTCAGGTACAGGAAGGGGCTCAAGTAGACCCCAAGTTCTGGCTCTGTCTGTCTTATTCCGAAGGCATGAAATACAAGATCTTACATATTTCTTGCAGTCATTCATCAAGTTTGGCCACCAGAATGTACGGGAGATCAAATTAGCCGTCTTGTGAATCCCAAAGTGACCCGCTCTTGTAACTTCTGCACAATATTTGAGAGCGCAGAAATAGTTTGGTAAATGTCCTTCGGTGGAGAGGCCTCCCTTCCAGAGTCCATCTCTGGCTGACTGGTACTGTCACGTACCTGGTAGGAGTCTGGAATGACGAGGTCGGCCTCCCTTGTATCTCCAACCCAAGCCCCACTGAGGATGGGACAGACCTAGGGTGAGGAGTTACACGAGAGCCTGTAGTTGCGTGCAGAACTTGTCAGCTGAGTTGCAGACGTGGAGATGCAGGCAGAGCATCTGGTAAGGAACTGGACTCAGGAAAGCTGGTAGGATGGACAGCTAGCACAGGCACTGGAGACAGCGTTAAGCCAAGCAGGAGGCTGGTGCAGGATCACAAGGGTGGCCGGGTTCGGTAGAAGACGGGCAGCGAGGTACTGGAAAAGGCCCCAAAAATCTTGGGCCAAGCTTCCTCGAGGGGCAACTTAGTTTCAAGTTCGCTGTGGAAAGCCAGACCTTATCTCCAGGTTCAAGATTCAAATTGCCTCTTCTCTTCTTGTCGAAGAACTTTTTATTATCTGCCTGGGTCTTGAAGATTGTATCCTGCAGTAATTGGTAGTTGGAGTTAAGGAAGTTCAACCTGTCTTGTACGGCAGGTACAGAAGAATCAATAGGCAGCTCAGGCAAGAAAGAAGGATGGTATCCATAATTGGCGAAAAAAGGTGACTGTTTGGTTGCCGAATGGGTGGAATTATTGTATGAAAATTCCACGAGTGGGAGAAGTGATAGCCAGTCATCCTGTGCAAAAGAAGAAAAGCATCGGAGGTACTGTTCAAGGGTTTGATTGACCCTTTCAATCTGTCCATTAGTTTGTGGGTGATAAGCTGTGGAGAGGCGGAGTTCAATGTTCAAAGTTTCACATAAGGCCCTCCAAAATCTAGAAGTGAACTGCACCCCTCGATCAGAAACTATGCTGTCAGGGATGCCATGCAACCTTACAATCTCCTTGATAAAAGTTGAGGCAGTCTCCGGGGCAGAAGGAGTTCCTTGCAGAGGTACAAAGTGGGCCATTTTGGTCAAACGATCAACCACAACGAAAATGGTAGTAAAGTCTTCAGATGGGGGAAGTTCTACTATAAAATCCATGGAGATCATGCTCCATGGTTTCTCAGGTACAGGAAGGGGCTCAAGTAGACCCCAAGTTCTGGCTCTGTCTGTCTTATTCCGAAGGCATGAAATACAAGATCTTACATATTTCTTGCAGTCGTTCATCAAGTTTGGCCACCAGAATGTACGGGAGATCAAATTAGCCGTCTTGTGAATCCCAAAGTGACCCGCTAGGGGATGATCATGACATCGCCCTAGGACGGCAACTCTGAACTGTTCTGGGACCTGCAGTAATTGGTAGTTGGAGTTAAGGAAGTTCAACCTGTCTTGTACGGCAGGTACAGAAGAATCAATAGGCAGCTCAGGCAAGAAAGAAGGATGGTATCCATAATTGGCGAAAAAAGGTGACTGTTTGGTTACCGAATGGGTGGAATTATTGTATGAAAATTCCGCGAGTGGGAGAAGTGATAGCCAGTCATCCTGTGCAAAAGAAGAAAAGCATCGTAGGTACTGTTCAAGGGTTTGATTGACCCTTTCAATCTGTCCATTAGTTTGTGGGTGATAAGCTGTGGAGAGGCGGAGTTCAATGTTCAAAGTTTCACATAAGGCCCTCCAAAATCTAGAAGTGAACTGCACCCCTCGATCAGAAACTATGCTGTCAGGGATGCCATGCAACCTTACAATCTCCTTGATAAAAGTTGAGGCAGTCTCCGGGGCAGAAGGAGTTCCTTGCAGAGGTACAAAGTGGGCCATTTTGGTCAAACGATCAACCACAACGAAAATGGTAGTAAAGTCTTCAGATGGGGGAAGTTCTACTATAAAATCCATGGAGATCATGCTCCATGGTTTCTCAGGTACAGGAAGGGGCTCAAGTAGACCCCAAGTTCTGGCTCTGTCTGTCTTATTCCGAAGGCATGAAATACAAGATCTTACATATTTCTTGCAGTCGTTCATCAAGTTTGGCCACCAGAATGTACGGGAGATCAAATTAGCCGTCTTGTGAATCCCAAAGTGACCCGCTCTTGTAACTTCTGCACAATATTTGAGAGCGCAGAAATAGTTTGGTAAATGTCCTTCGGTGGAGAGGCCTCCCTTCCAGACTCCATCTCTGGCTGACTGGTACTGTCACGTACCTGGTAGGAGTCTGGAATGACGAGGTCGGCCTCCCTTGTATTTCCAACCCAAGCCCCACTGAGGATGGGACAGACCTAGGGTGAGGAGTTACACGAGAGCCTGTAGTTGCGTGCAGAACTTGTCAGCTGAGTTGCAAACGTGGAGATGCAGGCAGAGCATCTGGTAAGGAACTGGACTCAGGAAAGCTGGTAGGATGGACAGCTAGCACAGGCACTGGAGACAGCGTTAAGCCAAGCAGGAGGCTGGTGCAGGATCACAAGGGTGGCCGGGTTCGGTAGCAGACGGGCAGCGAGGTACTGGAAAAGGCCCCAAAAATCTTGGGCCAAGCTTCCTCGAGGGGCAACTTAGTTTCAAGTTCGCTGTGGAAAGCCAGACCTTATCTCCAGGTTCAAGATTCAAATTGCCTCTTCTCTTCTTGTCGAAGAACTTTTTATTATCTGCCTGGGTCTTGGAGATTGTATCCTGCAGTAATTGGTAGTTGGAGTTAAGGAAGTTCAACCTGTCTTGTACGGCAGGTACAGAAGAATCAATAGGCAGCTCAGGCAAGAAAGAAGGATGGTATCCATAATTGGCGAAAAAAGGTGACTGTTTGGTTGCCGAATGGGTGGAATTATTGTATGAAAATTCTGCGAGTGGGAGAAGTGATAGCCAGTCATCCTGTGCAAAAGAAGAAAAGCATCGGAGGTACTGTTCAAGGGTTTGATTGACCCTTTCAGTCTGTCCTTTAGTTTGTGGGTGATAAGCTGTGGAGAGGCGGAGTTCAATGTTCAAAGTTTCACATAAGGCCCTCCAAAATCTAGAAGTGAACTGCACCCCTCGATCAGAAACTATGCTGTCAGGGATGCCATGCAACCTTACAATCTCCTTGATAAAAGTTGAGGCAGTCTCCGGGGCAGAAGGAGTTCCTTGCAGAGGTACAAAGTGGGCCATTTTGGTCAAACGATCAACCACAACGAAAATGGTAGTGAAGTCTTCAGATGGGGGAAGTTCTACTATAAAATCCATGGAGATCATGCTCCATGGTTTCTCAGGTACAGGAAGGGGCTCAAGTAGACCCCAATTTCTGGCTCTGTCTGTCTTATTCCGAAGGCATGAAATACAAGATCTTACATATTTCTTGCAGTCGTTCATCAAGTTTGGCCAACAGAATGTACGGGAGATCAAATTAGCCATCTTGTGCATCCCAAAGTGACCCGCTAGGGGATGATCATGACATCGCCCTAGGACGGCAACTCTGAACTGTTCTGGGACCTGCAGTAATTGGTAGTTGGAGTTAAGGAAGTTCAACCTGTCTTGTACGGCAGGTACAGAAGACTCAATAGGCAGCTCAGGCAAGAAAGAAGGATGGTATCCATAATTGGCGAAAAAAGGTGACTGTTTGGTTACCGAATGGGTGGAATTATTGTATGAATATTCCGCGAGTGGGAGAAGTGATAGCCAGTCATCCTGTGCAAAAGAAGAAAAGCATCGTAGGTACTGTTCAAGGGTTTGATTGACCCTTTCAATCTGTCCATTAGTTTGTGGGTGATAAGCTGTGGAGAGGCGGAGTTCAATGTTCAAAGTTTCACATAAGGCCCTCCAAAATCTAGAAGTGAACTGCACTCCTCGATCAGAAACTATGCTGTCAGGGATGCCATGCAACCTTACAATCTCCTTGATAAAAGTTGAGGCAGTCTCCGGGGCAGAAGGAGTTCCTTGCAGAGGTACAAAGTGGGCCATTTTGGTCAAACGATCAACCACAACGAAAATGGTAGTAAAGTCTTCAGATGGGGGAAGTTCTACTATAAAATCCATGGAGATCATGCTCCATGGTTTCTCAGGTACAGGAAGGGGCTCAAGTAGACCCCAAGTTCTGGCTCTGTCTGTCTTATTCCGAAGGCATGAAATACAAGATCTTACATATTTCTTGCAGTCGTTCATCAAGTTTGGCCACCAGAATGTACGGGAGATCAAATTAGCCGTCTTGTGAATCCCAAAGTGACCCGCTCTTGTAACTTCTGCACAATATTTGAGAGCGCAGAAATAGTTTGGTAAATGTCCTTCGGTGGAGAGGCCTCCCTTCCAGACTCCATCTCTGGCTGACTGGTACTGTCACATACCTGGTAGGAGTCTGGAATGACGAGGTCGGCCTCCCTTGTATCTCCAACCCAAGCCCCACTGAGGATGGGACAGACCTAGGGTGAGGAGTTACACGAGAGCCTGTAGTTGCGTGCAGAACTTGTCAGCTGAGTTGCAGACGTGGAGATGCAGGCAGAGCATCTGGTAAGGAACTAGACTCAGGAAAGCTGGTAGGATGGACAGCTAGCACAGGCACTGGAGACAGCGTTAAGCCAAGCAGGAGGCTGGTGCAGGATCACAAGGGTGGCCGGGTTCGGTAGCAGACGGGCAGCGAGGTACTGGAAAAGGCCCCAAAAATCTTGGGCCAAGCTTCCTCGAGGGGCAACTTAGTTTCAAGTTCGCTGTGGAAAGCCAGACCTTATCTCCAGGTTCAAGATTCAAATTGCCTCTTCTCTTCTTGTCGAAGAACTTTTTATTATCTGCCTGGGTCTTGGAGATTGTATCCTGCAGTAATTGGTAGTTGGAGTTAAGGAAGTTCAACCTGTCTTGTACGGCAGGTACAGAAGAATCAATAGGCAGCTCAGGCAAGAAAGAAGGATGGTATCCATAATTGGCGAAAAAAGGTGACTGTTTGGTTGCCGAATGGGTGGAATTATTGTATGAAAATTCCGCGAGTGGGAGAAGTGATAGCCAGTCATCCTGTGCAAAAGAAGAAAAGCATCGTAGGTACTGTTCAAGGGTTTGATTGACCCTTTCAGTCTGTCCATTAGTTTGTGGGTGATAAGCTGTGGAGAGGCGGAGTTCAATGTTCAAAGTTTCACATAAGGCCCTCCAAAATCTAGAAGTGAACTGCACCCCTCGATCAGAAACTATGCAGTCAGGGATGCCATGCAACCTTACAATCTCCTTGATAAAAGTTGAGGCAGCCAAGCAGGAGGCTGGTGCAGGATCACAAGGGTGGCCGGGTTCGGTAGCAGACGGGCAGCGAGGTACTGGAAAAGGCCCCAAAAATCTTGGGCCAAGCTTCCTCGAGGGGCAACTTAGTTTCAAGTTCGCTCTGTGGAAAGCCAGACCTTATCTCCAGGTTCAAGATTCAAATTGCCTCTTCTCTTCTTGTCGATGAACTTTTTATTATCTGCCTGGGTCTTGGAGATTGTATCCTGCAGTAATTGGTAGTTGGAGTTAAGGAAGTTCAACCTGTCTTGTACGGCATAAGACAGACAGAGCCAGAACTTGGGGTCTACTTGAGCCCCTTCCTGTACCTGAGAAACCATGGAGCATGATCTCCATGGATTTTATAGTAGAACTTCCCCCATCTGAAGACTTCACTACCATTTTCGTTGTGGTTGATCGTTTGACCAAAATGGCCCACTTTGTACCTCTGCAAGGAACTCCTTCTGCCCCGGAGACTGCCTCAACTTTTATCAAGGAGATTGTAAGGTTGCATGGCATCCCTGACAGCATAGTTTCTGATCGAGGGGTGCAGTTCACTTCTAGATTTTGGAGGGCCTTATGTGAAACTTTGAACATTGGACTCCGCCTCTCCACAGCTTATCACCCACAAACTAATGAACAGACTGAAAGGGTCAATCAAACCCTTGAACAGTACCTACGATGCTTTTCTTCTTTTGCACAGGATGACTGGCTATCACTTCTCCCACTCGCGGAATTTTCATACAATAATTCCACCCATTCGGCAACCAAACAGTCACCTTTTTTCGCCAATTATGGATACCATCCTTCTTTCTTGCCTGAGCTGCCTATTGATTCTTCTGTACCTGCCGTACAAGACAGGTTGAACTTCCTTAACTCCAACTACCAATTACTGCAGGTCCCAGAACAGTTCAGAGTTGCCGTCCTAGGGCGATGTCATGATCATCCCCTAGCGGGTCACTTTGGGATTCACAAGACGGCTAATTTGATCTCCCGTACATTCTGGTAGCCAAACTTGATGAACGACTGCAAGAAATATGTAAGATCTTGTATTTCATGCCTTCGGAATAAGACAGACAGAGCCAGAACTTGGGGTTTACTTGAGCCCCTTCTGTACCTGAGAAACCATGGAGCATGATCTCCATGGATTTTATAGTAGAACTTCCCCCATCTGAAGACTTCACTACCATTTTCGTTGTGGTTGATCGTTTGACCAAAATGGCCCACTTTGTACCTCTGCAAGGAACTCCTTCTGCCCCGGAGACTGCCTCAACTTTTATCAAGGAGATTGTAAGGTTGCATGGCATCCCTGACAGCATAGTTTCTGATCGAGGGGTGCAGTTCACTTCTAGATGTTGGAGGGCCTTATGTGAAACTTTGAACATTGAACTCCGCCTCTCCACAGCTTATCACCCACAAACTAATGGACAGACTGAAAGGGTCAATCAAACCCTTGAACAGTACCTACGATGCTTTTCTTCTTTTGCGCAGGATGACTGGCTATCACTTCTCCCACTCGCGGAATTTTCATACAATAATTCCACCCATTCGGCAACCAAACAGTCACCTTTTTTCGCCAATTATGGATACCATCCTTCTTTCTTGCCTGAGCTGCCTATTGATTCTTCTGTACCTGCCGTACAAGACAGGTTGAACTTCCTTAACTCAAACTACCAATTACTGCAGGATACAATCTCCAAGACCCAGGCAGATAATAAAAAGTTCTTCGACAAGAAGAGAAGAGGCAATTTGAATCTTGAACCTTTTCCAGTACGTCGCTGCCCGTCTGCTACCGAACCCGGCCACCCTTGTGATCCTGCACCAGCCTCCTGCTTGGCTTAACGCTGTCTCCAGTGCCTGTGCTAGCTGTCCATCCTACCAGCTTTCCTGAGTCCAGTTCCTTACCAGATGCTCTGCCTGCATCTCCACGTCTGCAACTCAGCTGACAAGTTCTGCACGCAACTACAGGCACTCGTGTAACTCCTCACCCTAGGTCTGTCCCATCCTCAGTGGGGCTTGGGTTGGAGATACAAGGGAGGCCGACCTCGTCATTCCAGACTCCTACCAGGTACGTGACAGTACCAGTCAGCCAGAGATGGAGTCTGGAAGGGAGGCCTCTCCACCGAAGGACATTTACCAAACTATTTCTGCGCTCTCAAATATTGTGCAGAAGTTACAAGAGCGGGTCACTTTGAGATTCACAAGACGGCTAATTTGATCTCCCGTACATTCTGGTGGCCAAATTTGATGAACGACTGCAAGAAATATGTAAGATCTTGTATTTCATGCCTTCGGAATAAGACAGACAGAGCCAGAACTTGGGGTCTACTTGAGCCCCTTCCTGTACCTGAGAAACCATGGAGCATGATCTCCATGGATTTTATAGTAGAACTTCCCCCATCTGAAGACTTCACTACCATTTTCGTTGTGGTTGATCGTTTGACCAAAATGGCCCACTTTGTACCTCTGCAAGGAACTCCTTCTGCCCCGGAGACTGCCTCAACTTTTATCAAGGAGATTGTAAGGTTGCATGGCATCCCTGACAGCATAGTTTCTGATCGAGGGGTGCAGTTCACTTCTAGATTTTGGAGGGCCTTATGTGAAACTTTGAACATTGAACTCCGCCTCTCCACAGCTTATCACCCACAAACTAATGGACAGACTGAAAGAGTCAATCAAACCCTTGAACAGTACCTCCGATGCTTTTCTTCTTTTGCACAGGATGACTGGCTATCACTTCTCCCACTCGCGGAATTTTCATACAATAATTCCACCCATTCGGCAACCAAACAGTCACCATTTTTCGCCAATTATGGATACCATCCTTCTTTCTTGCCTGAGCTGCCTATTGATTCTTCTGTACCTGCCGTATAAGACAGGTTGAACTTCCTTAACTCCAACTACCAATTACTGCAGGATACAATCTCCAAGACCCAGGCAGATAATAAAAAGTTCTTCGACAAGAAGAGAAGAGGCAATTTGAATCTTGAACCTGGAGATAAGGTCTGGCTTTCCACAGCGAACTTGAAACTAAGTTGCCCCTCGAGGAAGCTTGGCCCAAGATTTTTGGGGCCTTTTCCAGTACCTCGCTGCCCGTCTGCTACCGAACCCGGCCACCCTTGTGATCCTGCACCAGCCTCCTGCTTGGCTTAACGCTGTCTCCAGTGCCTGTGCTAGCTGTCCATCCTACCAGCTTTCCTGAGTCCAGTTCCTTACCAGATGCTATGCCTGCATCTCCACGTCTGCAACTCAGCTGACAAGTTCTGCACGCAACTACAGGCTCTCGTGTAACTCCTCACCCTAGGTCTGTCCCATCCTCAGTGGGGCTTGGGTTGGAGATACAAGGGAGGCCGACCTCGTCATTCCAGACTCCTACCAGGTATCGTGGTTGAAGGGTCAGACTGACGGCGCGCGTTCTGCTCGGCCTGGGGGTGTTTCCTTGACTGGTACACCCCCTGCTGCTATTGGGCAGGACATTGCCAGAGGTTACGAGAGGGCGATTGTGGGTCGTAACCCCACAGGGCGCGGCTAGTCGGCGGTGAGGCTTTTTCCCAGGAAGCCCCCCCCCTCGGGGGGGTACCCTCGGATTTTGGAGGCGACTGGTGCTTTGGTGCCCATCATAATGGCCACTCGGGGCCTTCGGGACTCGCTGCGGTTCCTGGTCAAGCCAGAGTCCAAGGACAGGATCTCTTTGAAGATGGTGGTGGTCGATGTGCTGTTGGATGCCTGCAATGTCGGGGTAAGGGAGATATTATGTCTTCAGGATTTTCCGATGCAGGGTATTTATGATGTTGCATTTTCCTCTGCCGAGGTATGCTGGAACGCCTTCGAGAGGGCAAAAGAGAAGAAAGAGAATGAGGTAATGAAATGCTTAGAGGTGATCCCACTGTTTATGCAGGATGAGAAGATGGTGATCGTCCATATGTACAATCCCTTCGCGGATCAAGCTATGGTAAGGGCCTTCCTGGCGGAGTATTGTGAGGTTTTGAAAGGAGGAGAGAAAGTTCTGAACCGCTTTAAGATTTGGACGGGGAAGTATCGATTCTTTGCCAGATTTAAGTTGGACAAGACTTGTATTGGGGGGGTAAGGCATCCTCCATCTGCATTTACCATTGGAGGAGAAAGAGGGTTTCTTTATTATCAGGGGCAACCGAAATATTGCCGGAAGTGCTTTTCCTATGGACATGTTAGCGCAGAATGTGAGTTCATGCAGAAGTGTCGTTTTTGTAAGCAAGCAGGTCATAAAGCTAGTGATTGTGGGGCTAGCCGAACATGTGATATATGCCATAAAGCGGGACACTTTGCTAGGCAGTGCAGCGAATACCAGAAGTGGAAGAAGACCTTCGCCTGGGCTGCTAGTGGTGGGAAGAGTCGGGAGGAAGAGCAGAGGTCCACTAGTGGGTCGGGGGGGAAGGCTGGTGGGACTCCTAAGGTTTGGAGTCTAGCAGGCAAGCTCCCCTATGACCGGGCCAATGATGCTGTGCCCAATGAAACAGCTGGGAGTTCTGGCGTGGTAGGAGCTACCGAAGCATTGGCTGTGGCTACGACTGATGCCGCTGGTGTGACCCCCGCTGACTCCGTGATCGACGCTGTTGAGGGCATGAAGACAGGGCAGATTGAATATCCTGATGCGGTTCCTGGACCCTCCCGTGAAGACGATGAGATGGAGATCGGTGTTCCTGATGAACTTTGCCAAGGTTCCTCTGGGGAGGCAGAGGCATTTAGTAGGGAGGAAGAGTTGGCTGTTGATCTTTTGGCCAACCAGGACCTGCCTTCCCCCATAGGCCCGTTTGGGGACTTGTCCTCTAGTGACGATGATTCTGGGATGTTGGAGGTGGAGGAGGGGAGTGAGGGGAGTATTGAGTGTGCTCAACAGGAGATATTCCCAGTAGAGATTGATGTGCAGCCCAATGTGAAGCAGGCACGGGAAGAAGGGGGGGTTTCGGGGAGTGATGCGGAGACTCCCCCCCTTGCTATCTGCTTTTCTGGGGCCTCAGGTGATGAGGCCGCCAGTTCCCCAGGCCCGAGAAGGAGACAGATGAGAGCGGATGATAGAGCGGATATGGAAGCTGATTGTTAAATGTCATGATGGCTTGTCTAATTTATTTTTTGGTGATGGCCTTAACCATCTGTTCTTTGAACGTGAGAGGGATGCGATCAGGATGGAAGAATGCCGTGGTGTTGGATTATCTGAGTACTGTCAGTGCAGATGTTATATGCCTGCAAGAGTGTGGGTTGGATGGACCGACTGGCATTTCAGAGTGGAGAGGGGGTGTGGCCATATGGGCACCTTGTTGCCGTACAAGAGCGGAGGGGGTGGGTATTTTAATCAAAAATGATAATGTCCAGGTTGTGTCCCAAGAAATTCTAGTCCCCGGGAGATGTTTGTCTGTGACGCTAGAGTACGCTGGTGAAAGGCTGCGCTTGCTTAATTGCTATGCTCCTGCAGTCAAGAGTGAGCGGAAAGATTTTCTTGAGATCCTTAGGCTGCTGTTGCCCGGTAGAATGGCCACGATTATGACTGGTGACTTCAATTGTGTGAGGAAAAGTGAAGATCGGAGAGGGGCGGGGGTTGGGGGTGTGGATTCCACCTCAAAGCTTCTGAATGATATTATCACGGATGCTAGGTTGAAGGATGCTGCGATTTTGATGCAGGGGAACACACCCTTACATACCTATTTTTCTGATAGCGGGGCAGTTTCATCCCGCATTGATTTTTTCTTTCTGTCTGAGTTTTTGGGGCTGACTGATTTTACCACGACTGCTGTGTTGTTTTCTGATCATGTGCTGATGTCATGTAAGGTGGAGGTGGGTGCTGGAGTGAAATTTGGTGGTGGGTTATGGAAGCTAAACTGTTCAATTTTAGAAGAAGAAGATGTATGTAGCAAGTTTGAATCTTATTTTGAGGAGTTGGTACAGGTGAAAAATGAGTATGAGAATATTTTACAGTGGTGGGATTGGATGAAGGGGAGAGTGGCGGCCTTTTTCAAACGGATATGTGTGCAGAAGGCTAAGGAGAGGAGGGAAGTGGAGGAGCGGCTGATGCAGAGGTTTCACTTTCTGCACCAGTGTAGGAGGATGGGAGTGGTGGTGGATGAAGAACTTGAAGAGGTTAGGGCTGAAAGAACTGCCACGTTGAAGGAGAAGGGGAAGAAAATCATTTTCAAAGCAAAAATTCAAGACATGGAGGAAGGAGAACGGTGCTCCCGTTTTTTCTTTAAAAAAGTATTTGATGCTAGGAAAGTGATGAGATCTGTTTTTGCTGGAGAGGTGGAGGTGGAGGGAGAAAGAATGATGGAGGAGGTGGTGGGCTTTTATAAAGAACTCTATAGTGGGAAGACTGTGGTTCGGGAGGAGGAGGTGGCGGAGTATTGTAAGGTGGTGGAAGGGTGTTTGGGTGAGGAGGAGGCGGCAGGCTTGATTGATCTAGTGGCAGAGAAGGAGGTGGAATGTGTTCTGAAGAAAATGCCTAAGAATAAGACTCCTGGACGTGACGGCCTTCCTGCAGAGTTGTATGTGAGATTTTGGGCGGTTTTTAAAGATCATTTAGTAGATCTGATGAGGTTCTGTATTGAGTCTGGAACTGTGTCCCGCTCCATGAAGGAGGGGGCAATTACGTTAATTTTCAAAAAAGGAGAAAAAAGAGATGTTAAAAACTGGCGCCCCATTACGCTGCTTAATACAGATTATAAATTGTTGGCTAAATTACTGGCAAGTAGGTTGAGTATGGTGGTGGGGAGGCTGGTAGGTGAATGGCAGGCCTGTGCGGTCCCGGGGCGCAGGATCATGGACAACCAAGTCTTGCTGCGGGACTTGTCTTATTATGCCCAGATTAATAACGTTCCTTTGGCCCTTTTGGGGATTGACCTAGAAAAGGCCTATGATAAGGTATCACATGCCTTTTTGTTTCAAGTCTTGGAGAGAATGGGCTTGCCTAAGCCGCTTTTGAAGGTTTTGAGGGGTCTGTATTCTGGTGTGGTGAGCCAGGTCTTAATTAATGGGAACCTGTCTGATTTTTTCCCAGTTCTCTCGGGGGTTAGGCAGGGGTGCCCTCTCTCTCCTATTTTATTTATATGTGCCATAGAACCAATGCTGAAGCACGTGCAGAGGGACAAGGGGCTGAAAGGGATGTTTATGCCCGGTAGCAATGGCGAATGCGTTAAGTCTGTATGTTACATGGATGACGTTACGTTTACCTGCTCATCAGGGGCGGATGTGAGGAGAGCGGAATTGCAGCTGAGCCTCCTTAGTAGCGTTTCTGGCTTGAGTGTCAACTGGCATAAAAGTCAGGTCTGCGTCATGAGTGGTACATGTAATTTAGAGAATGTCAAAGTTAAAGTGACGGAGGATATCGTTATTTTGGGAACGCATTTTGAGAGAGATCTACTAAATGAAGTTAATGCCGAGAAGGTGATGGCGAAAATCACAAAGAAACTGGATTTTTGGAGATCGAGACGTCTGACGTTGACTGGCAAGACTTTAATTATCAAGGCAGTAGTGCTACCATTGCTTCTATATTTCAGTCTGATTTTTCCACCTGGTGTCAGGTGGGTCCAGAAAGTGACACGCAGCCTCTTTGTCTTTTTTTGGGGCGCAAGGATGGAGAGAGTTGCACGAACCGTGGTTATCAAGAAACCGGAGTTGGGGGGGTATGGGTTCCCGGATGTCCCTACCTTTCTAGGTATGCATTATTGGATAAGTCATTATAAAACCTTTGTGAGTGGTGGGAAAGTAGCATGTTTGATGCGGTACTTGGCTGGCTGGTCTTTGGAAAGATGGGGTTGGTGTGGAAGGGATTTGTCGAGGCCGGTAGCCTTGGTTCCTTCGTTCTTCTATTCCCGGTTGGAACAGTTCCATAAGGGGTGTGGGTTGGGGGTGTTGGGGGTTGGGGCTTTTGATAAAGTTGGCCTAAAGAAGTGGCTGAATAAGGATAGTTTGGTGACCAATATCAGAGGACTCGGGTCTAGACTGACGGAGCTATGCTGGAAGATGTTTTCTATCGGTGGAGTTACCAATAAGCTGAAAGAAATCGCTTGGATGGCTTTCCAGAGGTGCCTACTGACCAGGACCTTCCTTAGGGCCAGAGATCTGTCCAGGACTGAAGTTTGCCCAAGAGCGGGATGCTGTGGCTTGGAGTCGGTGGAGCACGCCCTTTTTGATTGCTTCTTTGTCCGCAGGGTTAGGAGGAAGCTGGCTCCGATAGTGGATGTTGTTCTTGATATCCAGGATATGGACTTTGTATGTTGGTTTTTTGGGTTGGTGGAGGGAAGTGTGGCTAGGCAGAGGAAGGTGTGGATTTTTATGGCTGTTCTGAGAGAGGTGTTATGGGATGTGAGGTGTTGGGAGGTGAGAGGAAGGAGAGCTGCATCTGAAGAAGATTGTGTCAATTTGTGCTTGGCCAAGTTGTATGTTGTGCTGCTGGTGGATAGGAGGGGAATGGGAGTGGAAGAGGCGGATGAGTTTTGGAAGTGGGGAAGATGGAAGGGTGGGGGTCGGGGGATATGAGGATTGTATTGTATTTACCTTGTATATATTTTATGTGTCTTTTAATATGATATGAAAATGTGAAAATAAGTAAGAGTCTTACCTGTATGATGATCGAAGCGTAGTACTGGAAGGAATCGATGGCTGATTCTTGATGAGATGGTATTGTACGCTGGAATCTGAAGGAAAAAAAAAACAGTCAGCCAGAGATGGAGTCTGGAAGGGAGGCCTCTCCACCGAAGGACATTTACCAAACTATTTCTGCGCTCTCAAATATTGTGCAGAAGTTACAAGAGCGGGTCACTTTGGGATTTACAAGACGGCTAATTTGATCTCCCGTACATTCTGGTGGCCAAACTTGATGAACGACTGCAAGAAATATGTAAGATCTTGTATTTCATGCCTTCGGAATAAGACAGACAGAGCCAGAACTTGGGGTCTACTTGAGCCCCTTCCTGTACCTGAGAAACCATGGAGCATGATCTCCATGGATTTTATAGTAGAACTTCCCCCATCTGAAGACTTTACTACCATTTTCGTTGTGGTTGATCGTTTGACAAAAATGGCCCACTTTGTACCTCTGCAAGGAACTCCTTCTGCCCCGGAGACTGCCTCAACTTTTATCAAGGAGATTGTAAGGTTGCATGGCATCCCTGACAGCATAGTTTCTGATCGAGGGGTGCAGTTCACTTCTAGATGTTGGAGGGCCTTATGTGAAACTTTGAACATTGAACTCCGCCTCTCCACAGCTTATCACCCACAAACTAATGGACAGACTGAAAGGGTCAATCAAACCCTTGAACAGTACCTACGATGCTTTTCTTCTTTTGCACAGGATGACTGGCTATCACTTCTCCCACTCGCGGAATTTTCATACAATAATTCCACCCATTCGGCAACCAAACAGTCACCTTTTTTCGCCAATTATGGATACCATCCTTCTTTCTTGCCTGAGCTGCCTATTGATTCTTCTGTACCTGCCGTACAAGACAGGTTGAACTTCCTTAACTCCAACTACCAATTACTGCAGGATACAATCTCCAAGACCCAGGCAGATAATAAAAAGTTCTTCGACAAGAAGAGAAGAGGCAATTTGAATCTTGAACCTGGAGATAAGGTCTGGCTTTCCACAGCGAACTTGAAACTAAGTTGCCCCTCGAGGAAGCTTGGCCCAAGATTTTTGGGGCCTTTTCCAGTACCTCGCTGCCCGTCTGCTACCGAACCCGGCCACCCTTGTGATCCTGCACCAGCCTCCTGCTTGGCTTAACGCGGTCTCCAGTGCCTGTGCTAGCTGTCCATCCTACCAGCTTTCCTGAGTCCAGTTCCTTACCAGATGCTCTGCCTGCATCTCCACGTCTGCAACTCAGCTGACAAGTTCTGCACGCAACTACAGGCTCTCATGTAACTCCTCACCCTAGGTCTGTCCCATCCTCAGTGGGGCTTGGGTTGGAGATACAAGGAAGGCCGACCTCGTCATTCCAGACTCCTACCAGGTACGTGACAGTACCAGTCAGCCAGAGATGGAGTCTGGAAGGGAGGCCTCTCCACCGAAGGACATTTACCAAACTATTTCTGCGCTCTCAAATGTTGTGCAGAAGTTACAAGAGCGGGTCACTTTGGGATTCACAAGACGGCTAATTTGATCTCCCGTACATTCTGGTGGCCAAACTTGATGAACGACTGCAAGAAATATGTAAGATCTTGTATTTCATGCCTTCGGAATAAGACAGACAGAGCCAGAACTTGGGGTCTACTTGAGCCCCTGCCTGTACCTGAGAAACCATGGAGCATGATCTCCATGGATTTTATAGTAGAACTTCCCCCATCTGAAGACTTTACTACCATTTTCGTTGTGGTTGATCGTTTGACCAAAATGGCCCACTTTGTACCTCTGCAAGGAACTCCTTCTGCCCCGGAGACCGCCTCAACTTTTATCAAGGAGATTGTAAGGTTGCATGGCATCCCTGACAGCATAGTTTCTGATCGAGGGGTGCAGTTCACTTCTAGATTTTGGAGGGCCTTATGTGAAACTTTGAACATTGAACTCCGCCTCTCCACAGCTTATCACCCACAAACTAATGGACAGACTGAAAGGGTCAATCAAACCCTTGAACAGTACCTACGATGCTTTTCTTCTTTTGCACAGGATGACTGGCTATCACTTCTCCCACTCGCGGAATTTTCATACAATAATTCCACCCATTCGGTAACCAAACAGTCACCTTTTTTCGCCAATTATGGATACCATCCTTCTTTCTTGCCTGAGCTGCCTATTGATTCTTCTGTACCTGCCGTACAAGACAGGTTGAACTTCCTTAACTCCAACTACCAATTACTGCAGGTCCCAGAATAGTTCAGAATTGCCGTCCTAGGGCGATGTCATGGTCATCCCCTAGCGGGTCACTTTGGGATTCACAAGACGGCTAATTTGATCTCCCGTACATTCTGGTGGCCAAACTTGATGAACGACTGCAAGAAATATGTAAGATCTTGTATTTCATGCCTTCGGAATAAGACAGACAGAGCCAGAACTTGGGGTCTACTTGAGCCCCTTCCTGTACCTGAGAAACCATGGAGCATGATCTCCATGGATTTTATAGTAGAACTTCCCCCATCTGAAGACTTCACTACCATTTTCGTTGTGGTTGATCGTTTGACCAAAATGGCCCACTTTGTACCTCTGCAAGGAACTCCTTCTGCCCCGGAGACTGCCTCAACTTTTATCAAGGAGATTGTAAGGTTGCATGGCATCCCTAACAGCATAGTTTCTGATCGAGGGGTGCAGTTCACTTCTAGATTTTGGAGGGCCTTATGTGAAACTTTGAACTCCGCCTCTCCACAGCTTATCACCCACAAACTAATGGACAGACTGAAAGGGTCAATCAAACCCTTGAACAGTACCTACGATGCTTTTCTTCTTTTGCACAGGATGACTGGCTATCACTTCTCCCACTCGCGGAATTTTCATACAATAATTCCACCCATTCGGCAACCAAACAGTCACCTTTTTTCGCCAATTATGGATACCATCCTTCTTTCTTGCCTGAGCTGCCTATTGATTCTTCTGTACCTGCCGTACAAGACAGGTTGAACTTCCTTAACTCCAACTACCAATTACTGCAGGATACAATCTCCAAGACCCAGGCAGATAATAAAAAGTTCTTCGACAAGAAGAGAAGAGGCAATTTGAATCTTGAACCTTTTCCAGTACCTCGCTGCCCGTCTGCTACCGAACCCGGCCACCCTTGTGATCCTGCACCAGCCTCCTGCTTGGCTTAACGCTGTCTCCAGTGCCTGTGCTAGCTGTCCATCCTACCAGCTTTCCTAAGTCCAGTTCCTTACCAGATGCTCTGCCTGCATCTCCACGTCTGCAACTCAGCTGACAAGTTCTGCACGCAACTACAGGCTCTCGTGTAACTCCTCACCCTAGGTCTGTCCCATCCTCAGTGGGGCTTGGGTTGGAGATACAAGGGAGGCCGACCTCGTCATTCCAGACTCCTACCAGGTACGTGACAGTACCAGCCAGCCAGAGATGGAGTCTGGAAGGGAGGCCTCTCCACCGAAGGACATTTACCAAACTATTTCTGCGCTCTCAAATATTGTGCAGAAGTTACAAGAGCGGGTCACTTTGGGATTCACAAGACGGCTAATTTGATCTCCCGTACATTCTGGTGGCCAAACTTGATGAACGACTGCAAGAAATATGTAAGATCTTGTATTTCATGCCTTCGGAATAAGACAGACAGAGCCAGAACTTGGGGTCTACTTGAGCCCCTTCCTGTACCTGAGAAACCATGGAGCATGATCTCCATGGATTTTATAGTAGAACTTCCCCCATCTGAAGACTTTACTACCATTTTTGTTGTGGTTGATCGTTTGACCAAAATGGCCCACTTTGTACCTCTGCAAGGAACTCCTTCTGCCCCGGAGACTGCCTCAACTTTTATCAAGGAGATTGTAAGGTTGCATGGCATCCCTGACAGCATAGTTTCTGATCGAGGGGTGCAGTTCACTTCTAGATTTTGGAGGGCCTTATGTGAAACTTTGAACATTGAACTCCGCCTCTCCACAGCTTATCACCCACAAACTAATGGACAGATTGAAAGGGTCAATCAAACCCTTGAACAGTACCTACGATGCTTTTCTTCTTTTGCACAGGATGACTGGCTATCACTTCTCCCACTCGCGGAATTTTCATACAATAATTCCACCCATTCGGCAACCAAACAGTCACCTTTTTTCGCCAATTATGGATACCATCCTTCTTTCTTGCCTGAGCTGCCTATTGATTCTTCTGTACCTGCCGTACAAGACAGGTTGAACTTCCTTAACTCCAACTACCAATTACTGCAGGATACAATCTCCAAGACCCAGGCAGATAATAAAAAGTTCTTCGACAAGAAGAGAAGAGGCAATTTGAATCTTGAACCTGGAGATAAGGTCTGGCTTTCCACAGCGAACTTGAAACTAAGTTACCCCTCGAGGAAGCTTGGCCCAAGATTTTTGGGGCCTTTTCCAGTACCTCGCTGCCCGTCTGCTACCGAACCCGGCCACCCTTGTGATCCTGCACCAGCCTCCTGCTTGGCTTAACGCTGTCTCCAGTGCCTGTGCTAGCTGTCCATCCTACCAGCTTTCCTGAGTCCAGTTCCTTACCAGATGCTCTGCCTGCATCTCCACGTCTGCAACTCAGCTGACAAGTTCTGCACGCAACTACAGGCTCTCGTGTAATTCCTCACCCTAGGTCTGTCCCATCCTCAGTGGGGCTTGGGTTGGAGATACAAGGGAGGCCGACCTCGTCATTCCAGACTCCTACCAGGTACGTGACAGTACCAGTCAGCCAGAGATGGAGTCTGGAAGGGAGGCCTCTCCACCGAAGGACATTTACCAAACTATTTCTGTGCTCTCAAATATTGTGCAGAATTTACAAGAGCGGGTCACTTTGGGATTCACAAGACGGCTAATTTGATCTCCCGTACATTCTGGTGGCCAAACTTGATGAACGACTGCAAGAAATATGTAAGATCTTGTATTTCATGCCTTCGGAATAAGACAGACAGAGCCAGAACTTGGGGTCTACTTGAGCCCCTTCCTGTACCTGAGAAACCATGGAGCATGATCTCCATGGATTTTATAGTAGAACTTCCCCCATCTGAAGACTTTACTACCATTTTCGTTGTGGTTGATCGTTTGACCAAAATGGCCCACTTTGTACCTCTGCAAGGAACTCCTTCTGCCCCGGAGACTGCCTCAACTTTTATCAAGGAGATTGTAAGGTTGCATGGCATCCCTGACAGCATAGTTTCTGATCGAGGGGTGCAGTTCACTTTTAGATTTTGGAGGGCCTTATGTGAAACTTTGAACATTGAACTCCGCCTCTCCACAGCTTATCACCCACAAACTAATGGACAGATTGAAAGGGTCAATCAAACCCTTGAACAGTACCTACGATGCTTTTCTTCTTTTGCACAGGATGACTGGCTATCACTTCTCCCACTCGCGGAATTTTCATACAATAATTCCACCCATTCGGTAACCAGTCACCTTTTTTCGCCAATTATGGATACCATCCTTCTTTCTTGCCTGAGCTGCCTATTGATTCTTCTGTACCTGCCGTACAAGACAGGTTGAACTTCCTTAACTCCAACTACCAATTACTGCAGGTCCCAGAACAGTTCAAAGTTGCCGTCCTAGGGCGATGTCATGATCATCCCCTAGCGGGTCACTTTGGGATTCACAAGACGGCTAATTTGATCTCCCGTACATTCTGGTGGCCAAACTTGATGAACGACTGCAAGAAATATGTAAGATCTTGTATTTCATGCCTTCGGAATAAGACAGACAGAGCCAGAACTTTGGGTCTACTTGAGCCCCTTCCTGTACCTGAGAAACCATGGAGCATGATCTCCATGGATTTTATAGTAGAACTTCCCCCATCTGAAGACTTCACTACCATTTTCGTTGTGGTTGATCGTTTGACCAAAATGGCCCACTTTGTACCTCTGCAAGGAACTCCTTCTGCCCCGGAGACTGCCTCAACTTTTATCAAGGAGATTGTAAGGTTGCATGGCATCCCTGATAGCATAGTTTCTGATCGAGGGGTGCAGTTCACTTCTAGATTTTGGAGGGCCTTATGTGAAACTTTGAACATTGAACTCCGCCTCTCCACAGCTTATCACCCACAAACTAATGGACAGACTGAAAGGGTCAATCAAACCCTTGAACAGTACCTACGATGCTTTTCTTCTTTTGCACAGGATGACTGGCTATCACTTCTCCCACTCGCGGAATTTTCATACAATAATTCCACCCATTCGGTAACCAGTCACCTTTTTTCGCCAATTATGGATACCATCCTTCTTTCTTGCCTGAGCTGCCTATTGATTCTTCTGTACCTGCCGTACAAGACAGGTTGAACTTCCTTAACTCCAACTACCAATTACTGCAGGTCCCAGAACAGTTCAGAGTTGCCGTCCTAGGGCGATGTCATGATCATCCCCTAGCGGGTCACTTTGGGATTCACAAGACGGCTAATTTGATCTCCCGTACATTCTGGTGGCCAAACTTGATGAACGACTGCAAGAAATATGTAAGATCTTGTATTTCATGCCTTCGGAATAAGACAGACAGAGCCAGAACTTGGGGTCTACTTGAGCCCCTTCCTGTACCTGAGAAACCATGGAGCATGATCTCCATGGATTTTATAGTAGAACTTCCCCCATCTGAAGACTTCACTACCATTTTCGTTGTGGTTGATCGTTTGACCAAAATGGCCCACTTTGTACCTCTGCAAGGAACTCCTTCTGCCCCGGAGACTGCCTCAACTTTTATCAAGGAGATTGTAAGGTTGCATGGCATCCCTGACAGCATAGTTTCTGATCGAGGGGTGCAGTTCACTTCTAGATTTTGGAGGGCCTTATGTGAAACTTTGAACATTGAACTCCGCCTCTCCACAGCTTATCACCCACAAACTAATGGACAGACTGAAAGGGTCAATCAAACCCTTGAACAGTACCTACGATGCTTTTCTTCTTTTGCACAGGATGACTGGCTATCACTTCTCCCACTCGCGGAATTTTCATACAATAATTCCACCCATTCGGCAACCAAACAGTCACCTTTTTTCGCCAATTATGGATACCATCCTTCTTTCTTGCCTGAGCTGCCTATTGATTCTTCTGTACCTGCCGTACAAGACAGGTTGAACTTCCTTAACTCCAACTACCAATTACTGCAGGTCCCAGAACAGTTCAGAGTTGCCGTCCTAAGGCGATGTCATGATCATCCCCTAGCGGGTCACTTTGGGATTCACAAGACGGCTAATTTGATCTCCCGTACATTCTGGTGGCCAAACTTGATGAACGACTGCAAGAAATATGTAAGATCTTGTATTTCATGCCTTCGGAATAAGACAGACAGAGCCAGAACTTGGGGTCTACTTGAGCCCCTTCCTGTACCTGAGAAACCATGGAGCATGATCTCCATGGATTTTATAGTAGAACTTCCCCCATCTGAAGACTTTACTACCATTTTTGTTGTGGTTGATCGTTTGACCAAAATGGCCCACTTTGTACCTCTGCAAGGAACTCCTTCTGCCCCGGAGACTGCCTCAACTTTTATCAAGGAGATTGTAAGGTTGCATCTCATCCCTAACAGCATAGTTTCTGATCGAGGGGTGCAGTTCACTTCTAGATTTTGGAGGGCCTTATGTGAAACTTTGAACATTGAACTCCGCCTCTCCACAGCTTATCACCCACAAACTAATGGACAGACTGAAAGGGTCAATCAAAACCTTGAACAGTACCTACGATGCTTTTCTTCTTTTGCACAGGATGACTGGCTATCACTTCTCCCACTCGCGGAATTTTCATAAATAATTCCACCCATTCGGCAACCAAACAGTCACCTTTTTTCGCCAATTATGGATACCATCCTTCTTTCTTGCCTGAGCTGCCTATTGATTCTTCTGTACCTGCCGTACAAGACAGGTTGAACTTCCTTAACTCCAACTACCAATTACTGCAGGATACAATCTCCAAGACCCAGGCAGATAATAAAAAGTTCTTCGACAAGAAGAGAAGAGGCAATTTGAATCTTGAACCTGGAGATAAGGTCTGGCTTTCCACAGCGAACTTGAAACTAAGTTGCCCCTCGAGGAAGCTTGGCCCAAGATTTTTGGGGCCTTTTCCAGTACCTCGCTGCCCGTCTGCTACCGAACCCGGCCACCCTTGTGATCCTGCACCAGCCTCCTGCTTGGCTTAACGCTGTCTCCAGTGCCTGTGCTAGCTGTCCATCCTACCAGCTTTCCTGAGTCCAGTTCCTTACCAGATGCTCTGCCTGCATCTCCACGTCTGCAACTCAGCTGACAAGTTCTGCACGCAACTACAGGCTCTCATGTAACTCCTCACCCTAGTTCTGTCCCATTCTCAGTGGGGCTTGGGTTGGAGATACAAGGGAGGCCGACCTCGTCATTCCAGACTTCTACCAGGTACGTGACAGTACCAGTCAGCCAGAGATGGAGTCTGGAAGGGAGGCCTCTCCACCGAAGGACATTTACCAAACTATTTCTGCGCTCTCAAATATTGTGCAGAAGTTACAAGAGCGGGTCACTTTGGGATTCACAAGACGGCTAATTTGATCTCCCGTACATTCTGGTGGCCAAACTTGATGAACGACTGCAAGAAATATGTAAGATCTTGTATTTCATGCCTTCGGAATAAGACAGACAGAGCCAGAACTTGGGGTCTACTTGAGCCCCTTCCTGTACCTGAGAAACCATGGAGCATGATCTCCATGGATTTTATAGTAGAACTTCCCCCATCTGAAGACTTTACTACCATTTTCGTTGTGGTTGATCGTTTGACCAAAATGGCCCACTTTGTACCTCTGCAAGGAACTCCTTCTGCCCCGGAGACTGCCTCAACTTTTATCAAGGAGATTGTAAGGTTGCATGGCATCCCTGACAGCATAGTTTCTGATCGAGGGGTGCAGTTCACTTCTAGATTTTGGAGGGCCTTATGTGAAACTTTGAACATTGAACTCCGCCTCTCCACAGCTTATCACCCACAAACTAATGGACAGACTGAAAGGGTCAATCAAACCCTTGAACAGTACCTACGATGCTTTTCTTCTTTTGCACAGGATGACTGGCTATCACTTCTCCCACTCGCGGAATTTTCATACAATAATTCCACCCATTCGGTAACCAAACAGTCACCTTTTTTCGCCAATTATGGATACCATCCTTCTTTCTTGCCTGAGCTGCCTATTGATTCTTCTGTACCTGCCGTACAAGACAGGTTGAACTTCCTTAACTCCAACTACCAATTACTGCAGGTCCCAGAACAGTTCAGAGTTGCCGTCCTGGGGCGATGTCATGATCATCCCCTAGCGGGTCACTTTGGGATTCACAAGACGGCTAATTTGATCTCCCGTACATTCTGGTGGCCAAACTTGATGAACGACTGCAAGAAATATGTAAGATCTTGTATTTCATGCCTTCGGAATAAGACAGACAGAGCCAGAACTTGGGGTCTACTTGAGCCCCTTCCTGTACCTGAGAAACCATGGAGCATGATCTCCATGGATTTTATAGTAGAACTTCCCCCATCTGAAGACTTCACTACCATTTTCGTTGTGGTTGATCGTTTGACCAAAATGGCCCACTTTGTACCTCTGCAAGGAACTCCTTCTGCCCCGGAGACTGCCTCAACTTTTATCAAGGAGATTGTAAGGTTGCATGGCATCCCTGACAGCATAGTTTCTGATCGAGGGGTGCAGTTCACTTCTAGATTTTGGAGGGCCTTATGTGAAACTTTGAACATTGAACTCCACCTCTCCACAGCTTATCACCCACAAACTAATGGACAGACTGAAAGGGTCAATCAAACCCTTGAACAGTACCTACGATGCTTTTCTTCTTTTGCACAGGATGACTGGCTATCACTTCTCCCACTCGCGGAATTTTCATACAATAATTCCACCCATTCGGCAACCAGTCACCTTTTTTCTCCAATTATGGATACCATCCTTCTTTCTTGCCTGAGCTGCCTATTGATTCTTCTGTACCTGCCGTACAAGACAGGTTGAACTTCCTTAACTCCAACTACCAATTACTGCAGGATACAATCTCCAAGACCCAGGCAGATAATAAAAAGTTCTTCGACAAGAAGAGAAGAGGCAATTTTAATCTTGAACCTGGAGATAAGGTCTGGCTGTCCACAGCGAACTTGAAACTAAGTTGCCCCTCGAGGAAGCTTGGCCCAAGATTTTTGGGGCCTTTTCCAGTACCTCGCTGCCCGTCTGCTACCGAACCCGGCCACCCTTGTGATCCTGCACCAGCCTCCTGCTTGGCTTAACGCTGTCTCCAGTGCCTGTGCTAGCTGTCCATCCTACCAGCTTTCCTGAGTCCATTTCCTTACCAGATGCTCTGCCTGCATCTCCACGTCTGCAACTCAGCTGACAAGTTCTGCACGCAACTACAGGCTCTCGTGTAACTCCTCACCCTAGGTCCGTCCCATTCTCAGTGGGGCTTGGGTTGGAGATACAAGGGAGGCCGACCTCGTCATTCCAGACTCCTACCAGGTACGTGACAGTACCAGTCAGCCAGAGATGGAGTCTGGAAGGGAGGCCTCTCCACCGAAGGACATTTACCAAACTATTTCTGCGCTCTCAAATATTGTGCAGAAGTTACAAGAGCGGGTCACTTTGGGATTCACAAGACGGCTAATTTGATCTCCCGTACATTCTGGTGTCCAAACTTGATGAACGACTGCAAGAAATATGTAAGATCTTGTATTTCATGCCTTCGGAATAAGACAGACAGAGCCAGAACTTGGGGTCTACTTGAGCCCCTTCCTGTACCTGAGAAACCATGGAGCATGATCTCCATGGATTTTATAGTAGAACTTCCCCCATCTGAAGACTTTACTACCATTTTCGTTGTGGTTGATCGTTTGACCAAAATGGCCCACTTTGTACCTCTGCAAGGAACTCCTTCTGCCCCGGAGACTGCCTCAACTTTTATCAAGGAGATTGTAAGGTTGCATGGCATCCCTGACAGCATAGTTTCTGATCGAGGGGTGCAGTTCACTTCTAGATTTTGGAGGGCATTATGTGAAACTTTGAACATTGAACTCCGCCTCTCCACAGCTTATCACCCACAAACTAATGGACAGACTGAAAGGGTCAATCAAACCCTTGAACAGTACCTACGATGCTTTTCTTCTTTTGCACAGGATGACTGGCTATCACTTCTCCCACTCGCGGAATTTTCATACAATAATTCCACCCATTCGGTAACCAAACAGTCACCTTTTTTCGCCAATTATGCATACCATCCTTCTTTCTTGCCTGAGCTGCCTATTGATTCTTCTGTACCTGCCGTACAAGACAGGTTGAACTTCCTTAACTCCAACTACCAATTACTGCAGGTCCCAGAACAGTTCAGAGTTTCCGTCCTAGGGCGATGTCATGATCATCCCCTAGCGGGTCACTTTGGGATTCACAAGACGGCTAATTTGATCTCCCGTACATTCTGGTGGCCAAACTTGATGAACGACTGCAAGAAATATGTAAGATCTTGTATTTCATGCCTTCGGAATAAGACAGACAGAGCCAGAACTTGGGGTCTACTTGAGCCCCTTCCTGTACCTGAGAAACCATGGAGGATGATCTCCATGGATTTTATAGTAGAACTTCCCCCATCTGAAGACTTCACTACCATTTTCGTTGTGGTTGATCGTTTGACCAAAATGGCCCACTTTGTACCTCTGCAAGGAACTCTTTCTGCCCCGGAGACTGCCTCAACTTTTATCAAGGAGATTGTAAGGTTGCATGGCATCCCTGACAGCATAGTTTCTGATCGAGGGGTGCAGTTCACTTCTAGATTTTGGAGGGCCTTATGTGAAACTTTGAACATTGAACTCCGCCTCTCCACAGCTTATCACCCACAAACTAATGGACAGACTGAAAGGGTCAATCAAACCCTTGAACAGTACCTACGATGCTTTTCTTCTTTTGCGCAGGATGACTGGCTATCACTTCTCCCACTCGCGGAATTTTCATACAATAATTCCACCCATTCGGCAACCAAACAGTCACCTTTTTTTGCCAATTATGGATACCATCCTTCTTTCTTGCCTGAGCTGCCTATTGATTCTTCTGTACCTGCCGTACAAGACAGGTTGAACTTCCTTAACTCCAACTACCAATTACTGCAGGATACAATCTCCAAGACCCAGGCAGATAATAAAAAGTTCTTCGACAAGAAGAGAAGAGGCAATTTGAATCTTGAACCTTTTCCAGTACCTCGCTGCCCGTCTGCTACCGAACCCGGCCACCCTTGTGATCCTGCACCAGCCTCCTGCTTGGCTTAACGCTGTCTCCAGTGCCTGTGCTAGCTGTCCATCCTACCAGCTTTCCTGAGTCCAGTTCCTTACCAGATGCTCTGCCTGCATCTCCACGTCTGCAACTCAGCTGACAAGTTCTGCACGCAACTACAGGCACTCGTGTAACTCCTCACCCTAGGTCTGTCCCATCCTCAGTGGGGCTTGGGTTGGAGATACAAGGAAGGCCGACCTCGTCATTCCAGACTCCTACCAGGTACGTGACAGTACCAGTCAGCCAGAGATGGAGTCTGGAAGGGAGGCCTCTCCACCGAAGGACATTTACCAAACTATTTCTGCGCTCTCAAATATTGTGCAGAAGTTACAAGAGCGGGTCACTTTGGGATTCACAAGACGGCTAATTTGATCTCCCGTACATTCTGGTGGCCAAATTTGATGAACGACTACAAGAAATATGTAAGATCTTGTATTTCATGCCTTCGGAATAAGACAGACAGAGCCAGAACTTGGGGTCTACTTGAGCCCCTTCCTGTACCTGAGAAACCATGGAGCATGATCTCCATGGATTTTATAGTAGAACTTCCCCCATCTGAAGACTTCACTACCATTTTCGTTGTGGTTGATCGTTTGACCAAAATGGCCCACTTTGTACCTCTGCAAGGAACTCCTTCTGCCCCGGAGACTGCCTCAACTTTTATCAAGGAGATTGTAAGGTTGCATGGCATCCCTGACAGCATAGTTTCTGATCGAGGGGTGCAGTTCACTTCTAGATTTTGGAGGGCCTTATGTGAAACTTTGAACATTGAACTCCGCCTCTCCACAGCTTATCACCCACAAACTAATGGACAGACTGAAAGGGTCAATCAAACCCTTGAACAGTACCTACGATGCTTTTCTTCTTTTGCACAGGATGACTGGCTATCACTTCTCCCACTCGCGGAATTTTCATACAATAATTCCACCCATTCGGCAACCAAACAGTCACCTTTTTTCGCCAATTATGGATACCATCCTTCTTTCTTGCCTGAGCTGCCTATTGATTCTTCTGTACCTGCCGTACAAGACAGGTTGAACTTCCTTAACTCCAACTACCAATTACTGCAGGATACAATCTCCAAGACCCAGGCAGATAATAAAAAGTTCTTCGACAAGAAGAGAAGAGGCAATTTGAATCTTGAACCTTTTCCAGTACCTCGCTGCCCATGTCACGTACCTGACGGTGACGAGCCCGGTTAGCAGAGGGAGGCCTCCCTTACGGCTCCCACCGGCGGCCCCTGGTGATATAACAGGAAGCACGGAGGTGGAAGGGGTACGAGTGCCTGGCAGGATCAAGAACTACCGCAGGTGATCAGGAACCAGCATGTGAGAAGGCAGGAACCAGGAACTACAGCAGGTGAGTGGACAGGAACCAGGAACTACAGCAGGTGAGTAGACAGGAAGACTGGAACCACTGGGCAGCAGCAGATGAACAGGAACCAGCAGATGAGCAGACAGGAACCAGCAGATGAGCAGACAGGAACCAGGAACTCAGCAGATGACCCGGACCGGGAGGCACAGCAGGTAGACTGGAACCACTGGGCAGCAGCAGGTGAACAGGAACCAGCAGATGAGCAGACAGGAACCAGCAGATGAGCAGACAGGAACTAGCAGATGAGCAGACAGGAACCAGGAACTCAGCAGATGACCCGGACCGGGAGGCACAGCAGGTAAACTGGAACCACTAGGCAGCAGCAGGTGAACAGGAACCAGCAGATGAGCAGACAGGAACCAGCAGATGAGCAGACAGGAACCAGCAGATGAGCAGACAGGAACCAGGAACTCAGCAGATGACCCGGACCGGGAGGCACAGCAGGTAAACTGGAACCACTAGGCAGCAGCAGGTGAACAAGAGCCAAGGTCAGGCAGGATCGTCAGACAAGCCGGGGTCGGGTAAACTGGCAGGCAGCGAGGCACAAAAGGATCAGGCAATACCGAAGTCAGAAAACAGGCCGATGGTCAGGTACAGGCAGATAGCAGGAGGGTCACAGGAAGCCGGGTCAGATACAGGTAAACAAGGCAGATCAGGTCACTTGGGATAAACGCTGTAGAGCAGACAGCAGGGACTGTCTGCAAGTGAGGAATTTAAATAGCCCTTCGGGCGTCACCTGCGGGGGCGGGAACCAGGAAGTCCAGGGCGTCTGTTCCTGACAGGGTTTCCATGACATGGCCCCCCCCCAAGGGGCAGCCTCCGGATGCCCCTAGGAGCAAACTTCTCGGGGTGAGACCTCCTGAAGGCTTGTATCAGGTCTTTGGCGTGAATGTTCTCTTCGGGTTCCCAGGAGTTCTCCTCTGGTCCGTAACCCTTCCATTTTATTAAAAATTGACTCTGGCTATTTCTTCTTCGTGCGTCTAAAATAGCTTCTACCTCGAATTCCTGTTCCCCGTCTATGATGACGGGATCAGGGCGAGTCGGGGTCCGACCTGGGAATGGGTTGGAGACTGACGGTTTCAATAGAGAAACATGAAAAACAGGGTGGACCCTCAGGGAGTCGGGGAGCTCCAGCTCGTAGGCCACCTCATTGATTTTCCTTTTGATAGGAAAAGGCCCTAGAAACTTGGGGCCCAATTTCTTGGACGGGCAAGCCAATCTTAGATTGATGGTGGAAAGCCATACTTGGTCGCCCGGTGCCAGCGCTAATTCACCCCGTCTCCTCCTGTCGTAGACCGTCTTGTTATACTCCTGAGTTCTTGCCATGGCTTCGCGTAGAAGCTGGTTGTTAGAGGAGAAGAAATTCACTTTTTCCAGAACTGCGGGCACTGAGCACTCAGGGAGAGAGTTGGGCAGAAATGTGGGGTGAAACCCGAAGTTCGCAAAAAATGGGGTCTGGTTAGTTGCGGAGTGGATGGAGTTATTGTAGGAGAACTCCGCTAGCGGAAGCAGGGAGAGCCAGTCATTCTGAGCAAAGGAGGAGAAACAACGCAAATATTGCTCGAGGGTCTGATTTGTTCTCTCAGTCTGTCCGTTGGTTTGAGGGTGGTAAGCCGAAGAGAATGATAGCTCTATTCCCAGAGTCTTGCAGAGGGACCTCCAGAACCGGGAGGTAAATTGTACCCCCCGATCGGAGACTATATTAGCAGGTACCCCGTGGAGCCTGACGACTTCTTTAATGAACATTTGTGCAGTTTCCGGGGCCGAGGGGGTCCCTCTCATAGGAACAAAATGTGCCATCTTGGACAGACGGTCCACAATCACAAAGATGGTGGTGTGATTCTCAGCCGGGGGGAGTTCAACTATGAAGTCGATAGAAAGCATTTTCCACGGTCTCTCTGGAACGGGTAAGGGCTTCAGTAGTCCCCAGGCTTTGGATCTGGACCCTTTATTCCGGGTACATGTAGTACAGGACTCCACGAACCTCCTGCAATCCTCGCGTAGTCGAGGCCACCAGAAGGTACGTTGTACCAACTCAGTGGTCTTAGCCACGCCAAAGTGCCCAGCAAGGGCATGATCGTGGCAGAGCTCTAGCACGGTTATCTTTAGTTCTTCTGGTATGAATATCCTGTCTTGGTGCCAGAGTAATCCATCCTTGGTTTGCAGATCCAGTTCAGGAGAGGGTTCCTGTCTAGTGGTGGCTTGTCTGATCCGGGAGAGTAGGTCCTCCTGAAGTAGGAGAAAATTCCCAGGAGCGAGGATTGTATCGGGTGAGGAAAGTTCTTTGGATCCATGAAACATTCGGGACAAGGCGTCAGGTTTAGTGTTCTTGGCACCGGGGCGGTATGTCACATGGAAGGAGAACCGGGAAAAAAACAGGGCCCATCTGGCTTGTCGTGGTTTTAGTCTTTTTGCAGTTTTCAGGTACTCTAAGTTCTTATGGTCGGTGAATACTAAGATCGGGTGAGCAGCACCTTCAAGTAAGTACCTCCATTCTTCCAGGGCGGACTTAATCGCCAAGAGTTCCCGGTCTCCCACGTCATAGTTCTTTTCTGCCGCAGATAATTTGCGAGAAAAGAAAGCCACCGGATGAAGCAAAGCCTTGGTTCCTTGCCTCTGTGACAATATTGCCCCTACTGCAACCTCAGAAGCATCTACCTCAAGTACAAATGGTAGGGAGGAATCTGGGTGTTTTAAGATGGATGCAGAGGTGAAGAGCCCTTTGAGATCCTCAAAGGCCTTTTGGGCCTCAGGGGACCAGTGGAAGCGGGTACCTTGCTTGGTTAGCTGAGTAATGGGTGCAATGATGGCGGAGAACCCCCGGATGAATTTACGATAAAAGTTGGCGAATCCAACGAACCGTTGGATTCCCTTCTTATCCACTGGCGCTGGCCAGTCCAAGATTGCGGTGATCTTCTGTGGGTCCATCCTGATGCCTTCGCCAGAGATGATTAATCCCAGAAATGCTATGCTCTCCCGCTCAAACTCGCATTTCTCAGCCTTTGCATATAGTTTATGCTGCCGAAGCCGGTCTAACACACTTCTGACATGCCTGCGATGAGAGTCAAGGGAGGAAGAGAAGATTAGTATGTCATCTAAATAAGCAATCACAAAGAGATCTAAAAAGTCCCGAAGAACATCATTAATTAAATACTGGAAGGTGGCAGGGGCATTGCACAGCCCGAAGGGCATCACTAAATATTCGAAATGTCCGAACCGGGAGCGGAAGGCGGTTTTCCACTCATCGCCCTCCTTGATTCGGACCAGGTTATAGGCTCCCCGGAGGTCAAGCTTAGTGAAAATAACGGCAGCTCCCAATCTTTGGAACAACTCTGGTACCAGAGGAAGAGGATAACGATTTTTAATGGTGACCTTATTTAGTTCCGCGGTAGTCCACACATGGCCTGAGGGTATGGTCCTTCTTTTCTACAAAGAAAATACCTGCGCCTGCTGGCGACGTAGAGGGGCGAATGAACCCCTTTAAAAGGTTCTCATCGATGTAGTCCTTCAGGGCCCCCTGTTCCACCTCCGTTAAAGGGAAAACCCTACCGAAAGGAATAGCTGCTCCGGGAAGTAGATCAATGGGGCAGTCGTAGGCTCGGTGGGGTGGTAGTGTCTCTGCCCCCTGTTTACTAAACACATCGAGAAAGTCCAGGTAAGCGTCAGGGATGGCCTGACGTATTCCGGCCTCAGTGTCGGTACACATTAAGGTGGCAGGCCCAGGGGGTTTGTGTGAGCCACAGGACCGTTGGCAGTAGGAGGAAGGAAATGTGATCACCCCCGTGACCCAGTTAATGGTAGGATTATGGGCTTGTAGCCAGGGCATACCGAGAATTATGGGGAACAGTGGAGAGGAGATAATAGCCAGCCGGAGATATTCTCGGTGCACCCCGGTAGAGGAGAAGACAGTGACAGGTAGGGGAGCCGTCTCTTCGACCACGGGCCCCGACTTGATAAGGGACCCATCAGCCAGGTGAACCCGTAGTCCATGGGTCTTGGGAAGTAGAGGAATAAGTTGAGTACGGGCAAAAGTTGAGTCCATGAAGCAACTACAAGCCCCAGAGTCAATAATTGCGACGACTTGCAGGGTCCTTCCTGGGAGCTGCAGGGAGATAGAAAGAGCGAAGTGAGAGGAGGATTTAGTCTGAGGGTTGATCACAGCAGGGAATACTGACAAGCCCTTACGGAACTTCAGGGGACAGTTCCTAACAAAGTGACCGGGCTCCCCGCAGTACAGGCACAGGTTGTGCGCGCGTCGGCGTTGGCGTTCCTCCGGAGTAAGGGAAGGGCGGAGGACCCCAAGCTGCATGGGTTCAGGAGCATCGTACGAGGGGGTCAAGGGTGCTGCAGAAGCTGGGTGCGGATGACTGGGGACCCGGGGAAGCATCCAGGTCGGCCGGGTGAAGCCCGTGGCCCTCTCAACCCTCCGTTCCCTCAGGCGTCGGTCGATCTGAATTGTCAGATCGATCAGTAGGTTCAAATTTTCTGGTATTCCTACCCTAGCCAGTTCGTCCTTCAATGGGTCAGAAAGGCCTATGCGAAACTGGTGACGGAGGGCAGCGTCATTCCAGCTGGTGTCTGCGCTCCAGCGCCTGAATTCAGCTACATAATCTTCCGCTGCTCTGCGTCCCTGCTGAAGGGTCCGCAGGGCGTTCTCTGCAGTGACCGAGAGCTGAGGGTCCTCGTACAATTGGGCAATGGCGTCAAAAAAAAGTGTAAGGCTGTCCAAGGACGCATCTTTGCGTTCTAGCAGGCGGTGGGCCCAGTTCTGTGGGTCTCCGGAAAGCAGCGAAATTACAAAGCCCACCTTGGTAGCTTCTAAGGAAAAGGTGCGGGGCTGTAAGGCAAAGTACAACTCACAAGAGTTCCGGAAAGCCCTGAACTTGCTCCGATCCCCGGAGAATCTTTCGGGTGTAGGGACCCTGGGTTCAGGGGGAAGCATGACCACCGTGGGCGCAGCTCCTGCCCCGGCGGAAGAAGTGGAGGCACGTGGACCCCCTTGAGCTCCATCGGGGTTGGTGAGGGCCCGCACTTGTCCTTCCAGGTGAGTGTAGCCTTGCTGGAGGCTCTTAACGGCCTCGGTCAGTCCCGCCAGGTGTCGGCATAGTTCCTCCATAGGTGAGGCTCCCTGCTCGGGCTCAGACATGGCTGTCTGCTACTGTCATGTACCTGACGGTGACGAGCCCGGTTAGCAGAGGGAGGCCTCCCTTACGGCTCCCACCGGCGGCCCCTGGTGATATAACAGGAAGCACGGAGGTGGAAGGGGTACGAGTGCCTGGCAGGATCAAGAACTACCGCAGGTGATCAGGAACCAGCATGTGAGGAGGCAGGAACCAGGAACTACAGCAGGTGAGTGGACAGGAACCAGGAACTACAGCAGGTGAGTAGACAGGAACCAGGAACTCAGAAGATGACCTGGACCGGGAGGCACAGCAGGTAGACTGGAACCACTGGGCAGCAGCAGATGAACAGGAACCAGCAGATGAGCAGACAGGAACCAGCAGATGAGCAGACAGGAACCAGGAACTCAGCAGATGACCCGGACCGGTAGGCACAGCAGGTAGACTGGAACCACTGGGCAGCAGCAGGTGAACAGGAACCAGCAGATGAGCAGACAGGAACCAGCAGATGAGCAGACAGGAACCAGGAACTCAGCAGATGACCCGGACCGGGAGGCACAGCAGGTAAACTGGAACCACTAGGCAGCAGCAGGTGAACAGGAACCAGCAGATGAGCAGACAGGAACCAGCAGATGAGCAGACAGGAACCAGCAGATGAGCAGACAGGAACCAGGAACTCAGCAGATGACCCGGACCGGGAGGCACAGCAGGTAAACTGGAACCACTAGGCAGCAGCAGGTGAACAAGAGCCAAGGTCAGGCAGGATCGTCAGACAAGCCGGGGTCGGGTAAACTGGCAGGCAGCGAGGCACAAAAGGATCAGGCAATACCGAAGTCAGAAAACAGGCCGATGGTCAGGTACAGGCAGATAGCAGGAGGGTCACAGGAAGCCGGGTCAGATACAGGTAAACAAGGCCGATCAGGTCACTTGGGATAAACGCTGTAGAGCAGACAGCAGGGACTGTCTGCAAGTGAGGAATTTAAATAGCCCTTCGGGCGTCACCTGCGGGGGCGGGAACCAGGAAGTCCAGGGCGTCTGTTCCTGACAGGGTTTCCATGACAGCCCGTCTGCTACCGAACCCGGCCACCCTTGTGATCCTGCACCAGCCTCCTGCTTGGCTTAACGCTGTCTCCAGTGCCTGTGCTAGCTGTCCATCCTACCAGCTTTCCTGAGTCCAGTTCCTTACCAGATGCTCTGCCTGCATCTCCACGTCTGCAACTCAGCTGACAAGTTCTGCACGCAACTACAGGCACTCGTGTAACTCCTCACCCTAGGTCTGTCCCATCCTCAGTGGGGCTTGGGTTGGAGATACAAGGAAGGCCGACCTCGTCATTTCAGACTCCTACCAGGTACGTGACAGTACCAGTCAGCCAGAGATGGAGTCTGGAAGGGAGGCCTCTCCACCGAAGGACATTTACCAAACTATTTCTGCGCTCTCAAATATTGTGCAGAAGTTACAAGAGCGGGTCACTTTGGGATTCACAAGACGGCTAATTTGATCTCCCGTACATTCTGGTGGCCAAATTTGATGAACGACTGCAAGAAATATGTAAGATCTTGTATTTCATGCCTTCGGAATAAGACAGACAGAGCCAGAACTTGGGGTCTACTTGAGCCCCTTCCTGTACCTGAGAAACCATGGAGCATGATCTCCATGGATTTTATAGTAGAACTTCCCCCATCTGAAGACTTCACTACCATTTTCGTTGTGGTTGATCGTTTGACCAAAATGGCCCACTTTGTACCTCTGCAAGGAACTCCTTCTGCCCCGGAGACTGCCTCAACTTTTATCAAGGAGATTGTAAGGTTGCATGGCATCCCTGACAGCATAGTTTCTGATCGAGGGGTGCAGTTCACTTCTAGATTTTGGAGGGCCTTATGTGAAACTTTGAACATTGAACTCCGCCTCTCCACAGCTTATCACCCACAAACTAATGGACAGACTGAAAGGGTCAATCAAACCCTTGAACAGTACCTACGATGCTTTTCTTCTTTTGCACAGGATGACTGGCTATCACTTCTCCCACTCGCGGAATTTTCATACAATAATTCCACCCATTCGGCAACCAAACAGTCACCTTTTTTCGCCAATTATGGATACCATCCTTCTTTCTTGCCTGAGCTGCCTATTGATTCTTCTGTACCTGCCGTACAAGACAGGTTGAACTTCCTTAACTCCAACTACCAATTACTGCAGGATACAATCTCCAAGACCCAGGCAGATAATAAAAAGTTCTTCGACAAGAAGAGAAGAGGCAATTTGAATCTTGAACCTGGAAATAAGGTCTGGCTTTCCACAGCGAACTTGAAACTAAGTTGCCCCTCGAGGAAGCTTGGCCCAAGATTTTTGGGGCCTTTTCCAGTATCTCGCTGCCCGTCTGCTACCGAACCCTGCCACCCCTGTGATCCTGCACCAGCCTCCTGCTTGGCTTAACGCTGTCTCCAGTGCCTGTGCTAGCTGTCCATCCTACCAGCTTTCCTGAGTCCAGTTCCTTACCAGATGCTCTGCCTGCATCTCCACGTCTGCAACTCAGCTGACAAGTTCTGCACGCAACTACAGGCACTCGTGTAACTCCTCACCCTAGGTCTTTCCCATCCTCAGTGGGGCTTGGGTTGGAGATACAAGGAAGGCCGACCTCGTCATTCCAGACTCCTACGAGGTACGTGACAGTACCAGTCAGCCAGAGATGGAGTCTGGAAGGGAGGCCTCTCCACCGAAGGACATTTACCAAACTATTTCTGCGCTCTCAAATATTGTGCAGAAGTTACAAGAGTGGGTCACTTTGGGATTCACAAGACGGCTAATTTGATCTCCCGTACATTCTGGTGGCCAAATTTGATGAACGACTGCAAGAAATATGTAAGATCTTGTATTTCATGCCTTCGGAATAAGACAGACAGAGCCAGAACTTGGGGTCTACTCGAGCCCCTTCCTGTACCTGAGAAACCATGGAGCATGATCTCCATGGATTTTATAGTAGAACTTCCCCCATCTGAAGACTTCACTACCATTTTCGTTGTGGTTGATCGTTTGACCAAAATGGCCCACTTTGTACCTCTGCAAGGAACTCCTTCTGCCCCGGAGACTGCCTCAACTTTTATCAAGGAGATTGTAAGGTTGCATGGCATCCCTGACAGCATAGTTTCTGATCGAGGGGTGCAGTTCACTTCTAGATTTTGGAGGGCCTTATGTGAAACTTTGAACATTGAACTCCGCCTCTCCACAGCTTATCACCCACAAACTAATGGACAGACTGAAAGGGTCAATCAAACCCTTGAACAGTACCTACGATGCTTTTCTTCTTTTGCACAGGATGACTGGCTATCACTTCTCCCACTCGCGGAATTTTCATACAATAATTCCACCCATTCGGCAACCAAACAGTCACCTTTTTTCGCCAATTATGGATACCATCCTTCTTTCTTGCCTGAGCTGCCTATTGATTCTTCTGTACCTGCCGTACAAGACAGGTTGAACTTCCTTAACTCCAATTACCAATTACTGCAGGATACAATCTCCAAGACCCAGGCAGATAATAAAAAGTTCTTCAACAAGAAGAGAAGAGGCAATTTGAATCTTGAACCTTTTCCAGTACCTCGCTGCCCGTCTGCTACCGAACCCGGCCACCCTTGTGATCCTGCACCAGCCTCCTGCTTGGCTTAACGCTGTCTCCAGTGCCTGTGCTAGCTGTCCATCCTACCAGCTTTCCTGAGTCCAGTTCCTTACCAGATGCTCTGCCTGCATCTCCACGTCTGCAACTCAGCTGACAAGTTCTGCACGCAACTACAGGCACTCGTGTAACTCCTCACCCTAGGTCTGTCCCATCCTCAGTGGGGCTTGGGTTGGAGATACAAGGGAGGCCGACCTCGTCATTCCAGACTCCTACCAGGTACGTGACAGTACCAGTCAGCCAGAGATGGAGTCTGGAAGGGAGGCCTCTCCACCGAAGGACATTTACCAAACTATTTCTGCGCTCTCAAATATTGTGCAGAAGTTACAAGAGCGGGTCACTTTGGGATTCACAAGACGGCTAATTTGATCTCCCGTACATTCTGGTGGCCAAATTTGATGAACGACTGCAAGAAATATGTAAGATCTTGTATTTCATGCTTTCGGAATAAGACAGACAGAGCCAGAGCTTGGGGTTTACTTGAGCCCCTTCCTGTACCTGAGAAACCATGGAGCATGATCTCCATGGATTTTATAGTAGAACTTCCCCCATCTGAAGACTTCACTACCATTTTCGTTGTGGTTGATCGTTTGACCAAAATGGCCCACTTTGTACCTCTGCAAGGAACTCCTTCTGCCCCGGAGACTGCCTCAACTTTTATCAAGGAGATTGTAAGGTTGCATGGCATCCCTGCCAGCATAGTTTCTGATCGAGGGGTGCAGTTCACTTCTAGATTTTGGAGGGCCTTATGTGAAACTTTGAACATTGAACTCCGCCTCTCCACAGCTTATCACCCACAAACTAATGGACAGACTGAAAGGGTCAATCAAACCCTTGAACAGTACCTATGATGCTTTTCTTCTTTTGCACAGGATGACTGGCTATCACTTCTCCCACTCGCGGAATTTTCATACAATAATTCCACCCATTCGGCAACCAAACAGTCACCTTTTTTCGCCAATTATGGATACCATCCTTCTTTCTTGCCTGAGCTGCCTATTGATTCTTCTGTACCTGCCGTACAAGACAGGTTGAACTTCCTTAACTCCAACTACCAATTACTGCAGGATACAATTTCCAAGACCCAGGCAGATAATAAAAAGTTATTCGACAAGAAGAGAAGAGGCAATTTGAATCTTGAACCTGGAGATAAGGTCTGGCTTTCCACAGCGAACTTGAAACTAAGTTGCCCCTCGAGGAAGCTTGGCCCAAGATTTTTGGGGCCTTTTCCAGTACCTCGCTGCCCGTCTGCTACCGAACCCGGCCACCCTTGTGATCCTGCACCAGCCTCCTGCTTGGCTTAACGCTGTCTCCAGTGCCTGTGCTAGCTGTCCATCCTACCAGCTTTCCTGAGTCCAGTTCCTTACCAGATGCTCTGCCTGCATCTCCACGTCTGCAACTCAGCTGACAAGTTCTGCACGCAACTACAGGCTCTCGTGTAACTCCTCACCCTAGGTCTGTCCCATCCTCAGTGGGGCTTGGGTTAGAGATACAAGGGAGGCCGACCTCGTCATTCCAGACTCCTACCAGGTACGTGACAGTACCAGTCAGCCAGAGATGGAGTCTGGAAGGGAGGCCTCTCCACCAAAGGACATTTACCAAACTATTTCTGCGCTCTCAAATATTGTGCAGAAGTTACAAGAGCGGGTCACTTTGGGATCCACAAGACGGCTAATTTGATCTCCCGTACATTCTGGTGACCAAACTTGAAGAACAAATGCAAGAAATATGTAAGATCTTGTATTTCATGCCTTCGGAATAAGACAGACAGAGCCAGAACTTGGGGTTTACTTGAGCCCCTTCCTGTACCTGAGAAACCATGGAGCATGATCTCCATGGATTTTATAGTAGAACTTCCCCCATCTGAAGACTTCACTACCATTTTCGTTGTGGTTGATCGTTTGACCAAAATGGCCCACTTTGTACCTCTGCAAGGAACTCCTTCTGCCCCGGAGACTGCCTCAACTTTTATCAAGGAGATTGTAAGGTTGCATGGCATCCCTGATAGCATAGTTTCTGATCGAGGGGTGCAGTTCACTTCTAGATTTTGGAGGGCCTTATGTGAAACTTTGAACATTGAACTCCGCCTCTCCACAGCTTATCACCCACAAACTAATGGACAGACTGAAAGGGTCAATCAAACCCTTGAACAGTACCTACGATGCTTTTCTTCTTTTGCACAGGATGACTGGCTATCACTTCTCCCACTCGCGGAATTTTCATACAATAATTCCACCCATTCGGTAACCAGTCACCTTTTTTCGCCAATTATGGATACCATCCTTCTTTCTTGCCTGAGCTGCCTATTGATTCTTCTGTACCTGCCGTACAAGACAGGTTGAACTTCCTTAACTCCAACTACCAATTACTGCAGGTCCCAGAACAGTTCAGAGTTGCCGTCCTAGGGCGATGTCATGATCATCCCCTAGCGGGTCACTTTGGGATTCACAAGACGGCTAATTTGATCTCCCGTACATTCTGGTGGCCAAACTTGATGAACGACTGCAAGAAATATGTAAGATCTTGTATTTCATGCCTTCGGAATAAGACAGACAGAGCCAGAACTTGGGGTCTACTTGAGCCCCTTCCTGTACCTGAGAAACCATGGAGCATGATCTCCATGGATTTTATAGTAGAACTTCCCCCATCTGAAGACTTCACTACCATTTTCGTTGTGGTTGATCGTTTGACCAAAATGGCCCACTTTGTACCTCTGCAAGGAACTCCTTCTGCCCCGGAGACTGCCTCAACTTTTATCAAGGAGATTGTAAGGTTGCATGGCATCCCTGACAGCATAGTTTCTGATCGAGGGGTGCAGTTCACTTCTAGATTTTGGAGGGCCTTATGTGAAACTTTGAACATTGAACTCCGCCTCTCCACAGCTTATCACCCACAAACTAATGGACAGACTGAAAGGGTCAATCAAACCCTTGAACAGTACCTACGATGCTTTTCTTCTTTTGCACAGGATGACTGGCTATCACTTCTCCCACTCGCGGAATTTTCATACAATAATTCCACCCATTCGGCAACCAAACAGTCACCTTTTTTCGCCAATTATGGATACCATCCTTCTTTCTTGCCTGAGCTGCCTATTGATTCTTCTGTACCTGCCGTACAAGACAGGTTGAACTTCCTTAACTCCAACTACCAATTACTGCAGGATACAATCTCCAAGACCCAGGCAGATAATAAAAAGTTCTTCGACAAGAAGAGAAGAGGCAATTTGAATCTTGAACCTGGAGATAAGGTCTGGCTTTCCACAGCGAACTTGAAACTAAGTTGCCCCTCGAGGAAGCTTGGCCCAAGATTTTTGGGGCCTTTTCCAGTACCTCGCTGCCCGTCTGCTACCGAACCCGGCCACCCTTGTGATCCTGCACCAGCCTCCTGCTTGGCTTAACGCTGTCTCCAGTGCCTGTGCTAGCTGTCCATCCTACCAGCTTTCCTGAGTCCAGTTCCTTACCAGATGCTCTGCCTGCATCTCCACGTCTGCAACTCAGCTGACAAGTTCTGCACGCAACTACAGGCACTCGTGTAACTCCTCACCCTAGGTCTGTCCCATCCTTAGTGGGGCTTGGGTTGGAGATACAAGGGAGGCCGACCTCGTCATTCCAGACTCCTACCAGGTACGTGACAGTACCAGTCAGCCAGAGATGGAGTCTGGAAGGGAGGCCTCTCCACCGAAGGACATTTACCAAACTATTTCTGCGCTCTCAAATATTGTGCAGAAGTTACAAGAGCGGGTCACTTTGGGATTCACAAGACGGCTAATTTGATCTCCCGTACATTCTGGTGGCCAAATTTGATGAACGACTGCAAGAAATATGTAAGATCTTGTATTTCATGCCTTCGGAATAAGACAGACAGAGCCAGAACTTGGGGTTTACTTGAGCCCCTTCCTGTACCTGAGAAACCATGGAGCATGATCTCCATGGATTTTATAGTAGAACTTCCCCCATCTGAAGACTTCACTACCATTTTCGTTGTGGTTGATCGTTTGACCAAAATGGCCCACTTTGTACCTCTGCAAGGAACTCCTTCTGCCCCGGAGACTGCCTCAACTTTTATCAAGGAGATTGTAAGGTTGCATGGCATCCCTGCCAGCATAGTTTCTGATCGAGGGGTGCAGTTCACTTCTAGATTTTGGAGGGCCTTATGTGAAACTTTGAACATTGAACTCCGCCTCTCCACAGCTTATCACCCACAAACTAATGGACAGACTGAAAGGGTCAATCAAACCCTTGAACAGTACCTACGATGCTTTTCTTCTTTTGCACAGGATGACTGGCTATCACTTCTCCCACTCGCGGAATTTTCATACAATAATTCCACCCATTCGGCAACCAAACAGTCACCTTTTTTCGCCAATTATGGATACCATCCTTCTTTCTTGCCTGAGCTGCCTATTGATTCTTCTGTACCTGCCGTACAAGACAGGTTGAACTTCCTTAACTCCAACTACCAATTACTGCAGGATACAATCTCCAAGACCCAGGCAGATAATAAAAAGTTCTTCGACAAGAAGAGAAGAGGCAATTTGAATCTTGAACCTGGAGATAAGGTCTGGCTTTCCACAGCGAACTTGAAACTAAGTTGCCCCTCGAGGAAGCTTGGCCCAAGATTTTTGGGGCCTTTTCCAGTACCTCGCTGCCCGTCTGCTACCGAACCCGGCCACCCTTGTGATCCTGCACCAGCCTCCTGCTTGGCTTAACGCTGTCTCCAGTGCCTGTGCTAGCTGTCCATCCTACCAGCTTTCCTGAGTCCAGTTCCTTACCAGATGCTCTGCCTGCATCTCCACGTCTGCAACTCAGCTGACAAGTTCTGCACGCAACTACAGGCTCTCGTGTAACTCCTCACCCTAGGTCTGTCCCATCCTCAGTGGGGCTTGGGTTAGAGATACAAGGGAGGCCGACCTCGTCATTCCAGACTCCTACCAGGTACGTGACAGTACCAGTCAGCCAGAGATGGAGTCTGGAAGGGAGGCCTCTCCACCAAAGGACATTTACCAAACTATTTCTGCGCTCTCAAATATTGTGCAGAAGTTACAAGAGCGGGTCACTTTGGGATCCACAAGACGGCTAATTTGATCTCCCGTACATTCTGGTGACCAAACTTGAAGAACAAATGCAAGAAATATGTAAGATCTTGTATTTCATGCCTTCGGAATAAGACAGACAGAGCCAGAACTTGGGGTCTACTTGAGCCCCTTCCTGTACCTGAGAAACCATGGAGCATGATCTCCATGGATTTTATAGTAGAACTTCCCCCATCTGAAGACTTCACTACCATTTTCGTTGTGGTTGATCGTTTGACCAAAATGGCCCACTTTGTACCTCTGCAAGGAACTCCTTCTGCCCCGGAGACTGCCTCAACTTTTATCAAGGAGATTGTAAGGTTGCATGGCATCCCTGATAGCATAGTTTCTGATCGAGGGGTGCAGTTCACTTCTAGATTTTGGAGGGCCTTATGTGAAACTTTGAACATTGAACTCCGCCTCTCCACAGCTTATCACCCACAAACTAATGGACAGACTGAAAGGGTCAATCAAACCCTTGAACAGTACCTACGATGCTTTTCTTCTTTTGCACAGGATGACTGGCTATCACTTCTCCCACTCGCGGAATTTTCATAAATAATTCCACCCATTCGGTAACCAGTCACCTTTTTTCGCCAATTATGGATACCATCCTTCTTTCTTGCCTGAGCTGCCTATTGATTCTTCTGTACCTGCCGTACAAGACAGGTTGAACTTCCTTAACTCCAACTACCAATTACTGCAGGATACAATCTCCAAGACCCAGGCAGATAATAAAAAGTTCTTCGACAAGAAGAGAAGAGGCAATTTGAATCTTGAACCTTTTCCAGTACCTCGCTGCCCGTCTGCTACCGAACCCGGCCACCCTTGTGATCTAGAAGTGGAAATTACCGAATGGGTGGAATTATTGTATGAAAATTCCGCGAGTGGGAGAAGTGATAGCCAGTCATCCTGTGCAAAAGAAGAAAAGCAACGTAGGTACTGTTCAAGGGTTTGATTGACCCTTTCAGTCTGTCCATTAGTTTGTGGGTGATAAGCTGTGGAGAGGCGGAGTTCAATGTTCAAAGTTTCACATAAGGCCCTCCAAAATCTAGAAGTGAACTGCACCCCTCGATCAGAAACTATGCTGTCAGGGATGCCATGCAACCTTACAATCTCCTTGATAAAAGTTGAGGCAGTCTCCGGGGCAGAAGGAGTTCCTTGCAGAGGTACAAAGTGGGCCATTTTGGTCAAATGATCAACCACAACGAAAATGGTAGTGAAGTCTTCAGATGGGGGAAGTTCTACTATAAAATCCATGGAGATCATGCTCCATGGTTTCTCAGGTACAGGAAGGGGCTCAAGTAGACCCCAAGTTCTGGCTCTGTCTGTCTTATTCCGAAGGCATGAAATACAAGATCTTACATATTTCTTGCAGTCGTTCATCAAGTTTGGCCACCAGAATGTACGGGAGATCAAATTAGCCGTCTTGTGAATCCCAAAGTGACCCGCTCTTGTAACTTCTGCACAATATTTGAGAGCGCAGAAATAGTTTGGTAAATGTCCTTCGGTGGAGAGGCCTCCCTTCCAGACTCCATCTCTGGCTGACTGTTTTTTTTTTTTTTTTCCTTCAGATTCCAGCGTACAATACATCTCATCAAGAACCAGCCATCGATTCCTTCCAGTACTACGCTTCGATCATCATACAGGTAAGACTCTTACTTATTTTCACATTTTCATATCATATTAAAAGACACATAAAATATATACAAGGTAAATACAATACAATCCTCATACACCCCGACCCCCACCCTTCCATCTTCCCCACTTCCAAAACTCATCCGCCTCTTCCACTCCCATTCCCCTCCTATCCACCAGCAGCACAACATACAACTTGGCCAAGCACAAATTGACACAATCTTCTTCAGATGCAGCTCTCCTTCCTCTCACCTCCCAACACCTCACATCCCATAACACCTCTCTCAGAACAGCCATAAAAATCCACACCTTCCTCTGCCTAGCCACACTTCCCTCCACCAACCCAAAAAACCAACATACAAAGTCCATATCCTGGATATCAAGAACAACATCCACTATCGGAGCCAGCTTCCTCCTAACCCTGCGGACAAAGAAGCAATCAAAAAGGGCGTGCTCCACCGACTCCAAGCCACCGCATCCCGCTCTTGGGCAAACTTCAGTCCTGGACAGATCTCTGGCCCTAAGGAAGGTCCTGGTCAGTAGGCACCTCTGGAAAGCCATCCAAGCGATTTCTTTCTGCTTATTGGTAACTCCACCGATAGAAAACATCTTCCAGCATAGCTCCGTCAGTCTAGACCCGAGTCCTCTGATATTGGTCACCAAACTATCCTTATTCAGCCACTTCTTTAGGCCAACTTTATCAAAAGCCCCAACCCCCAACACCCCCAACCCACACCCCTTATGGAACTGTTCCAACCGGGAATAGAAGAACGGAGGAACCAAGGCTACCGGCCTCGACAAATCCCTTCCACACCAACCCCATCTTTCCAAAGACCAGCCAGCCAAGTACCGCATCAAACATGCTACTTTCCCACCACTCACAAAGGTTTTATAATGACTTATCCAATAATGCATACCTAGAAAGGTAGGGACATCCGGGAACCCATACCCCCCCAACTCCGGTTTCTTGATAACCACGGTTCGTGCAACTCTCTCCATCCTTGCGCCCCAAAAAAAGACAAAGAGGCTGCGTGTCACTTTCTGGACCCACCTGACACCAGGTGGAAAAATCAGACTGAAATATAGAAGCAATGGTAGCACTACTGCCTTGATAATTAAAGTCTTGCCAGTCAACGTCAGACGTCTCGATCTCCAAAAATCCAGTTTCTTTGTGATTTTCGCCATCACCTTCTCGGCATTAACTTCATTTAGTAGATCTCTCTCAAAATGCGTTCCCAAAATAACGATATCCTCCGTCACTTTAACTTTGACATTCTCTAAATTACATGTACCACTCATGACGCAGACCTGACTTTTATGCCAGTTGACACTCAAGCCAGAAACGCTACTAAGGAGGCTCAGCTGCAATTCCGCTCTCCTCACATCCGCCCCTGATGAGCAGGTAAACGTAACGTCATCCATGTAACATACAGACTTAACGCATTCGCCATTGCTACCGGGGATAAACATCCCTTTCAGCCCCTTGTCCCTCTGCACGTGCTTCAGCATTGGTTCTATGGCACATATAAATAAAATAGGAGAGAGAGGGCACCCCTGCCTAACCCCCGAGAGAACTGGGAAAAAATCAGACAGGTTCCCATTAATTAAGACCTGGCTCACCACACCAGAATACAGACCCCTCAAAACCTTCAAAAGCGGCTTAGGCAAGCCCATTCTCTCCAAGACTTGAAACAAAAAGGCATGTGATACCTTATCATAGGCCTTTTCTAGGTCAATCCCCAAAAGGGCCAAAGGAACGTTATTAATCTGGGCATAATAAGACAAGTCCCGCAGCAAGACTAGGTTGTCCATGATCCTGCGCCCCGGGACCGCACAGGCCAGCCATTCACCTACTAGCCACCCCACCACCATACTCAACCTACTTGCCAGTAATTTAGCCAACAATTTATAATCTGTATTAAGCAGCGTAATGGGGCGCCAGTTCTTAACATCTCTTTTTTCTCCTTTTTTGAAAATTAACGTAATTGCCCCCTCCTTCATGGAGCGGGACACAGTTCCAGACTCAATACAGAACCTCATCAGATCTACTAAATGATCTTTAAAAACCGCCCAAAATCTCACATACAACTCTGCAGGAAGGCCGTCACGTCCAGGAGTTTTATTCTTAGGCATTTTCTTCAGAACACATTCCACCTCCTTCTCTGCCACTAGATCAATCAAGCCTGCCGCCTCCTCCTCACCCAAACACCCTTCCACCACCTTACAATACTCCGCCACCTCCTCCTCCCGAACCACAGTCTTCCCACTATAGAGTTCTTTATAAAAGCCCACCACCTCCTCCATCATTCTTTCTCCCTCCACCTCCACCTCTCCAGCAAAAACAGATCTCATCACTTTCCTAGCATCAAATACTTTTTTAAAGAAAAAACGGGAGCACCGTTCTCCTTCCTCCATGTCTTGAATTTTTGCTTTGAAAATGATTTTCTTCCCCTTCTCCTTCAACATGGCAGTTCTTTCAGCCCTAACCTCTTCAAGTTCTTCATCCACCACCACTCCCATCCTCCTACACTGGTGCAGAAAGTGAAACCTCTGCATCAGCCGCTCCTCCACTTCCCTCCTCTCCTTAGCCTTCTGCACACATATCCGTTTGAAAAAGGCCGCCACTCTCCCCTTCATCCAATCCCACCACTGTAAAATATTCTCATACTCATTTTTCACCTGTACCAACTCCTCAAAATAAGATTCAAACTTGCTACATACATCTTCATCTTCTAAAATTGAACAGTTTAGCTTCCATAACCCACCACCAAATTTCACTCCAGCACCCACCTCCACCTTACATGACATCAGCACATGATCAGAAAACAACACAGCAGTCGTGGTAAAATCAGTCAGCCCCAAAAACTCAGACAGAAAGAAAAAATCAATGCGGGATGAAACTGCCCCGCTATCAGAAAAATAGGTATGTAAGGGTGTGTTCCCCTGCATCAAAATCGCAGCATCCTTCAACCTAGCATCCGTGATAATATCATTCAGAAGCTTTGAGGTGGAATCCACACCCCCAACCCCCGCCCCTCTCCGATCTTCACTTTTCCTCACACAATTGAAGTCACCAGTCATAATCGTGGCCATTCTACCGGGCAACAGCAGCCTAAGGATCTCAAGAAAATCTTTCCGCTCACTCTTGACTGCAGGAGCATAGCAATTAAGCAAGCGCAGCCTTTCACCAGCGTACTCTAGAGTCACAGACAAACATCTCCCGGGGACTAGAATTTCTTGGGACACAACCTGGACATTATCATTTTTGATTAAAATACCCACCCCCTCCGCTCTTGTACGGCAACAAGGTGCCCATATGGCCACACCCCCTCTCCACTCTGAAATGCCAGTCGGTCCATCCAACCCACACTCTTGCAGGCATATAACATCTGCACTGACAGTACTCAGATAATCCAACACCACGGCATTCTTCCATCCTGATCGCATCCCTCTCACGTTCAAAGAACAGATGGTTAAGGCCATCACCAAAAAATAAATTAGACAAGCCATCATGACATTTAACAATCAGCTTCCATATCCGCTCTATCATCCGCTCTCATCTGTCTCCTTCTCGGGCCTGGGGAACTGGCGGCCTCATCACCTGAGGCCCCAGAAAAGCAGATAGCAAGGGGGGGAGTCTCCGCATCACTCCCTGAAACCCCCCCTTCTTCCCGTGCCCGCTTCACATTGGGCTGCACATCAATCTCTACTGGGAATATCTCCTGTTGAGCACACTCAATACTCCCCTCACTCCCCTCCTCCACCTCCAACATCCCAGAATCATCGTCACTAGAGGACAAGTCCCCAAACGGGCCTATGGGGGAAGGCAGGTCCTGGTTGGCCAAAAGATCAACAGCCAACTCTTCCTCCCTACTAAATGCCTCTGCCTCCCCAGAGGAACCTTGGCAAAGTTCATCAGGAACACCGGTCTCCATCTCTTCTTCTTCACGGGAGGGTCCAGGAACCGCATCAGGATATTCAATCTGCCCTGTCTTCATGCCCTCAACAGCGTTGATCACGGAGTCAGCGGGGGTCACACCAGCCGCATCAGTCGTAGCCACAGCCAATGCTTCGGTAGCTCCTACCACGCCAGAACTCCCAGCTGTTTCATTGGGCACAGCATCATTGGCCCGGTCATAGGGGAGCTTGCCTGCTAGACTCCAAACCTTAGGAGTCCCACCAGCCTTCCCCCCCGACCCACTAGTGGACCTCTGCTCTTCCTCCCGACTCTTCCCACCACTAGCAGCCCAGGCGAAGGTCTTCTTCCACTTCTGGTATTCGCTTTACTGCCTAGCAAAGTGTCCCGCTTTATGGCATATATCACATGTTCGGCTAGCCCCACAATCATTAGCTTTATGACCTGCTTGCTTACAAAAACGACACTTCTGCATGAACTCACATTCTGCGCTAACATGTCCGTAGGAAAAGCACTTCCGGCAATATTTCGGTTGCCCCTGATAATAAAGAAACCCTCTTTCTCCTCCAATGGTAAATGCAGATGGAGGATGCCTTACCCCCCCAATACAAGTCTTGTCCAACTTAAATCTGGCAAAGAATCGATACTTCCCCGTCCAAATCTTAAAGCGGTTCAGAACTTTCTCTCCTCCTTTCAAAACCTCACAATACTCCGCCAGGAAGGCCCTTACCATAGCTTGATCCGCGAAGGGATTGTACATATGGACGATCACCATCTTCTCATCCTGCATAAACAGTGGGATCACCTCTAAGCATTTCATTACCTCATTCTCTTTCTTCTCTTTTGCCCTTTTAGAAGGCGTTCCAGCATACCTCGGCAGAGGAAAATGTAACATCATAAATACCCTGCATCGGAAAATCCTGAAGACATAATATCTCCCTTACCCCGACATTGCAGGCATCCAACAGCACATCGACCACCACCGTCTTCAAAGAGATCCTGTCCTTGGACTCTGGCTTGACCAGGAACCGCAGCGAGTCCCGAAGGCCCCGAGTGGCCATTATGATGGGCACCAAAGCACCAGTCGCCTCCAAAATCCGAGGGTACCCCCCCGAGGGGGGGTTCCTGGGAAAAAGCCTCACCGCCGACTAGCCGCGCCCTGTGGGGTTACGACCCACAATCGCCCTCTCGTAACCTCTGGCAATGTCCTGCCCAATAGCAGCAGGGGGTGTACCAGTCAAGGAAACACCCCCAGGCCGAGCAGAATGCGTGCCGTCAGTCTGACCACTCAACCACGATACCTGGTAGGAGTCTGGAATGACGAGGTCGGCATCCCTTGTATCTCCAACCCAAGCCCCACTGAGGATGGGACAGACCTAGGGTGAGGAGTTACACGAGAGCCTGTAGTTGCGTGCAGAACTTGTCAGCTGAGTTGCAGACGTGGAGATGCAGGCAGAGCATCTGGTAAGGAACTGGACTCAGGAAAGCTGGTAGGATGGACAGCTAGCACAGGCACTGGAGACAGCGTTAAGCCAAGCAGGAGGCTGGTGCAGGATCACAAGGGTGGCCGGGTTCGGTAGCAGACGGGCAGCGAGGTACTGGAAAAGGTTCAAGATTCAAATTGCCTCTTCTCTTCTTGTCGAAGAACTTTTTATTATCTGCCTGGGTCTTGGAGATTGTATCCTGCAGTAATTGGTAGTTGGAGTTAAGGAAGTTCAACCTGTCTTGTACGGCAGGTACAGAAGAATCAATAGGCAGCTCAGGCAAGAAAAAAGGATGGTATCCATAATTGGCGAAAAAAGGTGACTGTTTGGTTGCCGAATGGGTGGAATTATTGTATGAAAATTCCGCGAGTGGGAGAAGTGATAGCCAGTCATCCTGCGCAAAAGAAGAAAAGCATCGTAGGTACTGTTCAAGGGTTTGATTGACCCTTTCAGTCTGTCCATTAGTTTGTGGGTGATAAGCTGTGGAGAGGCGGAGTTCAATGTTCAAAGTTTCACATAAGGCTCTCCAAAATCTAGAAGTGAACTGCACCCCTCGATCAGAAACTATGCTGTCAGGGATGCCATGCAACCTTACAATCTCCTTGATAAAAGTTGAGGCAGTCTCCGGGGCAGAAGGAGTTCCTTGCAGAGGTACAAAGTGGGCCATTTTGGTCAAACGATCAACCAAAACGAAAATGGTAGTAAAGTCTTCAGATGGGGGAAGTTCTACTATAAAATCCATGGAGATCATGCTCCATGGTTTCTCAGGGACAGGAAGGGGCTCAAGTAGACCCCAAGTTCTGGCTCTGTCTGTCTTATTCCGAAGGCATGAAATACAAGATCTTACATATTTCTTGCAGTCGTTCATCAAGTTTGGCCACCAGAATGTACGGGAGATCAAATTAGCCGTCTTGTGAATCCCAAAGTGACCCGCTCTTGTAACTTCTGCACAATATTTGAGAGCGCAGAAATAGTTTGGTAAATGTCCTTCGGTGGAGAGGCCTCCCTTCCAGACTCCATCTCTGACTGACTGGTACTGTCACGTACCTGGTAGGAGTCTGGAATGACGAGGTCGGCCTCCCTTGTATCTCCAACCCAAGCCCCACTGAGGATGGGACAGACCTAGGGTGAGGAGTTACACGAGTGCCTGTAGTTGCGTGCAGAACTTGTCAGCTGAGTTGCAGACGTGGAGATGCAGGCAGAGCATCTGGTAAGGAACTGGACTCAGGAAAGCTGGTAGGATGGACAGCTAGCACAGGCACTGGAGACAGCGTTAAGCCAAGCAGGAGGCTGGTGCAGGATCACAAGGGTGGCCGGGTTCGGTAGCAGACGGGCAGCGAGGTACTGGAAAAGGTTCAAGATTCAAATTGCCTCTTCTCTTCTTGTCGAAGAACTTTTTATTATCTGCCTGGGTCTTGGAGATTGTATCCTGCAGTAATTGGTAGTTGGAGTTAAGGAAGTTCAACCTGTCTTGTACGGCAGGTACAGAAGAATCAATAGGCAGCTCAGGCAAGAAAGAAGGATGGTATCCATAATTGGCGAAAAAAGGTGACTGTTTGGTTGCCGAATGGGTGGAATTATTTATGAAAATTCCGCGAGTGGGAGAAGTGATAGCCAGTCATCCTGTGCAAAAGAAGAAAAGCATCGTAGGTACTGTTCAAGGGTTTGATTGACCCTTTCAGTCTGTCCATTAGTTTGTGGGTGATAAGCTGTGGAGAGGCGGAGTTCAATGTTCAAAGTTTCACATAAGGCCCTCCAAAATCTAGAAGTGAACTGCACCCCTCGATCAGAAACTATGCTGTCAGGGATGCCATGCAACCTTACAATCTCCTTGATAAAAGTTGAGGCAGTCTCCGGGGCAGAAGGAGTTCCTTGCAGAGGTACAAAGTGGGCCATTTTGGTCAAACGATCAACCACAACGAAAATGGTAGTGAAGTCTTCAGATGGGGGAAGTTCTACTATAAAATCCATGGAGATCATGCTCCATGGTTTCTCAGGTACAGGAAGGGGCTCAAGTAGACCCCAAGTTCTGGCTCTGTCTGTCTTATTCCGAAGGCATGAAATACAAGATCTTACATATTTCTTGCAGTCGTTCATCAAGTTTGGCCACCAGAATGTACGGGAGATCAAATTAGCCGTCTTGTGAATCCCAAAGTGACCCGCTAGGGGATGATCATGACATCGCCCTAGGACGGCAACTCTGAACTGTTCTGGGACCTGCAGTAATTGGTAGTTGGAGTTAAGGAAGTTCAACCTGTCTTGTACGGCAGGTACAGAAGAATCAATAGGCAGCTCAGGCAACAAAGAAGGATGGTATCCATAATTGGCGAAAAAAGGTGACTGTTTGGTTACCGAATGGGTGGAATTATTGTATGAAAATTCCGCGAGTGGGAGAAGTGATAGCCAGTCATCCTGTGCAAAAGAAGAAAAGCATCGTAGGTACTGTTCAAGGGTTTGATTGACCCTTTCAGTCTGTCCATTAGTTTGTGTGTGATAAACTGTGGAGAGGCAGAGTTCAATGTTCAAAGTTTCACATAAGGCCCTCCAAAATCTAGAAGTGAACTGCACCCCTCGATCAGAAACTATGCTGTCAGGGATGCCATGCAACCTTACAATCTCCTTGATAAAAGTTGAGGCAGTCTCCGGGGCAGAAGGAGTTCCTTGCAGAGGTACAAAGTGGGCCATTTTGGTCAAACGATCAACCACAACGAAAATGGTAGTGAAGTCTTCAGATGGGGGAAGTTCTACTATAAAATCCATGGAGATCATGCTCCATGGTTTCTCAGGTACAGGAAGGGGCTCAAGTAGACCCCAAGTTCTGGCTCTGTCTGTCTTATTCCGAAGGCATGAAATACAAGATCTTACATATTTCTTGCAGTCGTTCATCAAATTTGGCCACCAGAATGTACGGGAGATCAAATTAGCCGTCTTGTGAATCCCAAAGTGACCCGCTCTTGTAACTTCTGCACAATATTTGAGAGCGCAGAAATAGTTTGGTAAATGTCCTTCGGTGGAGAGGCCTCCCTTCCAGACTCCATCTCTGGCTGACTGGTACTGTCACGTACCTGGTAGGAGTCTGGAATGACGAGGTCGGCCTCCCTTGTATCTCCAACCCAAGCCCCACTGAGGATGGGACAGACCTAGGGTGAGGAGTTACACGAGAGCCTGTAGTTGCGTGCAGAACTTGTCAGCTGAGTTGCAGACGTGGAGATGCAGGCAGAGCATCTGGTAAGGAACTGGACTCAGGAAAGCTGGTAGGATGGACAGCTAGCACAGGCACTGGAGACAGCATTAAGCCAAGCAGGAGGCTGGTGCAGGATCACAAGGGTGGCCGGGTTCGGTAGCAGACGGGCAGCGAGGTACTGGAAAAGGTTCAAGATTCAAATTGCCTCTTCTCTTCTTGTCGAATAACTTTTTATTATCTGCCTGGGTCTTGGAGATTGTATCCTGCAGTAATTGGTAGTTGGACTTAAGGAAGTTCAACCTGTCTTGTACGGCAGGTACAGAAGAATCAATAGGCAGCTCAGGCAAGAAAGAAGGATGGTATCCATAATTGGCGAAAAAAGGTGACTGTTTGGTTGCCGAATGGGTGGAATTATTGTATGAAAATTCCGCGAGTGGGAGAAGTGATAGCCAGTCATCCTGCGCAAAAGAAGAAAAGCATCGTAGGTACTGTTCAAGGGTTTGATTGACCCTTTCAGTCTGTCCATTAGTTTGTGGGTGATAAGCTGTGGAGAGGCGGAGTTCAATGTTCAAAGTTTCACATAAGGCCCTCCAAAATCTAGAAGTGAACTGCACCCCTCGATCAGAAACTATGCTGTCAGGGATGCCATGCAACCTTACAATCTCCTTGATAAAAGTTGAGGCAGTCTCCGGGGCAGAAGGAGTTCCTTGCAGAGGTACAAAGTGTGCCATTTTGGTCAAACGATCAACCACAACGAAAATGGTAGTAAAGTCTTCAGATGGGGGAAGTTCTACTATAAAATCCATGGAGATCATGCTCCATGGTTTCTCAGGTACAGGAAGGGGCTCAAGTAGACCCCAAGTTCTGGCTCTGTCTGTCTTATTCCGAAGGCATGAAATACAAGATCTTACATATTTCTTGCAGTCGTTCATCAAGTTTGGCCACCAGAATGTACGGGAGATCAAATTAGCCGTCTTGTGAATCCCAAAGTGACCCGCTAGGGGATAATCATGACATCGCCCTAGGACGGCAACTCTGAACTGTTCTGGGACCTGCAGCAATTGGTAGTTGGAGTTAAGGAAGTTCAACCTGTCTTGTACGGCAGGTACAGAAGAATCAATAGGCAGCTCAGGCAAGAAAGAAGGATGGTATCCATAATTGGCGAAAAAAGGTGACTGTTTGGTTACCGAATGGGTGGAATTATTGTATGAAAATTCCGCGAGTGGGAGAAGTGATAGAATCTTGAACCTGGAGATAAGGTCTGGCTTTCCACAGCGAACTTGAAACTAAGTTGCCCCTCGAGGAAGCTTGGCCCAAGATTTTTGGGGCCTTTTCCAGTACCTCGCTGCCCGTCTGCTACCTAACCCGGCCACCCTTGTGATCCTGCACCAGCCTCCTGCTTGGCTTAACGCTGTCTCCTGCTTGGCTTAACGCTGTCTCCAGTGCCTGTGCTAGCTGTCCATCCTACCAGCTTTCCTGAGTCCAGTTCCTTACCAGATGCTCTGCCTGCATCTCCACGTCTGCAACTCAGCTGACAAGTTCTGCACGCGACTACAGGCACTCGTGTAACTCCTCACCCTAGGTCTGTCCCATCCTCAGTGGGGCTTGGGTTGGAGATACAAGGGAGGCCGACCTCGTCATTCCAGACTCCTACCAGGTACGTGACAGTACCAGTCAGCCAGAGATGGAGTCTGGAAGGGAGGCCTCTCCACCGAAGGACATTTACCAAACTATTTCTGCGCTCTCAAATATTGTGCAGAAGTTACAAGAGCGGGTCACTTTGGGATTCACAAGACGGCTAATTTGATCTTCCGTACATTCTGGTGGCCTCCACAGCTTATCACCCACAAACTAATGGACAGACTGAAAGGGTCAATCAAACCCTTGAACAGTACCTACGATGCTTTTCTTCTTTTGCACAGGATGACTGGCTATCACTTCTCCCACTCGCGGAATTTTCATACAATAATTCCACCCATTCGGCAACCAAACAGTCACCTTTTTTCGCCAATTATGGATACCATCCTTCTTTCTTGCCTGAGCTGCCTATTGATTCTTCTGTACCTGCCGTACAAGACAGGTTGAACTTCCTTAACTCCAACTACCAATTACTGCAGGATACAATCTCCAAGACCCAGGCAGATAATAAAAAGTTCTTCGACAAGAAGAGAAGAGGCAATTTGAATCTTGAACCTGGAGATAAGGTCTGGCTTTCCACAGCGAACTTGAAACTAAGTTGCCCCTCGAGGAAGCTTGGCCCAAGATTTTTGGGGCCTTTTCCAGTACCTCGCTGCCCGTCTGCTACCGAACCCGGCCACCCTTGTGATCCTGCACCAGCCTCCTGCTTGGCTTAACGCTGTCTCCAGTGCCTGTGCTAGCTGTCCATCCTACCAGCTTTCCTGAGTCCAGTTCCTTACCAGATGCTCTGCCTGCATCTCCACGTCTGCAACTCAGCTGACAAGTTCTGCACGCAACTACAGGCTCTCGTGTAACTCCTCACCCTAGGTCTGTCCCATCCTCAGTGGGGCTTGGGTTGGAGATACAAGGGAGGCCGACCTCGTCATTCCAGACTCCTACAAGGTACGTGACAGTACCAGTCAGCCAGAGATGGAGTCTGGAAGGGAGGCCTCTCCAACGAAGGACATTTACCAAACTATTTCTGCGCTCTCAAATATTGTGCAGAAGTTACAAGAGCGGGTCACTTTGGGATTCACAAGACGGCTAATTTGATCTCCCGTACATTCTGGTGGCCAAACTTGATGAACGACTGCAAGAAATATGTAAGATCTTGTATTTCATGCCTTCGGAATAAGACAGACAGAGCCAGAACTTGGGGTCTACTTGAGCCCCTTCCTGTACCTGAGAAACCATGGAGCATGATCTCCATGGATTTTATAGTAGAACTTGCCCCATCTGAAGACTTTACTACCATTTTCGTTGTGGTTGATCATTTGAACAAAATGGCCCACTTTGTACCTCTGCAAGGAACTCCTTCTGCCCCGGAGACTGCCTCAACTTTTATCAAGGAGATTGTAAGGTTGCATGGCATCCCTGACAGCATAGTTTCTGATCGAGGGGTGCAGTTCACTTCTAGATTTTGGAGGGCCTTATGTGAAACTTTGAACATTGAACTCCGCCTCTCCACAGCTTATCACCCACAAACTAATGGACAGATTGAAAGGGTCAATCAAACCCTTGAACAGTACCTACGATGCTTTTCTTCTTTTGCACAGGGTGACTGGCTATCACTTCTCCCACTCGTGGAATTTTCATACAATAATTCCACCTATTCGGTAACCAAACAGTCACCTTTTTTCGCCAATTATGGATACCATCCTTCTTTCTTGCCTGAGCTGCCTATTGATTCTTCTGTACCTGCCGTACAAGACAGGTTGAACTTCCTTAACTCCAACTACCAATTACTGCAGGTCCCAGAACAGTTCAGAGTTGCCGTCCTAGGGCGATGTCATGATCATCCCCTAGCGGGTCACTTTGGGATTCACAAGACGGCTAATTTGATCTCCCGTACATTCTGGTGGCCAAACTTGATGAACGACTGCAAGAAATATGTAAGATCTTGTATTTCATGCCTTCGAAATAAGACAGACAGAGCCAGAACTTGGGGTCTACTTGAGCCCCTTCCTGTACCTGAGAAACCATGGAGCATGATCTCCATGGATTTTATAGTAGAACTTCCCCCATCTGAAGACTTCACTACAATTTTTGTTGTGGTTGATCGTTTGACCAAAATGGCCCACTTTGTACCTCTGCAAGGAACTCCTTCTGCCCCGGAGACTGCCTCAACTTTTATCAAGGAGATTGTAAGGTTGCATGGCATCCCTGACAGCATAGTTTCTGATCGAGGGATGCAGTTCACTTCTAGATTTTGGAGGGCCTTATGTGAAACTTTGAACATTGAACTCCGCCTCTCCACAGCTTATCACCCACAAACTAATGGACAGACTGAAAGGGTCAATCAAACCCTTGAACAGTACCTACGATGCTTTTCTTCTTTTGCACAGGATGACTGGCTATCACTTCTCCCACTCGCGGAATTTTCATTCAATAATTCCACCCATTCGGCAACCAAACAGTCACCTTTTTTCGCCAATTATGGATACCATCCTTCTTTCTTGCCTGAGCTGCCTATTGATTCTCCTGTACCTGCCGTACAAGACAGGTTGAACTTCCTTAACTCCAACTACCAATTACTGCAGGATACAATCTCCAAGACCCAGGCAGATAATAAAAAGTTATTCGACAAGAAGAGAAGAGGCAATTTGAATCTTGAACCTTTTCCAGTACCTCGCTGCCCGTCTGCTACCGAACCCGGCCACCCTTGTGATCCTGCACCAGCCTCCTGCTTGGCTTAACGCTGTCTCCAGTGCCTGTGCTAGCTGTCCATCCTACCAGCTTTCCTGAGTCCAGTTCCTTACCAGATGCTCTGCCTGCATCTCCACGTCTGCAACTCAGCTGACAAGTTCTGCACGCAACTACAGGCTCTCGTGTAACTCCTCACCCTAGGTCTGTCCCATCCTCAGTGGGGCTTGGGTTGGAGATACAAGGGAGGCCGACCTCGTCATTCCAGACTCCTACCAGGTACGTGACAGTACCAGTCAGCCAGAGATGGAGTCTGGAAGGGAGGCCTCTCCACCGAAGGACATTTACCAAACTATTTCTGCGCTCTCAAATATTGTGCAGAAGTTACAAGAGCGGGTCACTTTGGTCATGCTCCATAGTTTCTCAGGTACAGGAAGGGGCTCAAGTAGACCCCAAGTTCTGGCTCTGTCTGTCTTATTCCGAAGGCATGAAATACAAGATCTTACATATTTCTTGCAGTCGTTCATCAAGTTTGGCCACCAGAATGTACGGGAGATCAAATTAGCCGTCTTGTGAATCCCAAAGTGACCCGCTCTTGTAACTTCTGCACAATATTTGAGAGCGCAGAAATAGTTTGGTAAATGTCCTTCGGTGGAGAGGCCTCCCTTCCAGACTCCATCTCTGGCTGACTGGTACTGTCACGTACCTGGTAGGAGTCTGGAATGACGAGGTCGGCCTCCCTTGTATCTCCAACCCAAGCCCCACTGAGGATGGGACAGACCTAGGGTGAGGAGTTACACGAGAGCCTGTAGTTGCGTGCAGAACTTGTCAGCTGAGTTGCAGACGTGGAGATGCAGGCAGAGCATCTGGTAAGGAACTGGACTCAGGAAAGCTGGTAGGATGGACAGCTAGCACAGGCACTGGAGACAGCGTTAAGCCAAGCAGGAGGCTGGTGCAGGATCACAAGGGTGGCCGGGTTCGGTAGCAGACGGGCAGCGAGGTACTGGAAAAGGCCCCAAAAATCATGGGCCAAGCTTCCTCGAGGGGCAACTTAGTTTCAAGTTCGCTGTGGAAAGCCAGACCTTATCTCCAGGTTCAAGATTCAAATTGCCTCTTCTCTTCTTGTCGAATAACTTTTTATTATCTGCCTGGGTCTTGGAGATTGTATCCTGCAGTAATTGGTAGTTGGAGTTAAGGAAGTTCAACCTGTCTTGTACGGCAGGTACAGAAGAATCAATAGGCAGCTCAGGCAAGAAAGAAGGATGGTATCCATAATTGGCGAAAAAAGGTGACTGTTTGGTTGCCGAATGGGTGGAATTATTGTATGAAAATTCCGCGAGTGGGAAAAGTGATAGCCAGTCATCCTGTGCAAAAGAAGAAAAGCATCGTAGGTACTGTTCAAGGGTTTGATTGACCCTTTCAGTCTGTCCATTAGTTTGTGGGTGATAAGCTGTGGAGAGGCGGAGTTCAATGTTCAAAGTTTCACATAAGGCCCTCCAAAATCTAGAAGTGAACTGCACCCCTCGATCAGAAACTATGCTGTCAGGGATGCCATGCAACCTTACAATCTCCTTGATAAAAGTTGAGGCAGTCTCCGGGGCAGAAGGAGTTCCTTGCAGAGGTACAAAGTGGGCCATTTTGGTCAAACGATCAACCACAACGAAAATGGTAGTGAAGTCTTCAGATGGGGAAGTTCTACTATAAAATCCATGGAGATCATGCTCCATGGTTTCTCAGGTACAGGAAGGGGCTCAAGTAGACCCCAAGTTCTGGCTCTGTCTGTCTTATTCCGAAGGCATGAAATACAAGATCTTACATATTTCTTGCAGTCGTTCATCAAGTTTGGCCACCAGAATGTACGGGAGATCAAATTAGCCGTCTTGTGAATCCCAAAGTGACCCGCTAGGGGATGATCATGACATCGCCCTAGGACGGCAACTCTGAACTGTTCTGGGACCTGCAGTAATTGGTAGTTGGAGTTAAGGAAGTTCAACCTGTCTTGTACGGCAGGTACAGAAGAATCAATAGGCAGCTCAGGCAAGAAAGAAGGATGGTATCCATAATTGGCAAAAAAAGGTGACTGTTTGGTTACCGAATGGGTGGAATTATTGTATGAAAATTCCGCGAGTGGGAGAAGTGATAGCCAGTCATCCTGTGCAAAAGAAGAAAAGCATCGTAGGTACTGTTCAAGGGTTTGATTGACCCTTTCAATCTGTCCATTAGTTTGTGGGTGATAAGCTGTGGAGAGGCGGAGTTCAATGTTCAAAGTTTCACATAAGGCCCTCCAAAATCTAGAAGTGAACTGCACCCCTCGATCAGAAACTATGCTGTCAGGGATGCCATGCAACCTTACAATCTCCTTGATAAAAGTTGAGGCAGTCTCCGGGGCAGAAGGAGTTCCTTGCAGAGGTACAAAGTGGGCCATTTTGGTCAAACGATCAACCACAACGAAAATGGTAGTAAAGTCTTCAGATGGGGGAAGTTCTACTATAAAATCCATGGAGATCATGCTCCATGGTTTCTCAGGTACAGGAAGGGGCTCAAGTAGACCCCAAGTTCTGGCTCTGTCTGTCTTATTCCGAAGGCATGAAATACAAGATCTTACATATTTCTTGCAGTCGTTCATCAAGTTTGGCCACCAGAATGTACGGGAGATCAAATTAGCCGTCTTGTGAATCCCAAAGTGACCCGCTCTTGTAACTTCTGCACAATATTTGAGAGCGCAGAAATAGTTTGGTAAATGTCCTTCGGTGGAGAGGCCTCCCTTCCAGACTCCATCTCTGGCTGACTGGTACTGTCACGTACCTGGTAGGAGTCTGGCATGACGAGGTCGGCCTCCCTTGTATCTCCAACCCAAGCCCCACTGAGGATGGGACAGACCTAGGGTGAGGAGTTACACGAGAGCCTGTAGTTGCGTGCAGAACTTGTCAGCTGAGTTGCAGACGTGGAGATGCAGGCAGAGCATCTGGTAAGGAACTGGACTCAGGAAAGCTGGTAGGATGGACAGCTAGCACAGGCACTGGAGACAGCGTTAAGCCAAGCAGGAGGCTGGTGCAGGATCACAAGGGTGGCCGGGTTCGGTAGCAGACGGGCAGCGAGGTACTGGAAAAGGCCCCAAAAATCTTGGGCCAAGCTTCCTCGAGGGGCAACTTAGTTTCAAGTTCGCTGTGGAAAGCCAGACCTTATCTCCAAGTTCAAGATTCAAATTGCCTCTTCTCTTCTTGTCGAAGAACTTTTTATTATCTGCCTGGGTCTTGGAGATTATATCCTGCAGTAATTGGTAGTTGGAGTTAAGGAAGTTCAACCTGACTTGTACGGCAGGTACAGAAGAATCAATAGGCAGCTCAGGCCAAGAAAGAAGGATGGTATCCATAATTGGCGAAAAAAGGTGACTGTTTGGTTGCCGAATGGGTGGAATTATTGTATGAAAATTCCGCGAGTGGGAGAAGTGATAGCCAGTCATCCTGTGCAAAAGAAGAAAAGCATCGTAGGTACTGTTCAAGGGTTTGATTGATCCTTTCAGTCTGTCCATTAGTTTGTGGGTGATAAGCTGTGGAGAGGCGGAGTTCAATGTTCAAAGTTTCACATAAGGCCCTCCAAAATCTAGAAGTGAACTGCACCCCTCGATCAGAAACTATGCTGTCAGGGATGCCATGCAACCTTACAATCTCCTTGATAAAAGTTGAGGCAGTCTCCGGGGCAGAAGGAGTTCCTTGCAGAGGTACAAAGTGGGCCATTTTGGTCAAACGATCAACCACAACGAAAATGGTAGTGAAGTCTTCAGATGGGGGAAGTTCTACTATAAAATCCATGGAGATCATGCTCCATGGTTTCTCAGGTACAGGAAGGGGCTCAAGTAGACCCCAAGTTCTGGCTCTGTCTGTCTTATTCCGAAGGCATGAAATACAAGATCTTACATATTTCTTGCAGTCGTTCATCAAGTTTGGCCACCAGAATGTACGGGAGATCAAATTAGCCGTCTTGTGAATCCCAAAGTGACCCGCTAGGGGATGATCATGACATCGCCCTAGGACGGCAACTCTGAACTGTTCTGGGACCTACTTTGGTAATACATGTATAGACCCGCCCCTTCTCATGTTCCGCATCTGGTCTGGCCATAGTACACCAGTGATGATCCATAGTACATCAGTGATGATCCATAGTACATCAGTGATGATCCATAGTACACCAGTGATGGCCCATAGTACATCAGTGATGATCTATAGTACACCAGTGATGATCCACAGTACATCAGTGATGATCCAGAGTACATCAGTGATGGTCCATAGTACACCAGTGATGATCCATAGTACACCAGTGATGATCCATAGTACATCAGTGATGATCCATAGAACATCAGTGATGATCCATAGTACACCAGTGATGATCCACAGTACATCAGTGATGATCCACAGTACATCAGTGATGATCTATAGTACATCAGTGATGATCCACAGTACATCAGGGATGGTCCATAGTACATCAGGGATGGTCCATAGTAGATCAGTGATGATCCATAGTACACCAGTGATGATTCATATTACACCAGTGATGGCCCATAGTACATTAGTGATGATCTATAGTACATCAGTGATGATCCACAGTACATCAGTGATGATCCACAGTACATCAGTGATGATCCATAGTACACCAGTGATGATCCACAGTACATCAGTGATGGCCCATAGTACATCAGTGATGGCCCATAGTACATCAGTGATGGCTCATAGTACATCAGTGATGATCCACAGTACATCAGTGATGATCCACAGTACATCAGTGATGATCCACAGTACATCAGTGATGATCCATAGTACACCAGTGATGATCCATAGTACATCAGTGATGATCCATAGTACACCAGTGATGATCCATAGTACATCAGTGATGATCCATAGTACACCAGTGATGGCCCATAGTACATCAGTGATGATCTATAGTAAACCAGTGATGATCCACAGTACATCAGTGATGATCCACAGTACATCAGTGATGGTCCATAGTACATCAGTGATGATCTATAGTACATCAGTGATGGTCCATAGTACATCAGTGATTGTCCATAGTACACCAGGGATGATCCATAGTACACCAGTGATCTATAGTACATCAGTGATGATCCATAGTACACCAGTGATGATCCATAGTACACCAGTGATGATCCATAGTACACCAGTGATGGTCCATAGTACATCAGTGATGATCCTCAGTACATCAGTGATGATCCACAGTACATCAGTGATGATCCACAGTACATCAGGGATGGTCCATAGTACATCAGGGATGGTCCATAGTACATCAGGGATGGTCCAAAGTACATCAGTGATGATCCATAGTACACCAGTAACGATCCATAATACACCTGTGATGGCCCATAGTACATCAGTGATGATCCACAGTACATCAGTGATGATCCACAGTACATCAGTGATGATCCACAGTACATCAGTGCTGATCCTCAGTACATCAGTGATGATCCTCAGTACATCAGTGATAATCCATGGTACATCAGGGATGGTCCACAGTACACCAGTGATGATCCATAGTACACCAGTGATGATCCATAGTACATCAGTGATGGCTCATAGTACATCAGTGATGATCCATAGTACATCAGTGATGATCCATAGTACACCAGTGATGATCCATAGTACACCAGTGATGGCCCATAGTACACCAGTGATGGCCCATAGTACATCAGTGATGACCTATAGTACATCAGTGATGATCCACAGTACATCAGTGATGATCCACAGTACATCAGGGATGGTCCATAGTACATCAGGGATGGTCCATAGTAGTGATGAGCCGAACACCCCCGGGTTCGGTTCGCACCAGAACCCGCGAACGGACCGAAAGTTTGCACGAACATTAGAACCCTATTAAATACAATGGATGCGAACGTTCGGATTCTAATGTGCTAATTATAACAACTATTATCCATGTTATTGTCCTAAACAGAGTTTGGGAACCCGGGTTCTGCACCAGGGGACATGTATCAATGCAAAAATAAGTTTTAAAAACGGACGTTTTCCGGGAGCAGTCATTTTAATGATGCATAAAGTGAAAAAAAAAAGTCAAATATTCCTTTAAATGTTGTACCTGGGGGGTGTCTAAAGTATGCCTGTGAAGTGCCACGTGTTTCCCGTGTTTAGAACTGTTCCTGCACAAAATAACATTTCTAAAGGAAAAAAAGCCATTTAAAACTGCTTGCGGCTTTAATGTAATGTCTGGTCCCGGTAATATGGATGAAAATATTTAAGAAAAATGGCATAGCTACCCCATCAACCCCCCCCTACGCCAGCCCATTACCAGCCCCTTTGGGTCTTGTATGGATATTAAGGGGAACCCCGCACACAAAATAAAAAAGGCCCTATATACTCTGAACAGCCGTATACAGGCGGTGCATACAAGACAGGGACTGTAGGTTTGTTCTTATGTAGAATCTGTTTGTAATTTTGAACAGCTACATTGTTTAAGTGTAGCTCCATGCCAAATTCCTTTTTTTAAGCTTTTTGGAAAACATAGGGAAGGGTTATCACCCCTGTAACATTTTTTTTTGCTGTCTGTGCCCCTGTTCAGAACATTTCACCTCACTTTGCGTCCCAATGACAACTGTTTTTGAAATGTGGTGTTTTTATTGAAACAAGGATTGGTGATAAAGCATCAGTTAGAGAGGAGACACCTTTCTCCCATATTAATTCTTACAGGAGAGAATTTTCCTTCCAAGGGGTAGATTTCCTCTCACTTCCTGTTGTCTTCTTCCGTTTGCAAGTAGTAGTCGTTTGTAAGTTGGATGTTTGAAAGTAGGGACCTGCCGTATATACTCTGCAGAAATTGGCCCCTTAGGTGTTGGTGTTGGCACAACACTGAAAGCACTCACAGTTATTCTTGGTGGGTGCTGGAACGCCCTGCTGTCAACTATTATATCAGGAATTGTAATAACATATAATTGTTGATCAGTGGTAGTAAAAATTGGGCCTTTGATGGTGGTGCTGGTGCCACAACACTGTAAGGCCTGACAGTTACTCTTGGTGGGCGCAGCAATGGGCCCTGCTGTGAATTATTAGATCAAGAATTATAATTGCATGCCCCTGTTGAATAGGGGCTGAAAAATTGGGCCTTTGGTGGTGGTGGTGGTGGTGATGGTGGTGCTGGTGCCACAACACTGTAAGGCCTGACAGTTACTCTTGGTAGGCGCAGCAATGGGCTCTGCTGTGAATTATTAGATCAATAATTATAATTGCATGCCCCTGTTGAATAGGGGCTGAAAAATTGGGCCTTTGGTGGTGGTGGTGGTGGTGGTGGTGATGGTGGTGCTGGTGCCACAACACTGTAAGGCCTGACAGTTACTCTTGGTGGGCGCAGCAATGGGCCCTGCTGTGAATTATTAGATCAATAATTATAATTGCATGCCCCTGTTGAACAGGGGCTGAAAAATTGGGCCTTAGGCACTGGTGGCACAACACTGCAACCCCTCACAGATACTGTACTTGGAGCACAGCAATGAGGCCTGTTGCAAAGTATTGCATCAAAAATTGTAATTACACGCCCCTGTTAAACAGGGGCTGAAAAATTGGGCCTTAGCCACTGGTGGCGTCACCCATAAACCAAAATGATCTTCCAAGCTATCATCATTAATCGTATCATTGAGGAGGAGGAGGAGGATAGCCAGTCAACATAATAGCACAGGCACTCAGCATCAGCATCAGTCTTGAAGGGATGTGACATTTTAAAATCAATTAGTCTGTTATATCAGCATCAGGTGTGTGGTAGCTGGTGGTGATCCAAGACTGGTTCATCTTGATGAAAGTCAGTCGATCAACCGAGTCGGTGGACAGGCGCACCCTGTGATCCGTGACAAATCCTCCAGCAGCACTGAATGTGCGTTCTGAAAGAACGCTGGATGCAGGACAGGCCAGTAGCTCAATTGCATACTGTGCAAGCTCTGGCCAGTGATCCATCCTCAAGACCCAGTAAGCCAGAGGATTTTCGGTGGGGAAGGTGTCCAAGTCTGACCTTGCCCCTAGGTATTCCTGCACCATGTATATCAGACGCTGGCGATGGTTGCTGGAACCGATCATACTTTGGGACTGCGGACTAAAGAATTGTCTGAACGCATCGGTCAGACGGCCACCTTCCCCACCGCTCCTTCTTTGACTGCCCGAAGCCTCAGCAACTCGTTGTCCAGGACCAGGAGTTTGTAACCTCCCAGTCTCTGGGAACGCGTTGCACAGACCTTTCTGCAAGGCCTCCCGGAGTTGTCTCATCCTCTGCTCCCTCTGCGACGGTAACATAAGGTCCGCAACCTTACCCTTGTACCGTGGATCAAGGAGAGTGGCCAGCCAGTAATGGTCCCTCTCCTTGATCCGAAGAATACGAGGATCCTTCCGCAGACTTTGCAGGATCAGGGAGGCCATGCAGCGTAGGTTAGCTGAGGCATTCAGTCCGGAGTCCTCTGGGTCACTAAGGACGACATGATCCGCAGCCACCTCTTCCCAGCCACGTACAAGTCCACTGGTTTCTTGGGACTGTAAATCATCCCTAAAAGACTGCTGCTGATGATTCTGAGTGCCAGCCTCCACCTCCATGCTGACACAATCCTCCTCCTCCTCCTCCTCCTTCTCCTCTTCCTGTGCGATGGGTGGGACAGAAGGAACACTGTCTGGGTAAAGGGGGCCTTGAGAGGCAAGGAAGTCCTCCTCTTCCTGCCTCTGTTCTGCCTCAAGTGCCCTGTCCATTATTCCACGCAGCGTGTGCTCCAACAGGTGGACAAGAGGTACAGTGTCACTGATGCATGCACTGTCACTGCTCACCATCCTCGTGGCCTCCTCAAATGGTGCCAGGACAGTGCATGCATCCCTGATCATGCCCCACTGGCGTGGTGAAAAAAACCCGTGCTCCCCTGACCCTGTCCTGGTGCCATAGTCGCACAGGTACTCATTGATGGCCCTCTGCTGCATGTGCAGCCGCTGCAGCATGGCCAACGTTGAGTTCCACCTGGTGGGCATGTCACATATAAGGCGGTTCTTGGGCAGGTTCAACTCCTTTTGCAGCTCAGCCAGGCGAGCACTGGCATTATAAGATCTGCGGAAATGCACACAGACTTTCCTGGCCTGCCTCAGGACATCGTGTAAGCCCGGGTACCTGCCCAAGAACCGCTGCACCACCATGTTAAGGACGTGAGCCATACAGGGCACATGGGTCAGTTGTCCCTGTCGGAGGGTGGAGAGGAGGTTGGTGCCATTGTCGCAAACCACCATTCCTGGCTTAAGCTGGCATGGCGTCAACCACCTCTCGGCCTGCCCCTGCAGAGCAGACAGGACCTCTGCCCCAGTGTGGCTCCTGTCCCCCAAACACACCAGCGCAAGCACGGCATGGCATCTTTTTGCCTGTGTACTTGCGTAGCCCCTTGAACGCCTACGGAGCACCGCTGGTTCCGAGGACAAACCACAGGAAGAGGCCATGGAGGAAGAAGAAGAGGAGGGGGTGGAGGAGAGAGGTGTGTCACAACCAGTAGTAGCATTTTGGAGGCGTGGCGTTGGAACAACCTCCAACACTACTGCACCTTGTCCTGCATCCTTCCCAGCTGCCAAAAGAGTGACCCAATGGGCCGTGAAAGAAAGGTAACGTCCCTGTCCATGCCTGCTGGACCATGAGTCAGCGGTAATATGCACCTTACCACTGACCGCCCTGTCCAGCGAGGCCAAGACATTGCCTTCCACATGCCTGTAGAGAGCCGGAATCGCCTTCCGTGAGAAAAAGTGGCGTTTGGGAACCTGCCACTGAGGAACCGCACATTGCACAAACTCACGGAAGGGGGCCGAGTCTACCAACTGAAAAGGCAGCAGTTGAAGCGCTAGCAATTTAGCCAAGCTAGTATTCAACCGCTGGGCATGTGGATGGCTGGGAGTGAACTTCTTTCGACGGTCCAGCAGCTGGGGCAGGGAAATTTGCCTGCTAGAATCGGACGTTGGTGTACTGCTAGCAGAGTGCCCGCAAGTACTTGGCTGTGACACACCTAATTCTACACCTTCATTCCTCTCAGAGCAGGTTTCAGAGAGGACTGAAGGTATAGTGGGGTTGGAGATCCCAGCTGATGCGGTGCAAGAAGAGGTCAGCTTTGTTCTTTGGTGTGGGTCTTTAAGGTAGGCTTGCCAACGAGCTGCATGGCAGGTCAATATATGTCTGATCAAGCATGTGGTGCCCAAGCGGCTGATGTTTTGGCCACGCGATATACGCTTGAGACATATGTTGCAAACAGCAGCTGTGCGATCTGATGCACTCGCCTCAAAAAAGGCCCACACCAAAGAACTTTTTGAATGACGGGCAGAGGCAGCGCCCTGCACAGGCGGAGCTCTGCGGTGTGATTCCGTTGGTGTGCTGCCCATACGCTGGCCACCCAAGGGCATCCTGCCTCGTTGGAGATGTGCCTCCTCCTCATCCTCCTCCTCCTCCTCTCTCCTATTAGGCACCCACGTGGAGTCAGTGACCTCATCATCCCCTCCCTCCTCATCACTGGAGCCAATCTGGCAGTATGCTGCAGCTGCTGGAGCATGACTGCCAGATTGGTGTCCTTCTTGAGCATCCCCTCTCTCTGCTCTCACGCTACTGCCTTCCTCTATCTGGGTATCATCATCAGATCCTTCGAAACGCTGGGCATCCTCCTGGAGCATGTACCCAACACTGTGCTCAAACAGTTCGGGGGACTCCTCAGGAGGAGGACATGGTGGGTCTAGGGAAGGATTGACTAATGAAGATAATGATACCAGAGAAGAGGACGCTTTGGCAGCTGCTTTGCCAGTACCCTGAGCCTGGGTGAGAGAGGATGAGGAGGATGAGGTCGGCTTGGTCATCCACTCTACCAAGTCTTCGGCATGATGTGGCTCAACATGTCCAGCTGCCGAAAAGAAGGACAAGCGTGTCCCATGGCCATGTGCTGATGACAATGCACCGCGTCCACGACCAGCACTGTTGCCCCCAGACACAGAGCCTGCTTGCCCTCTTTTTTTGCCTCCTGACTGTCTGCCTCTCCTTGTTTGCCTTCCAGACATTTTAATGGATGGCCTGCAGGGAGATGGGAAAAACAGCAATAAGGGCTACCTTCAGGTGTATACTGTGCAGGAGGCTTAGCAACAATGACACTGACACTGTCCCCTGCCTATCCTTCTCTGTCCCTAAACACAAGGATTTGCAATATGCTTCAGCAAGATTGGTTTAGCACAGAATAGCACACTGACAGTTTCACTCACTGTCCTTCTCTGTCCCTACAAACAAGATTTAGCACAGAATAGCACACTGATAGTTTCCACGAGTGTACTTCTCTGTCCCTAAACTCAAGGATTTCAAATATGGTTCAGCAAGATTGGTTTAGAACAGAATAGCACACTGACACTTTCCCTCACTGTACCTCTCTGTCCCTAAACTCAAGGATTTCAAATATGGTTCAGCAAGATTGGTTTAGAACAGAATAGCACACTGACACTTTCCCTCACTGTGCCTCTCTGTCCCTAAACTCAAGGATTTCAAATATGGTTCAGCAAGATTGGTTTAGAACAGAATAGCACACTGTCAGTTTCACTCACTGTCCTTCTCTGTCCCTACAAACAAGATTTAGCACAGAATAGCACACTGATAGTTTCCACGAGTGTCCTTCTCTGTCCCTAAACTCAAGGATTTAAAATATGGTACAGCAAGATTGGTTTAGAACAGAATAGCTCACTGACACTTTCCCTCACTGTACCTCTCTGTCCCTAAACTCAAGGATTTCAAATATGGTTCAGCAAGATTGGTTTAGAACAGAATAGCACACTGTCAGTTTCACTCACTGTCCTTCTCTGTCCCTACAAACAAGTGTTAGCACAAAATAGCAGACTGATAGTTTCCACGAGTGTCCTTCTCTGTCCCTAAACTCAAGGATTTCAAATATGGTTCAGCAAGATTGGTTTAGAACAGAATAGCACACTGACACTTTCCCTCACTGTACCTCTCTGTCTCTAAACTCAAGGATTTCAAATATGGTTCAGCAAGATTGGTTTAGAACAGAATAGCACACTGACACTTTCCCTCACTGTACCTCTCTGTCCCTAAACTCAAGGATTTCAAATATGGTTCAGCAAGATTGGTTTAGAACAGAATAGCACACTGTCAGTTTCACTCACTGTCCTTCTCTGTCCCTACAAACAAGATTTAGCACAGAATAGCACACTGATAGTTTCCACGAGTGTCCTTCTCTGTCCCTAAACTCAAGGATTTCAAATATGGTACAGCAAGATTGGTTTAGAACAGAATAGCTCACTGACACTTTCCCTCACTGTACCTCTCTGTCCCTAAACTCAAGGATTTCAAATATGGTTCAGCAAGATTGGTTTAGAACAGAATAGCACACTGTCAGTTTCACTCACTGTCCTTCTCTGTCCCTACAAACAAGATTTAGCACAGAATAGCACACTGATAGTTTCCACAAGTGTCCTTCTCTGTCCCTAAACTCAAGGATTTCAAATATGGTACAGCAAGATTGGTTTAGAACAGAATAGCTCACTGACACTTTCCCTCACTGTACCTCTCTGTCCCTAAACTCAAGGATTTCAAATATGGTTCAGCAAGATTGGTTTAGAACAGAATAGCACACTGTCAGTTTCACTCACTGTCCTTCTCTGTCCCTACAAACAAGATTTAGCACAGAATAGCACACTGATAGTTTCCACGAGTGTCCTTCTCTGTCCCTAAACTCAAGGATTTCAAATATGGTACAGCAAGATTGGTTTAGAACAGAATAGCTCACTGACACTTTCCCTCACTGTACCTCTGTCCCTAAACTCAAGGATTTCAAATATGGTTCAGCAAGATTGGTTTAGAACAGAATAGCACACTGACACTTTCCCTCACTGTACCTCTCTGTCCCTAAACTCAAGGATTTCAAATATGGTTCAGCAAGATTGGTTTAGAACAGAATAGCACACTGTCAGTTTCACTCACTGTCCTTCTCTGTCCCTACAAACAAGATTTAGCACAGAATAGCACACTGATAATTTCCACGAGTGTCCTTCTCTGTCCCTAAACTCAAGGATTTCAAATATGGTACAGCAAGATTGCTTTAGAACAGAATAGCTCTCTGACACTTTCCCTCACTGTACCTCTCTGTCCCTAAACTCAAGGATTTCAAATATGGTTCAGCAAGATTGGTTTAGAACAGAATAGCACACTGACACTTTCCCTCACTGTACCTCTCTGTCCCTAAACTCAAGGATTTCAAATATGGTTCAGCAAGATTGGTTTAGAACAGAATAGCACACTGTCAGTTTCACTCACTGTCCTTCTCTGTCCCTACAAACAAGATTTAGCACAGAATAGCACACTGATAGTTTCCACGAGTGTCCTTCTCTGTCCCTAAACTCAAGGATTTCAAATATGGTACAGCAAGATTGGTTTAGAACAGAATAGCTCACTGACACTTTCCCTCACTGTACCTCTCTGTCCCTAAACTCAAGGATTTCAAATATGGTTCAGCAAGATTGGTTTAGAACAGAATAGCACACTGTCAGTTTCACTCACTGTCCTTCTCTGTCCCTACAAACAAGATTTAGCACAGAATAGCACACTGATAGTTTCCATGAGTGTCCTTCTCTGTCCCTAAACTCAAGGATTTCAAATATGGTACAGCAAGATTGGTTTAGAACAGAATAGCACACTGACACTTTCCCTCACTGTACCTCTCTGTCCCTAAACTCAAGGATTTCAAATATGGTTCAGCAAGATTGGTTTAGAACAGAATAGCACACTGTCAGTTTCACTCACTGTCCTTCTCTGTCCCTACAAACAAGATTTAGCACAGAATAGCACACTGATAGTTTCCACGAGTGTCCTTCTCTGTCCCTAAACTCAAGGATTTCAAATATGGTACAGCAAGATTGGTTTAGAACAGAATAGCTCACTGACACTTTCCCTCACTGTACCTCTCTGTCCCTAAACTCAAGGATTTCAAATATGGTTCAGCAAGATTGGTTTAGAACAGAATAGCACACTGTCAGTTTCACTCACTGTCCTTCTCTGTCCCTACAAACAAGATTTAGCACAGAATAGCACACTGATCGTTTCCACGAGTGTCCTTCTCTGTCCCTAAACTCAAGGATTTCAAATATGGTACAGCAAGATTGGTTTAGAACAGAATAGCTCACTGACACTTTCCCTCACTGTACCTCTCTGTCCCTAAACTCAAGGATTTCAAATATGGTTCAGCAAGATTGGTTTAGAACAGAATAGCACACTGACACTTTCCCTCACTGTACCTCTCTGTCCCTAAACTCAAGGATTTCAAATATGGTTCAGCAAGATTGGTTTAGAACAGAATAGCACACTGTCAGTTTCACTCACTGTCCTTCTCTGTCCCTACAAACAAGATTTAGCACAGAATAGCACACTGATAGTTTCCACGAGTGTCCTTCTCTGTCCCTAAACTCAAGGATTTCAAATATGGTACAGCAAGATTGGTTTAGAACAGAATAGCTCACTGACACTTTCCCTCACTGTACCTCTCTGTCCCTAAACTCAAGGATTTCAAATATGGTTCAGCAAGATTGGTTTAGAACAGAATAGCACACTGACACTTTCCCTCACTGTACCTCTCTGTCCCTAAACTCAAGGATTTCAAATATGGTTCAGCAAGATTGGTTTAGAACAGAATAGCACACTGTCAGTTTCACTCACTGTCCTTCTCTGTCCCTACAAACAAGATTTAGCACAGAATAGCACACTGATAGTTTCCACGAGTGTCCTTCTCTGTCCCTAAACTCAAGGATTTCAAATATGGTACAGCAAGATTGGTTTAGAACAGAATAGCTCACTGACACTTTCCCTCACTGTACCTCTCTGTCCCTAAACTCAAGGATTTCAAATATGGTTCAGCAAGATTGGTTTAGAACAGAATAGCACACTGTCAGTTTCACTCACTGTCCTTCTCTGTCCCTACAAACAAGATTTAGCACAGAATAGCACACTGATAGTTTCCACAAGTGTCCTTCTCTGTCCCTAAACTCAAGGATTTCAAATATGGTACAGCAAGATTGGTTTAGAACAGAATAGCTCACTGACACTTTCCCTCACTGTACCTCTCTGTCCCTAAACTCAAGGATTTCAAATATGGTTCAGCAAGATTGGTTTAGAACAGAATAGCACATTGTCAGTTTCACTCACTGTCCTTCTCTGTCCCTACAAACAAGATTTAGCACAGAATAGCACACTGATAGTTTCCACGAGTGTCCTTCTCTGTCCCTAAACTCAAGGATTTCAAATATGGTACAGCAAGATTGGTTTAGAACAGAATAGCTCACTGACACTTTCTCTCACTGTACCTCTCTGTCCCTAAACTCAAGGATTTCAAATATGGTTCAGCAAGATTGGTTTAGAACAGAATAGCACATTGTCAGTTTCACTCACTGTCCTTCTCTGTCCCTAAAAACAAGATTTAGCACAGAATAGCACACTGATAGTTTCCACGAGTGTCCTTCTCTGTCCCTAAACTCAAGGATTTCAAATATGGTACAGCAAGATTGGTTTAGAACAGAATAGCTCACTGACACTTTCTCTCACTGTACCTCTCTGTCCCTAAACTCAAGGATTTCAAATATGGTTCAGCAAGATTGGTTTAGAACAGAATAGCACACTGACACTTTCCCTCACTGTACCTCTCTGTCCCTAAACTCAAGGATTTCAAATATGGTTCAGCAAGATTGGTTTAGAACAGAATAGCACACTGTCAGTTTCACTCACTGTCCTTCTCTGTCCCTACAAACAAGATTTAGCACAGAATAGCACACTGATAATTTCCACAAGTGTCCTTCTCTGTCCCTAAACTCAAGGATTTCAAATATGGTACAGCAAGATTGGTTTAGAACAGAATAGCTCACTGACACTTTCCCTCACTGTACCTCTCTGTCCCTAAACTCAAGGATTTCAAATATGGTTCAGCAAGATTGGTTTAGAACAGAATAGCACACTGACACTTTCCCTCACTGTACCTCTCTGTCCCTAAACTCAAGGATTTCAAATATGGTTCAGCAAGATTGGTTTAGAACAGAATAGCACACTGTCAGTTTCACTCACTGTCCTTCTCTGTCCCTACAAACAAGATTTAGCACAGAATAGCACACTGATAGTTTCCACGAGTGTCCTTCTCTGTCCCTAAACTCAAGGATTTCAAATATGGTACAGCAAGATTGGTTTAGAACAGAATAGCTCACTGACACTTTCCCTCACTGTACCTCTCTGTCCCTAAACTCAAGGATTTCAAATATGGTTCAGCAAGATTGGTTTAGAACAGAATAGCACACTGACACTTTCCCTCACTGTACCTCTCTGTCCCTAAACTCAAGAATTTCAAATATGGTTCAGCAAGATTGGTTTAGAACAGAATAGCACACTGTCAGTTTCACTCACTGTCCTTCTCTGTCCCTACAAACAAGATTTAGCACAGAATAGCACACTGATAGTTTCCACGAGTGTCCTTCTCTCTCCCTAAACTCAAGGATTTCAAATATGGTACAGCAAGATTGGTTTAGAACAGAATAGCTCACTGACACTTTCCCTCACTGTACCTCTCTGTCCCTAAACTCAAGGATTTCAAATATGGTTCAGCAAGATTGGTTTAGAACAGAATAGCACACTGTCAGTTTCACTCACTGTCCTTCTCTGTCCCTACAAACAAGATTTAGCACAGAATAGCACACTGATAGTTTCCACGAGTGTCCTTCTCTGTCCCTAAACTCAAGGATTTCAAATATGGTACAGCAAGATTGGTTTAGAACAGAATAGCTCACTGACACTTTCCCTCACTGTACCTCTCTGTCCCTAAACTCAAGGATTTCAAATATGGTTCAGCAAGATTGGTTTAGAACAGAATAGCACACTGACACTTTCCCTCACTGTACCTCTCTGTCCCTAAACTCAAGGATTTCAAATATGGTTCAGCAAGATTGGTTTAGAACAGAATAGCACACTGTCAGTTTCACTCACTGTCCTTCTCTGTCCCTACAAACAAGATTTAGCACAGAATAGCACACTGATAATTTCCACGAGTGTCCTTCTCTGTCCCTAAACTCAAGGATTTCAAATATGGTACAGCAAGATTGCTTTAGAACAGAATAGCTCTCTGACACTTTCCCTCACTGTACCTCTCTGTCCCTAAACTCAAGGATTTCAAATATGGTTCAGCAAGATTGGTTTAGAACAGAATAGCACACTGACACTTTCCCTCACTGTACCTCTCTGTCCCTAAACTCAAGGATTTCAAATATGGTTCAGCAAGATTGGTTTAGAACAGAATAGCACACTGTCAGTTTCACTCACTGTCCTTCTCTGTCCCTACAAACAAGATTTAGCACAGAATAGCACACTGATAGTTTCCACGAGTGTCCTTCTCTGTCCCTAAACTCAAGGATTTCAAATATGGTACAGCAAGATTGGTTTAGAACAGAATAGCTCACTGACACTTTCCCTCACTGTACCTCTCTGTCCCTAAACTCAAGGATTTCAAATATGGTTCAGCAAGATTGGTTTAGAACAGAATAGCACACTGTCAGTTTCACTCACTGTCCTTCTCTGTCCCTACAAACAAGATTTAGCACAGAATAGCACACTGATAGTTTCCATGAGTGTCCTTCTCTGTCCCTAAACTCAAGGATTTCAAATATGGTACAGCAAGATTGGTTTAGAACAGAATAGCACACTGACACTTTCCCTCACTGTACCTCTCTGTCCCTAAACTCAAGGATTTCAAATATGGTTCAGCAAGATTGGTTTAGAACAGAATAGCACACTGTCAGTTTCACTCACTGTCCTTCTCTGTCCCTACAAACAAGATTTAGCACAGAATAGCACACTGATAGTTTCCACGAGTGTCCTTCTCTGTCCCTAAACTCAAGGATTTCAAATATGGTACAGCAAGATTGGTTTAGAACAGAATAGCTCACTGACACTTTCCCTCACTGTACCTCTCTGTCCCTAAACTCAAGGATTTCAAATATGGTTCAGCAAGATTGGTTTAGAACAGAATAGCACACTGTCAGTTTCACTCACTGTCCTTCTCTGTCCCTACAAACAAGATTTAGCACAGAATAGCACACTGATAGTTTCCACGAGTGTCCTTCTCTGTCCCTAAACTCAAGGATTTCAAATATGGTACAGCAAGATTGGTTTAGAACAGAATAGCTCACTGACACTTTCCCTCACTGTACCTCTCTGTCCCTAAACTCAAGGATTTCAAATATGGTTCAGCAAGATTGGTTTAGAACAGAATAGCACACTGACACTTTCCCTCACTGTACCTCTCTGTCCCTAAACTCAAGGATTTCAAATATGGTTCAGCAAGATTGGTTTAGAACAGAATAGCACACTGTCAGTTTCACTCACTGTCCTTCTCTGTCCCTACAAACAAGATTTAGCACAGAATAGCACACTGATAGTTTCCACGAGTGTCCTTCTCTGTCCCTAAACTCAAGGATTTCAAATATGGTACAGCAAGATTGGTTTAGAACAGAATAGCTCACTGACACTTTCCCTCACTGTACCTCTCTGTCCCTAAACTCAAGGATTTCAAATATGGTTCAGCAAGATTGGTTTAGAACAGAATAGCACACTGACACTTTCCCTCACTGTACCTCTCTGTCCCTAAACTCAAGGATTTCAAATATGGTTCAGCAAGATTGGTTTAGAACAGAATAGCACACTGTCAGTTTCACTCACTGTCCTTCTCTGTCCCTACAAACAAGATTTAGCACAGAATAGCACACTGATAGTTTCCACGAGTGTCCTTCTCTGTCCCTAAACTCAAGGATTTCAAATATGGTACAGCAAGATTGGTTTAGAACAGAATAGCTCACTGACACTTTCCCTCACTGTACCTCTCTGTCCCTAAACTCAAGGATTTCAAATATGGTTCAGCAAGATTGGTTTAGAACAGAATAGCACACTGTCAGTTTCACTCACTGTCCTTCTCTGTCCCTACAAACAAGATTTAGCACAGAATAGCACACTGATAGTTTCCACAAGTGTCCTTCTCTGTCCCTAAACTCAAGGATTTCAAATATGGTACAGCAAGATTGGTTTAGAACAGAATAGCTCACTGACACTTTCCCTCACTGTACCTCTCTGTCCCTAAACTCAAGGATTTCAAATATGGTTCAGCAAGATTGGTTTAGAACAGAATAGCACATTGTCAGTTTCACTCACTGTCCTTCTCTGTCCCTACAAACAAGATTTAGCACAGAATAGCACACTGATAGTTTCCACGAGTGTCCTTCTCTGTCCCTAAACTCAAGGATTTCAAATATGGTACAGCAAGATTGGTTTAGAACAGAATAGCTCACTGACACTTTCTCTCACTGTACCTCTCTGTCCCTAAACTCAAGGATTTCAAATATGGTTCAGCAAGATTGGTTTAGAACAGAATAGCACATTGTCAGTTTCACTCACTGTCCTTCTCTGTCCCTACAAACAAGATTTAGCACAGAATAGCACACTGATAGTTTCCACGAGTGTCCTTCTCTGTCCCTAAACTCAAGGATTTCAAATATGGTACAGCAAGATTGGTTTAGAACAGAATAGCTCACTGACACTTTCTCTCACTGTACCTCTCTGTCCCTAAACTCAAGGATTTCAAATATGGTTCAGCAAGATTGGTTTAGAACAGAATAGCACACTGACACTTTCCCTCACTGTACCTCTCTGTCCCTAAACTCAAGGATTTCAAATATGGTTCAGCAAGATTGGTTTAGAACAGAATAGCACACTGTCAGTTTCACTCACTGTCCTTCTCTGTCCCTACAAACAAGATTTAGCACAGAATAGCACACTGATAATTTCCACGAGTGTCCTTCTCTGTCCCTAAACTCAAGGATTTCAAATATGGTACAGCAAGATTGGTTTAGAACAGAATAGCTCACTGACACTTTCCCTCACTGTACCTCTCTGTCCCTAAACTCAAGGATTTCAAATATGGTTCAGCAAGATTGGTTTAGAACAGAATAGCACACTGACACTTTCCCTCACTGTACCTCTCTGTCCCTAAACTCAAGGATTTCAAATATGGTTCAGCAAGATTGGTTTAGAACAGAATAGCACACTGTCAGTTTCACTCACTGTCCTTCTCTGTCCCTACAAACAAGATTTAGCACAGAATAGCACACTGATAGTTTCCACGAGTGTCCTTCTCTGTCCCTAAACTCAAGGATTTCAAATATGGTACAGCAAGATTGGTTTAGAACAGAATAGCTCACTGACACTTTCCCTCACTGTACCTCTCTGTCCCTAAACTCAAGGATTTCAAATATGGTTCAGCAAGATTGGTTTAGAACAGAATAGCACACTGTCAGTTTCACTCACTGTCCTTCTCTGTCCCTACAAACAAGATTTAGCACAGAATAGCACACTGATAGTTTCCATGAGTGTCCTTCTCTGTCCCTAAACTCAAGGATTTCAAATATGGTACAGCAAGATTGGTTTAGAACAGAATAGCACACTGACACTTTCCCTCACTGTACCTCTCTGTCCCTAAACTCAAGGATTTCAAATATGGTTCAGCAAGATTGGTTTAGAACAGAATAGCACACTGTCAGTTTCACTCACTGTCCTTCTCTGTCCCTACAAACAAGATTTAGCACAGAATAGCACACTGATAGTTTCCACGAGTGTCCTTCTCTGTCCCTAAACTCAAGGATTTCAAATATGGTACAGCAAGATTGGTTTAGAACAGAATAGCTCACTGACACTTTCCCTCACTGTACCTCTCTGTCCCTAAACTCAAGGATTTCAAATATGGTTCAGCAAGATTGGTTTAGAACAGAATAGCACACTGTCAGTTTCACTCACTGTCCTTCTCTGTCCCTACAAACAAGATTTAGCACAGAATAGCACACTGATAGTTTCCACGAGTGTCCTTCTCTGTCCCTAAACTCAAGGATTTCAAATATGGTACAGCAAGATTGGTTTAGAACAGAATAGCTCACTGACACTTTCCCTCACTGTACCTCTCTGTCCCTAAACTCAAGGATTTCAAATATGGTTCAGCAAGATTGGTTTAGAACAGAATAGCACACTGTCAGTTTCACTCACTGTCCTTCTCTGTCCCTACAAACAAGATTTAGCACAGAATAGCACACTGATAGTTTCCACGAGTGTCCTTCTCTGTCCCTAAACTCAAGGATTTCAAATATGGTACAGCAAGATTGGTTTAGAACAGAATAGCTCACTGACACTTTCCCTCACTGTACCTCTCTGTCCCTAAACTCAAGGATTTCAAATATGGTTCAGCAAGATTGGTTTAGAACAGAATAGCACACTGACACTTTCCCTCACTGTACCTCTCTGTCCCTAAACTCAAGGATTTCAAATATGGTTCAGCAAGATTGGTTTAGAACAGAATAGCACACTGTCAGTTTCACTCACTGTCCTTCTCTGTCCCTACAAACAAGATTTAGCACAGAATAGCACACTGATAGTTTCCACGAGTGTCCTTCTCTGTCCCTAAACTCAAGGATTTCAAATATGGTACAGCAAGATTGGTTTAGAACAGAATAGCTCACTGACACTTTCCCTCACTGTACCTCTCTGTCCCTAAACTCAAGGATTTCAAATATGGTTCAGCAAGATTGGTTTAGAACAGAATAGCACACTGTCAGTTTCACTCACTGTCCTTCTCTGTCCCTACAAACAAGAGTTATCACAAAATAGCAGACTGATAGTTTCCACGAGTGTCCTTCTCTGTCCCTAAACTCAAGGATTTCAAATATGGTTCAGCAAGATTGGTTTAAAACAGAATAGCACACTGACACTTTCCCTCACTGTACCTCTCTGTCCCTAAACTCAAGGATTTCAAATATGGTTCAGCAAGATTGGTTTAGAACAGAATAGCACACTGACACTTTCCCTCACTGTACCTCTCTGTCCCTAAACTCAAGGATTTCAAATATGGTTCAGCAAGATTGGTTTAGAACAGAATAGCACACTGTCAGTTTCACTCACTGTCCTTCTCTGTCCCTACAAACAAGATTTAGCACAGAATAGCACACTGATAGTTTCCACGAGTGTCCTTCTCTGTCCCTAAACTCAAGGATTTCAAATATGGTACAGCAAGATTGGTTTAGAACAGAATAGCTCACTGACACTTTCCCTCACTGTACCTCTCTGTCCCTAAACTCAAGGATTTCAAATATGGTTCAGCAAGATTGGTTTAGAACAGAATAGCACACTGTCAGTTTCACTCACTGTCCTTCTCTGTCCCTACAAACAAGATTTAGCACAGAATAGCACACTGATAGTTTCCACAAGTGTCCTTCTCTGTCCCTAAACTCAAGGATTTCAAATATGGTACAGCAAGATTGGTTTAGAACAGAATAGCTCACTGACACTTTCCCTCACTGTACCTCTCTGTCCCTAAACTCAAGGATTTCAAATATGGTTCAGCAAGATTGGTTTAGAACAGAATAGCACACTGTCAGTTTCACTCACTGTCCTTCTCTGTCCCTACAAACAAGATTTAGCACAGAATAGCACACTGATAGTTTCCACGAGTGTCCTTCTCTGTCCCTAAACTCAAGGATTTCAAATATGGTACAGCAAGATTGGTTTAGAACAGAATAGCTCACTGACACTTTCCCTCACTGTACCTCTCTGTCCCTAAACTCAAGGATTTCAAATATGGTTCAGCAAGATTGGTTTAGAACAGAATAGCACACTGACACTTTCCCTCACTGTACCTCTCTGTCCCTAAACTCAAGGATTTCAAATATGGTTCAGCAAGATTGGTTTAGAACAGAATAGCACACTGTCAGTTTCACTCACTGTCCTTCTCTGTCCCTACAAACAAGATTTAGCACAGAATAGCACACTGATAATTTCCACGAGTGTCCTTCTCTGTCCCTAAACTCAAGGATTTCAAATATGGTACAGCAAGATTGGTTTAGAACAGAATAGCTCACTGACACTTTCCCTCACTGTACCTCTCTGTCCCTAAACTCAAGGATTTCAAATATGGTTCAGCAAGATTGGTTTAGAACAGAATAGCACACTGACACTTTCCCTCACTGTACCTCTCTGTCCCTAAACTCAAGGATTTCAAATATGGTTCAGCAAGATTGGTTTAGAACAGAATAGCACACTGTCAGTTTCACTCACTGTCCTTCTCTGTCCCTACAAACAAGATTTAGCACAGAATAGCACACTGATAGTTTCCACGAGTGTCCTTCTCTGTCCCTAAACTCAAGGATTTCAAATATGGTACAGCAAGATTGGTTTAGAACAGAATAGCTCACTGACACTTTCCCTCACTGTACCTCTCTGTCCCTAAACTCAAGGATTTCAAATATGGTTCAGCAAGATTGGTTTAGAACAGAATAGCACACTGTCAGTTTCACTCACTGTCCTTCTCTGTCCCTACAAACAAGATTTAGCACAGAATAGCACACTGATAGTTTCCATGAGTGTCCTTCTCTGTCCCTAAACTCAAGGATTTCAAATATGGTACAGCAAGATTGGTTTAGAACAGAATAGCACACTGACACTTTCCCTCACTGTACCTCTCTGTCCCTAAACTCAAGGATTTCAAATATGGTTCAGCAAGATTGGTTTAGAACAGAATAGCACACTGTCAGTTTCACTCACTGTCCTTCTCTGTCCCTACAAACAAGATTTAGCACAGAATAGCACACTGATAGTTTCCACGAGTGTCCTTCTCTGTCCCTAAACTCAAGGATTTCAAATATGGTACAGCAAGATTGGTTTAGAACAGAATAGCTCACTGACACTTTCCCTCACTGTACCTCTCTGTCCCTAAACTCAAGGATTTCAAATATGGTTCAGCAAGATTGGTTTAGAACAGAATAGCACACTGTCAGTTTCACTCACTGTCCTTCTCTGTCCCTACAAACAAGATTTAGCACAGAATAGCACACTGATAGTTTCCACGAGTGTCCTTCTCTGTCCCTAAACTCAAGGATTTCAAATATGGTACAGCAAGATTGGTTTAGAACAGAATAGCTCACTGACACTTTCCCTCACTGTACCTCTCTGTCCCTAAACTCAAGGATTTCAAATATGGTTCAGCAAGATTGGTTTAGAACAGAATAGCACACTGTCAGTTTCACTCACTGTCCTTCTCTGTCCCTACAAACAAGATTTAGCACAGAATAGCACACTGATAGTTTCCACGAGTGTCCTTCTCTGTCCCTAAACTCAAGGATTTCAAATATGGTACAGCAAGATTGGTTTAGAACAGAATAGCTCACTGACACTTTCCCTCACTGTACCTCTCTGTCCCTAAACTCAAGGATTTCAAATATGGTTCAGCAAGATTGGTTTAGAACAGAATAGCACACTGACACTTTCCCTCACTGTACCTCTCTGTCCCTAAACTCAAGGATTTCAAATATGGTTCAGCAAGATTGGTTTAGAACAGAATAGCACACTGTCAGTTTCACTCACTGTCCTTCTCTGTCCCTACAAACAAGATTTAGCACAGAATAGCACACTGATAGTTTCCACGAGTGTCCTTCTCTGTCCCTAAACTCAAGGATTTCAAATATGGTACAGCAAGATTGGTTTAGAACAGAATAGCTCACTGACACTTTCCCTCACTGTACCTCTCTGTCCCTAAACTCAAGGATTTCAAATATGGTTCAGCAAGATTGGTTTAGAACAGAATAGCACACTGTCAGTTTCACTCACTGTCCTTCTCTGTCCCTACAAACAAGATTTAGCACAGAATAGCACACTGATAGTTTCCACAAGTGTCCTTCTCTGTCCCTAAACTCAAGGATTTCAAATATGGTACAGCAAGATTGGTTTAGAACAGAATAGCTCACTGACACTGTCCCTCACTGTACCTCTCTGTCCCTAAACTCAAGGATTTCAAATATGGTTCAGCAAGATTGGTTTAGAACAGAATAGCACACTGTCAGTTTCACTCACTGTCCTTCTCTGTCCCTACAAACAAGATTTAGCACAGAATAGCACACTGATAGTTTCCACGAGTGTCCTTCTCTGTCCCTAAACTCAAGGATTTCAAATATGGTACAGCAAGATTGGTTTAGAACAGAATAGCTCACTGACACTTTCCCTCACTGTACCTCTCTGTCCCTAAACTCAAGGATTTCAAATATGGTTCAGCAAGATTGGTTTAGAACAGAATAGCACACTGACACTTTCCCTCACTGTACCTCTCTGTCCCTAAACTCAAGGATTTCAAATATGGTTCAGCAAGATTGGTTTAGAACAGAATAGCACACTGTCAGTTTCACTCACTGTCCTTCTCTGTCCCTACAAACAAGATTTAGCACAGAATAGCACACTGATAATTTCCACGAGTGTCCTTCTCTGTCCCTAAACTCAAGGATTTCAAATATGGTACAGCAAGATTGGTTTAGAACAGAATAGCTCACTGACACTTTCCGTCACTGTACCTCTCTGTCCCTAAACTCAAGGATTTCAAATATGGTTCAGCAAGATTGGTTTAGAACAGAATAGCACACTGACACTTTCCCTCACTGTACCTCTCTGTCCCTAAACTCAAGGATTTCAAATATGGTTCAGCAAGATTGGTTTAGAACAGAATAGCACACTGTCAGTTTCACTCACTGTCCTTCTCTGTCCCTACAAACAAGATTTAGCACAGAATAGCACACTGATAGTTTCCACGAGTGTCCTTCTCTGTCCCTAAACTCAAGGATTTCAAATATGGTACAGCAAGATTGGTTTAGAACAGAATAGCTCACTGACACTTTCCCTCACTGTACCTCTCTGTCCCTAAACTCAAGGATTTCAAATATGGTTCAGCAAGATTGGTTTAGAACAGAATAGCACACTGTCAGTTTCACTCACTGTCCTTCTCTGTCCCTACAAACAAGATTTAGCACAGAATAGCACACTGATAGTTTCCATGAGTGTCCTTCTCTGTCCCTAAACTCAAGGATTTCAAATATGGTACAGCAAGATTGGTTTAGAACAGAATAGCACACTGACACTTTCCCTCACTGTACCTCTCTGTCCCTAAACTCAAGGATTTCAAATATGGTTCAGCAAGATTGGTTTAGAACAGAATAGCACACTGTCAGTTTCACTCACTGTCCTTCTCTGTCCCTACAAACAAGATTTAGCACAGAATAGCACACTGATAGTTTCCACGAGTGTCCTTCTCTGTCCCTAAACTCAAGGATTTCAAATATGGTACAGCAAGATTGGTTTAGAACAGAATAGCACACTGTCAGTTTCACTCACTGTCCTTCTCTGTCCCTACAAACAAGATTTAGCACAGAATAGCACACTGATAGTTTCCACGAGTGTCCTTCTCTGTCCCTAAACTCAAGGATTTCAAATATGGTACAGCAAGATTGGTTTAGAACAGAATAGCTCACTGACACTTTCCCTCACTGTACCTCTCTGTCCCTAAACTCAAGGATTTCAAATATGGTTCAGCAAGATTGGTTTAGAACAGAATAGCACACTGACACTTTCCCTCACTGTACCTCTCTGTCCCTAAACTCAAGGATTTCAAATATGGTTCAGCAAGATTGGTTTAGAACAGAATAGCACACTGTCAGTTTCACTCACTGTCCTTCTCTGTCCCTACAAACAAGATTTAGCACAGAATAGCACACTGACAGTTTCCACGAGTGTCCTTCTCTGTCCCTAAACTCAAGGGTTTCAAATATGGTACAGCAAGATTGGTTTAGAACAGAATAGCTCACTGACACTTTCCCTCACTGTACCTCTCTTCCCTAAACTCAAGGATTTCAAATATGGTTCAGCAAGATTGGTTTAGAACAGAATAGCACACTGACACTTTCCCTCACTGTACCTCTCTGTCCCTAAACTCAAGGATTTCAAATATGGTTCAGCAAGATTGGTTTAGAACAGAATAGCACACTGTCAGTTTCACTCACTGTCCTTCTCTGTCCCTACAAACAAGAGTTAGCACAAAATAGCAGACTGATAGTTTCCACGAGTGTCCTTCTCTGTCCCTAAACTCAAGGATTTCAAATATGGTACAGCAAGATTGGTTTAGAACAGAATAGCTCACTGACACTTTCCCTCACTGTACCTCTCTGTCCCTAAACTCAAGGATTTCAAATATGGTTCAGCAAGATTGGTTTAGAACAGAATAGCACACTGACACTTTCCCTCACTGTACCTCTCTGTCCCTAAACTCAAGAATTTCAAATATGGTTCAGCAAGATTGGTTTAGAACAGAATAGCACACTGACACTTTCCCTCACTGTACCTCTCTGTCCCTACAAACAAGGTTTAGCACAGAATAACACACTGACACTCTCCCTACCTATCCTTATTTGTCCCTAAACACAAGGAATCCAGGATTAGTAAAGGAAAAAAAATGACACTGTCCCTGCCTATGCTTCTCTTTCCCTGCTCCGGAACACACTACACAAGGCCGCCGCGCTGGCGGCCTTTTATAGTGTGGGGCGTGTACTAAACCCACTCAGCAATAATTGGCCACAGGCATCCTGCCTGTGGCAAATCATTGCTCTCCTCGCTGCCGGCGCTGTGATTGGCCAAGCATGCGGGGTCACAGTGCATGCTTGGCCAATCACAGCGCCTGGATGACACTGCAATGGCGTAGTGCATTGTGGGCCGTTCGCGTCACTTGAATTAGGCGCGAACGGCCCAAATCGTTCGATCTTCGTCGAACGATCGAACAGCCGATGTTCGAGTCGAACGTATGTTCGACTCGAACACGAAGCTCATCCCTAGTCCATAGTACATCAGTGATGATCCATAGTACACCAGTGATGATCCACAGTACATCATTGATGATCCACAGTACATCAGTGATGATCCACAGTATATCAGTGATGATCCACAGTACACCAGTGATGATCCATAGTACACCAGTGATGGTCCATAGTACATCAGTGATGATCTATAGTACATCAGTGATGATCCACAGTACATCAGTAATGGTCCATAGAACATCAGTGATGATCCACAGTACATCAGTGATGGTCCACAGTGCATCAGGGATGGTCCATAGTACATCAGGGATGGTCCATAGTACATCAGTGATGATCCATAGTACACCTGTGATAGCCCATAGTACACCTGTGATGGCCCATAGTACATCAGTGATGATCCACAGTACATCAGCGATGATCCACAGTACATCAGTGATGATCCTCAGTACATCAGTGATGATCCACAGTACATCAGTGATGATCCACAGTACATCAGGGATGGTCCACAGTACATCAGTGATGATCCACTGTACACCAGTGATGATCCATAGTACATCAGTGATGATCCATAGTACATCAGTGATGATCCATAGTACACCAGTGATGATCCACAGTACATCAGTGATGGCCCATAGTACATCAGTGATGGCTCATAGTACATCAGTGATGATCCATAGTACATCAGTGATGATCCACAGTACATCAGTGATGATCCACAGTACATCAGTGATGAACCATAGTACACCAATGATGATCCATAGTACATCAGTGATGATCCATAGTACATCAGTGATGATCCACAGTACATCAGCGATGATCCATAGTACACCAGTGATGGCCCGTAGTACATCACTGATGATCTATAGTACATCAGTGATGATCCTCAGTACACCAGTGATGATCCATAGTACATCAGTGATGGCTCATAGTACATCAGTGATGATCCATAGTACATCAGTGATGATCCATAGTACATCAGTGATGATCCTCAGTACATCAGTGATGATCCACAGTACATCAGTAATGATCCACAGTAAATCAGTGATGATCCACAGTACATCAGTGATGATCCACAGTACATCAGTGATGATCCTCAGTACATCAGTGATGATCCATGGTACATCAGTGATGATCCACAGTACATCAGAGATGGTCCATAGTACATCAGAGATGGTCCATAGTACATCAGTGATGATCCACAGTACATCAGTGATGGTCCATAGTACATCAGTGATGATCTATAGTACATCAGTGATGATCCACAGTACATCAGTGATGGTCCATAGTACATCAGTGATTGTCCATAGTACACCAGGGATGATCCATAGTACACCAGTGATCTATAGTACATCAGTGATGATCCATAGTACATCAGTGATAATCCATAGTACATCAGTGATGATCCATAGTACACCAATGATGATCCATAGTACATCAATGATGATCCATATTACATCAGTGATGATCCATAGTACATCAGTGATGATCCATAGTACACCAGTGATGATCCACAGTACATCAGTGATGGCCCATAGTACATCAGTGATGGCTCATAGTACATCAGTGATGATCCATAGTACATCAGTGATGATCCACAGTACATCAGTGATGATCCACAGTACATCAGTGAGTATCCATAGTACACCAGTGATGATCCATAGTACATCAGTGATGATCCATAGTACACCAGTGATGGCCCATAGTACATCAGTGATGATCTATAGTACACCAGTGATGATCCACAGTACGTCAGTGATGATCCACAGTACATCAGTGATGGTCCATAGTACATCAGTGATGATCTATAGTACATCAGTGATGATCTATAGTACATCAGTGATGATCCACAGTACATCAGTGATGGTCCATAGTACATCAGTGATTGTCCATAGTACACCAGGGATGATCCATAGTACACCAGTGATCTATAGTACATCAGTGATGATCCATAGTACATCAGTGATGATCCATAGTACACCAGTGATGATCCATAGTACACCAGTGATGGCCCATAGTACATCAGTGATGATCTATAGTCCATCAGTGATGATCCATAGTACACCAGTGATGATCCATAGTACACCAGTGATGATCCATAGTACACCAGTGATGGTCCATAGTACATCAGTGATGATCCTCAGTACATCAGTGATGATCCACAGTACATCAGTGATGATACACAGTACATCAGTGATGATACACAGTTAGGGTGCCCACGTGTCCCGGATTGCCCGGGATTGTCCCTGATTAGAGATTTTTGTCCCATGTCTCGGGCAGCTCTTTCCGGGACAATACAGATGTCCCGGAACGAAAAAAAAAACAGTGACCAGTCCACTCTGCCGACTCCGCCTGTCCGCCGCCACCACCTTATAAATTGTATTACACTGATGATAACACATAGGCTGCCACTGCCAGTCTGGTTGCTAGGCTAGGGGCTGCTCCGCGTCTAGCAACCAGTGACGTCAGTTGAGCTGAGGCCTGTCAGTGTGGGCAGTGAGTGCACCCGCCCGGCGCACACTACGCTGAGTCTGAGAGCAGCGCGCGTGCCTCCCTCCGCAGCTACCAGCCAGTCCAGAGCCAGCAGAGAGTGAGTGACCGTGACGCTCACTCTCACGCCAGTGACCACTCAGACTGAGCCACTCACCTGTGCACAGCCAGCCAGGCCAGCCATCGTCCCCCTCCTCCTCCAGTGACGTCAGTGACCGTCTCAGAGACAGAGCAACTTTCCTGTGCAGCCAGCCAGCCTGAGCCGGGCGGTCCGTGTGTGTGAGTGGGAGGGGCGGTGCTCGGTGCAGACGAGCGTGCGGCTGCTGCTGGCGGAGTTTGCGCCATGCGGGGGATACCAAGGAGCGAATGGGGATCATCTTCATGGATGGAGTCCTGGCCTAGAGTGGTGAGTGAAATCCACCGATCTACCTTGTGTTTGTGTGGGGGAGTAGTCAGTAGTGTGAGTACTGGAGGGAGGAGTGTAGTGGTCAGGGGGTTCAGGTAGGTCAGTGTAGAGGCCAGGTAGGTAATAGTGGTCTGGTGGGTCAGTGCAGGGTTCAGTGTAGTGGACAGGTCATTTTAGGGGTCAGGTAGGTCAGTGCAGGGGTTATTGTAGTGGACAGGTCATTTTAGGGGTCAGGTAGGTCAGTGTAGTGGTGCTCCCTTGACTCCCTTTACTTCCTCCAGAGTGCTCCCTTACCTCCCCTTACTTTCTCCAGAGTGCCCCTTTACATTTCTCCAGAGTGCCCCTTAGTACAGTAGTACTAAGGGGGCACTTTGGAGGAGGATGTAAGGAGGCAATTTGGAGGAGGATGTAAGGGGGCACTTTGGAGGAGGATGTAAGGGGGCACTCTGGAGGAGGATGTAAGGGGGCACTCTGGAGGAGGATGTAAGGGGGCACTCTGGAGGAGAATGTAAGTGGGCACTCTGGAGGAGAATGTAAGGGGGCACTCTGGAGGAGAATGTAAGGGGGCACTCTGGAGGAGAATGTAAGGAGGCACTAAGGGGGCACCCCGGAGGATGTAAGGGGGCTCTGACTAAGTACCGCCAGAGTGCCCCCTTACATCCCCCCTTACAACCTCCGAAGTGCCCCACCACCAAGGTAATATAGCAGTGGCTGACAGACTATCAGGAGGTGGTATTTCACTCCTCTTCCTTCTCTCTCCACTAACTACCCACCGCCATACACTTTTCACTCCTCTCCTGTACATATTACCCACCGCCATACACTCCGCACTCCTCTCCTGTACATACTACTTACCACCATACACTCTACATTCCCTATTTAACATTACCACATTCTGCACTATATAGGTCATCTCAGACTCTTTAACAACACCCCCTTTAAGCCACGCCCAATATTTAGCGCAATTTAAGACATGTCCACTGTTCACCGCGACGCGCTTTGCGCGCCATATTGTTGTTCTTCTTGATGCCTAGGACCCACTTTTTTTGGTCAAAAATCATCATTTTTGGGGGGTGTCCCTGAATGTCAGTTTGGAAATGTGGTCACCCTATACACAGTACATCAGGGATGATCCACAGTACATCAGTGATGATACACAGTACATTAGTGATGATCCTCAGTACATCAGTGATAATCCACAGTACACCAGTGATGATCCACAGTACATCAGGGATGATCCATAGTACATCAGTAATGATCCACAGTACATCAGGGATGGTCCATAGTACATCAGTGATGATCCATAGTACATCAGTGATGATCCATAGTACATCAGTGATGTTCCATAGCACATCAGTGATGATCCACAGTACATCAGGGATGGTCCATAGTACATCAGGGATTGTCCATAGTACATCAGGGATGGTCCATAGTACATCAGGGATGGTCCATAGTACATCAGGGATGGTCCATAGTACATCAGTAGGGATGAGCTTCGAGTTCGAGTCGAACTCATGTTTGACTCGAACATTGCCTGTTCGCCCGTTCGCCGAACAGCGAACAAATTGGGGTGTTCGCGGCAAATTCGAAAAATCTATGGGAGAAATCTAAAGTGCTAATTATAAAGGCTTATATGCAAGTTATTGTCCTAAAAAGTGTTTGGGGACCCGGGTCCTGCCCCAGGGGACATGTATCAATGCAAAAATAAGTTTTAAAAACGGCCGTTTTTTCGGGAGCAGTGATTTTAATAATGCTTAAAATGAAAAAATAAAAGTGAAATATTCCTTTAAATTTCGTACCTGGGGGGTGTGTATGATATGCATGTGAAGTAGCGCATGTTTCCCGTGCTTAGAACTGTCCCTGCAAAAAATGTCATTTTTGAAAGAAAAAAAGTCATTTAAAACTGACTCGCGGCTATTAATGAATTGTCGGCTCCCGGCAATACATACAAAAGTCATTGATAAAAAAAAAAAAAAAGCGTGGGGGTTCCCCAGAATTCAATTACCAGGCCCTTCAGGTCTGGAATGGATATTAAGGGGAACCCCGCCCCAAATTTAAAAAAAAATTGACGTGGGGTTCCCCCAAATATCCATTCCAGGCCCTTCAGATCTGGCATGGATTTTAAGGGGAACTCCACCCCAAATTTTTAAAAAATGTCCCCCTAAAAATCCATACCAGACCCCTTATCCGAGCACGCAACCTGGCCGGCCGCAGGGGAAAAGGGGGGGACGAGAGAGCGGCCCCCCCTCCCTCCTGAACCGTACCAGGCCACATGCCCTCAACATGGGGAGGATGTCCCCATGTTGATGGGGACAAGGGCCTCATCCCCACAACCCTTGCCCGGTAGTTGTGGGGGTCTGCGGGCGGGGGGCCTATCGGAATCTGGAAGACCCCTTTAACAAAGGGGACCCCCAGATCCCAGCCCCCCCTATGTGAATTGGTAAGGGGTACATTGTACCCCTACCATTTCACAAAGAAAGCGTATTTTTTTTTTTAAAAAAACACACAAACACCTTGAAAAAGTCCTTTATTTAAAAAAATAAAATAAAAAAAAAACATTCCAGCGGTGAAATCCAGTGTCCCGCGGCGATCCTGATGTGCAGCGCTGTCCTTCATTGGTTGTGCCTGAGCGGACCTGATGGGGAACTCCCTCTCACTATTTTAAATGTATAGACACACCCTTCTAAAGTTCCCCATCAGGTCCGCTCAGCGGACCAGATGCGGAACATGAGAAGGGGCGGGTCTATACATGTATTACCAAAGTGAGAGCAGTTCCCCATCAGGTCCGCCCCCTCGGTATGTCGGACCCGCCTACGTCATTGGCTTGAGCGGGGAACTTCCTTCACTGTGTAATTTAAATTTACATAGTGAAGGAAGTTCCCAGCTCAAGCCAATGACGTAGGCGGGTCCGACATACCGAGGGGGCGGACCTGATGGGGAACTGCTCTCACTTTGGTAATACATGTATAGACCCGCCCCTTCTCATGTTCCGCATCTGGTCCGCTGAGCGGACCTGATGGGGAACTTTAGAAGGGGCGGGTCTATACATTTAAAACACTGAGAGGGAGTTCCCCATCAGGTCCGCTCAGGCACAACCAATGAAGGACAGCGCTGGACATCGGGATCACCGCGGGACACTGGATTTCACCGCTGGAATGATTTTTTTTTTTTTTTTAAATAAAGGACTTTTTCAAGGTGTTTGTGTGTTTTTTTTAAACATTTTTTTAAGCTTTCTTTGTGAAATGGTAGGGGTACAATGTACCCCTTACCAATTCACATAGGGGGGCGGGATCTGGGGGTCCCCTTTGTTAAAGGGGTCTTCCAGATTCCGATAAGCCCCCCGCCCGCAGACCCCCACAACCACCGGGCAAGGGTTGTGGGGATGAGGCCCTTGTCCCCATCAACATGGGGACATCCTCCCCATGTTGAGGGCATGTGGCCTGGTACGGTTCAGGAGGGAGGGGGGCCGCTCTCTCGTCCCCCCCCTTTTCCCCTGCGGCCGGCCAGGTTGCGTGCTCGGATAAGGGGTCTGGTATGGATTTTTAGGGGGACTCCACGCCATTCTTTTTTAAATTTGGGGTGGAGTTCCCCTTAAAATCCATGCCAGATCTGAAGGGCCTGGAATGGATATTTGGGGGAACCCCACGTCAATTTTTTTTTTAAATTTGCGGCGGGGTTCCCCTTAATATCCATTCCAGACCTGAAGGGCCTGGTAATTGAATTCTGGGGAACCCCCACGCTTTTTTTTTTTTATCAATGACTTTTGAATGTATTGCCGGGAGCCGACAATTCTCTAATAGCCGCGAGTCAGTTTTAAATGACTTTTTTTCTTTCAAAAATGACATTTTTTGCAGGGACAGTTCTAAGCACGGGAAACATGCGCCACTTTACATGCATATCATACACACCCCCCAGGTATGAAATTTAAAGGAATATTTCACTTTTATTTTTTCATTTTAAGCATTATTAAAATCACTGCTCCCGAAAAAATTGCCGTTTTTAAAACTTTTTTTTGCATTGATACATGTCCCCTGGGGCAGGACTGAGGTCCCCAAACACTTTTTAGGACAATAACTTGCACATTAGCCTTTATAATTAACACTTTAGATTTTGAACGTTCGAGTCCATTGTATTTAATAGGGTTCTAAAGTTCACACGAACATTTTGTCTGTTCGCAGGTTCTGGTGCGAACCGAACAGGGGGGTGTTCAGCTCATCCCTGTACATCAGTGATGATCCATAGTACATAAGGGATGGTCCATAGTACATCAGGGATGGTCCATAGTACATCAGTGATGGTCCATAGTACACCAGTGATGATCCATAGTACACCAGTGATGGCCCATAGTACACCAGTGATGTCCCATAGTACATCAGTGATGATCCACAGTACATCAGTGATGATCCACAGTACATCAGGGATGGTCCATAGTACATCAGGGATGGTCCATAGTACATCAGGGATGATCCATAGTACACCAGTGATGGTCCGTAGTACATCAGTGATGATCTATAGTACATCAGTGATGATCCATAGTACATCAGTGATGATCCACAGTACATCAGTGATGATCCACAGTACATCAGTGATGATCCACAGTACATCAGTGATGATCCACAGTACATCAGTGATGATCTATAGTACATCAGTGATGATCGACAGTACATCAGTGATGATCCACAGTACATCAGGGATGGTCCATAGTACATCAGGGATGGTCCATAGTACATCAGGGATGGTCCATAGTACATCAGTGATGATCCATAATACACCAGTGATGATCCATAATACCAGGAAAAGAAGGGGAGAGGTCCCAGTGATCCATAGTACACCTGTGATGGCCCATAGTACATCAGTGATGATCCACAGTACATCAGTGATGATCCTCAGTACATCGGTGATGATCCTCAGTACATCAGTGATGATCCACGGTACATCAGTGATAATCCACAGTACATCAGTGATGATCCACAGTACATCAGGGATGGTCCACAGTACATCAGTGATGATCCATAGTACATCAGTGATGATCCATAGTACATCAGTGATGATCCATAGTACATCAGTGATGGCTCATAGTACATCAGTGATGATCCATAATACATCAGTGATGATCCATATTACATCAGTGATGATCCATAGTACATCAGTGATGATCCATAGTACACCAGTGATGGCCCATAGTACTTGAGTGATGATCTATAGTACATCAGTGATGATCCACAGTACATCAGTGATGATCCACAGTGCATCAGTGATGATCCATAGTACATCAGTGATGATCCTCAGTACATCAGTGATGATCCACAGTACATCAGTGATGATCCACAGTACATCAGGGATGGTCCATAGTACATCAAAGATGGTCCATAGTACATCAGTGATGATCCACAGTACATCAGTGATGATCCATAGTACACCAGTGATGATCCACAGTACATCAGTGATGGCCCATAGTACATCAGTGATGGCTCATAGTACATCAGTGATGATCCATAGTACATCAGTGATGATCCATAGTACATCAGTGATGATCCACAGTACATCAGTGATGATCCATAGTACACCAGTGTTGGCCCGTAGTACATCAGTGATGATCTATAGTACATCAGTGATTATCCTCAGTACATCAGGGATGGTCCATAGTACATCAGGGATGGTCCATAGTACATCAGGGATGGTCCATAATACATCAGTGATGATCCATAGTACACCAGTGATGATCCATAGTACACCCGTGATGGCCCATAGTACATCAGTGATGATCCACAGTACATCAGTGATGATCCTCAGTACATCAGTGATGATCCACGGTACATCAGTGATGATCCACAGTACATCAGTGATGATCCACAGTACATCAGGGATGGTCCACAGTACATCAGTGATGATCCATAGTACACCAGTGATGATCCACAGTACATCAGTGATGGCTCATAGTACATCAGTGATGATCCATAGTACATCAGTGATGATCCATAGTACATCAGTGATGATCCTCAGTACATCAGTGGTGATCCACAGTACATCAGTAATGATCCACAGTAAATCAGTGATGATCCACAGTACATCAGTGATGATCCACGGTACATCAGTGATGATCCACAGTACATCAGCGATGGTCCACGGTACATCAGTGATGATCCACAGTACATCAGGGGTAGTCCATAGTACATCAGGGATGGTCCATATTACATCAGTGATGATCCACAGTACATCAGTGATGACCATAGTACACCAGTGATGATCCACAGTACATCAGTGATGATCCACAGTACATCAGTGATGATCCACAGTACATCAGTGATGATCTATAGTACATCAGTGATGATCCATAGTACATCAGTGATGATCTATAGTACATCAGTGATGATCTATAGTACACCAGTGATGATCCACAGTATATCAGTGATGATCCACAGTACACCAGTGATGATCCACAGTACAACAGTGATGGTCCATAGTACATCAGTGATGATCTATAGTACATCAGTGATGATCCACAGTACATCAGTGATGGTCCATAGTACATCAGTGATGATCCACAGTACATCAGGGATGGTCCATAGTACATCAGTGATGATCCATAGTACACCAGTGATGGCCCATAGTACACCAGTGATGGCCCATAGTATATCAGTGATGATCTATAGTACATCAGTGATGATCCACAGTACATCAGTGATGATCCACAGTACATCAGTGATGATATATAGTACATCAGTGATGATCCACAGTACATCAGTGATGATCCACAGTACATCAGGGATGGTCCATAGTAAACCAGTGATGATCCATAGTACACCAGTGATGGTCCATAGTACATCAGTGATGATCCATAGTACACCAGTGATGGCCCATAGTACACCAGTGATGGCCCATAGTATATCAGTGATGATCTATAGTACATCAGTGATGATCCACAGTACATCAGTGATGATCCACAGTACATCAGGGATGGTCCATAGTACACCAGTGATGATCCATAGTACACCAGTGATGGTCCATAGTACATCAGTGATGATCTATAGTACATCAGTGATGATCCACAGTACATCAGTGATGATCCACAGTACATCAGTGATGATCCACAGTACATCAGTGATGATATAGAGTACATCAGTGATGATCCACAGTACATCAGTGATGATCCACAGTACATCAGGGATGGCCCATAGTACATCAGGGATGGTCCATAGTACATCAGGGATGGTCCATAGTACATCAGAGATCAACCATAGTACACCAGTGATGATCCATAGTACCAGGAAAAGAAGGGGAGAGGTCCCAGTGATCCACAGTACACCTGCGATGGCCCATAGTACATCAGTGATCATCCACAGTACATCAGTGATTATCCTCAGTACATCGGTGATGATCCTCAGTACATCAGTGATGATCCACGGTACATCAGTGATGATCCACAGTACATCAGTGATGATCTACAGTACATCAGGGATGGTCCACAGTACATCAGTGATGATCCATAGTACATCAGTTATGATCCATAGTACATCAGTGATGGCTCATAGTACATCAGTGATGATCCATAGTACATCAGTGATGATCCATAGTACATCAGTGATGATCCGTAGTACACCAGTGATGATCCATAGTACATCAGTGATGGCTCATAGTACATCAGTGATGATCCATAATACATCAGTGATGATCCATAGTACATCAGTGATGATCCATAGTACACCAGTGATGTGCACTATATATGGCGGTGGGTCAGCACGCCGCCCGTGCCCCAGGACGATGTCATTTGTGACGAAACGGCGTAGGGAGGAGCGGCGTGCTGACGTCACCAACATACCGAGAGTCCGGAAAGAACGGGCTGTCTTTAGCCGGCCGGCTATTATACTACATACCACACGCTTTTATATTACATCTCATTGTAAGTGCAACTTTTATTTAATAAATATCATTTTTTATACTGGATTACGCTATGGTGGCTCTCTTTTCCATTTGCATTTTGGATTCGGGTTGCATGGAGAGGACTGTCGTATAATCCTAGTGGAGGAATACAGATTCTAGCCACTCTTAGAGACCCTGGCAGGGGATATCAGCTATCTGCTTTTACTGATCTCAGATGGGATTGGGTGTTCCGGTAAGCGGCAGTAATCTCTAATGGTGGTGGAATCTTTGTCTATCAGAATAACAGCACTCACATCTGGTGTTTGTGTTTGAAGTCACCAACAGTGAACTGAGGAGACCTTGATTCATTTATGTCATTCTACTGGACACTTTCTGTTAATTTTTTATATACAGGACTATTTCTTTGATTTTGGCAGATTTATATTTAGTCACATTTTTGGATTAATTTGTCACCATTGTTTGTTTGCAATCATAAGGATTAGATTCTGGATAATCCTTTATTCACTCTAAGGATTTACTATTTACATATTTTGCGCAGCTTTTTTAAGTTTATTTGGATTTATTGTGTGTCTCACATTTAAGTTGCAGCATCTGTCACTGAAGCATATCAGGTTACTATATAGCTAGTTATTTTTTCTTTTAGACAGCGCAGTATAAATTTTACTTTTTATGATCCATAGTACATCAGTGATGATCCGTAGTACACCAGTGATGATCCACAGTACATCAGTGATGATCCACAGTACATCAGTGATGATCCACAGTACATCAGTGATTATCCATAGTACACCAGTGATGGCCCATAGTACACCAGTGATGGCCCATAGTACACCAGTGATGGCCCATAGTACATCAGTGATGATCTATAGTACATCAGTGATGATCCACAGTACATCAGTGATGATCCACAGTACATCAGTGATGATCCATAGTACATCAGTGATGGCTCATAGTACATCAGTGATGATCCACAGTACATCAGTGATGATCCACAGTGCATCAGTGATGATCCATAGTACATCAGTGATGATCCACAGTACATCAGTGATGATCCACAGTACATCAGGGATGGTCCATAGTACATCAAAGATGGTCCATAGTACATCAGTGATGATCCACAGTACATCAGTGATGATCCATAGTACATCAGTGATGATCCATAGTACACCAGTGATGATCCACAGTACATCACTGATGGCCCATAGTAAATCAGTGATGGCTCATAGTACATCAGTGATGATCCATAGTACATCAGTGATGATCCATAGTACATCAGTGATGATCCACAGTACATCAGTGATGATCCATAGTACACCAGTGTTGGCCCGTAGTACATCAGTGATGATCTATAGTACATCAGTGATGATCCTCAGTACATCAGGGATGGTCCATAGTACATCAGGGATGGTCCATAGTACATCAGGGATGGTCCATAGTACATCAGTGATGATCCATAGTACACCAGTGATGATCCATAGTACACCCGTGATGGCCCATAGAACATCAGTGATGATCCACAGTACATCAGTGATGATCCTCAGTACATCAGTGATGATCCACGGTACATCAGTGATGATCCACAGTACATCAGTGATGATCCACAGTACATCAGGGATGGTCCACAGTACATCAGTGATGATCCATAGTACACCAGTGATGATCCACAGTACATCAGTGATGGCTCATAGTACATCAGTGATGATCCATAGTACATCAGTGATGATCCATAGTACATCAGTGATGATCCTCAGTACATCAGTGATGATCCACAGTACATCAGTAATGATCCACAGTAAATCAGTGATGATCCACAGTACATCAGTGATGATCCACGGTACATCAGTGATGATCCACAGTACATCAGCGATGGTCCACGGTACATCAGTGATGATCCACAGTACATCAGGGGTAGTCCATAGTACATCAGGGATGGTCCATATTACATCAGTGATGATCCACAGTACATCAGTGATGACCATAGTACACCAGTGATGATCCACAGTACATCAGTGATGATCCACAGTACATCAGTGATGATCTATAGTACATCAGTGATGATCCATAGTACATCAGTGATGATCTATAGTACATCAGTGATGATCTATAGTACACCAGTGATGATCCACAGTACATCAGTGATGATCCACAGTACACCAGTGATGATCCACAGTACATCAGTGATGGTCCATAGTACATCAGTGATGATCTATAGTACATCAGTGATGATCCACAGTACATCAGTGATGGTCCATAGTACATCAGTGATGATCCACAGTACATCAGGGATGGTCCATAGTACATCAGTGATGATCCATAGTACACCAGTGATGGCCCATAGTACACCAGTGATGGCCCATAGTATATCAGTGATGATCTATAGTACATCAGTGATGATCCACAGTACATCAGTGATGATCCACAGTACATCAGTGATGATATATAGTACATCAGTGATGATCCACAGTACATCAGTGATGATCCACAGTACATCAGTGATGATCCACAGTACATCAGGGATGGTCCATAGTAATCCAGTGATGATCCATAGTACACCAGTGATGGTCCATAGTACATCAGTGATGATCCATAGTACACCAGTGATGGCCCATAGTACACCAGTGATGGCCCATAGTATATCAGTGATGATCTATAGTACATCAGTGATGATCCACAGTACATCAGTGATGATCCACAGTACATCAGGGATGGTCCACAGTACACCAGTGATGATCCATAGTACACCAGTGATGGTCCATAGTACATCAGTGATGATCTATAGTACATCAGTGATGATCCACAGTACATCAGTGATGATCCACAGTACATCAGTGATGATCCACAGTACATCAGTGATGATATATAGTACATCAGTGATGATCCACAGTACATCAGTGATGATCCACAGTACATCAGTGATGGCTCATAGTACATCAGTGATGATCCATAGTACATCAGTGATGATCCACAGTACATCAGGGATGGTCCACAGTATATCAGTGATGATCCATAGTACATCAGTGATGGCCCATAGTACATCAGTGATGGCTCATAGTACATCAGTGATGATCCATAGTACATCAGTGATGATCCATAGTACATCAGTGATGATCCTCAGTACATCAGTGATGATCCACAGTACATCAGTAATGATCCACAGTAAATCAGTGATGATCCACAGTAAATCAGTGATGATCCACAGTACATCAGTGATGATCCACGGTACATCAGTGATGATCCACAGTACATCAGCGATGGTCCACGGTACATCAGTGATGATCCACAGTACATCAGGGGTAGTCCATAGTACATCAGGGATGGTCCATATTACATCAGTGATGATCCACAGTACATCAGTGATGACCATAGTACACCAGTGATGATCCACAGTACATCAGTGATGATCCACAGTACATCAGTGATGATCCACAGTACATCAGTGATGATCTATAGTACATCAGTGATGATCCATAGTACATCAGTGATGATCTATAGTACATCAGTGATGATCTATAGTACACCAGTGATGATCCACAGTACATCAGTGATGATCCACAGTACACCAGTGATGATCCACAGTACATCAGTGATGGTCCATAGTACATCAGTGATGATCTATAGTACATCAGTGATGATCCACAGTACATCAGTGATGGTCCATAGTACATCAGTGATGATCCACAGTACATCAGGGATGGTCCATAGTACATCAGTGATGATCCATAGTACACCAGTGATGGCCCATAGTACACCAGTGATGGCCCATAGTATATCAGTGATGATCTATAGTACATCAGTGATGATCCACAGTACATCAGTGATGATATATAGTACATCAGTGATGATCCACAGTACATCAGTGATGATCCACAGTACATCAGTGATGATCCACAGTACATCAGGGATGGTCCATAGTAAACCAGTGATGATCCATAGTACACCAGTGATGGTCCATAGTACATCAGTGATGATCCATAGTACACCAGTGATGGCCCATAGTACACCAGTGATGGCCCATAGTATATCAGTGATGATCTATAGTACATCAGTGATGATCTATAGTACATCAGTGATGATCCACAGTACATCAGTGATGATCCACAGTACATCAGGGATGGTCCACAGTACACCAGTGATGATCCATAGTACACCAGTGATGGTCCATAGTACATCAGTGATGATCTATAGTACATCAGTGATGATCCACAGTACATCAGTGATGATCCACAGTACATCAGTGATGATCCACAGTACATCAGTGATGATATATAGTACATCAGTGATGATCCACAGTACATCAGTGATGATCCACAGTACATCAGTGATGGCTCATTGTACATCAGTGATGATCCATAGTACATCAGTGATGATCCACAGTACATCAGGGATGGTCCACAGTATATCAGTGATGATCCATAGTACATCAGTGATGGCCCATAGTACATCAGTGATGATCCATAGTACACCAGTGATGATCCATAGTACACCAGTGATGATCCATAGTACACCAGGGATGATCCACAGTACATCAGTGATGATCCACAGTACATCAGTGATGATCCACAGTACATCAGTGATGATCCACAGTACATCAGTGATGATACACAGTACATCAGTGATGATACACAGTACATCAGTGATGATCCTCAGTACATCAGTGATGATACATAGTACATCAGTGATGATCCTCAGTACATAAGTGATGATCCACAGTACATCAGTGATGATCCACAGTACATCAGGGATGGTCAATAGTACATCAGTGATGATCCACAGTACATCAGGGATGGTCCATAGTAAATAAGTGATGATCCATAGTACATCAGTGATGATCCATAGTACACCAGTGATGTTCCATAGCACATCAGTGATGTTCCATAGCACATCAGGGATGGTCCATAGTACATCAGGGATGGTCCATAGTACATCAGGGATTGTCCATAGTACATCAGGGATGGTCCATAGTACATCAGGGATGGTCCATAGTATATCAGTGATGGTCCATAGTACACCAGTGATGATCCATAGTACACCAGTGATGGCCCATAGTACACCATTGATGTCCCATAGTACATCAGTGATGATCCACAGTACATCAGTGATGATCCACAGTACATCAGTGATGATCCACAGTACATCAGTGATGATCCACAGTACATCAGGGATGGTCCATAGTACATCAGGGATGGTCCATAGTACATCAGGGATGGTCCATAGTACATCAGGGATGGTCCAGAGTACACCAGTGATGGCCCATAGTACACCAGTGATGGCCCATAGTACATCAGTGATGATCTATAGTACATCAGTGATGATCCACAGTACATCAGTCATGATCCACAGTCCATCAGTGATGATCCACAGTACATCAGGGATGGTCCATAGTACACCAGTGATGATCCATAGTACACCAGTGATGGTCCATAGTACATCAGTGATGATCTATAGTACATCAGTGATGATCGACAGTACATCAGTGATGATCGACAGTACATCAGTGATGATCCACAGTACATCAGTGATGATATATAGTACATCAGTGATGATCCACAGTACATCAGTGATGATCCACAGTACATCAGGGATGGTCCATAGTACATCAGGGATGGTCAATAGTACATCAGGGATGGTCCATAGTACATCAGAGATGATCCATAGTACACCAGTGATGATCCATAGTACCAGGAAAAGAAGGGGAGAGGTCCCAGTGATCCATAGTACACCTGTGATGGCCCATAGTACATCAGTGATGATCCACAGTACATCAGTGATGATCCTCAGTACATCGGTGATGATCCTCAGTATATCAGTGATGATCCACGGTACATCAGTGATGATCCACAGTACATCAGTGATGATCCACAGTACATCAGGGATGGTCCACAGTACATCAGTGATGATCCATAGTACATCAGTGATGATCCATAGTACATCAGTGATGGCTCATAGTACATCAGTGATGATCCATAGTACATCAGTGATGATCCATAGTACATCAGTGATGATCCATAGTACACCAGTGATGATCCATAGTACATCAGTGATGGCTCATAGTACATCAGTGATGATCCATAATACATTAGTGATGATCCATAGTACATCAGTGATGATCCATAGTACATCAGTGATGATCCATAGTACACCAGTGATGGCTCATAGTACATCAGTGATGATCCATAGTACATCAGTGATGATCCATAGTACATCAGTGATGGCTCATAGTACATCAGTGATGATCCATAATACATTAGTGATGATCCATAGTACATCAGTGATGATCCATAGTACACCAGTGATGATCCACAGTACATCAGTGATGGCTCATAGTACATCAGTGATGATCCATAGTACATCAGTGATGATCCATAGTACATCAGTGATGATCCTCAGTACATCAGTGGTGATCCACAGTACATCAGTAATGATCCACAGTAAATCAGTGATGATCCACAGTACATCAGTGATGATCCACGGTACATCAGTGATGATCCACAGTACATCAGCGATGGTCCACGGTACATCAGTGATGATCCACAGTACATCAGGGGTAGTCCATAGTACATCAGGGATGGTCCATATTACATCAGTGATGATCCACAGTACATCAGTGATGACCATAGTACACCAGTGATGATCCACAGTACATCAGTGATGATCCACAGTACATCAGTGATGATCCACAGTACATCAGTGATGATCTATAGTACATCAGTGATGATCCATAGTACATCAGTGATGATCTATAGTACATCAGTGATGATCTATAGTACACCAGTGATGATCCACAGTATATCAGTGATGATCCACAGTACACCAGTGATGATCCACAGTACAACAGTGATGGTCCATAGTACATCAGTGATGATCTATAGTACATCAGTGATGATCCACAGTACATCAGTGATGGTCCATAGTACATCAGTGATGATCCACAGTACATCAGGGATGGTCCATAGTACATCAGTGATGATCCATAGTACACCAGTGATGGCCCATAGTACACCAGTGATGGCCCATAGTATATCAGTGATGATCTATAGTACATCAGTGATGATCCACAGTACATCAGTGATGATCCACAGTACATCAGTGATGATATATAGTACATCAGTGATGATCCACAGTACATCAGTGATGATCCACAGTACATCAGGGATGGTCCATAGTAAACCAGTGATGATCCATAGTACACCAGTGATGGTCCATAGTACATCAGTGATGATCCATAGTACACCAGTGATGGCCCATAGTACACCAGTGATGGCCCATAGTATATCAGTGATGATCTATAGTACATCAGTGATGATCCACAGTACATCAGTGATGATCCACAGTACATCAGGGATGGTCCATAGTACACCAGTGATGATCCATAGTACACCAGTGATGGTCCATAGTACATCAGTGATGCTCTATAGTACATCAGTGATGATCCACAGTACATCAGTGATGATCCACAGTACATCAGTGATGATCCACAGTACATCAGTGATGATATAGAGTACATCAGTGATGATCCACAGTACATCAGTGATGATCCACAGTACATCAGGGATGGCCCATAGTACATCAGGGATGGTCCATAGTACATCAGGGATGGTCCATAGTACATCAGAGATCAACCATATTACACCAGTGATGATCCATAGTACCAGGAAAAGAAGGGGAGAGGTCCCAGTGATCCACAGTACACCTGCGATGGCCCATAGTACATCAGTGATCATCCACAGTACATCAGTGATTATCCTCAGTACATCGGTGATGATCCTCAGTACATCAGTGATGATCCACGGTACATCAGTGATGATCCACAGTACATCAGTGATGATCTACAGTACATCAGGGATGGTCCACAGTACATCAGTGATGATCCATAGTACATCAGTTATGATCCATAGTACATCAGTGATGGCTCATAGTACATCAGTGATGATCCATAGTACATCAGTGATGATCCATAGTACATCAGTGATGATCCGTAGTACACCAGTGATGATCCATAGTACATCAGTGATGGCTCATAGTACATCAGTGATGATCCATAATACATCAGTGATGATCCATAGTACATCAGTGATGATCCATAGTACACCAGTGATGTGCACTATATATGGCGGTGGGTCAGCACGCCGCCCGTGCCCCAGGACGATGTCATTTGTGACGAAACGGCGTAGGGAGGAGCGGCGTGCTGACGTCACCAACATACCGAGAGTCCGGAAAGAACGGGCTGTCTTTAGCCGGCCGGCTATTATACTACATACCACACGCTTTTATATTACATCTCATTGTAAGTGCAACTTTTATTTAATAAATATCATTTTTTATACTGGATTACGCTATGGTGGCTCTCTTTTCCATTTGCATTTTGGATTCGGGTTGCATGGAGAGGACTGTCGTATAATCCTAGTGGAGGAATACAGATTCTAGCCACTCTTAGAGACCCTGGCAGGGGATATCAGCTATCTGCTTTTACTGATCTCAGATGGGATTGGGTGTTCCGGTAAGCGGCAGTAATCTCTAATGGTGGTGGAATCTTTGTCTATCAGAATAACAGCACTCACATCTGGTGTTTGTGTTTGAAGTCACCAACAGTGAACTGAGGAGACCTTGATTCATTTATGTCATTCTACTGGACACTTTCTGTTAATTTTTTATATACAGGACTATTTCTTTGATTTTGGCAGATTTATATTTAGTCACATTTTTGGATTAATTTGTCACCATTGTTTGTTTGCAATCATAAGGATTAGATTCTGGATAATCCTTTATTCACTCTAAGGATTTACTATTTACATATTTTGCGCAGCTTTTTTAAGTTTATTTGGATTTATTGTGTGTCTCACATTTAAGTTGCAGCATCTGTCACTGAAGCATATCAGGTTACTATATAGCTAGTTATTTTTTCTTTTAGACAGCGCAGTATAAATTTTACTTTTTATGATCCATAGTACATCAGTGATGATCCGTAGTACACCAGTGATGATCCACAGTACATCAGTGATGATCCACAGTACATCAGTGATGATCCACAGTACATCAGTGATTATCCATAGTACACCAGTGATGGCCCATAGTACACCAGTGATGGCCCATAGTACACCAGTGATGGCCCATAGTACATCAGTGATGATCTATAGTACATCAGTGATGATCCACAGTACATCAGTGATGATCCACAGTACATCAGTGATGATCCATAGTACATCAGTGATGGCTCATAGTACATCAGTGATGATCCACAGTACATCAGTGATGATCCACAGTGCATCAGTGATGATCCATAGTACATCAGTGATGATCCACAGTACATCAGTGATGATCCACAGTACATCAGGGATGGTCCATAGTACATCAAAGATGGTCCATAGTACATCAGTGATGATCCACAGTACATCAGTGATGATCCATAGTACATCAGTGATGATCCATAGTACACCAGTGATGATCCACAGTACATCACTGATGGCCCATAGTAAATCAGTGATGGCTCATAGTACATCAGTGATGATCCATAGTACATCAGTGATGATCCATAGTACATCAGTGATGATCCACAGTACATCAGTGATGATCCATAGTACACCAGTGTTGGCCCGTAGTACATCAGTGATGATCTATAGTACATCAGTGATGATCCTCAGTACATCAGGGATGGTCCATAGTACATCAGGGATGGTCCATAGTACATCAGGGATGGTCCATAGTACATCAGTGATGATCCATAGTACACCAGTGATGATCCATAGTACACCCGTGATGGCCCATAGAACATCAGTGATGATCCACAGTACATCAGTGATGATCCTCAGTACATCAGTGATGATCCACGGTACATCAGTGATGATCCACAGTACATCAGTGATGATCCACAGTACATCAGGGATGGTCCACAGTACATCAGTGATGATCCATAGTACACCAGTGATGATCCACAGTACATCAGTGATGGCTCATAGTACATCAGTGATGATCCATAGTACATCAGTGATGATCCATAGTACATCAGTGATGATCCTCAGTACATCAGTGATGATCCACAGTACATCAGTAATGATCCACAGTAAATCAGTGATGATCCACAGTACATCAGTGATGATCCACGGTACATCAGTGATGATCCACAGTACATCAGCGATGGTCCACGGTACATCAGTGATGATCCACAGTACATCAGGGGTAGTCCATAGTACATCAGGGATGGTCCATATTACATCAGTGATGATCCACAGTACATCAGTGATGACCATAGTACACCAGTGATGATCCACAGTACATCAGTGATGATCCACAGTACATCAGTGATGATCCACAGTACATCAGTGATGATCTATAGTACATCAGTGATGATCCATAGTACATCAGTGATGATCTATAGTACATCAGTGATGATCTATAGTACACCAGTGATGATCCACAGTACATCAGTGATGATCCACAGTACACCAGTGATGATCCACAGTACATCAGTGATGGTCCATAGTACATCAGTGATGATCTATAGTACATCAGTGATGATCCACAGTACATCAGTGATGGTCCATAGTACATCAGTGATGATCCACAGTACATCAGGGATGGTCCATAGTACATCAGTGATGATCCATAGTACACCAGTGATGGCCCATAGTACACCAGTGATGGCCCATAGTATATCAGTGATGATCTATAGTACATCAGTGATGATCCACAGTACATCAGTGATGATCCACAGTACATCAGTGATGATATATAGTACATCAGTGATGATCCACAGTACATCAGTGATGATCCACAGTACATCAGTGATGATCCACAGTACATCAGGGATGGTCCATAGTAATCCAGTGATGATCCATAGTACACCAGTGATGGTCCATAGTACATCAGTGATGATCCATAGTACACCAGTGATGGCCCATAGTACACCAGTGATGGCCCATAGTATATCAGTGATGATCTATAGTACATCAGTGATGATCCACAGTACATCAGTGATGATCCACAGTACATCAGGGATGGTCCACAGTACACCAGTGATGATCCATAGTACACCAGTGATGGTCCATAGTACATCAGTGATGATCTATAGTACATCAGTGATGATCCACAGTACATCAGTGATGATCCACAGTACATCAGTGATGATCCACAGTACATCAGTGATGATATATAGTACATCAGTGATGATCCACAGTACATCAGTGATGATCCACAGTACATCAGTGATGGCTCATAGTACATCAGTGATGATCCATAGTACATCAGTGATGATCCACAGTACATCAGGGATGGTCCACAGTATATCAGTGATGATCCATAGTACATCAGTGATGGCCCATAGTACATCAGTGATGGCTCATAGTACATCAGTGATGATCCATAGTACATCAGTGATGATCCATAGTACATCAGTGATGATCCTCAGTACATCAGTGATGATCCACAGTACATCAGTAATGATCCACAGTAAATCAGTGATGATCCACAGTAAATCAGTGATGATCCACAGTACATCAGTGATGATCCACGGTACATCAGTGATGATCCACAGTACATCAGCGATGGTCCACGGTACATCAGTGATGATCCACAGTACATCAGGGGTAGTCCATAGTACATCAGGGATGGTCCATATTACATCAGTGATGATCCACAGTACATCAGTGATGACCATAGTACACCAGTGATGATCCACAGTACATCAGTGATGATCCACAGTACATCAGTGATGATCCACAGTACATCAGTGATGATCTATAGTACATCAGTGATGATCCATAGTACATCAGTGATGATCTATAGTACATCAGTGATGATCTATAGTACACCAGTGATGATCCACAGTACATCAGTGATGATCCACAGTACACCAGTGATGATCCACAGTACATCAGTGATGGTCCATAGTACATCAGTGATGATCTATAGTACATCAGTGATGATCCACAGTACATCAGTGATGGTCCATAGTACATCAGTGATGATCCACAGTACATCAGGGATGGTCCATAGTACATCAGTGATGATCCATAGTACACCAGTGATGGCCCATAGTACACCAGTGATGGCCCATAGTATATCAGTGATGATCTATAGTACATCAGTGATGATCCACAGTACATCAGTGATGATATATAGTACATCAGTGATGATCCACAGTACATCAGTGATGATCCACAGTACATCAGTGATGATCCACAGTACATCAGGGATGGTCCATAGTAAACCAGTGATGATCCATAGTACACCAGTGATGGTCCATAGTACATCAGTGATGATCCATAGTACACCAGTGATGGCCCATAGTACACCAGTGATGGCCCATAGTATATCAGTGATGATCTATAGTACATCAGTGATGATCTATAGTACATCAGTGATGATCCACAGTACATCAGTGATGATCCACAGTACATCAGGGATGGTCCACAGTACACCAGTGATGATCCATAGTACACCAGTGATGGTCCATAGTACATCAGTGATGATCTATAGTACATCAGTGATGATCCACAGTACATCAGTGATGATCCACAGTACATCAGTGATGATCCACAGTACATCAGTGATGATATATAGTACATCAGTGATGATCCACAGTACATCAGTGATGATCCACAGTACATCAGTGATGGCTCATTGTACATCAGTGATGATCCATAGTACATCAGTGATGATCCACAGTACATCAGGGATGGTCCACAGTATATCAGTGATGATCCATAGTACATCAGTGATGGCCCATAGTACATCAGTGATGATCCATAGTACACCAGTGATGATCCATAGTACACCAGTGATGATCCATAGTACACCAGGGATGATCCACAGTACATCAGTGATGATCCACAGTACATCAGTGATGATCCACAGTACATCAGTGATGATACACAGTACATCAGTGATGATACACAGTACATCAGTGATGATCCACAGTACATCAGTGATGATACATAGTACATCAGTGATGATCCTCAGTACATAAGTGATGATCCACAGTACATCAGTGATGATCCACAGTACATCAGGGATGGTCAATAGTACATCAGTGATGATCCACAGTACATCAGGGATGGTCCATAGTAAATAAGTGATGATCCATAGTACATCAGTGATGATCCATAGTACACCAGTGATGTTCCATAGCACATCAGTGATGTTCCATAGCACATCAGGGATGGTCCATAGTACATCAGGGATGGTCCATAGTACATCAGGGATTGTCCATAGTACATCAGGGATGGTCCATAGTACATCAGGGATGGTCCATAGTATATCAGTGATGGTCCATAGTACACCAGTGATGATCCATAGTACACCAGTGATGGCCCATAGTACACCATTGATGTCCCATAGTACATCAGTGATGATCCACAGTACATCAGTGATGATCCACAGTACATCAGTGATGATCCACAGTACATCAGTGATGATCCACAGTACATCAGGGATGGTCCATAGTACATCAGGGATGGTCCATAGTACATCAGGGATGGTCCATAGTACATCAGGGATGGTCCAGAGTACACCAGTGATGGCCCATAGTACACCAGTGATGGCCCATAGTACATCAGTGATGATCTATAGTACATCAGTGATGATCCACAGTACATCAGTCATGATCCACAGTCCATCAGTGATGATCCACAGTACATCAGGGATGGTCCATAGTACACCAGTGATGATCCATAGTACACCAGTGATGGTCCATACTACATCAGTGATGATCTATAGTACATCAGTGATGATCGACAGTACATCAGTGATGATCGACAGTACATCAGTGATGATCCACAGTACATCAGTGATGATATATAGTACATCAGTGATGATCCACAGTACATCAGTGATGATCCACAGTACATCAGGGATGGTCCATAGTACATCAGGGATGGTCAATAGTACATCAGGGATGGTCCATAGTACATCAGAGATGATCCATAGTACACCAGTGATGATCCATAGTACCAGGAAAAGAAGGGGAGAGGTCCCAGTGATCCATAGTACACCTGTGATGGCCCATAGTACATCAGTGATGATCCACAGTACATCAGTGATGATCCTCAGTACATCGGTGATGATCCTCAGTATATCAGTGATGATCCACGGTACATCAGTGATGATCCACAGTACATCAGTGATGATCCACAGTACATCAGGGATGGTCCACAGTACATCAGTGATGATCCATAGTACATCAGTGATGATCCATAGTACATCAGTGATGGCTCATAGTACATCAGTGATGATCCATAGTACATCAGTGATGATCCATAGTACATCAGTGATGATCCATAGTACACCAGTGATGATCCATAGTACATCAGTGATGGCTCATAGTACATCAGTGATGATCCATAATACATTAGTGATGATCCATAGTACATCAGTGATGATCCATAGTACATCAGTGATGATCCATAGTACACCAGTGATGGCCCATAGTACTTCAGTGATGATCCACAGTACATCAGTGATGATCCACAGTACATCAGTGATGATCCACAGTACATCAGTGATGATCCATAGTACATCAGTGATGATCCTCAGTACATCAGTGATGATCCACAGTACATCAGTAATGATCCACAGTACATCAGTGATGATCCACAGTACATCAGGGATGGTCCACAGTACATCAGTGATGATCCATAGTACACCAGTGATGATCTATAGTACATCAGTGATGATCCATACTACATCAGTGATGATCCATAGTACACCAGTGATGGCCCATAGTACACCAGTGATGGCCCATAGTACATCAGTGATGATCTATAGTACATCAGTGATGATCCACAGTACATCAGTGATGATCCACAGTACATCAGTGATGATCCACAGTACATCAGTGATGATCCACAGTACATCAGGGATGGTCCACAGTATATCAGAGATGATCCATAGTACATCAGTGATGGCCCATAGTACATCAGTGATGATCCATAGTACATCAGTGATGATCCATAGTACACCAGTGATGATCCATAGTACACCAGGGATGATCCACAGTACATCAGTGATGATCCACAGTACATCAGTGATGGTCTGTAGTACATCAGTGATGGTCCATAGTACACCAGTGATGACCCATAGTACATTAGTGATGATCCATAGTACACCAGTGATGGCCCATAGTACACCAGTAATGGCCCATAGTACATCAGTGATGATCTATAGTACATCAGTGATGATCTATAGTACATCAGTGATGATCCTCAGTACATCAGTGATGATCCTCAGTACATCAGTAATGATCAACAGTAAATCAGTGATGATCCACAGTACATCAGTGATGATCCACGGTACATCAGTGATGATCCACAGTACATCAGCGATGGTCCACGGTACATCAGTGATGATCCACAGTACATCAGGGGTAGTCCATAGTACATCAGGGATGGTCCATATTACATCAGTAATGATCCACAGTACATCAGTGATGACCATAGTACACCAGTGATGATCCACAGTACATCAGTGATGATCCACAGTACATCAGTGATGATCTATAGTACATCAGTGATGATCCATAGTACATCAGTGATGATCTATAGTACATCAGTGATGATCCATAGTACACCAGTGATGTTCCATAGCACATCAGTGATGTTCCATAGCACATCAGGGATGGTCCATAGTACATCAGGGATGGTCCATAGTACATCAGGGATTGTCCATAGTACATCAGGGATGGTCCATAGTACATCAGGGATGGTCCATAGTATATCAGTGATGGTCCATAGTACACCAGTGATGATCCATAGTACACCAGTGATGGCCCATAGTACACCATTGATGTCCCATAGTACATCAGTGATGATCCACAGTACATCAGTGATGATCCACAGTACATCAGTGATGATCCACAGTACATCAGGGATGGTCCATAGTACATCAGGGATGGTCCATAGTACATCAGGGATGGTCCAGAGTACACCAGTGATGGCCCATAGTACACCAGTGATGGCCCATAGTACATCAGTGATGATCTATAGTACATCAGTGATGATCCACAGTACATCAGTCATGATCCACAGTCCATCAGTGATGATCCACAGTACATCAGGGATGGTCCATAGTACACCAGTGATGATCCATAGTACACCAGTGATGGTCCATAGTACATCAGTGATGATCTATAGTACATCAGTGATGATCGACAGTACATCAGTGATGATCGACAGTACATCAGTGATGATCCACAGTACATCAGTGATGATCCACAGTACATCAGGGATGGTCCATAGTACATCAGGGATGGTCAATAGTACATCAGGGATGGTCCATAGTACATCAGAGATGATCCATAGTACACCAGTGATGATCCATAGTACCAGGAAAAGAAGGGGAGAGGTCCCAGTGATCCATAGTACACCTGTGATGGCCCATAGTACATCAGTGATGATCCACAGTACATCAGTGATGATCCTCAGTACATCGGTGATGATCCTCAGTATATCAGTGATGATCCACGGTACATCAGTGATGATCAATAGTACATCAGTGATGATCCACAGTACATCAGGGATGGTCCACAGTACATCAGTGATGATCCATAGTACATCAGTGATGATCCATAGTACCTCAGTGATGGCTCATAGTACATCAGTGATGATCCATAGTACATCAGTGATGATCCATAGTACATCAGTGATGATCCATAGTACACCAGTGATGATCCATAGTACATCAGTGATGGCTCATAGTACATCAGTAATGATCCATAATACATTAGTGATGATCAATAGTACATCAGTGATGATCCATAGTACATCAGTGATGATCCATAGTACACCAGTGATGGCCCATAGTACTTCAGTGATGATCCACAGTACATCAGTGATGATCCACAGTACATCAGTGATGATCCACAGTACATCAGTGATGATCCATAGTACATCAGTGATGATCCTCAGTACATCAGTGATGATCCACAGTACATCAGTAATGATCCACAGTACATCAGTGATGATCCACAGTACATCAGGGATGGTCCACAGTACATAAGTGATGATCCATAGTACACCAGTGATGATCTATAGTACATCAGTGATGATCCATACTACATCAGTGATGATCCATAGTACACCAGTGATGGCCCATAGTACACCAGTGATGGCCCATAGTACATCAGTGATGATCTATAGTACATCAGTGATGATCCACAGTACATCAGTGATGATCCACAGTACATCAGTGATGATCCACAGTACATCACGGATGGTCCACAGTATATCAGAGATGATCCATAGTACATCAGTGATGGCCCATAGTACATCAGTGATGATCCATAGTACATCAGTGATGATCCATAGTACACCAGTGATGATCCATAGTACACCAGGGATGATCCACAGTACATCAGTGATGATCCACAGTACATCAGTGATGGTCTGTAGTACATCAGTGATGGTCCATAGTACACCAGTGATGATCCATAGTACATTAGTGATGATCCATAGTACACCAGTGATGGCCCATAGTACACCAGTAATGGCCCATAGTACATCAGTGATGATCTATAGTACATCAGTGATGATCCTCAGTACATCAGTGATGATCCTCAGTACATCAGTGATGATCCACAGTACATCAGTAATGATCAACAGTAAATCAGTGATGATCCACAGTACATCAGTGATGATCCACGGTACATCAGTGATGATCCACAGTACATCAGCGATGGTCCACGGTACATCAGTGATGATCCACAGTACATCAGGGGTAGTCCATAGTACATCAGGGATGGTCCATATTACATCAGTAATGATCCACAGTACATCAGTGATGACCATAGTACACCAGTGATGATCCACAGTACATCAGTGATGATCCACAGTACATCAGTGATGATCCACAGTACATCAGTGATGATCTATAGTACATCAGTGATGATCCATAGTACATCAGTGATGATCTATAGTACACCAGTGATGATCCACAGTACATCAGTGATGATCCACAGTACACCAGTGATGATCCACAGTACATCAGTGATGGTCCATAGTACATCAGTGATGATTTATAGTACATCAGTGATGATCCACAGTACATCAGTGATGGTCCATAGTACATCAGTATTTGTCCATAGTACACCAGGGATGATCCATAGTACACCAGTGATGATCCATAGTACACCAGTGATGATCCACAGTACACCAGTGATGATCCACAGTACATCAGTGATGATCTATGGTACATCAGTGATGATCTATAGTACATCAGTGATGATCCACAGTACACCAGTGATGATTCACAGTACATCAGAGATGGTCCATAGTACATCAGGGATGGTCCATAGTACACCAGTGATGATCCATAGTACACCAGTGATGGCCCATAGTACACCAGTGATGATCCATAGTATACCAGTGATGGTCCATAGTACATCAGTGATGATCCTCAGTACATCAGTGATGATCCACAGTACATCAGTGATGATCCACAGTACACCAGTGATGATCCACAGTACAACAGTGATGGTCCATAGTACATCAGTGATGATCTATAGTACATCAGTGATGATCCACAGTACATCAGTGATGGTCCATAGTACATCAGTGATGATCCACAGTACATCAGGGATGGTCCATAGTACATCAGTGATGATCCATAGTACACCAGTGATGGCCCATAGTACACCAGTGATGGCCCATAGTATATCAGTGATGATCTATAGTACATCAGTGATGATCCACAGTACATCAGTGATGATCCACAGTACATCAGTGATGATATATAGTACATCAGTGATGATCCACAGTACATCAGTGATGATCCACAGTACATCAGTGATGATCCACAGTACATCAGGGATGGTCCATAGTAAACCAGTGATGATCCATTGTACACCAGTGATGGTCCATAGTACATCAGTGATGATCCATAGTACACCAGTGATGGCCCATAGTTCACCAGTGATGGCCCATAGTATATCAGTGATGATCTATAGTACATCAGTGATGATCCACAGTACATCAGTGATGATCCACAGTACATCAGGGATGGTCCACAGTACACCAGTGATGATCCATAGTACACCAGTGATGGTCCATAGTACATCAGTGATGATCTATAGTACATCAGTGATGATCCACAGTACATCAGTGATGATCCACAGTACATCAGTGATGATCCACAGTACATCAGTGATGATATATAGTACATCAGTGATGATCCACAGTACATCAGTGATGATCCACAGTACATCAGTGATGGCTCATAGTACATCAGTGATGATCCATAGTACATCAGGGATGGTCCACAGTATATCAGTGATGATCCATAGTACATCAGTGATGGCCCATAGTACATCAGTGATGATCCATAGTACACCAGTGATGATCCATAGTACACCAGTGATGATCCATAATACACCAGGGATGATCCACAGTACATCAGTGATGATCCACAGTACATCAGTGATGGTCCGTAGTACATCAGTGATGGTCCATAGTACACCAGTGATGATCCATAGTACACCAGTGATGGTCCATAGTACATCAGTGATGATCCTCAGTACATCAGTGATGATCCACAGTACATCAGTGATGATCCACAGTACATCAATGATGATACACAGTACATCAGTGATGATCCACAGTACATCAGTGATGATCCTTAGTACATCAGTGATGATCCTCAGTACATCAGTGATGATCCACAGTACATCAGTGATGATCCACAGTACATCAGGGATGGTCAATAGTACATCAGTGATGATCCACAGTACATCAGGGATGGTCCATAGTAAATCAGTGATGATCCATAGTACATCAGTGATGATCCATAGTACACCAGTGATGTTCCATAGCACATCAGTGATGTTCCATAGCACATCAGGGATGGTCCATAGTACATCAGGGATGGTCCATAGTACATCAGGGATTGTCCATAGTACATCAGGGATGGTCCATAGTACATCAGGGATGGCCCATAGTATATCAGTGATGGTCCATAGTACACCAGTGATGATCCATAGTACACCAGTGATGGCCCATAGTACACCATTGATGTCCCATAGTACATCAGTGATGATCCACAGTACATCAGTGATGATCCACAGTACATCAGTGATGATCCACAGTACATCAGGGATGGTCCATAGTACATCAGGGATGGTCCATAGTACATCAGGGATGGTCCAGAGTACACCAGTGATGGCCCATAGTACACCAGTGATGGCCCATAGTACATCAGTGATGATCTATAGTACATCAGTGATGATCCACAGTACATCATTGATGATCCACAGTCCATCAGTGATGATCCACAGTACATCAGGGATGGTCCATAGTACACCAGTGATGATCCATAGTACACCAGTGATGGTCCATAGTACATCAGTGATGATCTATAGTACATCAGTGATGATCGACAGTACATCAGTGATGATCGACAGTACATCAGTGATGATCCACAGTACATCAGTGATGATATATAGTACATCAGTGATGATCCACAGTACATCAGTGATGATCCACAGTACATCAGTGATGATCCACAGTACATCAGGGATGGTCCATAGTACATCAGGGATGGTCAATAGTACATCAGGGATGGTCCATAGTACATCAGAGATGATCCATAGTACACCAGTGATGATCCATAGTACCAGGAAAAGAAGGGGAGAGGTCCCAGTGATCCATAGTACACCTGTGATGGCCCATAGTACATCAGTGATGATCCACAGTACATCAGTGATGATCCTCAGTACATCGGTGATGATCCTCAGTACATCAGTGATGATCCACAGTACATCAGTGATGATCCACAGTACATCAGGGATGGTCCACAGTACATCAGTGATGATCCATAGTACATCAGTGATGATCCATAGTACATCAGTGATGGCTCATAGTACATCAGTGATGATCCATAGTACATCAGTGATGATCCATAGTACATCAGTGATGATCCATAGTACACCAGTGATGATCCATAGTACATCAGTGATGGCTCATAGTACATCAGTGATGATCCATAATACATTAGTGATGATCCATAGTACATCAGTGATGATCCATAGTACATCAGTGATGATCCATAGTACACCAGTGATGGCCCATAGTACTTCAGTGATGATCCACAGTACATCAGTGATGATCCACAGTACATCAGTGATGATCCACAGTACATCAGTGATGATCCATAGTACATCAGTGATGATCCTCAGTACATCAGTGATGATCCACAGTACATCAGTAATGATCCACAGTACATCAGTGATGATCCACAGTACATCAGGGATGGTCCACAGTACATCAGTGATGATCCATAGTACACCACTGTTGATCTATAGTACATCAGTGATGATCCATACTACATCAGTGATGATCCACAGTACATCAGTGATGATCCACAGTACATCAGGGATGGTCCACAGTATATCAGAGATGATCCATAGTACATCAGTGATGGCCCATAGTACATCAGTGATGATCCATAGTACATCAGTGATGATCCATAGTACACCAGTGATGATCCATAGTACACCAGGGATGATCCACAGCACATCAGTGATGATCCACAGTACATCAGTGATGGTCCGTAGTACATCAGTGATGGTCCATAGTACACCAGTGATGATCCATAGTACATTAGTGATGATCCATAGTACACCAGTGATGGCCCATAGTACACCAGTGATGGCCCATAGTACATTAGTGATGATCTATAGTACATCAGTGATGATCGACAGTACATCAGTGATGATCGACAGTACATCAGTGATGATCGACAGTACATCAGTGATGATCCACAGTACATCAGTGATGATATATAGTACATCAGTGATGATCCACAGTACATCAGTGATGATCCACAGTACATCAGTGATGATCCACAGTACATCAGGGATGGTCCATAGTACATCAGGGATGGTCAATCGTACATCAGGGATGGTCCATAGTACATCAGAGATGATCCATAGTACACCAGTGATGATCCATAGTACCAGGAAAAGAAGGGGAGAGGTCCCAGTGATCCATAGTACACCTGTGATGGCCCATAGTACATCAGTGATGATCCACAGTACATCAGTGATGATCCTCAGTACATCGGTGATGATCCTCAGTACATCAGTGATGATCCACAGTACATCAGTGATGATCCACAGTACATCAGGGATGGTCCACAGTACATCAGTGATGATCCATAGTACATCAGTGATGATCCATAGTACATCAGTGATGGCTCATAGTACATCAGTGATGATCCATAGTACATCAGTGATGATCCATAGTACATCAGTGATGATCCATAGTACACCAGTGATGATCCATAGTACATCAGTGATGGCTCATAGTACATCAGTGATGATCCATAATACATTAGTGATGATCCATAGTACATCAGTGATGATCCATAGTACATCAGTGATGATCCATAGTACACCAGTGATGGCCCATAGTACTTCAGTGATGATCCACAGTACATCAGTGATGATCCACAGTACATCAGTGATGATCCACAGTACATCAGTGATGATCCATAGTACATCAGTGATGATCCTCAGTACATCAGTGATGATCCACAGTACATCAGTAATGATCCACAGTACATCAGTGATGATCCACAGTACATCAGGGATGGTCCACAGTACATCAGTGATGATCCATAGTACACCACTGTTGATCTATAGTACATCAGTGATGATCCATACTACATCAGTGATGATCCACAGTACATCAGTGATGATCCACAGTACATCAGGGATGGTCCACAGTATATCAGAGATGATCCATAGTACATCAGTGATGGCCCATAGTACATCAGTGATGATCCATAGTACATCAGTGATGATCCATAGTACACCAGTGATGATCCATAGTACACCAGGGATGATCCACAGCACATCAGTGATGATCCACAGTACATCAGTGATGGTCCGTAGTACATCAGTGATGGTCCATAGTACACCAGTGATGATCCATAGTACATTAGTGATGATCCATAGTACACCAGTGATGGCCCATAGTACACCAGTGATGGCCCATAGTACATCAGTGATGATCTATAGTACATCAGTGATGATCCTCAGTACATCAGTGATGATCCTCAGTACATCAGTGATGATCCACAGTACATCAGTAATGATCAACAGTAAATCAGTGATGATCCACAGTACATCAGTGATGATCCACGGTACATCAGTGATGATCCACAGTACATCAGCGATGGTCCACGGTACATCAGTGATGATCCACAGTACATCAGGGGTAGTCCATAGTACATCAGGGATGGTCTATATTACATCAGTAATGATCCACAGTACATCAGTGATGACCATAGTACACCAAGGATGATCCACAGTACATCAGTGATGATCCACAGTGCATCAGTGATGATCCACAGTACATCAGTGATGATCTATAGTACATCAGTGATGATCCATAGTACATCAGTGATGATCTATAGTACATCAGTGATGATCTATAGTACACCAGTGATGATCCACAGTACATCAGTGATGATCCACAGTACACCAGTGATGATCCACAGTACATCAGTGATGGTCCATAGTACATCAGTGATGATTTATAGTACATCAGTGATGATCCACAGTACATCAGTGATGGTCCATAGTACATCAGTGATTGTCCATAGTACACCAGGGATGATCCATAGTACACCAGTGATGATCCATAGTACACCAGTGATGATCCACAGTACACCAGTGATGATCCACAGTACACCAGTGATGATCCACAGTACATCAGTAATGATCTATGGTACATCAGTGATGATCTATAGTACATCAGTGATGATCCACAGTACACCAGTGATGATCCACAGTACATCAGAGATGGTCCATAGTACATCAGGGATGGTCCATAGTACACCAGTGATGATCCATAGTACACCAGTGATGGCCCATAGTACACCAGTAATGGCCCATAGTATACCAGTGATGGTCCATAGTACATCAGTGATTATCCTCAGTACATCAGTGATGATCCACAGTGCATCAGTGATGATCCACAGTACATCAGTGATGATCCTCAGTACATCAGTGATGATCCACAGTACATCAGTGATGATCCACAGTACATCAGTGATGATACACAGTACATCAGTGATGATCCACAGAACATCAGTGATGATCCACAGTACATCAGTGATGATCCACAGTACATCAGTGATGATACACAGTACATCAGTGATGATCCACAGTACATCAGTGATGATCCACAGTACATCAGTGATGATCCACAGTACATCAGGGATGGTCCATAGTACATCAGAGATGATCCATAGTACACCAGTGATGTTCCATAGTACCAGGAAAAGAAGGGGAGAGGTCCCAGTGATCCATAGTACACCTGTGATGGCCCTTAGTACATCAGTGATGATCCACAGTACATCAGTGATGATCCTCAGTACATCGGTGATGATCCTCAGTATATCAGTGATGATCCACGGTACATCAGTGATGATCCACAGTACATCAGTGATGATCCACAGTACATCAGGGATGGTCCACAGTACATCAGTGATGATCCATAGTACATCAGTGATGATCCATAGTACATCAGTGATGGCTCATAGTACATCTGTGATGATCCATAGTACATCAGTGATGATCCATAGTACATCAGTGATGATCCATAGTACACCAGTGATGATCCATAGTACATCAGTGATGGCTCATAGTACATCAGTGATGATCCATAATACATTAGTGATGATCCATAGTACATCAGTGATGATCCATAGTACACCAGTGATGGCCCATAGTACTTCAGTGATGATTAACAGTACATCAGTGATGATCCACAGTACATCAGTGATGATCCACAATACATCAGTGATGATCCATAGTACATCAGTGATGATCCTCAGTACATCAGTGATGATCCACAGTACATCAGTAATGATCCACAGTACATCAGTGATGATCCACAGTACATCAGGGATGTTCCACAGTACATCAGTGATGATCCATAGTACACCAGTGATGATCTATAGTACATCAGTGATGATCCATACTACATCAGTGATGATCCATAGTACACCAGTGATGGCCCATAGTACACCAGTGATGGCCCATAGTACATCAGTGATGATCTATAGTACATCAGTGATGATCCACAGTTCATCAGTGATGATCCACAGTACATCAGTGATGATCCACAGTACATCAGTGATGATCCACAGTACATCAGGGATGGTCCACAGTATATCAGAGATGATCCATAGTACATCAGTGATGGCCCATAGTACATCAGTGATGATCCATAGTACATCAGTGATGATCCATAGTACACCAGTGATGATCCATAGTACACCAGGTATGATCCACAGTACATCAGTGATGATCCACAGTACATCAGTGATGGTCCGTAGTACATCAGTGATGGTCCATAGTACATTAGTGATGATCCATAGTACACCAGTGATGGTCCATAGTACACCAGTGATGGCCCATAGTACATCAGTGATGATCTATAGTACATCAGTGATGATCCTCAGTACATCAGTGATGATCCTCAGTACATCAGTGATGATCCACAGTACATCAGTAATGATCAACAGTAAATCAGTGATGATCCACAGTACATCAGTGATGATCCACGGTACATCAGTGATGATCCACAGTACATCAGCGATGGTCCACGGTACATCAGTGATGATCCACAGTACATCAGGGGTAGTCCATAGTACATCAGGGATGGTCCATATTACATCAGTGATGATCCACAGTACATCAGTGATGACCATAGTACACCAGTGATGATCCACAGTACATCAGTGATGATCCACAGTACATCAGTGATGATCCACAGTACATCAGTGATGATCTATAGTACATCAGTGATGATCCATAGTACATCAGTGATGATCTATAGTACATCAGTGATGATCTATAGTACACCAGTGATGATCCACAGTACATCAGTGATGATCCACAGTACACCAGTGATGATCCACAGTACATCAGTGATAGTCCATAGTACATCAGTGATGATCTATAGTACATCAGTGATGATCCACAGTACATCAGTGATGGTCCATAGTACATCAGGGATGGTCCATAGTACACCAGTGATGATCCATAGTACACCAGTGATGGCCCATAGTACACCAGTGATGATCCATAGTATACCAGTGATAGTCCATAGTACATCAGTGATGATCCTCAGTACATCAGTGATGATCCTCAGTGCATCAGTGATGATCCACAGTACATCAGTGATGATCCTCAGTACATCAGTGATGATCCACAGTACATCAGTGATGATCCACAGTACATCAGTGATGATCCACAGTAAATCAGTGATGATCCATAGTACATCAGTGATGATCCTCAGTACATCAGTGATGATCCACAGTACATCAGTAATGATCCACAGTACATCAGTGATGATCCACAGTACATCAGGGATGGTCCACAGTACATCAGTGATGATCCATAGTACACCAGTGATGATCTATAGTACACCAGTGATGGCCCATAGTACACCAGTGATGGCCCATAGTACATCAGTGATGATCTATAGTACATCAGTGATGGCCCATAGTACATCAGTGATGATCTATAGTACATCAGTGATGATCCACAGTACATCAGTGATGATCCACAGTACATCAGTGATGATCTACAGTACATCAGTGATGATCCACAGTACATCAGGGATGGTCCACAGTATATCAGAGATGATCCATAGTACATCAGTGATGGCCCATAGTACATCAGTGATGATCCATAGTACATCAGTGATGATCCATAGTACATCAGTGATGAGCCAGAGTACACCAGTTATGATCCATAGTACACCAGGGATGATCCACAGTACATCAGTGATGATCCACAGTACACCAGTGATGGTCCGTAGTACATCAGTGATGGTCCATAGTACACCAGTGATGATCCATAGTACATTAGTGATGATCCATAGTACACCAGTGATGGCCCATAGTACACCAGTGATGGCCCATAGTACATCAGTGATGATCTATAGTACATCAGTGATGATCCTCAGTACATCAGTGATGATCCTCAGTACATCAGTGATGATCCACAGTACATCAGTAATGATCCACAGTAAATCAGTGATGATCCACAGTACATCAGTGATGATCCACGGTACATCAGTGATGATCCACAGTACATTAGTGATGATCCATAGTACACCAGTGATGGCCCATAGTACACCAGTGATGGCCCATAGTACATCAGTGATGATCCACAGTACATCAGTGATGATCCACGGTACATCAGTGATGATCCATAGTACATTAGTGATGATCCATAGTACACCAGTGATGGCCCATAGTACACCAGTGATGGCCCATAGTACATCAGTGATGATCTATAGTACATCAGTGATGATCCTCAGTACATCAGTGATGATCCTCAGTACATCAGTGATGATCCACAGTACATCAGTAATGATCCACAGTAAATCAGTGATGATCCACAGTACATCAGTGATGGTCCACGGCACATCAGTGGTAGTCCATAGTACATCAGGGATGGTCCATATTACATCAGTGATGATCCACAGTACATCAGTGATGACCATAGTACACCAGTGATGATCCACAGTACATCAGTGATGATCCACAGTACATCAGTGATGATCCACAGTACATCAGTGATGATCTATAGTACATCAGTGATGATCCATAGTACATCAGTGATGATCTATAGTACATCAGTGATGATCTATAGTACATCAGTGATGATCTATAGTACACCAGTGATGATCCACAGTACATCAGTGATGATCCACAGTACACCAGTGATGATCCACAGTACATCAGTGATGGTCCATAGTACATCAGTGATGATCTATAGTACATCAGTGGTGATCCACAGTACATCAGTGATGGTCCATAGTACATCAGTGATTGTCCATAGTACACCAGGGATGATCCATAGTACACCAGTGATGATCCACAGTACACCAGTGATGATCCACAGTACATCAGTGATGATCTATAGTACATCAGTGATGATCCACAGTACACCAGTGATGATCCACAGTACATCAGAGATGGTCCATAGTACATCAGGGATGGTCCATAGTACACCAGTGATGATCCATAGTACACCAGTGATGGCCCATAGTACACCAGTGATGATCCATAGTATACCAGTGATGGTCCATAGTACATCAGTGATGATCCTCAGTACATTAGTGATGATCCACAGTGCATCAGTGATGATCCACAGTACATCAGTGATGATCCTCAGTACATCAGTGATGATCCACAGTACATCAGTGATGATCCACAGTACATCAGTGATGATACACAGTACATCAGTGATGATCCACAGTACATCAGTGATGATCCACAGTACATCAGTGATGATCCACAGTACATCAGTGATGATACACAGTACATCAGTGATGATCCTCAGTACATCAGTGATGATCCACAGTACATCAGTGATGATCCACAGTACATCAGGGATGGTCCATAGTACATCAGTGATGATCCACAGTACATCAGGGATGGTCCATAGTAAATCAGTGATGATCCATAGTACGACAGTGATGATCCATAGTACACCAGTGATGTTCCATAGCACATCAGTGATGATCCATAGCACATCAGGGATGGTCCATAGTACATCAGGGATGGTCCATAGTACATCAGGGATGGTCCATAGTACATCATGGATGGTCCATAGTACATCAGGGATGGTCCATAGTATATCAGTGATGATCCATAGTACATCAGGGATTGTCCATAGTACATCAGGGATGGTCCATAGTACATCAGTGATGGTCCATAGTACACCAGTGATGATCCATAGTACATCAGTGATGGCCCATAGTACACCATTGATTTCCCATAGTACATCAGTGATGATCCACAGTACATCAGTGATGATCCACAGTACATCAGGGATGGTCCATAGTACATCAGGGATGGTCCATAGTACATCAGGGATGGTCCATAGTACATCAGGGATCGTCCATAGTACATCAGTGATGATCCATAGTACATCAGTGATGATCCACAGTACATCAGTGATGATCCACAGTACATCAGGGATGGGCCACAGTATATCAGAGATCATCCATAGTACATCAGTGATGGCCCATAGTACATCAGTGATGATCCATAGTACATCAGTGATGATCCATAGTACACCAGTGATGATCCATAGTACACCAGGGATGATCCACAGTACATCAGTGATGATCCACAGTACATCAGTGATGGTCCGTAGTACATCAGTGATGGTCCATAGTACATTAGTGATGATCCATAGTACACCAGTGATGGCCCATAGTACACCAGTGATGTCCCATAGTACATCAGTGATGATCTATAGTACATCAGTGATGATCCTCAGTACATCAGTGATGATCCTCAGTACATCAGTGATGATCCACAGTACATCAGTAATGATCAACAGTAAATCAGTGATGATCCACAGTACATCAGTGATGATCCACGGTACATCAGTGATGATCCACAGTACATCAGCGATGGTCCACGGTACATCAGTGATGATCCACAGTACATCAGGGGTAGTCCATAGTACATCAGGGATGGTCCATATTACATCAGTGATGATCCACAGTACATCAGTGATGACCATAGTACACCAGTGATGATCCATAGTACATCAGTGATGATCTATAGTACATCAGTGATGATCTATAGTACACCAGTGATGATCCACAGTACATCAGTGATGATCCACAGTACACCAGTGATGATCCACAGTACATCAGTGATGGTCCATAGTACATCAGTGATGATCTATAGTACATCAGTGATGATCCACAGTACATCAGTGATGGTCCATAGTACATCAGTGATTGTCCATAGTACACCAGGGATGATCCATAGTACACCAGTGATGATCCATAGTACACCAGTGATGATCCACAGTACATCAGTGATGATCTATGGTACATCAGTGATGATCCACAGTACATCAGTGATAATCTATAGTACTTCAGTGATGATCCACAGTACACCAGTGATGATCCACAGTACATCAGAGATGGTCCATAGTACATCAGGGATGGTCCATAGTACACCAGTGATGATCCATAGTACACCAGTGATGGCCCATAGTACACCAGTGATGATCCATAGTATACCAGTGATGGTCCATAGTACATCAGTGATGATCCTCAGTACATCAGTGATGATCCTCAGTGCATCAGTGATGATCCACAGTACATCAGTGATGATCCTCAGTACATCAGTGATGATCCACAGTACATCAGTGATGATCCTCAGTACATCAGTGATGATCCTCAGTGCATCAGTGATGATCCATAGTACATCAGTGATGATCCACAGTACATCAGTGATGATCCTCAGTACATCAGTGATGATCCTCAGTGCATCAGTGATGATCCACAGTACATCAGTGATGATCCTCAGTACATCAGTGATGATCCACAGTACATCAGTGATGATCCACAGTACATCAGTGATGATCCACAGTACATCAGTGATGATCCACAGTACATCAGTGATGATCCTCAGTACATCAGTGATGATCCACAGTACATCAGTAATGATCCACAGTACATCAGTGATGATCCACAGTACATCAGGGATGGTCCACAGTACATCAGTGATGATCCATAGTACACCAGTGATGATCTATAGTACATTAGTGATGATCCATAGTACACCAGTGATGATCTATAGTACATCAGTGATGGTCCATAGTACACCAGTGATGATCCATAGTACATTAGTGATGATCCATAGTACACCAGTGATGGCCCATAGTACACCAGTGATGGCCCATAGTACATCAGTGATGATCTATAGTACATCAGTGATGATCCTCAGTACATCAGTGATGATCCTCAGTACATCAGTGATGATCCACAGTACATCAGTAATGATCCACAGTAAATCAGTGATGATCCACAGTACATCAGTGATGATCCACGGTACATCAGTGATGATCCACAGTACATTAGTGATGATCCATAGTACACCAGTGATGGCCCATAGTACACCAGTGATGGCCCATAGTACATCAGTGATGATCCACAGTACATCAGTGATGATCCACGGTACATCAGTGATGATCCATAGTACATTAGTGATGATCCATAGTACACCAGTGATGGCCCATAGTACACCAGTGATGGCCCATAGTACATCAGTGATGATCTATAGTACATCAGTGATGATCCTCAGTACATCAGTGATGATCCTCAGTACATCAGTGATGATCCACAGTACATCAGTAATGATCCACAGTAAATCAGTGATGATCCACAGTACATCAGCGATGGTCCACGGCACATCAGTGATGATCCACGGTACATCAGGGGTAGTCCATAGTACATCAGGGATGGTCCATATTACATCAGTGATGATCCACAGTACATCAGTGATGACCATAGTACACCAGTGATGATCCACAGTACATCAGTGATGATCCACAGTACATCAGTGATGATCCACAGTACATCAGTGATGATCTATAGTACATCAGTGATGATCCATAGTACATCAGTGATGATCTATAGTACATCAGTGATGATCTATAGTACACCAGTGATGATCCACAGTACATCAGTGATGATCCACAGTACACCAGTGATGATCCACAGTACATCAGTGATGGTCCATAGTACATCAGTGATGATCTATAGTACATCAGTGGTGATCCACAGTACATCAGTGATGGTCCATAGTACATCAGTGATTGTCCATAGTACACCAGGGATGATCCATAGCACACCAGTGATGATCCACAGTACACCAGTGATGATCCACAGTACATCAGTGATGATCTATGGTACATCAGTGATGATCCACAGTACATCAGTGATGATCTATAGTACATCAGTGATGATCCACAGTACACCAGTGATGATCCATAGTACATCAGAGATGGTCCATAGTACATCAGGGATGGTCCATAGTACACCAGTGATGATCCATAGTACACCAGTGATGGCCCATAGTACACCAGTGATGATCCATAGTATACCAGTGATGGTCCATAGTACATCAGTGATGATCCTCAGTACATTAGTGATGATCCACAGTGCATCAGTGATGATCCACAGTACATCAGTGATGATCCTCAGTACATCAGTGATGATCCACAGTACATCAGTGATGATCCACAGTACATCAGTGATGATCCACAGTACATCAGTGATGATCCTCAGTACATCAGTGATGATCCACAGTACATCAGTGATGATCCACAGTACATCAGGGATGGTCCATAGTACATCAGTGATGATCCACAGTACATCAGGGATGGTCCATAGTAAATCAGTGATGATCCATAGTACATCAGTGATGATCCATAGTACACCAGTGATGTTCCATAGCACATCAGTGATGATCCATAGCACATCAGGGATGGTCCATAGTACATCAGGGATGGTCCATAGTACATCAGGGATGGTCCATAGTACATCATGGATGGTCCATAGTATATCAGTGATGATCCATAGTACATCAGGGATTGTCCATAGTACATCAGGGATGGTCCATAGTACATCAGTGATGGTCCATAGTACACCAGTGATGATCCATAGTACACCAGTGATGGCCCATAGTACACCATTGATGTCCCATAGTACATCAGTGATGATCCACAGTACATCAGTGATGATCCACAGTACATCAGGGATGGTCCTTAGTACATCAGGGATGGTCCTTAGTACATCAGGGATGGTCCATAGTACATCAGGGATGGTCCATAGTACATCAGGGATCGTCCATAGTACATCAGTGATGATCCATAGTACATCAGTGATGATCCACAGTACATCAGTGATGATCCACAGTACAACAGGGATGGGCCACAGTACATCAGTAATGATCTATGGTACATCAGTGATGATCTATAGTACATCAGTGATGATCCACAGTACACCAGTGATGATCCACAGTACATCAGAGATGGTCCATAGTACATCAGGGATGGTCCATAGTACACCAGTGATGATCCATAGTACACCAGTGATGGCCCATAGTACACCAGTGATGATCCATAGGATACCAGTGATGGTCCATAGTACATCAGTGATGATCCTCAGTACATCAGTGATGATCCACAGTGCATCAGTGATGATCCACAGTACATCAGTGATGATCCTCAGTACATCAGTGATGATCCACATTACATCAGTTATGATACACAGTACATCAGTGATGATCCACAGAACATCAGTGATGATCCACAGTACATCAGTGATGATCCACAGTACATCAGTGATGATACACAGTACATCAGTGATGATCCACAGTACATCAGTGATGATCCACAGTACATCAGTGATGATCCACAGTACATCAGGGATGGTCCATAGTACATCAGAGATGATCCATAGTACACCAGTGATGTTCCATAGTACCAGGAAAAGAAGGGGAGAGGTCCCAGTGATCCATAGTACACCTGTGATGGCCCTTAGTACATCAGTGATAATCCACAGTACATCAGTGATGATCCTCAGTACATCGGTGATGATCCTCAGTATATCAGTGATGATCCACGGTACATCAGTGATGATCCACAGTACATCAGTGATGATCCACAGTACATCAGGGATGGTCCACAGTACATCAGTGATGATCCATAATACATCACTGATGATCCATAGTACATCAGTGATGGCTCATAGTACATCAGTGATGATCCATAGTACATCAGTGATGATCCATAGTACACCAGTGATGATCCATAGTACATCAGTGATGGCTCATAGTACATCAGTGATGATCCATAATACATTAGTGATGATCCATAGTACATCAGTGATGATCCATAGTACACCAGTGATGGCCCATAGTACTTCAGTGATGATCCACAGTACATCAGTGATGATCCACAGTACATCAGTGATGATCCACAGTACATCAGTGATGATCCATAGTACATCAGTGATGATCCTCAGTACATCAGTGATGATCCACAGTACATCAGTAATGATCCACAGTACATCAGTGATGATCCACAGTACATCAGGGATGTTCCACAGTACATCAGTGATGATCCATAGTACACCAGTGATGATCTATAGTACATCAGTGATGATCCATACTACATCAGTGATGATCCATAGTACACCAGTGATGGCCCATAGTACACCAGTGATGGCCCATAGTACATCAGTGATGATCTATAGTACATCAGTGATGATCCACAGTACATCAGTGATGATCCACAGTACATCAGTGATGATCCACAGTACATCAGTGATGATCCACAGTACATCAGGGATGGTCCACAGTATATCAGAGATGATCCATAGTACATCAGTGATGGCCCATAGTACATCAGTGATGATCCATAGTACATCAGTGATGATCCATAGTACACCAGTGATGATCCATAGTACACCAGGGATGATCCACAGTACATCAGTGATGATCCACAGTACATCAGTGATGATCTATAGTACATCAGTGATGGTCCATAGTACATCAGTGATGGTCCATAGTACATTAGTGATGATCCATAGTACACCAGTGATGGCCCATAGTACACCAGTGATGGCCCATAGCACATCAGTGTTGATCCATAGTACACCAGTGATGATCTATAGTACATCAGTGATGATCCATACTACATCAGTGATGATCCATAGTACACCAGTGATGGTCCATAGTACACCAGTGATGGCCCATAGTACATCAGTGATGATCTATATTACATCAGTGATGATCCACAGTACATCAGTGATGATCCACAGTACATCAGTGATGGTCCACAGTACATCAGTGATGATCCTCAGTACATCAGTGATGATCCACAGTACATCAGTAATGATCAACAGTAAATCAGTGATGATCCACAGTACATCAGTGATGATCGACGGTACATCAGTGATGATCCACAGTACATCAGCGATGGTCCACGGTACATCAGTGATGATCCACAGTACATCAGGTGTAGTCCATAGTACATCAGGGATGGTCCATATTACATCAGTGATGATCCACAGTACATCAGTGATGACCATAGTACACCAGTGATGATCCACAGTACATCAGTGATGATCCACAGTACATCAGTGATGATCCACAGTACATCAGTGATGATCTATAGTACATCAGTGATGATCCATAGTACATCAGTGATGATCTATAGTACATCAGTGATGATCTATAGTACACCAGTGATGATCCACAGTACATCAGTGATGATCCACAGTACACCAGTGATGATCCACAGTACATCAGTGATGGTCCATAGTACATCAGTGATGATCTATAGTACATCAGTGATGATCCACAGTACATCAGTGATGGTCCATAGTACATCAGTGATTGTCCATAGTACACCAGGGATGATCCATAGTACACCAGTGATGATCCACAGTACACCAGTGATGATCCACAGTACATCAGTGATGATCTATGGTACATCAGTGATGATCTATGGTACATCAGTGATGATCCACAGTACATCAGTGATGATCTATAGTACATCAGTGATGATCCACAGTACACCAGTGATGATCCACAGTACATCAGAGATGGTCCATAGTACATCAGGGATGGTCCATAGTACACCAGTGATGATCCATAGTACACCAGTGATGGCCCATAGTACACCAGTGATGATCCATAGTATACCAGTGATGGTCCATAGTACATCAGTGATGATCCACAGTACATCAGTGATGATCCACAGTACATCAGTGATGATCCACAGTACATCAGTGATGATCCACAGTACATCAGTGATGATCCATAGTACATCAGTGATGATCCACAGTACATCAGTAATGATCCACAGTACATCAGTGATGATCCACAGTACATCAGGGATGGTCCACAGTACATCAGTGATGATCCATAGTACACCAGTGATGATCTATAGTACATCAGTGATGATCCATACTACATCAGTGATGATCCATAGTACACCAGTGATGGCCCATAGTACACCAGTGATGGCCCATAGTACATCAGTGATGATCTATAGTACATCAGTGATGATCCACAGTACATCAGTGATGATCCACAGTACATCAGTGATGATCTACAGTACATCAGTGATGATCCACAGTACATCAGGGATGGTCCACAGTATATCAGAGATGATCCATAGTACATCAGTGATGGCCCATAGTACATCAGTGATGATCCATAGTACATCATTGATGATCCATAGTACATCAGTGATGATCCATAGTACACCAGTAATGATCCATAGTACACCAGGGATGATCCACAGTACATCAGTGATGATCCACAGTACATCAGTGATGGTCCGTAGTACATCAGTGATGGTCCATAGTACACCAGTGATGATCCATAGTACATTAGTGATGATCCATAGTACACCAGTGATGGCCCATAGTACACCAGTGATGGCCCATAGTACATCAGTGATGATCCTCAGTACATCAGTGATGATCCTCAGTACATCAGTGATGATCCACAGTACATCAGTAATGATCCACAGTAAATCAGTGATGATCCACAGTACATCAATGATGATCCACGGTACATCAGTGATGATCCACAGTACATTAGTGATGATCCATAGTACACCAGTGATGGCCCATAGTACACCAGTGATGGCCCATAGTACATCAGTGATGATCCACAGTACATCAGTGATGATCCACGGTACATCAGTGATGATCCATAGTACATTAGTGATGATCCATAGTACACCAGTGATGGCCCATAGTACACCAGTGATGGCCCATAGTACATCAGTGATGATCTATAGTACATCAGTGATGATCCTCAGTACATCAGTGATGATCCTCAGTACATCAGTGATGATCCACAGTACATCAGTAATGATCCACAGTAAATCAGTGATGATCCATAGTACATCAGCGATGGTCCACGGCACATCAGTGATGATCCACGGTACATCAGGGGTAGTCCATAGTACATCAGGGATGGTCCATATTACATCAGTGATGATCCACAGTACATCAGTGATGACCATAGTACACCAGTGATGATCCACAGTACATCAGTGATGATCCACAGTACATCAGTGATGATCCACAGTACATCAGTGATGATCTATAGTACATCAGTGATGATCCATAGTACATCAGTGATGATCTATAGTACATCAGTGATGATCTATAGTACACCAGTGATGATCCACAGTACACCAGTGATGATCCACAGTACATCAGTGATGGTCCATAGTACATCAGTGATGATCTATAGTACATCAGTGGTGATCCACAGTACATCAGTGATGGTCCATAGTACATCAGTGATTGTCCATAGTACACCAGGGATGATCCATAGTACACCAGTGATGATCTATGGTACACCAGTGATGATCCACAGTACATCAGTGATGATCTATGGTACATCAGTGATGATCCACGGTACATCAGTGATGATCTATAGTACATCAGTGATGATCCACAGTACACCAGTGATGATCCACAGTACATCAGAGATGGTCCATAGTACATCAGGGATGGTCCATAGTACACCAGTGATGATCCATAGTACACCAGTGATGGCCCATAGTACACCAGTGATGATCCATAGTATACCAGTGATGGTCCATAGTACATCAGTGATGATCCTCAGTACATTAGTGATGATCCACAGTGCATCAGTGATGATCCACAGTACATCAGTGATGATCCTCAGTACATCAGTGATGATCCACAGTACATCAGTGATGATCCACAGTACATCAGTGATGATACACAGTACATCAGTGATGATCCACAGTACATCAGTGATGATCCACAGTACATCAGTGATGATCCACAGTACATCAGTGATGATCTTCAGTACATCAGTGATGATCCACAGTACATCAGTGATGATCCACAGTTCATCAGGGATGGTCCATAGTACATCAGTGATGATCCACAGTTCATCAGGGATGGTCCATAGTACATCAGTGATGATCCACAGTACATCAGGGATGGTCCATAGTAAATCAGTGATGATCCATAGTACATCAGTGATGATCCATAGTACACCAGTGATGTTCCATAGCACATCAGTGATGGTCCATAGTACATCAGGGATGGTCCATAGTACTTCAGGGTAGGTCCATAGTACATCATGGATGGTCCATAGTACATCAGGGATGGTCCATAGTATATCAGTGATGATCCATAGTACATCAGGGATTGTCCATAGTACATCAGGGATGGTCCATAGTACATCAGTGATGGTCCATAGTACACCAGTGATGATCCATAGTACACCAGTGATGGCCCATAGTACACCATTTATGTCCCATAGTACATCAGTGATGATCCACAGTACATCAGTGATGATCCACAGTACATCAGGGATGGTCCATAGTACATCAGGGATGGTCCATAGTACATCAGGGATGGTCCATAGTACATCAGGGATCGTCCATAGAACATCAGTGATGATCCATAGTACATCAGTGATGATCCACAGTACATCAGTGATGACCCACAGTACATCAGGGATGGGCCACAGTATATCAGAGATGATCCATAGTACATCAGTGATGGCCCATAGTACATCAGTGATGATCCATAGTACATCAGTGATGATCCATAGTACACCAGTGATGATCCATAGTACACCAGGGATGATCCACAGTACATCAGTGATGATCCACAGTACCTCAGTGATGGTCCGTAGTACATCAGTGATGGTCCATAGTACATTAGTGATGATCCATAGTACACCAGTGATGGCCCATAGTACACCAGTGATGGCCCATAGTACATCAGTGATGATCTATAGTACATCAGTGATGATCCTCAGTACATCAGTGATGATCCTCAGTACATCAGTGATGATCCACAGTACATCAGTAATGATCAACAGTAAATCAGTGATGATCCACAGTACATCAGTGATGATCCACGGTACATCAGTGATGATCCACAGTACATCAGCGATGGTCCACGGTACATCAGTGATCATCCACAGTACATCAGGGGTAGTCCATAGTACATCAGGGATGGTCCATATTACATCAGTGATGATCCACAGTACATCAGTGATGACCATAGTACACCAGTGATGATCCACAGTACATCAGTGATGATCCACAGTACATCAGTGATGATCCACAGTACATCAGTGATGATCTATAGTACATCAGTGATGATCCATAGTACATCAGTGATGATCTATAGTACATCAGTGATGATCTATAGTACACCAGTGATGATCCACAGTACATCAGTGATGATCCACAGTACACCAGTGATGATCCACAGTACATCAGTGATGGTCCATAGTACATCAGTGATGATCTATAGTACATCAGTGATGATCCACAGTACATCAGTGATGGTCCATAGTACATCAGTGATTGTCCATAGTACACCAGGGATGATCCATAGTACACCAGTGATGATCCATAGTACACCAGTGATGATCCACAGTACATCAGTGATGATCTATGGTACATCAGTGATGATCCACAGTACATCAGTGATGATCTATAGTACATCAGTGATGATCCACAGTACACCAGTGATGATCCACAGTACATCAGAGATGGTCCATAGTACATCAGGGATGGCCCATAGTACACCAGTGATGATCCATAGTATACCAGTGATGGTCCATAGTACATCAGTGATGATCCTCAGTACATCAGTGATGATCCTCAGTGCATCAGTGATTATCCACAGTACATCAGTGATGATCCTCAGTACATCAGTGATGATCCACAGTACATCAGTGATGATCCTCAGTACATCAGTGATGATCCTCAGTGCATCAGTGATGATCCACAGTACATCAGTGATGATCCACAGTACATCAGTGATGATCCTCAGTACATCAGTGATGATCCTCAGTACATCAGTGATGATCCACAGTACATCAGTGATGATCCTCAGTACACCAGTGATGATCCACAGTACATCAGTGATGATCCACAGTACATCAGTGATGATCCACAGTACATCAGTGATGATCCATAGTACATCAGTGATGATCCTCAGTACATCAGTGATGATCCACAGTACATCAGGGATGGTCCACAGTACATCAGTGATGATCCATAGTACATCAGTGATGATCCATAGTACATCAGTGATGATCCATAGTACATCAGTGATGGCTCATAGTACATCAGTGATGATCCATAGTACATCAGTGATGATCCATAGTACATCAGTGATGATCCATAGTACACCAGTGATGATCCATAGTACATCAGTGATGGCTCATAGTACATCAGTGATGATCCATAATACATTAGTGATGATCCATAGTACATCAGTGATGATCCATAGTACACCAGTGATGGCCCATAGTACTTCAGTGATGATCCACAGTACATCAGTGATGATCCACAGTACATCAGTGATGATCCACAGTACATCAGTGATGATCCATAGTACATCAGTGATGATCCTCAGTACATCAGTGATGATCCACAGTACATCAGTAATGATCCACAGTACATCAGTGATGATCCACAGTACATCAGGGATGTTCCACAGTACATCAGTGATGATCCATAGTACACCAGTGATGATCTATAGTACATCAGTGATGATCCATACTACATCAGTGATGATCCATAGTACACCAGTGATGGCCCATAGTACACCAGTGATGGCCCATAGTACATCAGTGATGATCTATAGTACATCAGTGATGATCCACAGTACATCAGTGATGATCCACAGTACATCAGTGATGATCCACAGTACATCAGGGATGGTCCACAGTATATCAGAGATGATCCATAGTACATCAGTGATGGCCCATAGTACATCAGTGATGATCCATAGTACATCAGTGATGATCCATAGTACACCAGTGATGATCCATAGTACACCAGGGATGATCCACAGTACATCAGTGATGATCCACAGTACATCAGTGATGGTCCATAGTACATTAGTGATGATCCATAGTACACCAGTGATGGCCCATAGTACACCAGTGATGGCCCATAGTACATCAGTGATGATCTATAGTACATCAGTGATGATCCTCAGTACATCAGTGATGATCCTCAGTACATCAGTGATGATCCACAGTACATCAGTAATGATCAACAGTAAATCAGTGATGATCCACAGTACATCAGTGATGATCCACGGTACATCAGTGATGATCCACAGTACATCAGCGATGGTCCACGGTACATCAGTGATGATCCACAGTACATCAGGGGTAGTCCATAGTACATCAGGGATGGTCCATATTACATCAGTGATGATCCACAGTACATCAGTGATGACCATAGTACACCAGTGATGATTCACAGTACATCAGTGATGATCCACAGTACATCAGTGATGATCCATAGTACATCAGTGATGATCTATAGTACATCAGTGATGATCTATAGTACACCAGTGATGATCCACAGTACATCAGTGATGATCCACAGTACACCAGTGATGATCCACAGTACATCAGTGATGGTCCACAGTACATCAGTGATGATCTATAGTACATCAGTGATGATCCACAGTACATCAGTGATGGTCCATAGTACATCAGTGATTGTCCATAGTACACCAGGGATGATCCATAGTACACCATTGATGATCCACAGTACACCAGTGATGATCCACAGTACATCAGTGATGATCTATGGTACATCAGTGATGATCCACAGTACATCAGTGATGATCTATAGTACATCAGTGATGATCCACAGTACACCAGTGATGATCCACAGTACATCAGAGATGGTCCATAGTACATCAGGGATGGTCCATAGTACACCAGTGATGATCCATAGTACACCAGTGATGGCCCATAGTACACCAGTGATGATCCATAGTATACCAGTGATGGTCCATAGTACATCAGTGATGATCCTCAGTACATCAGTGATGATCCTCAGTGCATCAGTGATGATCTATAGTACATCAGTGATGATCCTCAGTACATCAGTGATGATCCTCAGTACATCAGTGATGATCCACAGTACATCAGTAATGATCAACAGTAAATCACTGATGATCCACAGTACATCAGTGATGATCCACGGTACATCAGTGATGATCCACAGTACATCAGCGATGGTCCACGGTACATCAGTGATGATCCACAGTACATCAGGGGTAGTCCATAGTACATCAGTGATGATCTATAGTACATCAGTGATGATCTATAGTACATCAGTGATGATCTATAGTACACCAGTGATGATCCACAGTACATCAGTGATGATCCACAGTACACCAGTGATGATCCACAGTACATCAGTGATGGTCCATAGTACATCAGTGATGATCCATGGTACATCAGTGATGGTCCATAGTACATCAGTGATTGTCCATAGTACACCAGGGATGATCCATAGTACACCAGTGATGATCCATAGTACACCAGTGATGATCCACAGTACATCAGTGATGATCTATGGTACATCAGTGATGATCCACAGTACATCAGTGATGATCTATAGTACATCAGTGATGATCCACAGTACACCAGTGATGATCCACAGTACATCAGAGATGGTCCATAGTACATCAGGGATGGCCCATAGTACACCAGTGATGATCCATAGTATACCAGTGATGGTCCATAGTACATCAGTGATGATCCTCAGTACATCAGTGATGATCCTCAGTGCATCAGTGATTATCCACAGTACATCAGTGATGATCCTCAGTACATCAGTGATGATCCACAGTACATCAGTGATGATCCTCAGTACATCAGTGATGATCCACAGTGCATCAGTGATGATCCACAGTACATCAGTGATGATCCACAGTACATCAGTGATGATCCTCAGTACATCAGTGATGATCCTCAGTGCATCAGTGATGATCCACAGTACATCAGTGATGATCCTCAGTACATCAGTGATGATCCACAGTACATCAGTGATGATCCACAGTACATCAGTGATGATCCACAGTACATCAGTGATGATCCATAGTACATCAGTGATGATCCTCAGTACATCAGTGATGATCCACAGTACATCAGGGATGGTCCACAGTACATCAGTGATGATCCATAGTACATCAGTGATGGCTCATAGTACATCAGTGCTGATCCATAGTACATCAGTGCTGATCCATAGTACATCAGTGATGATCCATAGTACACCAGTGATGATCCATAGTACATCAGTGATGGCTCATAGTACATCAGTGATGATCCATAATACATTAGTGATGATCCATAGTACATCAGTGATGATCCATAGTACACCAGTGATGGCCCATAGTACTTCAGTGATGATCCACAGTACATCAGTGATGATCCACAGTACATCAGTGATGATCCACAGTACATCAGTGATAATCCATAGTACATCAGTGATGATCCTCAGTACATCAGTGATGACCATAGTACACCAGTGATGATCCACAGTACATCAGTGATGATCCACAGTACATCAGTGATGATCTATAGTACATCAGTGATGATCCATAGTACATCAGTGATGATCTATAGTACATCAGTGATGATCTATAGTACACCAGTGATGATCCACAGTACATCAGTGATGATCCACAGTACACCAGTGATGATCCACAGTACATCAGTGATGGTCCATAGTACATCAGTGATGACCATAGTACACCAGTGATGATCCACAGTACATCAGTGATGATCCACAGTACATCAGTGATGATCTATAGTACATCAGTGATGATCCATAGTACATCAGTGATGATCTATAGTACATCAGTGATGATCCACAGTACACCAGTGATGATCCACAGTACATCAGAGATGGTCCATAGTACATCAGGGATGGTCCATAGTACATCAGTGATTGTCCATAGTACACCAGGGATGATCCATAGTACACCAGTGATGATCCACAGTACACCAGTGATGATCCACAGTACATCAGTGATGATCTATGGTACATCAGTGATGATCCACAGTACATCAGTGATGATCTATAGTACATCAGTGATGATCCACAGTACACCAGTGATGATCCACAGTACATCAGAGATGGTCCATAGTACATCAGGGATGGTCCATAGTACACCAGTGATGATCCATAGTACACCAGTGATGGCCCATAGTACACCAGTGATGATCCATAGTATACCAGTGATGGTCCATAGTACATCAGTGATGATCCTCAGTACATCAGTGATGATCCTCAGTGCATCAGTGATGATCCACAGTACATCAGTGATGATCCACAGTACATCAGTGATGATCCACAGTACATCAGTGATGATCCACAGTACATCAGTGATGATCCATAGTACATCAGTGATGATCCTCAGTACATCAGTGATGATCCACAGTACATCAGTAATGATCCACAGTACATCAGTGATGATCCACAGTACATCAGGGATGGTCCACAGTACATCAGTGATGATCCATAGTACACCAGTGATGATCTATAGTACATCAGTGATGATCCATACTACATCAGTGATGATCCATAGTACACCAGTGATGGCCCCTAGTACACCAGTGATGGCCCATAGTACATCAGTGATGATCTATAGTACATCAGTGATGATCCACAGTACATCAGTGATGATCCACAGTACATCAGTGATGGTCCATAGTACATCAGTGATTGTCCATAGTACACCAGGGATGATCCATAGTACACCAGTGATGATCCACAGTACACCAGTGATGGCCCATAGTACATCAGTGATGATCCATAGTACATCAGTGATGATCCATAGTACACCAGTGATGATCCATAGTACACCAGGGATGATCCACAGTACATCAGTGATGATCCACAGTACATCAGTGATGGTCCGTAGTACATCAGTGATGGTCCATAGTACACCAGTGATGATCCATAGTACATTAGTGATGATCCATAGTACACCAGTGATGGCCCATAGTACACCAGTGATGGCCCATAGTACATCAGTGATGATCTATAGTACATCAGTGATGATCCTCAGTACATCAGTGATGATCCTCAGTACATCAGTGATGATCCACAGTACATCAGTAATGATCCACAGTAAATCAGTGATGATCCACAGTACATCAGTGATGATCCACGGTACATCAGTGATGATCCACAGTACATTAGTGATGATCCACAGTACATCAGTAATGATCCACAGTACATCAGTGATGGCCCATAGTACATCAGTGATGATCCACAGTACATCAGTGATGATCCACGGTACATCAGTGATGATCCATAGTACATTAGTGATGATCCATAGTACACCAGTGATGGCCCATAGTACACCAGTGATGGCCCATAGTACATCAGTGATGATCTATAGTACATCAGTGATGATCCTCAGTACATCAGTGATGATCCTCAGTACATCAGTGATGATCCACAGTACATCAGTAATGATCCACAGTAAATCAGTGATGATCCATAGTACATCAGCGATGGTCCACGGCACATCAGTGATGATCCACGGTACATCAGGGGTAGTCCATAGTACATCAGGGATGGTCCATATTACATCAGTGATGATCCACAGTACATCAGTGATGACCATAGTACACCAGTGATGATCCACAGTACATCAGTGATGATCTATAGTACATCAGTGATGATCCATAGTACATCAGTGATGATCTATAGTACATCAGTGATGATCTATAGTACACCAGTGATGATCCACAGTACACCAGTGATGATCCACAGTACATCAGTGATGGTCCATAGTACATCAGTGATGATCTATAGTACATCAGTGGTGATCCACAGTACATCAGTGATGGTCCATAGTACATCAGTGATTGTCCATAGTACACCAGGGATGATCCATAGTACACCAGTGATGATCCACAGTACACCAGTGATGATCCACAGTACATCAGTGATGATCTATGGTACATCAGTGATGATCCACAGTACATCAGTGATGATCTATAGTACATCAGTGATGATCCACAGTACACCAGTGATGATCCACAGTACATCAGTGATGATCTATAGTACATCAGTGATGATCCTCAGTACATCAGTGATGATCCTCAGTACATCAGTGATGATCCACAGTACATCAGTAATGATCAACAGTAAATCAGTGATGATCCACAGTACATCAGTGATGATCCACGGTACATCAGTGATGATCCACAGTACATCAGCGATGGTCCACGGTACATCAGTGATGATCCACAGTACATCAGTGATGATCCACAGTACATCAGTGATGATCCTCAGTACATCAGTGATGATCCTCAGTGCATCAGTGATGATCCACAGTACATCAGTGATGATCCACAGTACATCAGGGATGGTCCATAGTACATCAGGGATCGTCCATAGTACACCAGTGATGGCCCATAGTACCTCAGTGTTGATCTATAGTACATCAGTGATGATCCTCAGTACATCAGTGATGATCCTCAGTGCATCAGTGATTATCCACAGTACATCAGTGATGATCCTCAGTACATCAGTGATGATCCACAGTACATCAGTGATGATCCTCAGTACATCAGTGATGATCCTCAGTGCATCAGTGATGATCCACAGTACATCAGTGATGATCCACAGTACATCAGTGATGATCCTCAGTTCATCAGTGATGATCCTCAGCGCATCAGTGATGATCCACAGTACATCAGTGATGATCCTCAGTACATCAGTGATGATCCACAGTACATCAGTGATGATCCACAGTACATCAGTGATGATCCATAGTACATCAGTGATGATCCTCAGTACATCAGTGATGATCCACAGTACATCAGTAATGATCCACAGTACATCAGTGATGATCCACAGTACATCAGGGATGGTCCACAGTACATCAGTGATGATCCATAGTACACCAGTGATGATCTATAGTACATCAGTGATGATCCATACTACATCAGTGATGATCCATAGTACACCAGTGATGGCCCATAGTACACCAGTGATGGCCCATAGTACATCAGTGATGATCTATAGTACATTAGTGATGATCCACAGTACATCAGTGATGATCCACAGTACATCAGTGATGATCTACAGTACATCAGTGATGATCCACAGTACATCAGGGATGGTCCACAGTATATCAGAGATGATCCATAGTACATCAGTGATGGCCTATAGTACATCAGTGATGATCCATAGTACATCAGTGATGATCCATAGTACACCAGTGATGATCCATAGTACACCAGGGATGATCCACAGTACATCAGTGATGATCCACAGTACATCAGTGATGGTCCGTAGTACATCAGTGATGGTCCATAGTACACCAGTGATGATCCATAGTACATTAGTGATGATCCATAGTACACCAGTGATGGCCCATAGTACACCAGTGATGGCCCATAGTACATCAGTGATGATCTATAGTACATCAGTGATGATCCTCAGTACATCAGTGATGATCCTCAGTACATCAGTGATGATCCACAGTACATCAGTAATGATCCACAGTAAATCAGTGATGATCCACAGTACATCAGTGATGATCCACGGTACATCAGTGATGATCCACAGTACATTAGTGATGATCCATAGTACACCAGTGATGGCCCATAGTACACCAGTGATGGCCCATAGTACATTAGTGATGATCCACAGTACATCAGTGATGATCCACGGTACATCAGTGATGATCCATAGTACATTAGTGATGATCCATAGTACACCAGTGATGGCCCATAGTACACCAGTGATGGCCCATAGTACATCAGTGATGATCCTTAGTACATCAGTGATGATCCTTAGTACATCAGTGATGATCCACAGTACATCAGTAATGATCCACAGTAAATCAGTGATGATCCACAGTACATCAGCGATGGTCCACGGCACATCAGTGATGATCCACGGTACATCAGGGGTAGTCCATAGTACATCAGGGATGGTCCATATTACATCAGTGATGATCCACAGTACATCAGTGATGACCATAGTACACCAGTGATGATCCACAGTACATCAGTGATGATCCACAGTACATCAGTGATGATCCACAGTACAACAGGGATGGGCCACAGTACATCAGTAATGATCTATGGTACATCAGTGATGATCTATAGTACATCAGTGATGATCCACAGTACACCAGTGATGATCCACAGTACATCAGAGATGGTCCATAGTACATCAGGGATGGTCCATAGTACACCAGTGATGATCCATAGTACACCAGTGATGGCCCATAGTACACCAGTGATGATCCATAGGATACCAGTGATGGTCCATAGTACATCAGTGATGATCCTCAGTACATCAGTGATGATCCACAGTGCATCAGTGATGATCCACAGTACATCAGTGATGATCCTCAGTACATCAGTGATGATCCACATTACATCAGTTATGATACACAGTACATCAGTGATGATCCACAGAACATCAGTGATGATCCACAGTACATCAGTGATGATCCACAGTACATCAGTGATGATACACAGTACATCAGTGATGATCCACAGTACATCAGTGATGATCCACAGTACATCAGTGATGATCCACAGTACATCAGGGATGGTCCATAGTACATCAGAGATGATCCATAGTACACCAGTGATGTTCCATAGTACCAGGAAAAGAAGGGGAGAGGTCCCAGTGATCCATAGTACACCTGTGATGGCCCTTAGTACATCAGTGATAATCCACAGTACATCAGTGATGATCCTCAGTACATCGGTGATGATCCTCAGTATATCAGTGATGATCCACGGTACATCAGTGATGATCCACAGTACATCAGTGATGATCCACAGTACATCAGGGATGGTCCACAGTACATCAGTGATGATCCATAATACATCACTGATGATCCATAGTACATCAGTGATGGCTCATAGTACATCAGTGATGATCCATAGTACATCAGTGATGATCCATAGTACACCAGTGATGATCCATAGTACATCAGTGATGGCTCATAGTACATCAGTGATGATCCATAATACATTAGTGATGATCCATAGTACATCAGTGATGATCCATAGTACACCAGTGATGGCCCATAGTACTTCAGTGATGATCCACAGTACATCAGTGATGATCCACAGTACATCAGTGATGATCCACAGTACATCAGTGATGATCCATAGTACATCAGTGATGATCCTCAGTACATCAGTGATGATCCACAGTACATCAGTAATGATCCACAGTACATCAGTGATGATCCACAGTACATCAGGGATGTTCCACAGTACATCAGTGATGATCCATAGTACACCAGTGATGATCTATAGTACATCAGTGATGATCCATACTACATCAGTGATGATCCATAGTACACCAGTGATGGCCCATAGTACACCAGTGATGGCCCATAGTACATCAGTGATGATCTATAGTACATCAGTGATGATCCACAGTACATCAGTGATGATCCACAGTACATCAGTGATGATCCACAGTACATCAGTGATGATCCACAGTACATCAGGGATGGTCCACAGTATATCAGAGATGATCCATAGTACATCAGTGATGGCCCATAGTACATCAGTGATGATCCATAGTACATCAGTGATGATCCATAGTACACCAGTGATGATCCATAGTACACCAGGGATGATCCACAGTACATCAGTGATGATCCACAGTACATCAGTGATGATCTATAGTACATCAGTGATGGTCCATAGTACATCAGTGATGGTCCATAGTACATTAGTGATGATCCATAGTACACCAGTGATGGCCCATAGTACACCAGTGATGGCCCATAGCACATCAGTGTTGATCCATAGTACACCAGTGATGATCTGTAGTACATCAGTGATGATCCATACTACATCAGTGATGATCCATAGTACACCAGTGATGGTCCATAGTACACCAGTGATGGCCCATAGTACATCAGTGATGATCTATAGTACATCAGTGATGATCCACAGTACATCAGTGATGATCCACAGTACATCAGTGATGGTCCACAGTACATCAGTGATGATCCTCAGTACATCAGTGATGATCCACAGTACATCAGTAATGATCAACAGTAAATCAGTGATGATCCACAGTACATCAGTGATGATCGACGGTACATCAGTGATGATCCACAGTACATCAGCGATGGTCCACGGTACATCAGTGATGATCCACAGTACATCAGGTGTAGTCCATAGTACATCAGGGATGGTCCATATTACATCAGTGATGATCCACAGTACATCAGTGATGACCATAGTACACCAGTGATGATCCACAGTACATCAGTGATGATCCACAGTACATCAGTGATGATCCACAGTACATCAGTGATGATCTATAGTACATCAGTGATGATCCATAGTACATCAGTGATGATCTATAGTACATCAGTGATGATCTATAGTACACCAGTGATGATCCACAGTACATCAGTGATGATCCACAGTACACCAGTGATGATCCACAGTACATCAGTGATGGTCCATAGTACATCAGTGATGATCTATAGTACATCAGTGATGATCCACAGTACATCAGTGATGGTCCATAGTACATCAGTGATTGTCCATAGTACACCAGGGATGATCCATAGTACACCAGTGATGATCCACAGTACACCAGTGATGATCCACAGTACATCAGTGATGATCTATGGTACATCAGTGATGATCTATGGTACATCAGTGATGATCCACAGTACATCAGTGATGATCTATAGTACATCAGTGATGATCCACAGTACACCAGTGATGATCCACAGTACATCAGAGATGGTCCATAGTACATCAGGGATGGTCCATAGTACACCAGTGATGATCCATAGTACACCAGTGATGGCCCATAGTACACCAGTGATGATCCATAGTATACCAGTGATGGTCCATAGTACATCAGTGATGATCCACAGTACATCAGTGATGATCCACAGTACATCAGTGATGATCCACAGTACATCAGTGATGATCCACAGTACATCAGTGATGATCCATAGTACATCAGTGATGATCCACAGTACATCAGTAATGATCCACAGTACATCAGTGATGATCCACAGTACATCAGGGATGGTCCACAGTACATCAGTGATGATCCATAGTACACCAGTGATGATCTATAGTACATCAGTGATGATCCATACTACATCAGTGATGATCCATAGTACACCAGTGATGGCCCATAGTACACCAGTGATGGCCCATAGTACATCAGTGATGATCTATAGTACATCAGTGATGATCCACAGTACATCAGTGATGATCCACAGTACATCAGTGATGATCTACAGTACATCAGTGATGATCCACAGTACATCAGGGATGGTCCACAGTATATCAGAGATGATCCATAGTACATCAGTGATGGCCCATAGTACATCAGTGATGATCCATAGTACATCATTGATGATCCATAGTACATCAGTGATGATCCATAGTACACCAGTAATGATCCATAGTACACCAGGGATGATCCACAGTACATCAGTGATGATCCACAGTACATCAGTGATGGTCCGTAGTACATCAGTGATGGTCCATAGTACACCAGTGATGATCCATAGTACATTAGTGATGATCCATAGTACACCAGTGATGGCCCATAGTACACCAGTGATGGCCCATAGTACATCAGTGATGATCCTCAGTACATCAGTGATGATCCTCAGTACATCAGTGATGATCCACAGTACATCAGTAATGATCCACAGTAAATCAGTGATGATCCACAGTACATCAATGATGATCCACGGTACATCAGTGATGATCCACAGTACATTAGTGATGATCCATAGTACACCAGTGATGGCCCATAGTACACCAGTGATGGCCCATAGTACATCAGTGATGATCCACAGTACATCAGTGATGATCCACGGTACATCAGTGATGATCCATAGTACATTAGTGATGATCCATAGTACACCAGTGATGGCCCATAGTACACCAGTGATGGCCCATAGTACATCAGTGATGATCTATAGTACATCAGTGATGATCCTCAGTACATCAGTGATGATCCTCAGTACATCAGTGATGATCCACAGTACATCAGTAATGATCCACAGTAAATCAGTGATGATCCATAGTACATCAGCGATGGTCCACGGCACATCAGTGATGATCCACGGTACATCAGGGGTAGTCCATAGTACATCAGGGATGGTCCATATTACATCAGTGATGATCCACAGTACATCAGTGATGACCATAGTACACCAGTGATGATCCACAGTACATCAGTGATGATCCACAGTACATCAGTGATGATCCACAGTACATCAGTGATGATCTATAGTACATCAGTGATGATCCATAGTACATCAGTGATGATCTATAGTACATCAGTGATGATCTATAGTACACCAGTGATGATCCACAGTACACCAGTGATGATCCACAGTACATCAGTGATGGTCCATAGTACATCAGTGATGATCTATAGTACATCAGTGGTGATCCACAGTACATCAGTGATGGTCCATAGTACATCAGTGATTGTCCATAGTACACCAGGGATGATCCATAGTACACCAGTGATGATCTATGGTACACCAGTGATGATCCACAGTACATCAGTGATGATCTATGGTACATCAGTGATGATCCACGGTACATCAGTGATGATCTATAGTACATCAGTGATGATCCACAGTACACCAGTGATGATCCACAGTACATCAGAGATGGTCCATAGTACATCAGGGATGGTCCATAGTACACCAGTGATGATCCATAGTACACCAGTGATGGCCCATAGTACACCAGTGATGATCCATAGTATACCAGTGATGGTCCATAGTACATCAGTGATGATCCTCAGTACATTAGTGATGATCCACAGTGCATCAGTGATGATCCACAGTACATCAGTGATGATCCTCAGTACATCAGTGATGATCCACAGTACATCAGTGATGATCCACAGTACATCAGTGATGATACACAGTACATCAGTGATGATCCACAGTACATCAGTGATGATCCACAGTACATCAGTGATGATCCACAGTACATCAGTGATGATCTTCAGTACATCAGTGATGATCCACAGTACATCAGTGATGATCCACAGTTCATCAGGGATGGTCCATAGTACATCAGTGATGATCCACAGTTCATCAGGGATGGTCCATAGTACATCAGTGATGATCCACAGTACATCAGGGATGGTCCATAGTAAATCAGTGATGATCCATAGTACATCAGTGATGATCCATAGTACACCAGTGATGTTCCATAGCACATCAGTGATGGTCCATAGTACATCAGGGATGGTCCATAGTACTTCAGGGTAGGTCCATAGTACATCATGGATGGTCCATAGTACATCAGGGATGGTCCATAGTATATCAGTGATGATCCATAGTACATCAGGGATTGTCCATAGTACATCAGGGATGGTCCATAGTACATCAGTGATGGTCCATAGTACACCAGTGATGATCCATAGTACACCAGTGATGGCCCATAGTACACCATTTATGTCCCATAGTACATCAGTGATGATCCACAGTACATCAGTGATGATCCACAGTACATCAGGGATGGTCCATAGTACATCAGGGATGGTCCATAGTACATCAGGGATGGTCCATAGTACATCAGGGATCGTCCATAGTACATCAGTGATGATCCATAGTACATCAGTGATGATCCACAGTACATCAGTGATGACCCACAGTACATCAGGGATGGGCCACAGTATATCAGAGATGATCCATAGTACATCAGTGATGGCCCATAGTACATCAGTGATGATCCATAGTACATCAGTGATGATCCATAGTACACCAGTGATGATCCATAGTACACCAGGGATGATCCACAGTACATCAGTGATGATCCACAGTACCTCAGTGATGGTCCGTAGTACATCAGTGATGGTCCATAGTACATTAGTGATGATCCATAGTACACCAGTGATGGCCCATAGTACACCAGTGATGGCCCATAGTACATCAGTGATGATCTATAGTACATCAGTGATGATCCTCAGTACATCAGTGATGATCCTCAGTACATCAGTGATGATCCACAGTACATCAGTAATGATCAACAGTAAATCAGTGATGATCCACAGTACATCAGTGATGATCCACGGTACATCAGTGATGATCCACAGTACATCAGCGATGGTCCACGGTACATCAGTGATGATCCACAGTACATCAGGGGTAGTCCATAGTACATCAGGGATGGTCCATATTACATCAGTGATGATCCACAGTACATCAGTGATGACCATAGTACACCAGTGATGATCCACAGTACATCAGTGATGATCCACAGTACATCAGTGATGATCCACAGTACATCAGTGATGATCTATAGTACATCAGTGATGATCCATAGTACATCAGTGATGATCTATAGTACATCAGTGATGATCTATAGTACACCAGTGATGATCCACAGTACATCAGTGATGATCCACAGTACACCAGTGATGATCCACAGTACATCAGTGATGGTCCATAGTACATCAGTGATGATCTATAGTACATCAGTGATGATCCACAGTACATCAGTGATGGTCCATAGTACATCAGTGATTGTCCATAGTACACCAGGGATGATCCATAGTACACCAGTGATGATCCATAGTACACCAGTGATGATCCACAGTACATCAGTGATGATCTATGGTACATCAGTGATGATCCACAGTACATCAGTGATGATCTATAGTACATCAGTGATGATCCACAGTACACCAGTGATGATCCACAGTACATCAGAGATGGTCCATAGTACATCAGGGATGGCCCATAGTACACCAGTGATGATCCATAGTATACCAGTGATGGTCCATAGTACATCAGTGATGATCCTCAGTACATCAGTGATGATCCTCAGTGCATCAGTGATTATCCACAGTACATCAGTGATGATCCTCAGTACATCAGTGATGATCCACAGTACATCAGTGATGATCCTCAGTACATCAGTGATGATCCTCAGTGCATCAGTGATGATCCACAGTACATCAGTGATGATCCACAGTACATCAGTGATGATCCTCAGTACATCAGTGATGATCCTCAGTACATCAGTGATGATCCACAGTACATCAGTGATGATCCTCAGTACACCAGTGATGATCCACAGTACATCAGTGATGATCCACAGTACATCAGTGATGATCCACAGTACATCAGTGATGATCCATAGTACATCAGTGATGATCCTCAGTACATCAGTGATGATCCACAGTACATCAGGGATGGTCCACAGTACATCAGTGATGATCCATAGTACATCAGTGATGATCCATAGTACATCAGTGATGATCCATAGTACATCAGTGATGGCTCATAGTACATCAGTGATGATCCATAGTACATCAGTGATGATCCATAGTACATCAGTGATGATCCATAGTACACCAGTGATGATCCATAGTACATCAGTGATGGCTCATAGTACATCAGTGATGATCCATAATACATTAGTGATGATCCATAGTACATCAGTGATGATCCATAGTACACCAGTGATGGCCCATAGTACTTCAGTGATGATCCACAGTACATCAGTGATGATCCACAGTACATCAGTGATGATCCACAGTACATCAGTGATGATCCATAGTACATCAGTGATGATCCTCAGTACATCAGTGATGATCCACAGTACATCAGTAATGATCCACAGTACATCAGTGATGATCCACAGTACATCAGGGATGTTCCACAGTACATCAGTGATGATCCATAGTACACCAGTGATGATCTATAGTACATCAGTGATGATCCATACTACATCAGTGATGATCCATAGTACACCAGTGATGGCCCATAGTACACCAGTGATGGCCCATAGTACATCAGTGATGATCTATAGTACATCAGTGATGATCCACAGTACATCGGTGATGATCCACAGTACATCAGTGATGATCCACAGTACATCAGGGATGGTCCACAGTATATCAGAGATGATCCATAGTACATCAGTGATGGCCCATAGTACATCAGTGATGATCCATAGTACATCAGTGATGATCCATAGTACACCAGTGATGATCCATAGTACACCAGGGATGATCCACAGTACATCAGTGATGATCCACAGTACATCAGTGATGGTCCATAGTACATTAGTGATGATCCATAGTACACCAGTGATGGCCCATAGTACACCAGTGATGGCCCATAGTACATCAGTGATGATCTATAGTACATCAGTGATGATCCTCAGTACATCAGTGATGATCCTCAGTACATCAGTGATGATCCACAGTACATCAGTAATGATCAACAGTAAATCAGTGATGATCCACAGTACATCAGTGATGATCCACGGTACATCAGTGATGATCCACAGTACATCAGCGATGGTCCACGGTACATCAGTGATGATCCACAGTACATCAGGGGTAGTCCATAGTACATCAGGGATGGTCCATATTACATCAGTGATGATCCACAGTACATCAGTGATGACCATAGTACACCAGTGATGATTCACAGTACATCAGTGATGATCCACAGTACATCAGTGATGATCCATAGTACATCAGTGATGATCTATAGTACATCAGTGATGATCTATAGTACACCAGTGATGATCCACAGTACATCAGTGATGATCCACAGTACACCAGTGATGATCCACAGTACATCAGTGATGGTCCACAGTACATCAGTGATGATCTATAGTACATCAGTGATGATCCACAGTACATCAGTGATGGTCCATAGTACATCAGTGATTGTCCATAGTACACCAGGGATGATCCATAGTACACCAGTGATGATCCACAGTACACCAGTGATGATCCACAGTACATCAGTGATGATCTATGGTACATCAGTGATGATCCACAGTACATCAGTGATGATCTATAGTACATCAGTGATGATCCACAGTACACCAGTGATGATCCACAGTACATCAGAGATGGTCCATAGTACATCAGGGATGGTCCATAGTACACCAGTGATGATCCATAGTACACCAGTGATGGCCCATAGTACACCAGTGATGATCCATAGTATACCAGTGATGGTCCATAGTACATCAGTGATGATCCTCAGTACATCAGTGATGATCCTCAGTGCATCAGTGATGATCTATAGTACATCAGTGATGATCCTCAGTACATCAGTGATGATCCTCAGTACATCAGTGATGATCCACAGTACATCAGTAATGATCAACAGTAAATCAGTGATGATCCACAGTACATCAGTGATGATCCACGGTACATCAGTAATGATCCACAGTACATCAGCGATGGTCCACGGTACATCAGTGATGATCCACAGTACATCAGGGGTAGTCCATAGTACATCAGGGATGGTCCATATTACATCAGTGATGATCCACAGTACATCAGTGATGACCATAGTACACCAGTGATGATCCACAGTACATCAGTGATGATCCACAGTACATCAGTGATGATCCACAGTACATCAGTGATGATCTATAGTACATCAGTGATGATCTATAGTACATCAGTGATGATCTATAGTACACCAGTGATGATCCACAGTACATCAGTGATGATCCACAGTACACCAGTGATGATCCACAGTACATCAGTGATGGTCCATAGTACATCAGTGATGATCCATGGTACATCAGTGATGGTCCATAGTACATCAGTGATTGTCCATAGTACACCAGGGATGATCCATAGTACACCAGTGATGATCCATAGTACACCAGTGATGATCCACAGTACATCAGTGATGATCTATGGTACATCAGTGATGATCCACAGTACATCAGTGATGATCTATAGTACATCAGTGATGATCCACAGTACACCAGTGATGATCCACAGTACATCAGAGATGGTCCATAGTACATCAGGGATGGCCCATAGTACACCAGTGATGATCCATAGTATACCAGTGATGGTCCATAGTACATCAGTGATGATCCTCAGTACATCAGTGATGATCCTCAGTGCATCAGTGATTATCCACAGTACATCAGTGATGATCCTCAGTACATCAGTGATGATCCACAGTACATCAGTGATGATCCTCAGTACATCAGTGATGATCCACAGTGCATCAGTGATGATCCACAGTACATCAGTGATGATCCACAGTACATCAGTGATGATCCTCAGTACATCAGTGATGATCCTCAGTGCATCAGTGATGATCCACAGTACATCAGTGATGATCCTCAGTACATCAGTGATGATCCACAGTACATCAGTGATGATCCACAGTACATCAGTGATGATCCACAGTACATCAGTGATGATCCATAGTACATCAGTGATGATCCTCAGTACATCAGTGATGATCCACAGTACATCAGGGATGGTCCACAGTACATCAGTGATGATCCATAGTACATCAGTGATGGCTCATAGTACATCAGTGCTGATCCATAGTACATCAGTGCTGATCCATAGTACATCAGTGATGATCCATAGTACACCAGTGATGATCCATAGTACATCAGTGATGGCTCATAGTACATCAGTGATGATCCATAATACATTAGTGATGATCCATAGTACATCAGTGATGATCCATAGTACACCAGTGATGGCCCATAGTACTTCAGTGATGATCCACAGTACATCAGTGATGATCCACAGTACATCAGTGATGATCCACAGTACATCAGTGATAATCCATAGTACATCAGTGATGATCCTCAGTACATCAGTGATGACCATAGTACACCAGTGATGATCCACAGTACATCAGTGATGATCCACAGTACATCAGTGATGATCTATAGTACATCAGTGATGATCCATAGTACATCAGTGATGATCTATAGTACATCAGTGATGATCTATAGTACACCAGTGATGATCCACAGTACATCAGTGATGATCCACAGTACACCAGTGATGATCCACAGTACATCAGTGATGGTCCATAGTACATCAGTGATGACCATAGTACACCAGTGATGATCCACAGTACATCAGTGATGATCCACAGTACATCAGTGATGATCTATAGTACATCAGTGATGATCCATAGTACATCAGTGATGATCTATAGTACATCAGTGATGATCCACAGTACACCAGTGATGATCCACAGTACATCAGAGATGGTCCATAGTACATCAGGGATGGTCCATAGTACATCAGTGATTGTCCATAGTACACCAGGGATGATCCATAGTACACCAGTGATGATCCACAGTACACCAGTGATGATCCACAGTACATCAGTGATGATCTATGGTACATCAGTGATGATCCACAGTACATCAGTGATGATCTATAGTACATCAGTGATGATCCACAGTACACCAGTGATGATCCACAGTACATCAGAGATGGTCCATAGTACATCAGGGATGGTCCATAGTACACCAGTGATGATCCATAGTACACCAGTGATGGCCCATAGTACACCAGTGATGATCCATAGTATACCAGTGATGGTCCATAGTACATCAGTGATGATCCTCAGTACATCAGTGATGATCCTCAGTGCATCAGTGATGATCCACAGTACATCAGTGATGATCCACAGTACATCAGTGATGATCCACAGTACATCAGTGATGATCCACAGTACATCAGTGATGATCCATAGTACATCAGTGATGATCCTCAGTACATCAGTGATGATCCACAGTACATCAGTAATGATCCACAGTACATCAGTGATGATCCACAGTACATCAGGGATGGTCCACAGTACATCAGTGATGATCCATAGTACACCAGTGATGATCTATAGTACATCAGTGATGATCCATACTACATCAGTGATGATCCATAGTACACCAGTGATGGCCCCTAGTACACCAGTGATGGCCCATAGTACATCAGTGATGATCTATAGTACATCAGTGATGATCCACAGTACATCAGTGATGATCCACAGTACATCAGTGATGGTCCATAGTACATCAGTGATTGTCCATAGTACACCAGGGATGATCCATAGTACACCAGTGATGATCCACAGTACACCAGTGATGGCCCATAGTACATCAGTGATGATCCATAGTACATCAGTGATGATCCATAGTACACCAGTGATGATCCATAGTACACCAGGGATGATCCACAGTACATCAGTGATGATCCACAGTACATCAGTGATGGTCCGTAGTACATCAGTGATGGTCCATAGTACACCAGTGATGATCCATAGTACATTAGTGATGATCCATAGTACACCAGTGATGGCCCATAGTACACCAGTGATGGCCCATAGTACATCAGTGATGATCTATAGTACATCAGTGATGATCCTCAGTACATCAGTGATGATCCTCAGTACATCAGTGATGATCCACAGTACATCAGTAATGATCCACAGTAAATCAGTGATGATCCACAGTACATCAGTGATGATCCACGGTACATCAGTGATGATCCACAGTACATTAGTGATGATCCACAGTACATCAGTAATGATCCACAGTACATCAGTGATGGCCCATAGTACATCAGTGATGATCCACAGTACATCAGTGATGATCCACGGTACATCAGTGATGATCCATAGTACATTAGTGATGATCCATAGTACACCAGTGATGGCCCATAGTACACCAGTGATGGCCCATAGTACATCAGTGATGATCTATAGTACATCAGTGATGATCCTCAGTACATCAGTGATGATCCTCAGTACATCAGTGATGATCCACAGTACATCAGTAATGATCCACAGTAAATCAGTGATGATCCATAGTACATCAGCGATGGTCCACGGCACATCAGTGATGATCCACGGTACATCAGGGGTAGTCCATAGTACATCAGGGATGGTCCATATTACATCAGTGATGATCCACAGTACATCAGTGATGACCATAGTACACCAGTGATGATCCACAGTACATCAGTGATGATCTATAGTACATCAGTGATGATCCATAGTACATCAGTGATGATCTATAGTACATCAGTGATGATCTATAGTACACCAGTGATGATCCACAGTACACCAGTGATGATCCACAGTACATCAGTGATGGTCCATAGTACATCAGTGATGATCTATAGTACATCAGTGGTGATCCACAGTACATCAGTGATGGTCCATAGTACATCAGTGATTGTCCATAGTACACCAGGGATGATCCATAGTACACCAGTGATGATCCACAGTACACCAGTGATGATCCACAGTACATCAGTGATGATCTATGGTACATCAGTGATGATCCACAGTACATCAGTGATGATCTATAGTACATCAGTGATGATCCACAGTACACCAGTGATGATCCACAGTACATCAGTGATGATCTATAGTACATCAGTGATGATCCTCAGTACATCAGTGATGATCCTCAGTACATCAGTGATGATCCACAGTACATCAGTAATGATCAACAGTAAATCAGTGATGATCCACAGTACATCAGTGATGATCCACGGTACATCAGTGATGATCCACAGTACATCAGCGATGGTCCACGGTACATCAGTGATGATCCACAGTACATCAGGGGTAGTCCATAGTACATCAGGGATGGTCCATAGTACATCAGGGATCGTCCATAGTACACCAGTGATGGCCCATAGTACCTCAGTGTTGATCTATAGTACATCAGTGATGATCCTCAGTACATCAGTGATGATCCTCAGTGCATCAGTGATTATCCACAGTACATCAGTGATGATCCTCAGTACATCAGTGATGATCCACAGTACATCAGTGATGATCCTCAGTACATCAGTGATGATCCTCAGTGCATCAGTGATGATCCACAGTACATCAGTGATGATCCACAGTACATCAGTGATGATCCTCAGTTCATCAGTGATGATCCTCAGCGCATCAGTGATGATCCACAGTACATCAGTGATGATCCTCAGTACATCAGTGATGATCCACAGTACATCAGTGATGATCCACAGTACATCAGTGATGATCCATAGTACATCAGTGATGATCCTCAGTACATCAGTGATGATCCACAGTACATCAGTAATGATCCACAGTACATCAGTGATGATCCACAGTACATCAGGGATGGTCCACAGTACATCAGTGATGATCCATAGTACACCAGTGATGATCTATAGTACATCAGTGATGATCCATACTACATCAGTGATGATCCATAGTACACCAGTGATGGCCCATAGTACACCAGTGATGGCCCATAGTACATCAGTGATGATCTATAGTACATTAGTGATGATCCACAGTACATCAGTGATGATCCACAGTACATCAGTGATGATCTACAGTACATCAGTGATGATCCACAGTACATCAGGGATGGTCCACAGTATATCAGAGATGATCCATAGTACATCAGTGATGGCCTATAGTACATCAGTGATGATCCATAGTACATCAGTGATGATCCATAGTACATCAGTGATGATCCATAGTACACCAGTGATGATCCATAGTACACCAGGGATGATCCACAGTACATCAGTGATGATCCACAGTACATCAGTGATGGTCCGTAGTACATCAGTGATGGTCCATAGTACACCAGTGATGATCCATAGTACATTAGTGATGATCCATAGTACACCAGTGATGGCCCATAGTACACCAGTGATGGCCCATAGTACATCAGTGATGATCTATAGTACATCAGTGATGATCCTCAGTACATCAGTGATGATCCTCAGTACATCAGTGATGATCCACAGTACATCAGTAATGATCCACAGTAAATCAGTGATGATCCACAGTACATCAGTGATGATCCACGGTACATCAGTGATGATCCACAGTACATTAGTGATGATCCATAGTACACCAGTGATGGCCCATAGTACACCAGTGATGGCCCATAGTACATTAGTGATGATCCACAGTACATCAGTGATGATCCACGGTACATCAGTGATGATCCATAGTACATTAGTGATGATCCATAGTACACCAGTGATGGCCCATAGTACACCAGTGATGGCCCATAGTACATCAGTGATGATCCTTAGTACATCAGTGATGATCCTTAGTACATCAGTGATGATCCACAGTACATCAGTAATGATCCACAGTAAATCAGTGATGATCCACAGTACATCAGCGATGGTCCACGGCACATCAGTGATGATCCACGGTACATCAGGGGTAGTCCATAGTACATCAGGGATGGTCCATATTACATCAGTGATGATCCACAGTACATCAGTGATGACCATAGTACACCAGTGATGATCCACAGTACATCAGTGATGATCCACAGTACATCAGTGATGATCCACAGTACATCAGTGATGATCTATAGTACATCAGTGATGATCCATAGTACATCAGTGATGATCTATAGTACATCAGTGATGATCTATAGTACACCAGTGATGATCCACAGTACATCAGTGATGATCCACAGTACACCAGTGATGATCCACAGTACATCAGTGATGGTCCATAGTACATCAGTGATGATCTATAGTACATCAGTGGTGATCCACAGTACATCAGTGATGGTCCATAGTACATCAGTGATTGTCCATAGTACACCAGGGATGATCCATAGTACACCAGTGATGATCCACAGTACACCAGTGATGATCCACAGTACATCAGTGATGATCTATGGTACATCAGTGATGATCCACAGTACATCAGTGATGATCTATAGTACATCAGTGATGATCCACAGTACACCAGTGATGATCCACAGTACATCAGAGATGGTCCATAGTACATCAGGGATGGTCCATAGTACACCAGTGATGATCCATAGTACACCAGTGATGGCCCATAGTACACCAGTGATGATCCATAGTATACCAGTGATGGTCCATAGTACATCAGTGATGATCCTCAGTACATTAGTGATGATCCTCAGTACATTAGTGATGATCCACAGTACATCAGTGATGATCCTCAGTACATCAGTGATGATCCACAGTACATCAGTGATGATCCACAGTACATCAGTGATGATACACAGTACATCAGTGATGATCCACAGTACATCAGTGATGATCCACAGTACATCAGTGATGATCCTCAGTACATCAGTGATGATCCACAGTACATCAGTGATGATCCACAGTACATCAGGGATGGTCCATAGTACATCAGTGATGATCCACAGTACATCAGGGATGGTCCATAGTAAATCAGTGATGATCCATAGTACATCAGTGATGATCCATAGTACACCAGTGATGTTCCATAGCACATCAGTGATGATCCATAGCACATCAGGGATGGTCCATAGTACATCAGGGATGGTCCATAGTACATCAGGGATGGTCCATAGTACATCATGGATGGTCCATAGTACATCAGGGATGGTCCATAGTATATCAGTGATGATCCATAGTACATCAGGGATTGTCCATAGTACATCAGGGATGGTCCATAGTACATCATTGATGGTCCATAGTACACCAGTGGTGATCCATAGTACACCAGTGATGGCCCATAGTACACCATTGATGTCCCATAGTACATCAGTGATGATCCACAGTACATCAGTGATGATCCACAGTACATCAGGGATGGTCCATAGTACATCAGGGATGGTCCATAGTACATCAGGGATGGTCCATAGTACATCAGGGATCGTCCATAGTACATCAGTGATGATCCATAGTACATCAGTGATGATCCACAGTACATCAGTGATGATCCACAGTACATCAGGGATGGGCCACAGTATATCAGAGATGATCCATAGTACATCAGTGATGGCCCATAGTACATCAGTGATGATCCATAGTACATCAGTGATGATCCATAGTACACCAGTGATGATCCATAGTACACCAGGGATGATCCACAGTACATCAGTGATGATCCACAGTACATCAGTGATGGTCCGTAGTACATCAGTGATGGTCCATAGTACATTAGTGATGATCCATAGTACACCAGTGATGGCCCATAGTACACCAGTGATGGCCCATAGTACATCAGTGATGATCTATAGTACATCAGTGATGATCCTCAGTACATCAGTGATGATCCTCAGTACATCAGTGATGATCCACAGTACATCAGTAATGATCAACAGTAAATCAGTGATGATCCACAGTACATCAGTGATGATCCACGGTACATCAGTGATGATCCACAGTACATCAGCGATGGTCCACGGTACATCAGTGATGATCCACAGTACATCAGGGGTAGTCCATAGTACATCAGGGATGGTCCATATTACATCAGTGATGATCCACAGTACATCAGTGATGACCATAGTACACCAGTGATGATCCACAGTACATCAGTGATGATCCACAGTACATCAGTGATGATCCACAGTACATCAGTGATGATCTATAGTACATCAGTGATGATCCATAGTACATCAGTGATGATCTATAGTACATCAGTGATGATCTATAGTACACCAGTGATGATCCACAGTACATCAGTGATGATCCACAGTACACCAGTGATGATCCACAGTACATCAGTGATGGTCCATAGTACATCAGTGATGATCTATAGTACATCAGTGATGATCCATAGTACATCAGTGATGATCCATAGTACATCAGTGATTGTCCATAGTACACCAGGGATGATCCATAGTACACCAGTGATGATCCATAGTACACCAGTGATGATCCACAGTACATCAGTGATGATCTATGGTACATCAGTGATGATCCACAGTACATCAGTGATGATCTATAGTACATCAGTGATGATCCACAGTACACCAGTGATGATCCACAGTACATCAGAGATGGTCCATAGTACATCAGGGATGGTCCATAGTACACCAGTGATGATCCATAGTACACCAGTGATGGCCCATAGTACACCAGTGATGATCCATAGTATACCAGTGATGGTCCATAGTACATCAGTGATGATCCTCAGTACATCAGTGATGATCCTCAGTGCATCAGTGATGATCCACAGTACATCAGTGATGATCCTCAGTACATCAGTGATGATCCACAGTACATCAGTGATGATCCACAGTACATCAGTGATGATACACAGTACATCAGTGATGATCCACAGTACATCAGTGATGATCCACAGTACATCAGTGATGATCCATAGTACATCAGTGATGATCCTCAGTACATCAGTGATGATCCACAGTACATCAGTAATGATCCACAGTACATCAGTGATGATCCACAGTACATCAGGGATGGTCCACAGTACATCAGTGATGATCCATAGTACACCAGTGATGATCTATAGTACATCAGTGATGATCCATACTACATCAGTGATGATCCATAGTACACCAGTGATGGCCCATAGTACACCAGTGATGGCCCATAGTACATCAGTGATGATCTATAGTACATCAGTGATTATCCACAGTACATCAGTGATGATCCACAGTACATCAGTGATGATCTACAGTACATCAGTGATGATCCACAGTACATCAGGGATGGTCCACAGTATATCAGAGATGATCCATAGTACATCAGTGATGGCCCATAGTACATCAGTGATGATACATAGTACATCAGTGATGATCCATAGTACACCAGTAGTGATGAGCCGAACACCCCCGGGTTCGGTTCGCACCAGAACCCGCGAACGGACCGGAAGTTCGAACGAACATTAGAACCCTATTAAATACAATGGATGCGAACGTTCGAATTCTAAAGTGCTAATTATAACAACTATTATGCATGTTATTGTCCTAAAAAGGGTTTGGGAACCCGGGTTCTGCACCAGGGGACATGTATCAATGCAAAAAGAAGTTTTAAAAACGGTCGTTTTTCGGGAGCAGTCATTTTAATGATGCATAAAGTGAAAAAAAAAAAGTCAAATATTCCTTTAAATATCGTACCTGGGGGGTGTCTAAAGTATGCCTGTGAAGTGCCACGTGTTTCCCGTGTTTAGAACTGTCCCTGCACAAAATGACACTTCTAAAGGAAAAAAAAGCCATTTAAAACTGCTTGCGGCTTTAATGTAATGTCTGGTCCCGGTAATATGGATGAAATTCTTTAAGAAAAATGGCATAGCTACCCCATGACCCCCCCCCCTACCCCAGCCCATTACCAGCCCCTTTGGGTCTTGTATGGATATTAAGGGGAACCCCGCACATAAAATAAAAAAGGCCCTATATACTCTGAACAGCCGTATACAGGCGGTGCATACAAGACAGGGACTGTAGGTTTGTTCTTATGTAGAATCTGTTTGTAATTTTGAACAGGTACATTGTTGAAGTGTAGCTCCAGCCCAAAAATCTATTTTTAAACTTTTTGGAAAACATAGGTAAGGGTTATCACCCCTGTAACATTTGTTTTGCTGTCTGTGCCCCTGTTCAGAACATTTCACCTCACTTTCCGTCCCAATGACAACTGTTTTTGAAATGTGGTGTTTTTCTTGAAACAAGGATTGCTGATAAAGCATCAGTACAGAGGAGACACCTTTCTCCCATATTTATTCTTACAGGAGAGAATTTTCCTTCCTAGTGGTAGATTTCCTCTCACTTCCTGTTGTCTTCTTGCGTTTGCAAGTAGGAGTCGTTTGTAAGTTGGATGTTTGAAAGTAGGGACCTGCCGTATATACTCTGCAGAAATAGGCCCCTTAGTTGTTGGTGTTGGCACAACACTGTAAGCACTCACAGTTACTCTTGGTTGGTGCTGGAACGCCCTGCTGTCAACTATTATATCAGGAATTTTAATTACATATAATTGTTGAACAGTGGTAGTAAAAATTGGGCCTTTGATGGTGGTGCTGGTGCCACAACACTGTAAGCCCTGACAGTTACTCTTGGTGGGTGCAGCAATGGGCCCTGCTGTGAATTATTAGATCAAGAATTGTAATTACATGCCCCTGTTGAACAGGGGCTGAAAAATTGGGCCTTAGGCACTGGTGGCACAACACTGCAACCCCTCACAGATACTGTACTTGGAGCACAGCAATGAGCCCTGTTGCAAAGTATTGCTTCAAAAATTGTAATGACACGCCCCTGTTAAACAGGGGCTGAAAAATTGGGCCTTAGGCACTGGTGGCACAACACTGCAACTCCTCACAGATACTGTACTTGGAGCACAGCAATGAGCCCTGTTGCAAAGTATTGCTTCAAAAATTGTAATTACACGCCCCTGTTAAACAGGGGCTGAAAAATTGGGCGTTAGGCACTGGTGGCGGCACCCATAAACAAAAATGATCTTCCAAGCTATCATCATCAATCGTATCATTGAGGACTCGGAGGAGGAGGATAGCCAGTCAACATAACAGCACAGGCACTCAGCATCAGCATCAGTCTTGAAGGGATGTGACATTTTAAAATCAATTAGTCTGTTATATCAGCATCAGGTGTGTGGTAGCTGGTGGTGATCCAAGACTGGTTCATCTTGATGAAAGTCAGTCGATCAACCGAGTCGGTGGACAGGCGCACCCTGTGATCCGTGACAAATCCTCCAGCAGCACTGAATGTGCGTTCCGAAAGAACGCTGGATGCAGGACAGGCCAGTAGCTCAATTGCATACTGTGCAAGCTCTGGCCAGTGATCCATCCTCAAGACCCAGTAAGCCAGAGGATTTTCGGTGGGGAAGGTGTCCAAGTCTGACCTTGCCCCTAGATATTCCTGCACCATGTTTATCAGACGCTGGCGATGGTTGCTGGAACCAATCATACTTTGGGGCTGCGGACTAAAGAATTGTCTGAACGCATCGGTCAGACGGCCACCTTCCCCACCGCTCCTTCTTTGACTGGCCGAAGCCTCAGCAACTCGTTGTCCAGGACCAGGAGTTTGCAACCTCCCAGTCTCTGGGAACGCGTTGCACAGACCTTTCTGCAAGGCCTCCCGGAGTTGTCTCATCCTCTGCTCCCTCTGCGACGGTAACATAAGGTCCGCAACCTTACCCTTGTACCGTGGATCAAGGAGAGTGGCCAGCCAGTAATGGTCCCTCTCCTTGATCCGAAGAATACGAGGATCCTTCCGCAGACTTTGCAGGATCAGGGAGGCCATGCAGCGTAGGTTTGCTGAGGCATTCGCTCCGGAGTCCTCTGGGTCACTAAGGACGACATGATCCGCAGCCACCTCCTCCCAGCCACGTACAAGTCCACTGGTTTCTTGGGACTGTAAATCATCCCTAAAAGACTGCTGCTGATGATGCTGAGTGCCAGCCTCCACCTCCATGCTGACACAATCCTCCTCCTCCTCCTCCTCCTCCTCCTCCTCTTCCTGTGCGATGGGTGGGACAGAAGGAACACTGTCTGGGTAAAGGGGGCCTTGAGAGGCAAGGAAGTCCTCCTCTTCCTGCCTCTGTTCTGCCTCAAGTGCCCTGTCCATTATTCCACGCAGCGTGTGCTCCAACAGGTGGACAAGAGGTACAGTGTCACTGATGCATGCACTGTCACTGCTCACCATCCTCGTGGCCTCCTCAAATGGTGCCAGGACAGTGCATGCATCCCTGATCATGCCCCACTGGCGTGGAGAAAAAAAACCAAGCTCCCCTGACCCTGTCCTGGTGCCGTAGTCGCACAGGTACTCATTGATGGCCCTCTGCTGCGTGTGCAGCCGCTGCAGCATGGCCAACGTTGAGTTCCACCTGGTGGGCATGTCACATATAAGGCGGTTCTTGGGCAGGTTCAACTCCTTTTGCAGCTCAGCCAGGCGAGCACTGGCATTATAAGATCTGCGGAAATGCACACAGACTTTCCTGGCCTGCCTCAGGACATCCTGTAAGCCCGGGTACCTGCCCAAGAACCGCTGCACCACCAGGTTAAGGACGTGAGCCACACAGGGCACATGGGTCAGTTGTCCCTGTCGGAGGGCGGAGAGGAGGTTGGTGCCATTGTCGCAAACCACCATTCCTGGCTTAAGCTGGCGTGGCGTCAACCACCTCTCGGCCTGGCCCTGCAGAGCAGACAGGACCTCTGCCCCAGTGTGGCTTCTGTCCCCCAAACACACCAGCGCAAGCACGGCATGGCATCTTTTTGCCTGCGTACTTGCGTAGCCCCGTGAACGGCTACGGAGCACCGCTGGTTCATAGGACAAACCACAGGAAGAGGCCATGGAGGAAGAAGAAGAGGAGGGGGTGGAGGAGAGAGGTGTGTCACAACCAGTAGTAGCATTTTGGAGGCGTGGCGGTGGGACAACCTCCAACACTACTGCACCTTGTCCTGAATCCTTCCCAGCTGCCAAAAGAGTGACCCAATGGGCCGTGAAAGAAAGGTAACGTCCCTGTCCATGCCTGCTGGACCATGAGTCAGCGGTAATATGCACCTTACCGCTGACCGCCCTGTCCAGCGAGGCCAAGACATTGCCTTCCACATGCCGGTAGAGAGCCGGAATAGCCTTCCGTGAGAAAAAGTGGCGTTTGGGAACCTGCCACTGAGGAACCGCACATTGCACAAACTCACGGAAGGGGGCCGAGTCTACCAACTGAAAAGGCAGCAGTTGAAGCGCTAGCAATTTAGCCAAGCTAGCATTCAACCGCTGGGCATGTGGATGGCTGGGAGTGAACTTCTTTCGACGGTCCAGCAGCTGGGGCAGGGAAATTTGCCTGCTAGAATCGGACGTCGGTGTACTGCTAGCAGAGTGGGCGCAAGTACTTGGCTGTGACACACCTAATTCTACACCTTCATTCCTCTCAGTGCATGTTTCAGAGAGGACTGAAGTTATAGTGGGGTTGGAGATCCCAGCTGATGCGGTGCAAGGAGAGGTCCGCTTTGTTCTTTGGTGTGGGTCTTTGAGGTAGGCTTGCCAACGAGCTGCATGGCAGGTCAACATATGTCTGGTCAGGCATGTGGTACCCAAGCGGCTGATGTTTTGGCCACGCGATATACGCTTGAGACATATGTTGCAAACAGCAGCTGTGCGATCTGATGCACTAGCCTCAAAAAAGGCCCACACCAAAGAACTTTTTGAATGACGGGCAGAGGCAGCGCCCTGCACAGGCGGAGCTCTGCGGTGTGATTCCGTCGGTGTACTGCCCTTACGCTGGCCACCAAAGGGCATCCTGCCTCGTTGGAGATGTGCCTCCTCCTCATCCTCCTCCTCCTCCTCTCTCCTATTAGGCACCCACGTGGAGTCATTGACCTCATCATCCCCTCCCTCCTCATCACTGGAGCCAATCTGGCAGTATGCTGCAGCTGCTGGAACATGACTGCCAGATTGGTGTCCTTCTTGAGCATCCCCTCTGTCTGCTCTCACGCTACTGCCTTCCTCTAGCTGGGTTTCATCATCAGACCCTTCGAAACGCTGGGCATCCTCCTGGAGCATGTACCCAACACTGTGCTGAAACAGTTCGGGGGACTCCTCAGGAGGAGGACATGGTGGGTCTAGGGAAGGAGTGACTGATGATTTGTCTGACATTGATACCAGGGAAGACGACGCTTTGGCAGCTGCTTTTCCAGTACCCTGAGCCTGGGTGAGAGAGGATGAGGAGGAGGAGGAGGGCTTGGTCATCCACTCTACCAAGTCTTCGGCATGATGTGGCTCAACATGTCCAGCTGCCGAAAAGAAGGACAAGCGTGTCCCATGGCCATGTGCTGATGACAATGCACCGCGTCCACGACCAGCACTGTTGCCCCCAGACACAGAGCCTGCTTGCCCTCTTTTATTGCCTCCTGACTGTCTGCCTCTCCTTGTTTGCCTTCCAGACATTCTAATAGATGGCCTGCAGGGAGATGGGAAAAAAGCAATAAGGGCTACCTTCAGGTGTCCTTCTCTGTCCCTGGAAACAAGGACTTGCAGAGTGAAAGAAAAAAAACACTCTCCCTACCTACAGTTTTCTGTCCCTAGAAAAAATGTTTTTTTTAATCACAATATAGCACAAGGAAAATTAACTCACTGTCCTTACAGGTCCCTGGAAACAAGGACTTGCAGAGTGAAAGAAACTGACACTGTCCCTACCTAGAGTTTTCTGTCCCTAGAATAAATGTTTTTTTTAATCACAATATAGCAAAAGGACAATTCACTCACTGTCCTTCCAGGTCCCTGGAAACAAGGACTTGCAGAGTGAAAGAAACTGACACTGTCCCTACCTAGAGTTTTCTGTCCCTAGAATAAATGTTTTTTTTAATCACAATATAGCAAAAGGACAATTCACTCACTGTCCTTCCAGGTCCCTGGAAACAAGGACTTGCAGAGTGAAAGAAACTGACACTGTCCCTACCTAGAGTTTTCTGTCCCTAGAATAAATGTTTTTTTTAATCACAATATAGCAAAAGGACAATTCACTCACTGTCCTTCCAGGTCCCTGGAAACAAGGACTTGCAGAGTGAAAGAAACTGACACTGTCCCTACCTAGAGTTTTCTGTCCCTAGAATAAATGTTTTTTTTAATCACAATATAGCAAAAGGACAATTCACTCACTGTCCTTCCAGGTCCCTGGAAACAAGGACTTGCAGAGTGAAAGAAACTGACACTGTCCCTACCTAGAGTTTTCTGTCCCTAGAATAAATGTTTTTTTTAATCACAATATAGCAAAAGGACAATTCACTCACTGTCCTTCCAGGTCCCTGGAAACAAGGACTTGCAGAGTGAAAGAAACTGACACTGTCCCTACCTAGAGTTTTCTGTCCCTAGAATAAATGTTTTTTTTAATCACAATATAGCAAAAGGACAATTCACTCACTGTCCTTCCAGGTCCCTGGAAACAAGGACTTGCAGAGTGAAAGAAACTGACACTGTCCCTACCTAGAGTTTTCTGTCCCTAGAATAAATGTTTTTTTTAATCACAATATAGCAAAAGGACAATTCACTCACTGTCCTTCCAGGTCCCTGGAAACAAGGACTTGCAGAGTGAAAGAAACTGACACTGTCCCTACCTAGAGTTTTCTGTCCCTAGAATAAATGTTTTTTTTAATCACAATATAGCAAAAGGACAATTCACTCACTGTCCTTCCAGGTCCCTGGAAACAAGGACTTGCAGAGTGAAAGAAACTGACACTGTCCCTACCTAGAGTTTTCTGTCCCTAGAATAAATGTTTTTTTAATCACAATATAGCAAAAGGACAATTCACTCACTGTCCTTCCAGGTCCCTGGAAACAAGGACTTGCAGAGTGAAAGAAACTGACACTGTCCCTACCTAGAGTTTTCTGTCCCTAGAATAAATGTTTTTTTTAATCACAATATAGCAAAAGGACAATTCACTCACTGTCCTTCCAGGTCCCTGGAAACAAGGACTTGCAGAGTGAAAGAAACTGACACTGTCCCTACCTAGAGTTTTCTGTCCCTAGAATAAATGTTTTTTTTAATCACAATATAGCAAAAGGACAATTCACTCACTGTCCTTCCAGGTCCCTGGAAACAAGGACTTGCAGAGTGAAAGAAACTGACACTGTCCCTACCTAGAGTTTTCTGTCCCTAGAATAAATGTTTTTTTTAATCACAATATAGCAAAAGGACAATTCACTCACTGTCCTTCCAGGTCCCTGGAAACAAGGACTTGCAGAGTGAAAGAAACTGACACTGTCCCTACCTAGAGTTTTCTGTCCCTAGAATAAATGTTTTTTTTAATCACAATATAGCAAAAGGACAATTCACTCACTGTCCTTCCAGGTCCCTGGAAACAAGGACTTGCAGAGTGAAAGAAACTGACACTGTCCCTACCTAGAGTTTTCTGTCCCTAGAATAAATGTTTTTTTTTAAGCACACTATAGCAGAAGCACAAAACACACTGACACTCTCCCTACCTATCCTTCTCTTTCCCTAAACTAAAGGAATCCAGGTTAAGCAAGAAAGAAATAACAGTCACTGTCCCTGCCTATGCTACTCTATCCCTGCTCCGGAACACACTACACTAGGCCGCCGTGCTGGCGGCCTTTTATAGTGTGGGGCGTGTACTAAACACCCTCAGCAATAATTGGCCACAGGCATCCTGCCTGTGGCCAATCATTGCTCTCCTCGCTGCCGGCGCTGTGATTGGCCAAGCATGCGGGGTCACAGTGCATGCTTGGCCAATCACAGCGCCTGGATGACACTGCGATGGCGTAGTGCATTGTGGGCCGTTCGCGTCACTCGAATTTGGCGCGAACGGCCCAAATCGTTCGATCTTCGTCGAACGATCGAACAGCCAATGTTCGAGTCGAACGTATGTTCGACTCGAACACGAAGCTCATCCCTATACACCAGTGATGATCCATAGTACACCAGGGATGATCCACAGTACATCAGTGATGATCCACAGTACATCAGTGATGGTCCGTAGTACATCAGTGATGGTCCATAGTACACCAGTGATGATCCACAGTACATCAGTGATGATCCACAGTACATCAGGGATGGTCCATAGTACATCAGTGATGATCCACAGTACATCAGTGATGATCCTCAGTACATCAGGGATGGTCCATAGTAAATCAGTGATGATCCATAGTACATCAGTGATGATCCATAGTACACCAGTGATGTTCCATAGCACATCAGTGATGATCCATAGCACATCAGGGATGGTCCATAGTACATCAGGGATGGTCCATAGTACATCAGGGATGGTCCATAGTACATCATGGATGGTCCATAGTACATCAGGGATGGTCCATAGTATATCAGTGATGATCCATAGTTCATCAGGGATTGTCCATAGTACATCAGGGATGGTCCATAGTACATCATTGATGGTCCATAGTACACCAGTGGTGATCCATAGTACACCAGTGATGGCCCATAGTACACCATTGATGTCCCATAGTACATCAGTGATGATCCATAGTACACCAGGGATGATCCACAGTACATCAGTGATGATCCACAGTACATCAGTGATGGTCCGTAGTACATCAGTGATGGTCCATAGTACATTAGTGATGATCCATAGTACACCAGTGATGGCCCATAGTACACCAGTGATGGCCCATAGTACATCAGTGATGATCTATAGTACATCAGTGATGATCCTCAGTACATCAGTGATGATCCTCAGTACATCAGTGATGATCCACAGTACATCAGTAATGATCAACAGTAAATCAGTGATGATCCACAGTACATCAGTGATGATCCACGGTACATCAGTGATGATCCACAGTACATCAGCGATGGTCCACGGTACATCAGTGATGATCCACAGTACATCAGGGGTAGTCCATAGTACATCACGGATGGTCCATATTACATCAGTGATGATCCACAGTACATCAGTGATGACCATAGTACACCAGTGATGATCCACAGTACATCAGTGATGATCCACAGTACATCAGTGATGATCCACAGTACATCAGTGATGATCTATAGTACATCAGTGATGATCCATAGTACATCAGTGATGATCTATAGTACATCAGTGATGATCTATAGTACACCAGTGATGATCCACAGTACATCAGTGATGATCCACAGTACACCAGTGATGATCCACAGTACATCAGTGATGGTCCATAGTACATCAGTGATGATCTATAGTACATCAGTGATGATCCACAGTACATCAGTGATGATCCATAGTACATCAGTGATTGTCCATAGTACACCAGGGATGATCCATAGTACACCAGTGATGATCCATAGTACACCAGTGATGATCCACAGTACATCAGTGATGATCTATGGTACATCAGTGATGATCCACAGTACATCAGTGATGATCTATAGTACATCAGTGATGATCCACAGTACACCAGTGATGATCCACAGTACATCAGAGATGGTCCATAGTACATCAGGGATGGTCCATAGTACACCAGTGATGATCCATAGTACACCAGTGATGGCCCATAGTACACCAGTGATGATCCATAGTATACCAGTGATGGTCCATAGTACATCAGTGATGATCCTCAGTACATCAGTGATGATCCTCAGTGCATCAGTGATGATCCACAGTACATCAGTGATGATCCTCAGTACATCAGTGATGATCCACAGTACATCAGTGATGATCCACAGTACATCAGTGATGATACACAGTACATCAGTGATGATCCACAGTACATCAGTGATGATCCACAGTACATCAGTGATGATCCATAGTACATCAGTGATGATCCTCAGTACATCAGTGATGATCCACAGTACATCAGTAATGATCCACAGTACATCAGTGATGATCCACAGTACATCAGGGATGGTCCACAGTACATCAGTGATGATCCATAGTACACCAGTGATGATCTATAGTACATCAGTGATGATCCATACTACATCAGTGATGATCCATAGTACACCAGTGATGGCCCATAGTACACCAGTGATGGCCCATAGTACATCAGTGATGATCTATAGTACATCAGTGATGATCCACAGTACATCAGTGATGATCCACAGTACATCAGTGATGATCTACAGTACATCAGTGATGATCCACAGTACATCAGGGATGGTCCACAGTATATCAGAGATGATCCATAGTACATCAGTGATGGCCCATAGTACATCAGTGATGATCCATAGTACATCAGTGATGATCCATAGTACACCAGTGATGATCCATAGTACACCAGGGATGATCAACAGTACATCAGTGATGATCCACAGTACATCAGTGATGGTCCGTAGTACATCAGTGATGGTCCATAGTACACCAGTGATGATCCATAGTACATTAGTGATGATCCATAGTACACCAGTGATGGCCCATAGTACACCAGTGATGGCCCATAGTACATCAGTGATGATCTATAGTACATCAGTGATGATCCTCAGTACATCAGTGATGATCCTCAGTACATCAGTGATGATCCACAGTACATCAGTAATGATCCACAGTAAATCAGTGATGATCCACAGTACATCAGTGATGATCCACGGTACATCAGTGATGATCCACAGTACATCAGTGATGGTCCACGGTACATCAGTGATGATCCACAGTACATCAGGGGTAGTCCATAGCACATCAGGGATGGTCCATATTACATCAGTGATGATCCACAGTACATCAGTGATGACCATAGTACACCAGTGATGATCCACAGTACATCAGTGATGATCCACAGTACATCAGTGATGATCCACAGTACATCAGTGATGATCCATAGTACATCAGTGATGATTTATAGTACATCAGTGATGATCTATAGTACACCAGTGATGATCCACAGTACACCAGTGATGATCCACAGTACATCAGTGATGGTCCATAGTACATCAGTGATGATCTATAGTACATCAGTGATGATCCACAGTACATCAGTGATGGTCCATAGTACATCAGTGATTGTCCATAGTACACCAGGGATGATCCATAGTACACCAGTGATGATCCACAGTACACCAGTGATGATCCACAGTACATCAGTGATGATATATGGTACATCAGTGATGATCCACAGTACATCAGTGATGATCTATAGTACATCAGTGATGATTCACAGTACACCAGTGATGATCCACAGTACATCAGAGATGGTCCATAGTACATCAGGGATGGTCCATAGTACACCAGTGATGATCCACAGTACATCAGTGATGATCCACAGTACATCAGGGATGGTCCACAGTACATCAGTGATGATCCATAGTACACCAGTGATGATCTATAGTACATCAGTGATGATCCATACTACATCAGTGATGATCCATAGTACACCAGTGATGGCCCATAGTACACCAGTGATGGCCCATAGTACATCAGTGATGATCTATAGTACATCAGTGATTATCCACAGTACATCAGTGATGATCCACAGTACATCAGTGATGATCTACAGTACATCAGTGATGATCCACAGTACATCAGGGATGGTCCACAGTATATCAGAGATGATCCATAGTACATCAGTGATGGCCCATAGTACATCAGTGATGATACATAGTACATCAGTGATGATCCATAGTACACCAGTGATGATCCATAGTACACCAGGGATGATCCACAGTACATCAGTGATGATCCACAGTACATCAGTGATGGTCCGTAGTACATCAGTGATGGTCCATAGTACACCAGTGATGATCCACAGTACATCAGTGATGATCCACAGTACATCAGGGATGGTCCATAGTACATCAGTGATGATCCACAGTACATCAGTGATGATCCTCAGTACATCAGGGATGGTCCATAGTAAATCAGTGATGATCCATAGTACATCAGTGATGATCCATAGTACACCAGTGATGTTCCATAGCACATCAGTGATGATCCATAGCACATCAGGGATGGTCCATAGTACATCAGGGATGGTCCATAGTACATCAGGGATGGTCCATAGTACATCATGGATGGTCCATAGTACATCAGGGATGGTCCATAGTATATCAGTGATGATCCATAGTTCATCAGGGATTGTCCATAGTACATCAGGGATGGTCCATAGTACATCATTGATGGTCCATAGTACACCAGTGGTGATCCATAGTACACCAGTGATGGCCCATAGTACACCATTGATGTCCCAAGTACATCAGTGATGATCCATAGTACACCAGGGATGATCCACAGTACATCAGTGATGATCCACAGTACATCAGTGATGGTCCGTAGTACATCAGTGATGGTCCATAGTACATTAGTGATGATCCATAGTACACCAGTGATGGCCCATAGTACACCAGTGATGGCCCATAGTACATCAGTGATGATCTATAGTACATCAGTGATGATCCTCAGTACATCAGTGATGATCCTCAGTACATCAGTGATGATCCACAGTACATCAGTAATGATCAACAGTAAATCAGTGATGATCCACAGTACATCAGTGATGATCCATGGTACATCAGTGATGATCCACAGTACATCAGCGATGGTCCACGGTACATCAGTGATGATCCACAGTACATCAGGGGTAGTCCATAGTACATCAGGGATGGTCCATATTACATCAGTGATGATCCACAGTACATCAGTGATGACCATAGTACACCAGTGATGATCCACAGTACATCAGTGATGATCCACAGTACATCAGTGATAATCCACAGTACATCAGTGATGATCTATAGTACATCAGTGATGATCCATAGTACATCAGTGATGATCTATAGTACATCAGTGATGATCTATAGTACACCAGTGATGATCCACAGTACATCAGTGATGATCCACAGTACACCAGTGATGATCCACAGTACATCAGTGATGGTCCATAGTACATCAGTGATGATCTATAGTACATCAGTGATGATCCACAGTACATCAGTGATGATCCATAGTACATCAGTGATTGTCCATAGTACACCAGGGATGATCCATAGTACACCAGTGATGATCCATAGTACACCAGTGATGATCCACAGTACATCAGTGATGATCTATGGTACATCAGTGATGATCCACAGTACATCAGTGATGATCTATAGTACATCAGTGATGATCCACAGTACACCAGTGATGATCCACAGTACATCAGAGATGGTCCATAGTACATCAGGGATGGTCCATAGTACACCAGTGATGATCCATAGTACACCAGTGATGGCCCATAGTACACCAGTGATGATCCATAGTATACCAGTGATGGTCCATAGTACATCAGTGATGATCCTCAGTACATCAGTGATGATCCTCAGTGCATCAGTGATGATCCACAGTACATCAGTGATGATCCTCAGTACATCAGTGATGATCCACAGTACATCAGTGATGATCCACAGTACATCAGTGATGATACACAGTACATCAGTGATGATCCACAGTACATCAGTGATGATCCACAGTACATCAGTGATGATCCATAGTACATCAGTGATGATCCTCAGTACATCAGTGATGATCCACAGTACATCAGTAATGATCCACAGTACATCAGTGATGATCCACAGTACATCAGGGATGGTCCACAGTACATCAGTGATGATCCATAGTACACCAGTGATGATCTATAGTACATCAGTGATGATCCATACTACATCAGTGATGATCCATAGTACACCAGTGATGGCCCATAGTACACCAGTGATGGCCCATAGTACATCAGTGATGATCTATAGTACATCAGTGATGATCCACAGTACATCAGTGATGATCCACAGTACATCAGTGATGATCTACAGTACATCAGTGATGATCCACAGTACATCAGGGATGGTCCACAGTATATCAGAGATGATCCATAGTACATCAGTGATGGCCCATAGTACATCAGTGATGATCCATAGTACATCAGTGATGATCCATAGTACACCAGTGATGATCCATAGTACACCAGGGATGATCAACAGTACATCAGTGATGATCCACAGTACATCAGTGATGGTCCGTAGTACATCAGTGATGGTCCATAGTACACCAGTGATGATCCATAGTACATTAGTGATGATCCATAGTACACCAGTGATGGCCCATAGTACACCAGTGATGGCCCATAGTACATCAGTGATGATCTATAGTACATCAGTGATGATCCTCAGTACATCAGTGATGATCCTCAGTACATCAGTGATGATCCACAGTACATCAGTAATGATCCACAGTAAATCAGTGATGATCCACAGTACATTAGTGATGATCCACGGTACATCAGTGATGATCCACAGTACATCAGTGATGGTCCACGGTACATCAGTGATGATCCACAGTACATCAGGGGTAGTCCATAGCACATCAGGGATGGTCCATATTACATCAGTGATGATCCACAGTACATCAGTGATGACCATAGTACACCAGTGATGATCCACAGTACATCAGTGATGATCCACAGTACATCAGTGATGATCCACAGTACATCAGTGATGATCTATAGTACATCAGTGATGATCCATAGTACATCAGTGATGATTTATAGTACATCAGTGATGATCTATAGTACACCAGTGATGATCCACAGTACACCAGTGATGATCCACAGTACATCAGTGATGGTCCATAGTACATCAGTGATGATCTATAGTACATCAGTGATGATCCACAGTACATCAGTGATGGTCCATAGTACATCAGTGATTGTCCATAGTACACCAGGGATGATCCATAGTACACCAGTGATGATCCACAGTACACCAGTGATGATCCACAGTACATCAGTGATGATCTATGGTACATCAGTGATGATCCACAGTACATCAGTGATGATCTATAGTACATCAGTGATGATTCACAGTACACCAGTGATGATCCACAGTACATCAGAGATGGTCCATAGTACATCAGGGATGGTCCATAGTACACCAGTGATGATCCATAGTACACCAGTGATGATCCATAGTACACCAGTGATGGCCCATAGTACACCAGTGATGATCCATAGTATACCAGTGATGGTCCATAGTACATCAGTGATGATCCTCAGTACATTAGTGATGATCCACAGTGCATCAGTGATGATCCACAGTACATCAGTGATGATCCTCAGAACATCAGTGATGATCCACAGTACATCAGTGATGATCCACAGTACATCAGTGATGATACACAGTACATCAGTGATGATACACAGTACATCAGTGATGATCCACAGTACATCAGTGATGATCCACAGTACATCAGTGATGATACACAGTACATCAGTGATGATCCTCAGTACATCAGTGATGATCCACAGTACATCAGTGATGATCCACAGTACATCAGGGATGGTCCATAGTACATCAGTGATGATCTACAGTACATCAGGGATGGTCCATAGTAAATCAGTGATGATCCATAGTACATCAGTGATGATCCATAGTACACCAGTGATGTTCCATAGCACATCAGTGATGATCCATAGCACATCAGGGATGGTCCATTGTACATCAGGGATTGTCCATAGTACATCAGGGATGGTCCATAGTACATCAGTGATGGTCCATAGTACACCAGTGATGATCCATAGTACACCAGTGATGGCCCATAGTACACCATTGATGTCCCATAGTACATCAGTGATGATCCACAGTACATCAGTGATGATCCACAGTACATCAGGGATGGTCCACAGTACATCAGGGATGGTCCATAGTACATCAGGGATGGTCCATAGTACATCAGGGATGGTCCATAGTACATCAGGGATGGTCCATAGTACATCAGGGATCGTCCATAGTACATCAGTGATGATCCATATTACACCAGTGATGGCCCATAGTACACCAGTGATGGCCCATAGTATATCAGTGATGATCTATAGTACATCAGTGATGATCCACAGTACATCAGTGATGATCCACAGTACATCAGGGATGGTCCATAATACACCAGTGATGATTCATAGTACACCAGTGATGGTCCATAGTACATCAGTGATGATCCATAGTACACCAGTGATGATCCACAGTACACCAGTGATGATCTATGGTACATCAGTGATGATCTATGGTACATCAGTGATGATCCACAGTACACCAGTGATGATCCACAGTACATCAGAGATGGTCCATAGTACATCAGGGATGGTCCATAGTACACCAGTGATGATCCATAGTACACCAGTTATGGCCCATAGTACACCAGTGATGATCCATAGTATACCAGTGATGGTCCACAGTACATCAGTGATGATCCATAGTACATCAGTGATGATCCTCAGTACATCAGTGATGATCCACAGTACATCAGTAATGATCCACAGTACATCAGTGATGATCCACAGTACATCAGGGATGGTCCACAGTACATCAGTGATGATCCATAGTACACCAATGATGATCTATAGTACATCAGTGATGATCCATACTACATCAGTGATGATCCATAGTACACCAGTGATGACCCATAGTACACCAGTGATGGCCCATAGTACACCAGTGATGGCCCATAGTACATCAGTGATGATCTATAGTACATCAGTGATGATCCACAGTACATCAGTGATGATCCACAGTACATCAGTGATGATCTACAGTACATCAGTGATGATCCACAGTACATCAGGGATGGTCCACAGTATATCAGAGATGATCCATAGTACATCAGTGATGGCCCATAGTACATCAGTGATGATCCATAGTACATCAGTGATGATCCATAGTACCACAGTGATGATCCATAGTACACCAGGGATGATCCACAGTACATCAGTGATGATCCACAGTACATCAGTGATGGTCCGTAGTACATCAGTGATGGTCCATAGTACACCAGTGATGATCCATAGTACATTAGTGATGATCCATAGTACACCAGTGATGATCCATAGTACACCAGTGATGGCCCATAGTACATCAGTGATGATCTATAGTACATCAGTGATGATCCATAGTACCACAGTGATGATCCATAGTACACCAGGGATGATCCACAGTACATCAGTGATGATCCACAGTACATCAGTGATGGTCCGTAGTACATCAGTGATGGTCCATAGTACACCAGTGATGATCCATAGTACATTAGTGATGATCCATAGTACACCAGTGATGGCCCATAGTACACCAGTGATGGCCCATAGTATATCAGTGATGATCTATAGTACATCAGTGATGATCCTCAGTACATCAGTGATGATCCTCAGTACATCAGTGATGATCCACAGTACATCAGTAATGATCCACAGTAAATCAGTGATGATCCACAGTACATCAGTGATGATCCACGGTACATCAGTGATGATCCACAGTACATCAGTGATGGTCCACGGTACATCAGTGATGATCCACAGTACATCAGGGGTAGTCCATAGTACATCAGGGTTGGTCCATATTACATCAGTGATGATCCACAGTACATCAGTGATGACCATAGTACACCAGTGATGATCCACAGTACATCAGTGATGATCCACAGTACATCAGTGATGATCCACAGTACATCAGTGATGATCTATAGTACATCAGTGATGATCCATAGTACATCAGTGATGATCTATAGTACATCAGTGATGATCTATAGTACACCAGTGATGATCCACAGTACATCAGTGATGATCCACAGTACACCAGTGATGATCCACAGTACATCAGTGATGGTCCATAGTACATCAGTGATGATCTATAGTACATCAGTGATGATCCACAGTACATCAGTGATGGTCCATAGTACATCAGTGATTGTCCATAGTACACCAGGGATGATCCATAGTACACCAGTGATGATCCACAGTACACCAGTGATGATCCACAGTACATCAGTGATGATCTATGGTACATCAGTGATGATCCACAGTACATCAGTGATGATCTATAGTACATCAGTGATGATCCACAGTACACCAGTGATGATCCACAGTACATCAGAGATGGTCCATAGTACATCAGGGATGGTCCATAGTACACCAGTGATGATCCATAGTACACCAGTGATGGCCCATAGTACACCAGTGATGATCCATAGTATACCAGTGATGGTCCATAGTACATCAGTGATGATCCTCAGTACATTAGTGATGATCCACAGTGCATCAGTGATGATCCACAGTACATCAGTGATGATCCTCAGTACATCAGTGATGATCCACAGTACATCAGTGATGATCCACAGTACATCAGTGATGATCCACAGTACATCAGTGATGATACACAGTACATCAGTGATGATCCTCAGTACATCAGTGATGATCCACAGTACATCAGTGATGATCCACAGTACATCAGGGATGGTCCATAGTACATCAGTGATGGTCCATAGTACACCAGTGATGATCCATAGTACACCAGTGATGGCCCATTGTACATCAGTGATGATCCACAGTACATCAGTGATGATCCACAGTACATCAGTGATGATCCACAGTACATCAGTGATGATATATAGTACATCAGTGATGATCCACAGTACATCAGTGATGATCCCCAGTACATCAGTGATGATCCACAGTACATCAGGGATGGTCCATAGTAAACCAGTGATGATCCATAGTACACCAGTGATGGTCCATAGTACATCAGTGATGATCCATAGTACACCAGTGATGGCCCATAGTACACCAGTGATGGCCCATAGTGTATCAGTGATGACCTATAGTACATCAGTGATGATCCACAGTACATCAGTGATGATCCACAGTACATCAGGGATGGTCCATAGTACACCAGTGATGATCCATAGTAAACCAGTGATGGTCCATAGTACATCAGTGATGATCTATAGTACATCAGTGATGATCCACAGTACATCAGTGATGATCCACAGTACATCAGTGATGATCCACAGTACATCAGTGATGATATATAGTACATCAGTGATGATCCACAGTACATCAGTGATGATCCACAGTACATCAGGGATGGTCCATAGTACATCAGGGATGGTCCATAGTACATCAGGGATGGTCCATAGTACATCAGAGATGATCCATAGTACACCAGTGATGATTCATAGTACCAGGAAAAGAAGGGGAGAGGTCTCAGTGATCCACAGTACACCTGCGATGGCCCATAGTACATCAGTGATGATCCACAGAACATCAGTGATTATCCTCAGTACATCGGTGATGATCCTCAGTACATCAGTGATGATCCACGGTACATCAGTGATGATCCACAGTACATCAGTGATGATCCACAGTACATCAAGGATGGTCCACAGTACATCAGTGATGATCCATAGTACATCAGTTATGATCCATAGTACATCAGTGATGGCTCATAGTACATCAGTGATGATCCATAGTACATCAGTGATGATCCATAGTACATCAGTGATGATCCGTAGTACACCAGTGATGATCCATAGTACGTCAGTGATGGCTCATAGTACATCAGTGATGATCCATAATACATCAGTGATGATCCATAGTACATCAGTGATGATCCATAGTACACCAGTGATGGCCGTAGTACTTCAGTGATGATCCACAGTACATCAGTGATGATCCACAGTGCATCAGTGATGATCCATAGTACATCAGTGATGATCCTCAGTACATCAGTGGTGATCCACAGTACATCAGTAATGATCCACAGTATATTAGTGATGATCTATAGTACATCAGTGATGATCCATACTACATCAGTGATGATCCATAGTGCACCAGTGATGGCCCATAGTACACCAGTGATGGCCCATAGTACATCAGTGATGATCTATAGTACATCAGTGATGATCCACAGTACATCAGTGATGATCCACAGTACATCAGTGATGATCCACAGTACATCAGTGATGATCCACAGTACATCAGGGATGGTCCACAGTATATCAGAGATTATCCATAGTACATCAGTGATGGCCCATAGTACATCAGTGATGATCCAAAGTACACCAGTGATGATCCATAGTACACCAGTGATGATCCATAGTACACCAGGGATGATCCACAGTACATCAGTGATGATTTACAGTACATCAGTGATGGTCCGTAGTACATCAGTGATGGTTCATAGTACACCAGTGATGATCCATAGTACACCAGTGATGATCCATAGTACACCAGTGATGGCCCATAGTTCACCAGTGATGGCCCATAGTACATCAGTGATGATCTATAGTACATCAGTGATGATACACTGTACATCAGTGATGATCCACAGTACATCAGGGATGGTCCATAGTCCATCAGGGATGGTCCATAGTACATCAGTGATGATCCATAGTACACCAGTGATGATCCATAATACACCAGTGATGGCCCATAGTACATCAGTGATGAACTATAGTACATCAGTGATGATCCACAGTACATCAGTGATGATCCACAGTACATCAGTGATGATCCACAGTACATCAGGGATGGTCCATAGTACACCAGTGATGATCCATAGTACACCAGTGATGATCCATAGTACACCAGTGATGGTCCATAGTACACCAGTGATGATCCATAGTACATCAGTGATGATCCATAGTACATCAGTGATGATCTATAGTACATCAGTGATGATCCACAGTACATCAGTGATGGTCCACAGTACATCAGTGATGGTCCACAGTACATCAGTGATGGTCCACAGTACATCAGTGATGGTCCATAGTACATCAGTGATGATCCATAATACATTAGTGATGATCTATAGTACATCAGTGATGATCCACAGTACATCAGTGATGATCCACAGTACATCAGGGATGGTCCACAGTATATCAGTGATGATCCATAGTACATCAGTGTTGGCCCATAGTACTTCAGTGATGATCCACAGTACACCAGTGATGATCCATAGTACACCAGGGATGATCCACAGTACATCAGTGATGATCCACAGTACATCAGTGATGATCCACAGTACATCAGTGATGATCCATAGTACACCAGTGATGGCCCATAGTACACCAGTGATGGCCCATAGTACACCAGTGATGATCCACAGTACATCAGGGATGGTCCACAGTATATCAGTGATGATCCATAGTACATCAGTGATGGCCCATAGTACATCAGTGATGATCCATAGTACACCAGTGATGATCCATAGTACACCAGTGATGATCCATAGTACACCAGTGATGATCCATAGTACACCAGGGATGATCCACAGTACATCAGTGATGATCCACAGTACATCAGTGATGGTCCGTAGTACATCAGTGATGGTCCATAGTACACCAGTGATGATCCATAGTACACCAGTGATGGTCCATAGTACATCAGTGATGATCCTCAGTACATCAGTGATGATCCACAGTACATCAGTGATGATCCACAGTACATCAGTGATGATACACAGTACATCAGTGATGATCCACAGTACATCAGTGATGATACATAGTACATCAGTGATGATCCTCAGTACATCAGTGATGATCCACAGTACATCAGTGATGATCCACAGTACATCAGGGATGTTTAATAGTACATCAGTGATGATCCACAGTACATCAGGGATGGTCCATAGTAAATCAGTGATGATCCATAGTACATCAGTGATGATCCATAGTACACCAGTGATGTTCCATAGCACATCAGTGATGTTCCATAGCACATCAGGGATGGTCCATAGTACATCAGGGATGGTCCATAGTACATCAGGGATTGTCCATAGTACATCAGGGATGGTCCATAGTACATCAGGGATGGTCCATAGTATATCAGTGATGGTCCATAGTACATCAGGGATGGTCCATAGTACACCAGTGATGATCCATAGTACACCAGTGATGGCCCTTAGTACACCATTGATGTCCCATAGTACATCAGTGATGATCCACAGTACATCAGTGATGATCCACAGTACATCAGGGATGGTCCATAGTACATCAGGGATAATCCATAGTACATCAGGGATTGTCCATAGTACATCAGGGATGGTCCATAGTACATCAGGGATGGTCCATAGTATATCAGTGATGGTCCATAGTACATCAGTGATGATCCATAGTACATCAGTGATGGCTCATAGTACATCAGTGATGATCCATAGTACATCAGTGATGATCCATAGTACATCGGTGATGATCCTCAGTACATCGGTGATGATCCATAGTACATCAGTGATGATCCACAGTACATCAGGGATGGTCCACAGTATATCAGTGATGATCCATAGTACATCAGTGATGGCCCATAGTACATCAGTGATGATCCATAGTACACCAGTGATGATCCATAGTACACCAGTGATGATCCATAGTACACCAGGGATGATCCACAGTACATCAGTGATGATCCACAGTACATCAGTGATGGTCCGTAGTACATCAGTGATGGTCCATAGTACACCAGTGATGATCCATAGTACACCAGTGATGGTCCATAGTACATCAGTGATGATCCTCAGTACAGCAGTGATGATCCACAGTACATCAGTGATGATCCACAGTACATCAGTGATGATCCACAGTACATCAGTGATGATCCACAGTACATCAGTGATGATACATAGTACATCAGTGATGATCCTCAGTACATCAGTGATGATCCACAGTACATCAGTGATGATCCACAGTACATCAGGGATGGTCAATAGTACATCAGTGATGATCCACAGTACATCAGGGATGGTCCATAGTAAATCAGTGATGATCCATAGTACATCAGTGATGATCCATAGTACACCAGTGATGTTCCATAGCACATCAGTGATGTTCCATAGCACATCAGGGATGGTCCATAGTACATCAGGGATGGTCCATAGTACATCAGGGATTGTCTATAGTACATCAGGGATGGTCCATAGTACATCAGGGATGGTCCATAGTATATCAGTGATGGTCCATAGTACATCAGGGATGGTCCATAGTACATCAGGGATGGTCCATAGTACATCAGTGATGGTCCATAGTACACCAGTGATGATCCATAGTACACCAGTGATGGCCCATAGTACACCAATGATGTCCCATAGTACATCAGTGATGATCCACAGTACATCAGTGATGATCCACAGTACATCAGGGATGGTCCATAGTACATCAGGGATGGTCCATAGTACATCAGGGATGGTCAATAGTACATCAGGGATGGTCCATAGTACATCAGAGATGATCCATAGTACACCAGTGATGATCCATAGTACCAGGAAAAGAAGGGGAGAGGTCCCAGTGATCCATAGTACACCTGTGATGGCCCATAGTACATCAGTGATGATCCACAGTACATCAGTGATGGCCCATAGTACATCAGTGATGATCCACAGTACATCAGTGATGATCCTCAGTACATCGGTGATGATCCTCAGTACATCAGTGATGATCCACGGTACATCAGTGATGATCCACAGTACATCAGTGATGATCCACAGTACATCAGGGATGGTCCACAGTACATCAGTGATGATCCATAGTACATCAGTGATGATCCATAGTACATCAGTGATGGCTCATAGTACATCAGTGATGATCCATAGTACATCAGTGATGATCCATAGTACATCAGTGATGATCCATAGTACACCAGTGATGATCCATAGTACATCAGTGATGGCTCATAGTACACCAGTGATGGCCCATAGTACTTCAGTGATGATCCACAGTACATCAGTGATGATCCACAGTACATCAGTGATGATCCACAGTACATCAGTGATGATCCATAGTACATCAGTGATGATCCATAGTACATCAGTGATGATCCTCAGTACATCAGTGATGATCCACAGTACATCAGTAATGATCCACAGTACATCAGTGATGATCCACAGTACATCAGGGATGGTCCACAGTACATCAGTGATGATCCATGGTACACCAGTGATGATCTATAGTACATCAGTGATGATCCATAGTACACCAGTGATGGCCCATAGTACACCAGTGATGGCCCATAGTACATCAGTGATGATCTATAGTACATCAGTGATGATCCACAGTACATCAGTGGTGATCCACAGTACATCAGTAATGATCCACAGTACATCAGGGATGGTCCACAGTATATCAGAGATGATCCATAGTACATCAGTGATGGCCCATAGTACATCAGTGATGATCCATAGTACATCAGTGATGATCCATAGTACACCAGTGATGATCCATAGTACACCAGGGATGATCCACAGTACATCAGTGATGATCCACAGTACATCAGTGATGGTCCATAGTACATCAGTGATGGTCCATAGTACACCAGTGATGATCCATAGTACATTAGTGATGATCCATAGTACACCAGTGATGGCCCATCGTACACCAGTGATGGCCCATAGTACATCAGTGATGATCTATAGTACATCAGTGATGATACACCGTACATCAGTGATGATCCACAGTACATCAGGGATGGTCCACAGTACATCAGGGATGGTCCATAGTACATCAGTGATGATCCATAGTACACCAGTGATGATCCATAGTACACCAGTGATGGCCCATAGTACATCAGTGATGAACTATAGTACATCAGTGATGATCCACAGTACATCAGTGATGATCCACAGTACATCAGGGATGGTCCATAGTACACCAGTGATGATTCATAGTACACCAGTGATGATCCATAGTACACCAGTGATGATCCATAGTACACCAGTGATGGTCCATAGTACATCAGTGATGATCTATAGTACATCAGTGATGATCCATAGTACATCAGTGATGATCCACAGTACATCAGTGATGATCCATAGTACATCAGTGATGATCCTCAGTACATCAGTGATGATCCATAGTACACCAGTGATGATCTATAGTACATCAGTGATGATCCATACTACATCAGTGATGATCCATAGTACACCAGTGATGGCCCATAGTACACCAGTGATGGCCCATAGTACATCAGTGATGATCTATAGTACATCAGTGATGATCCACAGTACATCAGTGATGATGCACAGTACATCAGTGATGATCCACAGTACATCAGTGATGATCCACAGTACATCAGGGATGGTGCACAGTACATCAGTGATGATCCATAGTACATCAGTGATGATCCATAGTACATCAGTGATGGCTCATAGTACATCAGTGATGATCCATAGTACATCAGTGATGATCCATAGTACATCAGTGATGGCCCATAGAACACCAGTGATGGTCCATAGTACATCAGTGAAGATCTATAGTACATCAGTGATGATCCATAGTACATCAGTGATGATCGACAGTACATCAGTGATGATCCACAGTACATCAGTGATGATCCACAGTACATCAGTGATGATATATAGTACATCAGTGATGATCCACAGTACATCAGTGATGATCCACAGTACATCAGGGATGGTCCATAGTACATCAGGGATGGTCAATAGTACATCAGGGATGGTCCATAGTACATCAGAGATGATCCATAGTACACCAGTGATGATCCATAGTACCAGGAAAAGAAGGGGAGAGGTCCCAGTGATCCATAGTACACCTGTGATGGCCCATAGTACATCAGTGATGATCCACAGTACATCAGTGATGATCCTCAGTACATCAGTGATGATCCTCAGTACATCAGTGATGATCCACGGTACATCAGTGATGATCCACAGTACATCAGTGATGATCCACAGTACATCAGGGATGGTCCACAGTACATCAGTGATGATCCATAGTACATCAGTGATGATCCATAGTACATCAGTGATGGCTCATAGTACATCAGTGATGATCCATAGTACATCAGTGATGATCCATAGTACATCAGTGATGATCCATAGTACACCAGTGATGATCCATAGTACATCAGTGATGGCTCATAGTACATCAGTGATGATCCATAGTACATCAGTGATGATCCATAGTACATCAGTGATGGCTCATAGTACATCAGTGATGATCCATAGTACATCAGTGATGATCCATAGTACATCAGTGATGATCCATAGTACACCAGTGATGATCCATAGTACATCAGTGATGGCTCATAGTACATCAGTGATGATCCACAGTACATCAGTGATGATCCACAGTACATCAGTGATGATCCACAGTACATCAGGGATGGTCCACAGTATATCAGAGATGATCCATAGTACATCAGTGATGGCCCATAGTACATCAGTGATGATCCATAGTACATCAGTGATGATCCATAGTACACCAGTGATGATCCATAGTACACCATGGATGATCCACAGTACATCAGTGATGATCCACAGTACATCAGTGATGGTCCATAGTACATCAGTGATGGTCCATAGTACACCAGTGATGATCCATAGTACATTAGTGATGATCCATAGTACACCAGTGATGGCCCATCGTACACCAGTGATGGCACATAGTACATTAGTGATGATCTATAGTACATCAGTGATGATACACCGTACATCAGTGATGATCCACAGTACATCAGGGATGGTCCACAGTACATCAGGGATGGTCCATTGTACATCAGTGATGATCCATAGTACACCAGTGATGATCCATAGTACACCAGTGATGGCCCATAGTACATCAGTGATGAACTATAGTACATCAGTGATGATCCACAGTACATCAGTGATGATCCACAGTACATCAGGGATGGTCCATAGTACACCAGTGATGATTCATAGTACACCAGTGATGATCCATAGTACACCAGTGATGATCCATAGTACACCAGTGATGGTCCATAGTACATCAGTGATGATCTATAGTACATCAGTGATGATCCATAGTACATCAGTGATGATCCATAGTACATCAGTGATGATCCATAGTACATCAGTGATGATCCTCAGTACATCAGTGATGATCCATAGTACACCAGTGATGATCTATAGTACATCAGTGATGATCCATACTACATCAGTGATGATCCATAGTACACCAGTGATGGCCCATAGTACACCAGTGATGGCCCATAGTACATCAGTGATGATCTATAGTACATAAGTGATGATCCACAGTACATCAGTGATGATCCACAGTACATCAGTGATGATCCACAGTACATCAGGGATGGTCCACAGTACATCAGTGATGATCCATAGTACATCAGTGATGATCCATAGTACATCAGTGATGGCTCATAGTACATCAGTGATGATCCATAGTACATCAGTGATGATCCATAGTACATCAGTGATGGCCCATAGTACACCAGTGATGGTCCATAGTACATCAGTGATGGCCCATAGTACTTCAGTGATGATCCACAGTACATCAGTGATGATCCACAGTACATCAGTGATGATCCATAGTACATCAGTGATGATCCTCAGTACATCAGTTATGATCCACAGTACATCAGTAATGATCCACAGTACATCAGTGATGATCCACAGTACATCAGGGATGGTCCAAAGTACATCAGTGATGATCCATAGTGCACCAGTGATGATCTATAGTACATCAGTGATGATCCATAGTACACCAGTGATGATCCATAGTACATCAGTGATGGCCCATAGTACTTCAGTGATGATCCACAGTACATCAGTGATGATCCACAGTACATCAGTGATGATCCATAGTACATCAGTGATGATCCTCAGTACATCAGTTATGATCCACAGTACATCAGTAATGATCCACAGTACATCAGGGATGGTCCACAGTACATCAGTGATGATCCACAGTACATCAGTGATGATCCATAGTACATCAGTGATGGCTCATAGTACATCAGTGATGATCCATAGTACATCAGTGATGATCCATACTACATCAGTGATGATCCATAGTACACCAGTGATGGCCCATAGTACACCAGTGATGGCCCATAGTACATCAGTGATGATCTATAGTACATCAGTGATGATCCACAGTACATCAGTGATGATCCACAGTACATCAGTGATGATCCTCGGAACATCAGTGATGATCCACGGTACATCAGTGATGATCCACGGTACATCAGTGATGATCCACAGTACATCAGTGATGATCCACAGTACATCAGTGATGATCCACAGTACATCAGGGATGGTCCACAGTATATCAGAGATGATCCATAGTACATCAGTGATGGCCCATAGTACATCAGTGATGATCCATAGTACATCAGTGATGATCCATAGTACACCACTGATGATCCATAGTACACCAGGGATGATCCACAGTACATCAGTGATGATCCACAGTACATCAGTGATGATCCACAGTACATCAGTGATGGTCCGTAGTACATCAGTGATGGTCCATAGTACACCAGTGATGATCCATAGTACATTAGTGATGATCCATAGTACACCAGTGATGGCCCATAGTACACCACTGATGGCCCATAGTACATCAGTGATGATCGATAGTACATCAGTGATGATCCACAGTACATCAGTGATGATCCACAGTACATCAGGGATGGTCCATAGTACATCAGGGATGGTCCATAGTACATCAGTGATGATCCATAGTACACCAGTGATGATCCATAGTACACCAGTGATGGCCCATAGTACATCAGTGATGAACTATAGTACATCAGTGATGATCCACAGTACATCAGTGATGATCCACAGTACATCAGGGGTGGTCCATAGTACACCAGTGATGATCCATAGTACACCAGTGATGATCCATAGTACACCAGTGATGATCCATAGTACACCAGTGATGATCCATATTTCACCAGTGATGGTCCATAGTACATCAGTGATGATCTATAGTACATCAGTGATGATCCTCAGTACATCAGTGATGATCCACGGTACACCAGTGATGATCCATAGTACACCAGTAATGATCCATAGTACACCAGTGATGATCCATAGTACACCAGTGATGGTCCACAGTACATCAGTGATGGTCCACAGTACATCAGTGATGATCCTCGGTACATCAGTGATGATCCACGGTACATCAGTGATGATCCACGGTACATCAGTGATGATCCACAGTACTTCAGTGATGATCCACAGTACATCAGGGATGGTCCACAGTACATCAGTGATGATCCACAGTACATCAGTGATGATCCACAGTACATCAGGGATGGTCCATAGTACATCAGGGATGGTCAATAGTACATCAGGAATGGTCCATAGTACATCAGAGATGATCCATAGTACACCAGTGATGATCCATAGTACCAGGAAAATAAGGGGAGAGGTCCCAGTGATCCATAGTACACCTGTGATGGCCCATAGTACATCAGTGATGATCCACAGTACATCAGTGATGATCCTCAGTACATCAGTGATGATCCACGGTACATCAGTGATGATCCACAGTACATCAGTGATGATCCACAGTACATCAGGGATGGTCTACAGTACATCAGTGATGATCCATAGTACATCAGTGATGATCCATAGTACATCAGTGATGGCTCATAGTACATCAGTGATGATCCATAGTACATCAGTGATGATCCATAGTACATCAGTGATGATCCATAGTACACCAGTGATGGCCCATAGTACTTCAGTGATGATCCACAGTACATCAGTGATGATCCATAGTACATCAGTGATGATCCTCAGTACATCAGTTATGATCCACAGTACATCAGTAATGATCCACAGTACATCAGTGATGATCCACAGTACATCAGGGATGGTCCACAGTACATCAGTGATGATCCATAGTACACCAGTGATGATCTATAGTACATCAGTGATGATCCATACTACATCAGTGATGATCCATAGTAGACCAGTGATGGCCCATAGTACACCAGTGATGGCCCATAGTACATCAGTGATGATCTATAGTACATCAGTGATGATCCACAGTACATCCGTGATGATCCACGGTACATCAGTGATGATCCACAGTACATCAGTGATGATCCACAGTACATCAGTGATGATCCACAGTACATCAGGGATGGTCCACAGTATATCAGAGATGATCCATAGTACATCAGTGATGGCCCATAGTACATCAGTGATGATCCATAGTACATCAGTGATGATCCATAGTACACCACTGATGATCCATAGTACACCAGGGATGATCCACAGTACATCAGTGATGATCCACAGAACATCAGTGATGGTCCGTAGTACATCAGTGATGGTCCATAGTACACCAGTGATGATCCATAGTACATTAGTGATGATCCATAGTACACCAGTGATGGCCCATAGTACACCACTGATGGCCCATAGTACATCAGTGATGATCGATAGTACATCAGTGATGATCCACAGTACATCAGTGATGATCCACAGTACATCAGGGATGGTCCATAGTACATCAGGGATGGTCCATAGTACATCAGTGATGAACTATAGTACATCAGTGATTATCCACAGTACATCAGTGATGATCCACAGTACATCAGGGATGGTCCATAGTACACCAGTGATGATCCATAGTACACCAGTGATGATCCATAGTACACCAGTGATGATCCATAGTACACCAGTGATGGTCCATAGTACATCAGTGATGATCTATAGTACATCAGTGATGATCCATAGTACATCAGTGATGATCTATAGTACATCAGTGATGATCCACAGTACATCAGTGATGGTCCACAGTACATCAGTGATGGTCCACAGTACATCAGTGATGGTCCACAGTACATCAGTGATAATCCACAGTACATCAGGGATGGTTCATAGTACATCAGTGATGATCCATAGTACATCAGTGATGATCCATAGTACATTAGTGATGATCTATAGTACATCAGTGATGATCCATAGTACATCAGTGATGATCCATAGTACATCAGTGATGGCTCATAGTACATCAGTGATGATCCATAGTACATCAGGGATGGTCCATAGTACATCAGTGATGATCCATAGTACACCAGTGATGATCCATAGTACACCAGTGATGGCCCATAGTACATCAGTGATGTACTATAGTACATCAGTGATGATCCACAGTACATCAGTGATGATCCACAGTACATCAGGGATGGTCCATAGTACACCAGTGATGATCCATAGTACACCAGTGATGATCCATAGTACACCAGTGATGGCCCATAGTACATCAGTGATGTACTATAGTACATCAGTGATGATCCACAGTACATCAGTGATGATCCACAGTACATCAGGGATGGTCCATAGTACACCAGTGATGATCCATAGTACACCAGTGATGATCCATAGTACACCAGTGATGATCCATAGTACACCAGTGATGGTCCATAGTACATCAGTGATGATCTATAGTACATCAGTGATGATCCATAGTACATCAGTGATGATCCACAGTACATCAGTGATGGTCCACAGTACATCAGTGATGGTCCACAGTACATCAGTGATAATCCACAGTACATCAGGGATGGTTCATAGTATATCAGTGATGATCCATAGTACATCAGTGATGATCCATAGTACATTAGTGATGATCTATAGTACATCAGTGATGATCCACAGTGCATCAGTGATGGTCCACAGTACATCAGTGATGAACCTCGGTACATCAGTGATGATCCACAGTACTTCAGTGATGATCCACAGTACATCAGGGATGGTCCACAGTACATCAGTGATGGTCCACAGTACATCAGTGATGATCCATAGTACATCAGTGATGGCTCATAGTACATTAGTGATGATCCATAGTTCATCAGTGATGATACACAGTACATCAGGGATGGTCCACAGTATATCAGTGATGATCCATAGTACATCAGTGATGGCTCATAGTACATCAGTGATGATCCATAGTACACCAGTGATGATCCATAGTACACCAGTGATAATCCATAGTACACCAGGGATGATCCACAGTACATCAGTGATGATCCACAGTACATCAGTGATGGTCCGTAGTACATCAGTGATGGTCCATAGTACACCAGTGATGATCCATAGTACACCAGTGATGATCCATAGTACACCAGTGATGGCCCATAGTACACCAGTGATGGCCCATAGTACATCAGTGATGATCTATAGTACATCAGTGATGATACACAGTACATCAGTGATGATCCACAGTACATCAGGGATGGTCCATAGTACATCAGGGATGGTCCATAGTACATCAGTGATGATCCATAGTACACCAGTGATGATCCATAGTACACCAGTGATGGCCCATAGTACATCAGTGATGAACTATAGTACATCAGTGATGATCCATAGTACATCAGTGATGATCCACAGTACATCAGGGATGGTTCATAGTACACCAGTGATGATCCATAGTACACCAGTGATGATCCATAGTACACCAGTGATGGTCCATAGTACATCAGTGATGATCTATAGTACATCAGTGATGATCCATAGTACATCAGTGATGATCTATAGTACATCAGTGATGATCCATAAAACATCAGTGATGAGCCACAGTACATCAGTGATGGTCCACAGTACATCAGTGATGAGCCACAGTACATCAGTGATGGTCCACAGTACATCAGTGATGGTCCACAGTACATCAGTGATGGTCCACAGTTCATCAGTGATAATCCACAGTACATCAGTGATGATCCACAGTACATAAGGAATGGTCCATAGTACATCAGTGATGATCCATAGTACATCAGTGATGATCCACAGTACATCAGTGATGATCCATAGTACATCAGTGATGATCCTCAGTACATCAGTGATGATCCATAGTACACCAGTGATGATCCTCAGTACATCAGTGATGATCCATACTACATCAGTGATGATCCATAGTACACCAGTGATGATCTATAGTACATCAGTGATGATCCACAGTACATCAGTGATGATCCACAGTACATCAGTGATGATCCACAGTACATCAGTGATGATCCACAGTACATCAGTGATGATCCACAGTACATCAGGGATGGTCCACAGTACATCAGTGATGATCCACAGTACATCAGGGATGGTCCACAGTACATCAGTGATGATCCATAGTACATCAGTGATGATCCATAGTACATCAGTGATGGCTCATAGTACATCAGTGATGATCCATAGTACATCAGTGATGATCCATAGTACACCAGTGATGATTTATAGTACATCAGTGATGGCTCATAGTACATCATTGATGATCCATAATACATCAGTGATGATCCATAGTACATCAGTGATGATCCATAGTACATCAGTGATGGCTCATAGTACATCAGTGATGATCCATAGTACATCAGTGATGATCCATAGTACATCAGTGATGATCCATAGTACACCAGTGATGATCCATAGTACATCAGTGATGGCTCATAGTACATCAGTGATGATCCATAATACATCAGTGATGATCCATAGTACATCAGTGATGATCCATAGTACATCAGTGATGATCCATAGTACACCAGTGATGGCCCATAGTACTTCAGTGATGATCCACAGTACATCAGTGATGATCCACAGTACATCAGTGATGATCCATAGTACATCAGTGATGATCCTCAGTACATCAGTGATGATCCACAGTACATCAGTAATGATCCACAGTACATCAGTGATGATCCACAGTACATCAGGGATGGTCCACAGTACATCAGTGATGATCCATAGTATACCAGTGATGATCTATAGTACATCAGTGATGATCCATACTACATCAGTGATGATCCATAGTACACCAGTGATGGCCCATAGTACACCAGTGATGGCCCATAGTACATCAGTGATGATCTATAGTACATCAGTGATGATCCACAGTACATCAGTGATGATCCACAGTACATCAGTGATGATCCACAGTACATCAGGGATGGTCCACAGTATATCAGAGATGATCCATAGTACATCAGTGATGGCCTATAGTACATCAGTGATGATCCATAGTACATCAGTGATGATCCATAGTACACCAGTGATGATCCATAGTACACCAGGGATGATCCACAGTACATCAGTGATGATCCACAGTACATCAGTGATGGTCCGTAGTACATCAGTGATGGTCCATAGTACACCAGTGATGATCCATAGTACACCAGTGATGATCCATAGTACACCAGTGATGGCCCATAGTACACCAGTGATGGCCCATAGTACATCAGTGATGATCTATAGTACATCAGTGATGATCCACAGTGCATCAGTGATGATCCACAGTACATCAGGGATGGTCCATAGTACACCAGTGATGATCCATAGTACACCAGAGATGATCCATAGTACATCAGTGATGATCCATAGTACACCAGTGATGATCCATAGTACATCAGTGATGGCTCATAGTACATCAGTGATGATCCATAATACATCAGTGATGATCCATAGTACATCAGTGATGATCCATAGTACACCAGTGATGATCCATAGTACACCAGTGATGGCCCATAGTACACCAGTGATGGCCCATAGTACATCAGTGATGATCTATAGTACATCAGTGATGATCCACAGTGCATCAGTGATGATCCACAGTACATCAGGGATGGTCCATAGTACACCAGTGATGATCCATAGTACACCAGTGATGATCCATAGTACACCAGTGATGATCCATAGTACACCAGTGATGATCCATAGTACACCAGTGATGGTCCATAGTACATCAGTGATGATCTATAGTACATCAGTGATGATCTATAGTACATCAGTGATAATCCACAGTACATCAGTGATGGTCCACAGTACATCAGTGATGGTCCACAGTACATCAGTGATAATCCACAGTACATCAGTGATGATCCACAGTACATCAGGGATGGTTAATAGTACATCAGTGATGATCCATAGTACATCAGTGATGATCCATAGTACATTAGTGATGATCTATAGTACATCAGTGATGATCCACCGTACATCAGTGATGATCCACAGTACATCAGGGATGGTCCACAGTATATCAGTGATGATCCATAGTTCATCAGTGATGGCCCATAGTACATCAGTGATGATCCATAGTACACCAGTGATGATCCATAGAACACCAGGGATGATCCACAGTACATCAGTGATGATCCACAGTACATCAGTGATGATCCACAGTACATCAGGGATGGTCCATAGTACACCAGTGATGATCCATAGTACACCAGTGATGATCCATAGTGCACCAGTGATGATCCATAGTACACCAGTGATGGTCCATAGTACATCAGTGATTATCTATAGTACATCAGTGATGATCCATAGTACATCAGTGATGATCTATAGTACATCAGTGATGATCCATAGAACATCAGTGATGATTCACAGTACATCAGTGATGGTCCACAGTACATCAGTGATGGTCCACAGTACATCAGTGATGATCCTCGGTACATCAGTGATGATCCACGGTACATCAGTGATGATCCACAGTACATCAGTTATGATCCACAGTACATCAGGGATGGTCCACAGTACATCAGTGATGGTCCACAGTACATCAGTGATGATCCACAGTACATCAGTAATGATCCATAGTACATCAGTGATGGCTCATACTACATCAGTGATGATCCATAGTACATCAGTGATGATCCACAGTACATCAGGGATGGTCCACAGTATATCAGTGATGATCCATAGTACATCAGTGATGGCCCATAGTACATCAGTGATGATCCATAGTACACCAGAGATGATCCATAGTACACCAGTGATAATCCATAGTACACCAGGGATGATCCACAGTACATCAGTGATGATCCACAGTACATAGGTGATGGTCCGTAGTACATCAGTGATGGTCCGTAGTACATCAGTGATGGTCCATAGTACACCAGTGATGATCCATAGTACACCAGTGATGATCCATAGTACACCAGTGATGGCCCATAGTACACCAGTGATGGCCCATAGTACATCAGTGATGATCTATAGTACATCAGTGATGATCCACAGTACATCCGTGATGATCCACGGTACATCAGTGATGATCCACAGTACATCAGTGATGATCCACAGTACATCAGTGATGATCCACAGTACATCAGGGATGGTCCACAGTATATCAGAGATGATCCATAGTACATCAGTGATGGCCCATAGTACATCAGTGATGATCCATAGTACATCAGTGATGATCCATAGTACACCACTGATGATCCATAGTACACCAGGGATGATCCACAGTACATCAGTGATGATCCACAGTACATCAGTGATGGTCCGTAGTACATCAGTGATGGTCCATAGTACACCAGTGATGATCCATAGTACATTAGTGATGATCCATAGTACACCAGTGATGGCCCATAGTACACCACTGATGGCCCATAGTACATCAGTGATGATCGATAGTACATCAGTGATGATCCACAGTACATCAGTGATGATCCACAGTACATCAGGGATGGTCCATAGTACATCAGGGATGGTCCATAGTACATCAGTGATGAACTATAGTACATCAGTGATGATCCACAGTACATCAGTGATGATCCACAGTACATCAGGGATGGTCCATAGTACACCAGTGATGATCCATAGTACACCAGTGATGATCCATAGTACACCAGTGATGGCCCATAGTACATCAGTGATGAACTATAGTACATCAGTGATGATCCACAGTACATCAGTGATGATCCACAGTACATCAGGGATGGTCCATAGTACACCAGTGATGATCCATAGTACACCAGTGATGATCCATAGTACACCAGTGATGATCCATAGTACACCAGTGATGATCCATATTTCACCAGTGATGGTCCATAGTACATCAGTGATGATCTATAGTACATCAGTGATGATCCTCAGTACATCAGTGATGATCCACGGTACACCAGTGATGATCCATAGTACACCAGTGATGATCCATAGTACACCAGTGATGGTCCACAGTACATCAGTGATGGTCCACAGTACATCAGTGATGATCCTCGGTACATCAGTGATGATCCACGGTACATCAGTGATGATCCACGGTACATCAGTGATGATCCACAGTACTTCAGTGATGATCCACAGTACATTAGGGATGGTCCACAGTACATCAGTGATGATCCACAGTACATCAGTGATAATCCACAGTACATCAGGGATGGTCCATAGTACATCAGGGATGGTCAATAGTACATCAGGAATGGTCCATAGTACATCAGAGATGATCCATAGTACACCAGTGATGATCCATAGTACCAGGAAAAGAAGGGGAGAGGTCCCAGTGATCCATAGTACACCTGTGATGGCCCATAGTACATCAGTGATGATCCACAGTACATCAGTGATGATCCACAGTACATCAGTGATGATCCACGGTACATCAGTGATGATCCACAGTACATCAGTGATGATCCACAGTACATCAGGGATGGTCTACAGTACATCAGTGATGATCCATAGTACATCAGTGATGATCCATAGTACATCAGTGATGGCTCATAGTACATCAGTGATGATCCATAGTACATCAGTGATGATCCATAGTACATCAGTGATGATCCATAGTACATCAGTGATGATCCATAGTACACCAGTGATGATCCATAGTACATCAGTGATGGCTCATAGTACATCAGTGATGATCCATAATACATCAGTGATGATCCATAGTACATCAGTGATGATCCATAGTACATCATTGATGATCCATAGTACACCAGTGATGGCCCATAGTACTTCAGTGATGATCCACAGTACATCAGTGATGATCCATAGTACATCAGTGATGATCCTCAGTACATCAGTTATGATCCACAGTACATCAGTAATGATCCACAGTACATCAGTGATGATCCACAGTACATCAGGGATGGTCCACAGTACATCAGTGATGATCCATAGTACACCAGTGATGATCTATAGTACATCAGTGATGATCCATACTACATCAGTGATGATTCATAGTACACCAGTGATGGCCCATAGTACACCAGTGATGGCCCATAGTACATCAGTGATGATCTATAGTACATCAGTGATGATCCACAGTACATCCGTGATGATCCACGGTACATCAGTGATGATCCACAGTACATCAGGGATGGTCCACAGTATATCAGAGATGATCCATAGTACATCAGTGATGGCCCATAGTACATCAGTGATGATCCATAGTACATCAGTGATGATCCATAGTACACCACTGATGATCCATAGTACACCAGGGATGATCCACAGTACATCAGTGATGATCCACAGTACATCAGTGATGGTCCGTAGTACATCAGTGATGGTCCATAGTACACCAGTGATGATCCATAGTACATTAGTGATGATCCATAGTACACCAGTGATGGCCCATAGTACACCACTGATGGCCCATAGTACATCAGTGATGATCGATAGTACATCAGTGATGATCCACAGTACATCAGTGATGATCCACAGTACATCAGGGATGGTCCATAGTACATCAGGGATGGTCCATAGTACATCAGTGATGAACTATAGTACATCAGTGATGATCCACAGTACATCAGTGATGATCCACAGTACATCAGGGATGGTCCATAGTACACCAGTGATGATCCATAGTACACCAGTGATGATCCATAGTACACCAGTGATGATCCATAGTACACCAGTGATGGTCCATAGTACATCAGTGATGATCTATAGTACATCAGTGATGATCCATAGTACATCAGTGATGATCTATAGTACATCAGTGATGATCCACAGTACATCAGTGATGGTCCACAGTACATCAGTGATGGTCCACAGTACATCAGTGATGGTCCACAGTACATCAGTGATAATCCACAGTACATTAGGGATGGTTCATAGTACATCAGTGATGATCCATAGTACATTAGTGATGATCTATAGTACATCAGTGATGATCCATAGTACATCAGTGATGATCCATAGTACATCAGTGATGGCTCATAGTACATCAGTGATGATCCATAGTACATCAGTGATGATCCATAGTACATCAGTGATGATCCATAGTACAGCAGTGATGATCCATAGTACATCAGTGATGGCTCATAGTACATCAGTGATGGCTCATAGTACATCAGTGATGATCCATAATACATCAGTGATGATCCATAGTACATCAGTGATGATCCATAGTACATCATTGATGATCCATAGTACACCAGTGATGATCCACAGTACATCAGGGATGGTCCATAGTACATCAGGGATGGTCCATAGTACATCAGTGATGATCCATAGTACACCAGTGATGATCCATAGTACACCAGTGATGGCCCATAGTACATCAGTGATGTACTATAGTACATCAGTGATGATCCACAGTACATCAGTGATGATCCACAGTACATCAGGGATGGTCCATAGTACACCAGTGATGATCCATAGTACACCAGTGATGATCCATAGTACACCAGTGATGGCCCATAGTACATCAGTGATGTACTATAGTACATCAGTGATGATCCACAGTACATCAGTGATGATCCACAGTACATCAGGGATGGTCCATAGTACACCAGTGATGATCCATAGTACACCATTGATGATCCATAGTACACCAGTGATGATCCATAGTACACCAGTGATGGTCCATAGTACATCAGTGATGATCTATAGTACATCAGTGATGATCCATAGTACATCAGTGATGATCTATAGTACATCAGTGATGATCCACAGTACATCAGTGATGGTCCACAGTACATCAGTGATGGTCCACAGTACATCAGTGATAATCCACAGTACATCAGGGATGGTTCATAGTATATCAGTGATGATCCATAGTACATCAGTGATGATCCATAGTACATTAGTGATGATCTATAGTACATCAGTGATGATCCACAGTACATCAGTGATGATCCACAGTACATCAGGGATGGTCCACAGTATGTCAGTGATGATCCATAGTACATCAGTGATGGCCCATAGTACATCAGTGATGATCCATAGTACACCAGTGATGATCCATAGTACACCAGGGATGATCCACAGTACATCAGTGATGATCCACAGTACATCAGTGATGATCCACAGTACATCAGTGATGATCCATAGTACACCAGTGATGGCCCATAGTACACCAGTGAGGGCCCATAGTACACCAGTGATGATCCATAGTACACCAGTGATGGCCCATAGATCATCAGTGATGAACTATAGTACATCAGTGATGATCCACAGTACATCAGTGATGATCCACAGTACATCAGGGATGGTCCATAGTACACCAGTGATGATCCATAGTACACCAGTGATGATCCATAGTGCACCAGTGATGATCCATAGTACACCAGTGATGGTCCATAGTACATCAGTGATTATCTATAGTACATCAGTGATGATCCATAGTACATCAGTGATGATCTATAGTACATCAGTGATGATCCATAGAACATCAGTGATGATCCACAGTACATCAGTGATGGTCCACAGTGCATCAGTGATGGTCCACAGTACATCAGTGATGAACCTCAGTACATCAGTGATGATCCACAGTACTTCAGTGATGATCCACAGTACATCAGGGATGGTCCACAGTACATCAGTGATGGTCCACAGTACATCAGTGATGATCCATAGTACATCAGTGATGGCTCATAGTACATTAGTGATGATCCATAGTTCATCAGTGATGATACACAGTACATCAGGGATGGTCCACAGTATATCAGTGATGATCCATAGTACATCAGTGATGGCTCATAGTACATCAGTGATGATCCATAGTACACCAGTGATGATCCATAGTACACCAGTGATAATCCATAGTACACCAGGGATGATCCACAGTACATCAGTGATGATCCACAGTACATCAGTGATGGTCCGTAGTACATCAGTGATGGTCCATAGTACACCAGTGATGATCCATAGTACACCAGTGATGATCCATAGTACACCAGTGATGGCCCATAGTACACCAGTGATGGCCCATAGTACATCAGTGATGATCTATAGTACATCAGTGATGATACACAGTACATCAGTGATGATCCACAGTACATCAGGGATGGTCCATAGTACATCAGGGATGGTCCATAGTACATCAGTGATGATCCATAGTACACCAGTGATGATCCATAGTACACCAGTGATGGCCCATAGTACATCAGTGATGAACTATAGTACATCAGTGATGATCCATAGTACATCAGTGATTATCCACAGTACATCAGGGATGGTTCATAGTACACCAGTGATGATCCATAGTACACCAGTGATGATCCATAGTACACCAGTGATGGTCCATAGTACATCAGTGATGATCTATAGTACATCAGTGATGATCCATAGTACATCAGTGATGATCTATAGTACATCAGTGATGATCCATAAAACATCAGTGATGAGCCACAGTACATCAGTGATGGTCCACAGTACATCAGTGATGAGCCACAGTACATCAGTGATGATCCACAGTACATAAGGAATGGTCCATAGTACATCAGTGATGATCCATAGTACATCAGTGATGATCCACAGTACATCAGTGATGATCCATAGTACATCAGTGATGATCCTCAGTACATCAGTGATGATCCATAGTACACCAGTGATGATCCTCAGTACATCAGTGATGATCCATACTACATCAGTGATGATCCATAGTACACCAGTGATGATCTATAGTACATCAGTGATGATCCACAGTACATCAGTGATGATCCACAGTACATCAGTGATGATCCACAGTACATCAGGGATGGTCCACAGTACATCAGTGATGATCCACAGTACATCAGGGATGGTCCACAGTACATCAGTGATGATCCATAGTACATCAGTGATGATCCATAGTACATCAGTGATGGCTCATAGTACATCAGTGATGATCCATAGTACATCAGTGATGATCCATAGTACACCAGTGATGATTTATAGTACATCAGTGATGGCTCATAGTACATCATTGATGATCCATAATACATCAGTGATGATCCATAGTACATCAGTGATGATCCATAGTACATCAGTGATGGCTCATAGTACATCAGTGATGATCCATAGTACATCAGTGATGATCCATAGTACATCAGTGATGATCCATAGTACACCAGTGATGATCCATAGTACATCAGTGATGGCTCATAGTACATCAGTGATGATCCATAATACATCAGTGATGATCCATAGTACATCAGTGATGATCCATAGTACATCAGTGATGATCCATAGTACACCAGTGATGGCCCATAGTACTTCAGTGATGATCCACAGTACATCAGTGATGATCCACAGTACATCAGTGATGATCCATAGTACATCAGTGATGATCCTCAGTACATCAGTGATGATCCACAGTACATCAGTAATGATCCACAGTACATCAGTGATGATCCACAGTACATCAGGGATGGTCCACAGTACATCAGTGATGATCCATAGTATACCAGTGATGATCTATAGTACATCAGTGATGATCCATACTACATCAGTGATGATCCATAGTACACCAGTGATGGCCCATAGTACACCAGTGATGGCCCATAGTACATCAGTGATGATCTATAGTACATCAGTGATGATCCACAGTACATCAGTGATGATCCACAGTACATCAGTAATGATCCACAGTACATCAGGGATGGTCCACAGTATATCAGAGATGATCCATAGTACATCAGTGATGGCCTATAGTACATCAGTGATGATCCATAGTACATCAGTGATGATCCATAGTACACCAGTGATGATCCATAGTACACCAGGGATGATCCATAGTACACCAGGGATGATCCACAGTACATCAGTGATGATCCACAGTACATCAGTGATGGTCCGTAGTACATCAGTGATGGTCCATAGTACACCAGTGATGATCCATAGTACACCAGTGATGATCCATAGTACACCAGTGATGGCCCATAGTACACCAGTGATGGCCCATAGTACATCAGTGATGATCTATAGTACATCAGTGATGATCCACAGTGCATCAGTGATGATCCACAGTACATCAGGGATGGTCCATAGTACACCAGTGATGATCCATAGTACACCAGTGATGATCCATAGTACACCAGTGATGATCCATAGTACACCAGTGATGGTCCATAGTACATCAGTGATGATCTATAGTACATCAGTGATGATCTATAGTACATCAGTGATAATCCACAGTACATCAGTGATGGTCCACAGTACATCAGTGATGGTCCACAGTACATCAGTGATAATCCACAGTACATCAGTGATGATCCACAGTACATCAGGGATGGTTAATAGTACATCAGTGATGATCCATAGTACATCAGTGATGATCCATAGTACATTAGTGATGATCTATAGTACATCAGTGATGATCCACCGTACATCAGTGATGATCCACAGTACATCAGGGATGGTCCACAGTATATCAGTGATGATCCATAGTTCATCAGTGATGGCCCATAGTACATCAGTGATGATCCATAGTACACCAGTGATGATCCATAGAACACCAGGGATGATCCACAGTACATCAGTGATGATCCACAGTACATCAGTGATGATCCATAGTACACCAGTGATGGCCCATAGTACACCAGTGATGGCCCATAGTACACCAGTGATGATCCATAGTACACCAGTGATGGCCCATAGTACATCAGTGATGAACTATAGTACATCAGTGATGATCCACAGTTCATCAGTGATGATCCACAGTACATCAGGGATGGTCCATAGTACACCAGTGATGATCCATAGTACACCAGTGATGATCCATAGTGCACCAGTGATGATCCATAGTACACCAGTGATGGTCCATAGTACATCAGTGATTATCTATAGTACATCAGTGATGATCCATAGTACATCAGTGATGATCTATAGTACATCAGTGATGATCCATAGAACATCAGTGATGATTCACAGTACATCAGTGATGGTCCACAGTACATCAGTGATGGTCCACAGTACATCAGTGATGATCCTCGGTACATCAGTGATGATCCACGGTACATCAGTGATGATCCACAGTACATCAGTTATGATCCACAGTACATCAGGGATGGTCCACAGTACATCAGTGATGGTCCACAGTACATCAGTGATGATCCACAGTACATCAGTAATGATCCATAGTACATCAGTGATGGCTCATACTACATCAGTGATGATCCATAGTACATCAGTGATGATCCACAGTACATCAGGGATGGTCCACAGTATATCAGTGATGATCCATAGTACATCAGTGATGGCCCATAGTACATCAGTGATGATCCATAGTACACCAGAGATGATCCATAGTACACCAGTGATAATCCATAGTACACCAGGGATGATCCACAGTACATCAGTGATGATCCACAGTACATAGGTGATGGTCCGTAGTACATCAGTGATGGTCCGTAGTACATCAGTGATGGTCCATAGTACACCAGTGATGATCCATAGTACACCAGTGATGATCCATAGTACACCAGTGATGGCCCATAGTACACCAGTGATGGCCCATAGTACATCAGTGATGATCTATAGTACATCAGTGATGATCCACAGTACATCCGTGATGATCCACGGTACATCAGTGATGATCCACAGTACATCAGTGATGATCCACAGTACATCAGTGATGATCCACAGTACATCAGGGATGGTCCACAGTATATCAGAGATGATCCATAGTACATCAGTGATGGCCCATAGTACATCAGTGATGGCCCATAGTACATCAGTGATGATCCATAGTACATCAGTGATGATCCATAGTACACCACTGATGATCCATAGTACACCAGGGATGATCCACAGTACATCAGTGATGATCCACAGTACATCAGTGATGGTCCGTAGTACATCAGTGATGGTCCATAGTACACCAGTGATGATCCATAGTACATTAGTGATGATCCATAGTACACCAGTGATGGCCCATAGTACACCACTGATGGCCCATAGTACATCAGTGATGATCGATAGTACATCAGTGATGATCCACAGTACATCAGTGATGATCCACAGTACATCAGGGATGGTCCATAGTACATCAGGGATGGTCCATAGTACATCAGTGATGAACTATAGTACATCAGTGATGATCCACAGTACATCAGTGATGATCCACAGTACATCAGGGATGGTCCATAGTACACCAGTGATGATCCATAGTACACCAGTGATGATCCATAGTACACCAGTGATGATCCATAGTACACCAGTGATGGTCCATAGTACATCAGTGATGATCTATAGTACATCAGTGATGATCCATAGTACATCAGTGATGATCTATAGTACATCAGTGATGATCCACAGTACATCAGTGATGGTCCACAGTACATCAGTGATGGTCCACAGTACATCAGTGATGGTCCACAGTACATCAGTGATAATCCACAGTACATCAGGGATGGTTCATAGTACATCAGTGATGATCCATAGTACATCAGTGATGATCCATAGTACATTAGTGATGATCTATAGTACATCAGTGATGATCCATAGTACATCAGTGATGATCCATAGTACATCAGTGATGGCTCATAGTACATCAGTGATGATCCATAGTACATCAGTGATGATCCATAGTACATCAGTGATGATCCATAGTACACCAGTGATGATCCATAGTACATCAGTGATGGCTCATAGTACATCAGTGATGGCTCATAGTACATCAGTGATGATCCATAATACATCAGTGATGATCCATAGTACATCAGTGATGATGCATAGTACATCATTGATGATCCATAGTACACCAGTGATGATCCACAGTACATCAGGGATGGTCCATAGTACATCAGGGATGGTCCATAGTACATCAGTGATGATCCATAGTACACCAGTGATGATCCATAGTACACCAGTGATGGCCCATAGTACATCAGTGATGTACTATAGTACATCAGTGATGATCCACAGTACATCAGTGATGATCCACAGTACATCAGGGATGGTCCATAGTACACCAGTGATGATCCATAGTACACCAGTGATGATCCATAGTACACCAGTGATGGCCCATAGTACATCAGTGATGTACTATAGTACATCAGTGATGATCCACAGTACATCAGTGATGATCCACAGTACATCAGGGATGGTCCATAGTACACCAGTGATGATCCATAGTACACCAGTGATGATCCATAGTACACCAGTGATGATCCATAGTACACCAGTGATGGTCCATAGTACATCAGTGATGATCTATAGTACATCAGTGATGATCCATAGTACATCAGTGATGATCTATAGTACATCAGTGATGATCCACAGTACATCAGTGATGGTCCACAGTACATCAGTGATGGTCCACAGTACATCAGTGATAATCCACAGTACATCAGGGATGGTTCATAGTATATCAGTGATGATCCATAGTACATCAGTGATGATCCATAGTACATTAGTGATGATCTATAGTACATCAGTGATGATCCACAGTACATCAGTGATGATCCACAGTACATCAGGGATGGTCCACAGTATGTCAGTGATGATCCATAGTACATCAGTGATGGCCCATAGTACATCAGTGATGATCCATAGTACACCAGTGATGATCCATAGTACACCAGGGATGATCCACAGTACATCAGTGATGATCCACAGTACATCAGTGATGATCCACAGTACATCAGTGATGATCCATAGTACACCAGTGATGGCCCATAGTACACCAGTGAGGGCCCATAGTACACCAGTGATGATCCATAGTACACCAGTGATGGCCCATAGTACATCAGTGATGAACTATAGTACATCAGTGATGATCCACAGTACATCAGTGATGATCCACAGTACATCAGGGATGGTCCATAGTACACCAGTGATGATCCATAGTACACCAGTGATGATCCATAGTGCACCAGTGATGATCCATAGTACACCAGTGATGGTCCATAGTACATCAGTGATTATCTATAGTACATCAGTGATGATCCATAGTACATCAGTGATGATCTATAGTACATCAGTGATGATCCATAGAACATCAGTGATGATCCACAGTACATCAGTGATGGTCCACAGTGCATCAGTGATGGTCCACAGTACATCAGTGATGAACCTCGGTACATCAGTGATGATCCACAGTACTTCAGTGATGATCCACAGTACATCAGGGATGGTCCACAGTACATCAGTGATGGTCCACAGTACATCAGTGATGATCCATAGTACATCAGTGATGGCTCATAGTACATTAGTGATGATCCATAGTTCATCAGTGATGATACACAGTACATCAGGGATGGTCCACAGTATATCAGTGATGATCCACAGTACATCAGTGATGGTCCGTAGTACATCAGTGATGGTCCATAGTACACCAGTGATGATCCATAGTACACCAGTGATGGCCCATAGTACACCAGTGATGGCCCATAGTACATCAGTGATGATCTATAGTACATCAGTGATGATACACAGTACATCAGTGATGATCCACAGTACATCAGTGATGGTCCATAGTACATCAGGGATGGTTCATAGTACACCAGTGATGATCCATAGTACACCAGTGATGATCCATAGTACACCAGTGATGGTCCATAGTACATCAGTGATGATCTATAGTACATCAGTGATGATCCATAGTACATCAGTGATGATCTATAGTACATCAGTGATGATCCATAAAACATCAGTGATGAGCCACAGTACATCAGTGATGGTCCACAGTACATCAGTGATGAGCCACAGTACATCAGTGATGGTCCACAGTACATCAGTGATGGTCCACAGTACATCAGTGATGGTCCACAGTACATCAGTGATAATCCATAGTACACCAGTGATGATCCACAGTACATCAGTGATGATCCATACTACATCAGTGATGATCCATAGTACACCAGTGATGATCTATAGTACATCAGTGATGATCCACAGTACATCAGTGATGATCCACAGTACATCAGTGATGATCCACAGTACATCAGTGATGATCCACAGTACATCAGGGATGGTCCACAGTACATCAGTGATGATCCACAGTACATCAGGGATGGTCCACAGTACATCAGTGATGATCCATAGTACATCAGTGATGATCCATAGTACATCAGTGATGGCTCATAGTACATCAGTGATGATCCATAGTACATCAGTGATGATCCATAGTACACCAGTGATGATTTATAGTACATCGGTGATGGCTCATAGTACATCATTGATGATCCATAATACATCAGTGATGATCCATAGTACATCAGTGATGATCCATAGTACATCAGTGATGGCTCATAGTACATCAGTGATGATCCATAGTACATCAGTGATGATCCATAGTACATCAGTGATGATCCATAGTACACCAGTGATGATCCATAGTACATCAGTGATGGCTCATAGTACATCAGTGATGATCCATAATACATCAGTGATGATCCATAGTACATCAGTGATGATCCATAGTACATCAGTGATGATCCATAGTACACCAGTGATGGCCCATAGTACTTCAGTGATGATCCACAGTACATCAGTGATGATCCACAGTACATCAGTGATGATCCATAGTACATCAGTGATGATCCTCAGTACATCAGTGATGATCCACAGTACATCAGTAATGATCCACAGTACATCAGTGATGATCCACAGTACATCAGGGATGGTCCACAGTACATCAGTGATGATCCATAGTATACCAGTGATGATCTATAGTACATCAGTGATGATCCATACTACATCAGTGATGATCCATAGTACACCAGTGATGGCCCATAGTACACCAGTGATGGCCCATAGTACATCAGTGATGATCTATAGTACATCAGTGATGATCCACAGTACATCAGTGATGATCCACAGTACATCAGGGATGGTCCACAGTATATCAGAGATGATCCATAGTACATCAGTGATGGCCTATAGTACATCAGTGATGATCCATAGTACATCAGTGATGATCCATAGTACACCAGTGATGATCCATAGTACACCAGGGATGATCCACAGTACATCAGTGATGATCCACAGTACATCAGTGATGGTCCGTAGTACATCAGTGATGGTCCATAGTACACCAGTGATGATCCATAGTACACCAGTGATGATCCATAGTACACCAGTGATGGCCCATAGTACACCAGTGATGGCCCATAGTACATCAGTGATGATCTATAGTACATCAGTGATGATCCACAGTGCATCAGTGATGATCCACAGTACATCAGGGATGGTCCATAGTACACCAGTGATGATCCATAGTACACCAGAGATGATCCATAGTACATCAGTGATGATCCATAGTACACCAGTGATGATCCATAGTACATCAGTGATGGCTCATAGTACATCAGTGATGATCCATAATACATCAGTGATGATCCATAGTACATCAGTGATGATCCATAGTACACCAGTGATGATCCATAGTACACCAGTGATGGCCCATAGTACACCAGTGATGGCCCATAGTACATCAGTGATGATCTATAGTACATCAGTGATGATCCACAGTGCATCAGTGATGATCCACAGTACATCAGGGATGGTCCATAGTACACCAGTGATGATCCATAGTACACCAGTGATGATCCATAGTACACCAGTGATGATCCATAGTACACCAGTGATGGTCCATAGTACATCAGTGATGATCTATAGTACATCAGTGATGATCTATAGTACATCAGTGATAATCCACAGTACATCAGTGATGGTCCACAGTACATCAGTGATGGTCCACAGTACATCAGTGATAATCCACAGTACATCAGTGATGATCCACAGTACATCAGGGATGGTTAATAGTACATCAGTGATGATCCATAGTACATCAGTGATGATCCATAGTACATTAGTGATGATCTATAGTACATCAGTGATGATCCACCGTACATCAGTGATGATCCACAGTACATCAGGGATGGTCCACAGTATATCAGTGATGATCCATAGTTCATCAGTGATGGCCCATAGTACATCAGTGATGATCCATAGTACACCAGTGATGATCCATAGAACACCAGGGATGATCCACAGTACATCAGTGATGATCCACAGTACATCAGTGATGATCCATAGTACACCAGTGATGGCCCATAGTACACCAGTGATGGCCCATAGTACACCAGTGATGATCCATAGTACACCAGTGATGGCCCATAGTACATCAGTGATGAACTATAGTACATCAGTGATGATCCACAGTACATCAGTGATGATCCACAGTACATCAGGGATGGTCCATAGTACACCAGTGATGATCCATAGTACACCAGTGATGATCCATAGTGCACCAGTGATGATCCATAGTACACCAGTGATGGTCCATAGTACATCAGTGATTATCTATAGTACATCAGTGATGATCCATAGTACATCAGTGATGATCTATAGTACATCAGTGATGATCCATAGAACATCAGTGATGATTCACAGTACATCAGTGATGGTCCACAGTACATCAGTGATGGTCCACAGTACATCAGTGATGATCCTCGGTACATCAGTGATGATCCACGGTACATCAGTGATGATCCACAGTACATCAGTTATGATCCACAGTACATCAGGGATGGTCCACAGTACATCAGTGATGGTCCACAGTACATCAGTGATGATCCACAGTACATCAGTAATGATCCATAGTACATCAGTGATGGCTCATACTACATCAGTGATGATCCATAGTACATCAGTGATGATCCACAGTACATCAGGGATGGTCCACAGTATATCAGTGATGATCCATAGTACATCAGTGATGGCCCATAGTACATCAGTGATGATCCATAGTACACCAGAGATGATCCATAGTACACCAGTGATAATCCATAGTACACCAGGGATGATCCACAGTACATCAGTGATGATCCACAGTACATAGGTGATGGTCCGTAGTACATCAGTGATGGTCCATAGTACATCAGTGATGGTCCATAGTACACCAGTGATGATCCATAGTACACCAGTGATGATCCATAGTACACCAGTGATGGCCCATAGTACACCAGTGATGGCCCATAGTACATCAGTGATGATCTATAGTACATCAGTGATGATCCACAGAACATCAGTGATGATCCACAGTACATCAGGGATGGTCCATAGTACATCAGGGATGGTCCATAGTACATCAGTGATGATCCATATTACACCAGTGATGATCCATAGTACATCAGTGATGGCCCATAGTACATCAGTGATGATCCATAGTACACCAGTGATGATCCATAGAACACCAGGGATGATCCACAGTACATCAGTGATGATCCACAGTACATCAGTGATGATCCATAGTACACCAGTGATGGCCCATAGTACACCAGTGATGGCCCATAGTACATCAGTGATGATCCATAGTACACCAGTGATGATCCATAGTACACCAGTGATGGCCCATAGTACATCAGTGATGAACTATAGTACACCAGTGATGATCCATAGTACATCAGTGATAATCTATAGTACATCAGTGATGATCCATAGTACATCAGTGATGATCTATAGTACATCAGTGATGATCCATAGAACATCAGTGATGATCCACAGTACATCAGTGATGGTCTCCAGTACATCAGTGATGGTCCACAGTACATCAGTGATGGTCCACAGTATATCAGTGATAATCCACAGTACATCAGTGATGATCCACAGTAGATAAGGGATGGTCCATAGTACATCAGTGTTGATCCATAGTACATCAGTGATGATCCACAGTACATCAGTGATGATCCATAGTACATCAGTGATGATCCTCAGTACATCAGTGATGATCCATAGTACACCAGTGATGATCTATAGTACATCAGTGATGATCCATACTACATCAGTGATGATCCATAGTACACCAGTGATGGCCCATAGTACACCAGTGATGGCCCATAGTACATCAGTGATGATCTATAGTACATCAGTGATGATCCACAGTACATCAGTGATGATCCACAGTACATCAGTGATGATCCACAGTACATCAGGGATGATCCACAGTACATCAGGGATGGTCCACAGTACATCAGTGATGATCCATAGTACATCAGTGATGATCCATAGTACATCAGTGATGATCCATAGTACATCAGTGATGGCTCATAGTACATCAGTGATGATCCATAGTACATCAGTGATGATCCATAGTACATCAGTGATGATCCATAGTACATCAGTGATGGCTCATAGTACATCAGTGATGATCCATAATACATCAGTGATGATCCATAGTACATCAGTGATGATCCATACTACATCAGTGATGATCCATAGTACATTAGTGATGATCTATAGTACATCAGTGATGATCCACAGTACATCAGGGATGGTCCACAGTATATCAGTGATGATCCATAGTTCATCAGTGATGGCCCATAGTACATCAGTGATGATCCATAGTACACCAGTGATGATCCATAGAACACCAGGGATGATCCACAGTACATCAGTGATGATCCACAGTACATCAGTGATGATCCATAGTACACCAGTGATGGCCCATAGTACACCAGTGATGGCCCATAGTACACCAGTGATGATCCATAGTACACCAGTGATGGCCCATAGTACATCAGTGATGAACTATAGTACATCAGTGATGATCCACAGTACATCAGTGATGATCCACAGTACATCAGGGATGGTCCACAGTACATCAGTGATGATCCATAGTACATCAGTGATGATCCATAGTACATCAGTGATGGCTCATAGTACATCAGTGATGATCCATAGTACATCAGTGATGATCCATAGTACATCAGTGATGATCCATAGTACATCAGTGATGGCTCATAGTACATCAGTGATGATCCATAATACATCAGTGATGATCCATAGTACATCAGTGATGATCCATAATACATCAGTGATGATCCATAGTACATCAGTGATGATCCATAGTACATCAGTGATGATCCATAGTACACCAGTGATGGCCCATAGTACTTCAGTGATGATCCATAGTACTTCAGTGATGATCCACAGTACATCAGTGATGATCCACAGTACATCAGTGATGATCCATAGTACATCAGTGATGATCCTCTGTACATCAGTGATGATCCACAGTACATCAGTAATGATCCACAGTACATCAGTGATGATCCACAGTACATCAGGGATGGTCCACAGTACATCAGTGATGATCCATAGTACACCAGTGATGATCTATAGTACATCAGTGATGATCCATACTACATCAGTGATGATCCATAGTACACCAGTGATGGCCCATAGTACACCAGTGATGGCCCATAGTACATCAGTGATGATCTATAGTACATCAGTGATGATCCACAGTACATCAGTGATGATCCACAGTACATCAGTGATGATCCTCAGTACATCAGTGATGATCCACAGTACATCAGGGATGGTCCACAGTACATCAGTGATGATCCATAGTACACCAGTGATGATCCAAAGTACACCAGTGATGATCCATAGTAGACCAGGGATGATCCACAGTACATCAGTGATGATCCACAGTACATCAGTGATAATCCACAGTACATCAGTGATGATCCACAGTACATAAGAGATGGTCCATAGTACATCAGTGATGATCCATAGTACATCAGTGATGATCCACAGTACATCAGTGATGATCCATAGTACATCAGTGATGATCCATAGTACATCAGTGATGATCCACAGTACATCAGTGATGATCCACAGTACATCAGTGATGATCCACAGTACATCAGGGATGATCCACAGTACATCAGGCATGGTCCACAGTACATCAGTGATGATCCATAGTACATCAGTGATGATCCATAGTACATCAGTGATGATCCATAGTACATCAATGATGGCTCATAGTACATCAGTGATGATCCATAGTACATCAGTGATGATCCATAGTACATCAGTGATGATCCATAGTACATCAGTGATGGCTCATAGTACATCAGTGATGATCCATAATACATCAGTGATGATCCATAGTACATCAGTGATGATCCATACTACATCAGTGATGATCCATAGTACATTAGTGATGATCTATAGTACATCAGTGATTATCCACAGTACATCAGTGATGATCCACAGTACATCAGGGATGGTCCACAGTATATCAGTGATGATCCATAGTTCATCAGTGATGGCCCATAGTACATCAGTGATGATCCATAGTACACCAGTGATGATCCATAGAACACCAGGGATGATCCACAGTACATCAGTGATGATCCACAGTACATCAGTGATGATCCATAGTACACCAGTGATGGCCCATAGTACACCAGTGATGGCCCATAGTACACCAGTGATGATCCATAGTACACCAGTGATGGCCCATAGTACATCAGTGATGAACTATAGTACATCAGTGATGATCCACAGTACATCAGTGATGATCCACAGTACATCAGGGATGGTCCATAGTACACCAGTGATGATCCATAGTACACCAGTGATGATCCATAGTGCACCAGTGATGATCCATAGTACACCAGTGATGGTCCATAGTACATCAGTGATTATCTATAGTACATCAGTGATGATCCATAGTACATCAGTGATGATCTATAGTACATCAGTGATGATCCATAGAACATCAGTGATGATTCACAGTACATCAGTGATGGTCCACAGTACATCAGTGATGGTCCACAGTACATCAGTGATGATCCTCGGTACATCAGTGATGATCCACGGTACATCAGTGATGATCTACAGTACATCAGTTATGATCCACAGTACATCAGGGATGGTCCACAGTACATCAGTGATGGTCCACAGTACATCAGTGATGATCCACAGTACATCAGTAATGATCCATAGTACATCAGTGATGGCTCATACTACATCAGTGATGATCCATAGTACATCAGTGATGATCCACAGTACATCAGGGATGGTCCACAGTATATCAGTGATGATCCATAGTACATCAGTGATGACCCATAGTACATCAGTGATGATCCATAGTACACCAGAGATGATCCATAGTACACCAGTGATAATCCATAGTACACCAGGGATGATCCACAGTACATCAGTGATGATCCACAGTACATAGGTGATGGTCCGTAGTACATCAGTGATGATCCATAGTACATCAGTGATGATCCATACTACATCAGTGATGATCCATAGTACATTAGTGATGATCTATAGTACATCAGTGATTATCCACAGTACATCAGTGATGATCCACAGTACATCAGGGATGGTCCACAGTATATCAGTGATGATCCATAGTTCATCAGTGATGGCCCATAGTACATCAGTGATGATCCATAGTACACCAGTGATGATCCATAGAACACCAGGGATGATCCACAGTACATCAGTGATGATCCACAGTACATCAGTGATGATCCATAGTACACCAGTGATGGCCCATAGTACACCAGTGATGGCCCATAGTACACCAGTGATGATCCATAGTACACCAGTGATGGCCCATAGTACATCAGTGATGAACTATAGTACATCAGTGATGATCCACAGTACATCAGTGATGATCCACAGTACATCAGGGATGGTCCATAGTACACCAGTGATGATCCATAGTACACCAGTGATGATCCATAGTGCACCAGTGATGATCCATAGTACACCAGTGATGGTCCATAGTACATCAGTGATTATCTATAGTACATCAGTGATGATCCATAGTACATCAGTGATGATCTATAGTACATCAGTGATGATCCATAGAACATCAGTGATGATTCACAGTACATCAGTGATGGTCCACAGTACATCAGTGATGGTCCACAGTACATCAGTGATGATCCTCGGTACATCAGTGATGATCCACGGTACATCAGTGATGATCTACAGTACATCAGTTATGATCCACAGTACATCAGGGATGGTCCACAGTACATCAGTGATGGTCCACAGTACATCAGTGATGATCCACAGTACATCAGTAATGATCCATAGTACATCAGTGATGGCTCATACTACATCAGTGATGATCCATAGTACATCAGTGATGATCCACAGTACATCAGGGATGGTCCACAGTATATCAGTGATGATCCATAGTACATCAGTGATGACCCATAGTACATCAGTGATGATCCATAGTACACCAGAGATGATCCATAGTACACCAGTGATAATCCATAGTACACCAGGGATGATCCACAGTACATCAGTGATGATCCACAGTACATAGGTGATGGTCCGTAGTACATCAGTGATGGTCCGTAGTACATCAGTGATGGTCCATAGTACACCAGTGATGATCCATAGTACACCAGTGATGATCCATAGTACACCAGTGATGGCCCATAGTACACCAGTGATGGCCCATAGTACATCAGTGATGATCTATAGTACATCAGTGATGATCCACAGAACATCAGTGATGATCCACAGTACATCAGGGATGGTCCATAGTACATCAGGGATGGTCCATAGTACATCAGTGATGGCCCATAGTACATCAGTGATGATCCATAGTACACCAGTGATGATCCATAGAACACCAGGGATGATCCACAGTACATCAGTGATGATCCACAGTACATCAGTGATGATCCATAGTACACCAGTGATGGCCCATAGTACACCAGTGATGGCCCATAGTACATCAGTGATGATCCATAGTACACCAGTGATGATCCATAGTACACCAGTGATGGCCCATAGTACATCAGTGATGAACTATAGTACACCAGTGATGATCCATAGTACATCAGTGATGATCTATAGTACATCAGTGATGATCCATAGTACATCAGTGATGATCTATAGTACATCAGTGATGATCCATAGAACATCAGTGATGATCCACAGTACATCAGTGATGGTCCCCAGTACATCAGTGATGGTCCACAGTACATCAGTGATGGTCCACAGTACATCAGTGATAATCCACAGTACATCAGTGATGATCCACAGTACATAAGGGATGGTCCATAGTACATCAGTGTTGATCCATAGTACATCAGTGATGATCCACAGTACATCAGTGATGATCCATAGTACATCAGTGATGATCCTCAGTACATCAGTGATGATCCATAGTACACCAGTGATGATCTATAGTACATTAGTGATGATCCATACTACATCAGTGATTATCCATAGTACACCAGTGATGGCCCATAGTACACCAGTGATGGCCCATAGTACATCAGTGATGATCCACAGTACATCAGTGATGATCCACAGTACATCAGTGATGATCCACAGTACATCAGGGATGATCCACAGTACATCAGGGATGGTCCACAGTACATCAGTGATGATCCATAGTACATCAGTGATGATCCATAGTACATCAGTGATGATCCATAGTACATCAGTGATGGCTCATAGTACATCAGTGATGATCCATAGTACATCAGTGATGATCCATAGTACATCAGTGATGATCCATAGTACATCAGTGATGGCTCATAGTACATCAGTGATGATCCATAATACATCAGTGATGATCCATAGTACATCAGTGATGATCCATAGTACATCAGTGATGATCCATAGTACACCAGTGATGGCCCATAGTACTTCAGTGATGATCCATAGTACTTCAGTGATGATCCACAGTACATCAGTGATGATCCACAGTACATCAGTGATGATCCATAGTACATCAGTGATGATCCTCTGTACATCAGTGATGATCCACAGTACATCAGTAATGATCCACAGTACATCAGTGATGATCCACAGTACATCAGGGATGGTCCACAGTACATCAGTGATGATCCATAGTACACCAGTGATGATCTATAGTACATCAGTGATGATCCATACTACATCAGTGATGATCCATAGTACACCAGTGATGGCCCATAGTACACCAGTGATGGCCCATAGTACATCAGTGATGATCTATAGTACATCAGTGATGATCCACAGTACATCAGTGATGATCCACAGTACATCAGTGATGATCCTCAGTACATCAGTGATGATCCACAGTACATCAGGGATGGTCCACAGTACATCAGTGATGATCCATAGTACACCAGTGATGATCCAAAGTACACCAGTGATGATCCATAGTAGACCAGGGATGATCCACAGTACATCAGTGATGATCCACAGTACATCAGTGATAATCCACAGTACATCAGTGATGATCCACAGTACATAAGAGATGGTCCATAGTACATCAGTGATGATCCATAGTACATCAGTGATGATCCACAGTACATCAGTGATGATCCATAGTACATCAGTGATGATCCATAGTACATCAGTGATGGCTCATAGTACATCAGTGATGATCCATAGTACATCAGTGATGATCCATAGTACATCAGTGATGGCTCATAGTACATCAGTGATGATCCATAATACATCAGTGATGATCTATAGTACATCAGTGATGATCCATAGTACATTAGTGATGATCTATAGTACATCAGTGATGATCCGCAGTACATCAGTGATGATCCACAGTACATCAGGGATGGTCCACAGTATATCAGTGATGATCCATAGTACATCAGTGATGGCCCATAGTACATCAGTGATGATCCATAGTACACCAGTGATGATCCATAGAACACCAGGGATGATCCACAGTACATCAGTGATGATCCACAGTACATCAGTGATGATCCATAGTACACCAGTGATGGCCCATAGTACACCAGTGATGGCCCATAGTACACCAGTGATGATCCATAGTACACCAGTGATGGCCCATAGTACATCAGTGATGAACTATAGTACATCAGTGATGATCCACAGTACATCAGTGATGATCCACAGTACATCATGGATGGTCCATAGTACACCAGTGATTATCTATAGTACATCAGTGATGATCCATAGTACATCAGTGATTATCTATAGTACATCAGTGATGATCCATAGTACATCAGTGATGATCTATAGTACATCAGTTATGATCCACAGTACATCAGGGATGGTCCACAGTACATCAGTGATGGTCCACAGTACATCAGTGATGATCCACAGTACATCAGTGATGATCCATAGTACATCAGTGATGATCCACAGTACATCAGGGATGGTCCACAGTATATCAGTGATGATCCATAGTACATCAGTGATGGCCCATAGTACATCAGTGATGATCCATAGTACACCAGTGATGATCCATAGAACACCAGGGATGATCCACAGTACATCAGTGATGATCCACAGTACATCAGTGATGATCCATAGTACACCAGTGATGGCCCATAGTACACCAGTGATGATCCATAGTACACCAGTGATGATCCATAGTACACCAGTGATGGTCCATAGTACATCAGTGATTATCTATAGTACATCAGTGATGATCCATAGTACATCAGTGATGATCTATAGTACATCAGTGATGATCCATAGAACATCAGTGATGATTCACAGTACATCAGTGATGGTCCACAGTACATCAGTGATGGTCCACAGTACATCAGTGATGATCCTCGGTACATCAGTGATGATCCACAGTACATCAGTGATGATCCACAGTACATCAGGGATGGTCCACAGTACATCAGTGATGGTCCACAGTACATCAGTGATGATCCACAGTACATCAGTAATGATCCATAGTACATCAGTGATGGCTCATACTACATCAGTGATGATCCATAGTACATCAGTGATGATCCACAGTACATCAGGGATGGTCCACAGTATATCAGTGATGATCCATAGTACATCAGTGATGGCCCATAGTACATCAGTGATGATCCATAGTACACCAGAGATGATCCATAGTACACCAGTGATAATCCATAGTACACCAGGGATGATCCACAGTACATCAGTGATGATCTACAGTACATCAGTGATGGTCCGTAGTACATCAGTGATGGTCCATAGTACACCAGTGATGATCCATAGTACACCAGTGATGATCCATAGTACACCAGTGATGGCCCATAGTACATCAGTGATGATCTATAGTACATCAGTGATGATCCACAGTACATCAGTGATGATCCACAGTACATCAGGGATGGTCCATAGTACATCAGGGATGGTCCATAGTACATCAGTGATGATCCATAGTACACCAGTGATGATCCATAGTACACCAGTGATGGCCCATAGTACATCAGTGATGAACTATAGTACATCAGTGATGATCCATAGTACATCAGTGATGATCCACAGTACATCAGGGATGGTCCACAGTACATCAGTGATGATCCACAGTACATCAGGGATGGTCCATAGTACATCAGGGATGGTCCATAGTACATCAGTGATGATCCATAGTACAAGAGTGATGATCCATAGTACACCAGTGATGGCCCATAGTACATCAGTGATGAACTATAGTACATCAGTGATGATCCATAGTACATCAGTGATGATCCACAGTACATCAGGGATGGTCCATAGTACACCAGTGATGATCCATAGTACACCAGTGATGATCCATAGTACATCAGTGATGATCTATAGTACATCAGTGATGATCCATAGTACATCAGTGATGATCTATAGTACATCAGTGATGATCCATAGAACATCAGTGATGATCCACAGTACATCAGTGATGGTCCACAGTACATCAGTGATGGTCCACAGTACATCAGTGATGGTCCACAGTACATCAGTGATAATCCACAGTACATCAGTGATGATCCACAGTACATAAGGGATGGTCCATAGTACATCAGTGTTGATCCATAGTACATCAGTGATGATCCACAGTACATCAGTGATGATCCATAGTACATCAGTGATGATCCTCAGTACATCAGTGATGATCCATAGTACACCAGTGATGATCTATAGTACATCAGTGATGATCCATACTACATCAGTGATGATCCATAGTACACCAGTGATGGCCCATAGTACACCAGTGATGGCCCATAGTACATCAGTGATGATCTATAGTACATCAGTGATGATCCACAGTACATCAGTGATGATCCACAGTACATCAGTGATGATCCACAGTACATCAGGGATGATCCACAGTACATCAGGGATGATCCACAGTACATCAGGGATGGTCCACAGTACATCAGTGATGATCCATAGTACATCAGTGATGATCCATAGTACATCAGTGATGATCCATAGTACATCAGTGATGATCCATAGTACATCAGTGATGGCTCATAATACATCAGTGATGATCCATAGTACATCAGTGATGATCCATAGTACATCAGTGATGGCTCATAATACATCAGTGATGATCCATAGTACATCAGTGATGGCTCATAGTACATGAGTGATGATCCATAATACATCAGTGATGATCCATAGTACATCAGTGATGATCCATAGTACATCAGTGATGATCCATAGTACACCAGTGATGGCCCATAGTACTTCAGTGATGATCCACAGTACATCAGTGATGATCCACAGTATATCAGTGATGATCCATAGTACATCAGTGATGATCCTCTGTACATCAGTGATGATCCACAGTACATCAGTAATGATCCACAGTACATCAGTGATGATCCACAGTACATCAGGGATGGTCAACAGTACATCAGTGATGATCCATAGTACACCAGTGATGATCTATAGTACATCAGTGATGATCCATACTACATCAGTGATGATCCATAGTACACCAGTGATGGCCCATAGTACACCAGTGATGGCCCATAGTACATCAGTGATGATCTATAGTACATCAGTGATGATCCACAGTACATCAGTGATGATCCACAGTACATCAGTGATGATCCTCAGTACATCAGTGATGATCCACAGTACATCAGGGATGGTCCACAGTACATCAGTGATGATCCATAGTACACCAGTGATGATCCAAAGTACACCAGTGATGATCCATAGTACACCAGGGATGATCCACAGTACATCAGTGATGATCCACAGTACATCAGTGATAATCCACAGTACATCAGTGATGATCCACAGTACATAAGGGATGGTCCATAGTACATCAGTGATGATCCATAGTACATCAGTGATGATCAACAGTACATCAGTGATGATCCATAGTACATCAGTGATGATCCTCAGTACATCAGTGATGATCCACAGTACATCAGTGATGATCCACAGTACATCAGTGATGATCTATAGTACATCAGTGATGATCCACAGTACATCAGTGATGATCCTCAGTACATCAGTGATGATCCTCAGTACATCAGTGATGATCCACAGTACATCAGTGATGATCCACAGTACATCAGGGATGGTCCACAGTACATCAGTGATGATCCATAGTACACCAGTGATGATCCATAGTACACCAGTGATGATCCATAGTACATCAGTGATGATCCATAGTACATCAGTGATGATCCATAGTACACCAGTGATGATTCACAGTACATCAGTGGTGGCCCATAGTACATCAGTGATGGCTCATAGTACATCAGTGATGATCCATAGTACATCAGTGATGATCCACAGTACATCAGTGATGATCCATAGTACACCAGTGATGGCCCATAGTACATCAGTGATGATCTATAGTACATCAGTGATGATCCTCGGTACATCAGGGATGGTCCATAGTACATCAGGGATGGTCCATAGTAAATCAGGGATGGTCCATAGTACATCAGTGATGATCCATAGTACACCAGTGATGATCCATAGTACACCCGTGATGGCCCATGGTACATCAGTGATGATCCACAGTACATCAGTGATGATCCTCAGTACATCAGTGATGATCCACGGTACATCAGTGATGATCCATGGTACATCAGTAATGATCCACAGTACATAAGGGATGGTCCACAGTACATCAGTGATGATCCATAGTACACCAGTGATGATCCATAGTACATCAGTGATGGCTCATAGTACATCAGTGATGATCCATAGTACATCTGTGATGATCCATAGTACATCAGTGATGATCCATAGTACATCAGTGATGGCTCATAGTACATCAGTGATGATCCATAGTACATCAGTGATGATCCATAGTACATCAGTGATGATCCTCAGTACATCAGTGATGATCCACAGTACATCAGTGATGATCCACAGTACATCAGTGATGATCCACAGTACATCAGGGATGGTCCACAGTACATCAGTGATGATCCACAGTACATCAGTGATTATCCACAGTACATCAGGGATGGTCCACAGTACATCAGTGATGATCCATAGTACATCAGTGATGATCCATAGTACATCAGTGATGGCTCATAGTACATCAGTGATGATCCATAGTACATCAGTGATGATCCATAGTACATCAGTGATGATCCATAGTACACCAGTGATGATCCATAGTACATCAGTGATGGCTCATAGTACATCAGTGATGATCCATAATACATCAGTGATGATCCATAGTACATCAGTGATGATCCATAGTACATCAGTGATGATCCATAGTACACCAGTGATGATCCATAGTACACCCGTGATGGCCCATGGTACATCAGTGATGATCCACAGTACATCAGTGATGATCCTCAGTACATCAGTGATGATCCACGGTACATCAGTGATGATCCACGGTACATCAGTGATGATCCACAGTACATCAGGGATGGTCCACATTACATCAGTGATGATCCATAGTACACCAGTGATGATCCATAGTACATCAGTGATGATCCATACTACATCAGTGATGATACATAGTACATCAGTGATGATCCATAGTACATCAGTGATGATCCATAGTACACCAGTGATGGCCCATAGTACTTCAGTGATGATCCACAGTACATCAGTGATGATCCACAGTACATCAGTGATGATCCATAGTACATCAGTGATGATCCTCTGTACATCAGTGATGAACCACAGTACATCAGTAATGATCCACAGTACATCAGTGATGATCCACAGTACATCAGGGATGGTCCACAGTACATCAGTGATGATCCATAGTACACCAGTGATGATCTATAGTACATCAGTGATGATCCATACTACATCAGTGATGATCCATAGTACACCAGTGATGGCCCATAGTACACCAGTGATGGCCCATAGTACATCAGTGATGATCTATAGTACATCAGTGATGATCCACAGTACATCAGTGATGATCCACAGTACATCAGTGATGATCCACAGTACATCAGGGATGGTCCACAGTATATCAGAGATGATCCATAGTACATCAGTGATGGTCCATAGTACATCAGTGATGATCCATAGTACACCAGTGATGATCCATAGTACACCAGTGATGATCCATAGTACACCAGGGATGATCCACAGTACATCTGTGATGATCCACAGTACATCAGTGATAATCCACAGTACATCAGTGATGATCCACAGTACATAAGGGATGGTCCATAGTACATCAGTGATGATCCATAGTACATCAGTGATGATCCACAGTACATCAGTGATGATCCATAGTACATCAGTGATGATCCTCATTACATCAGTGATGATCCACAGTACATCAGTGATGATCCACAGTACATCAGTGATGATCTATAGTACATCAGTGATGATCCACAGTGCATCAGTGATGATCCATAGTACATCTGTGATGATCCTCAGTACATCAGTGATGATCCACAGTACATCAGTGATGATCCACAGTACATCAGGGATGGTCCACAGTACATCAGTTATGATCCATAGTACACCAGTGATGATCCACAGTACACCAGTGATGATCCATAGTACATCAGTGATGATCCATAGCACATCAGTGATGATCCATAGTACACCAGTGATGATCCACAGTACATCAGTGGTGGCCCATAGTACATCAGTGATGGCTCATAGTACATCAGTGATGATCCATAGTACATCAGTGATGATCCACAGTACATCAGTGATGATCCATAGTACACCAGTGATGGCCCATAGTACATCAGTGATGATCTATAGTACATCAGTGATGATCCTCAGTACATAAGGGATGGTCCATAGTACATCAGGGATGGTCCATAGTACATCAGGGATGGTCCATAGTACATCAGTGATGATCCATAGTACACCAGTGATGATCCATAGTACACCCGTGATGGCCCATGGTACATCAGTGATGATCCACAGTACATCAATGATGATCCTCAGTACATCAGTGATGATCCACGGTACATCAGTGATGATCCATGGTACATCAGTGATGATCCACAGTACATCAGGGATGGTCCACAGCACATCAGTGATGATCCATAGTACACCAGTGATGATCCATAGTACATCAGTGATGGCTCATAGTACATCAGTGATGATCCATAGTACATCAGTGATGATCCATAGAACATCTGTGATGATCCATAGTACATCAGTGATGATCCATAGTACATCAGTGATGATCCATAGTACATCAGTGATGGCTCATAGTACATCAGTGATGATCCATAGTACATCAGTGATGATTCATAGTACTTCAGTGATGATCCTCAGTACATCAGTGATGATCCACAGTACATCAGTGATGATCCACAGTACATCAGTGATGATCCACAGTACATCAGGGATGGTCCACAGTACATCAGTGATGATCCAAAGTACATCAGTGATGATCCATAGTACATCAGTGATGATCCATAGTACATCAGTGATGATCCATAGTACACCAGGAATGGCCCATAGTACACCAGTGATGGCCCATAGTACATCAGTGATGATCTATAGTACATCAGTGATGATCCACAGTACTAGACATGTGCATTCGTTTTCGTCCGAATGTATTTTCGTCCGAATTTCAGCTATTTTCGTTATCGTTTTAACAAACGAAAACAAAAGCACAGAATCCGAAAACCGAAAGATCCGACATAAACAAATGCTTTATTTTCGTTTTCGTTGCTACAACAGTTCGATTCAGATAGGAGATTCGACGTGACGCTGACAATAACAATCTGTGTCTATCGAACCTGTGGTCGAATGTGCCTATCGGTTCGATAGACACAGATTGTTATTGTCAGCGTCACGTCGAATCTCCTATCTATATCGAACTGTTGTAGCAACGAAAACGAAAATAAAGCATTTGTTTATGTCGGATCTTTCGGTTTTCGGATTCTGTGCTTTCGTTTTCGTTTGTTAAAACGATAACGAAAATAGCTGAAATTGGGATGAAAATGCATTCGGACGAAAACGAATGCACATGTCTAGTACTGTGGATCATCATTGATGTACTATAGATCATCACTGATGTACTATGGGCCATCACTGGTGTACTATGGGCCATCCCTGGTGTACTATGGATCATCACTGATGTACTATGGATCATCACTGATGTACTATGGATCATCACTGATGTACTTTGGATCATCACTGATGTACTGTGGACCATCCCTGATGTACTGTGGATCATCACTGATGTACTGTGGATCATCACTGATGTACTGTGGATCATCACTGATGTACTGAGGATCATCACTGAAGTACTATGGATCATCACTGATGTACTATGGATCATCACTGATGTACTATGAGCCATCACTGATGTACTATGGATCATCACTGATGTACTATGGATCATCACTGATGTACTATGGATCATCACAGATGTACTATGGATCATCACTGATGTACTATGAGCCATCACTGATGTACTATGGATCATCACTGGTGTACTATGGATCATCACTGATGTACTGTGGACCATCCCTGATGTACTGTGGATCATCACTGATGTACCGTGGATCATCACTGATGTACCGTGGATCATCACTGATGTACGGAGGATCATCACTGATGTACTGTGGATCATCACTGATGTACCATGGGCCATCACGGGTGTACTATGGATCATCACTGGTGTACTATGGATCATCACTGATGTACTATAGACCATCCCTGATGTACTATGGACCATCCCTGATGTACTATGGACCATCCCTTATGTACTGAGGATCATCACTGATGTACTATAGATCATCACTGATGTACTATGGGCCATCACTGGTGTACTATGGATCATCACTAATGTACTGTGGATCATCACTGATGTACTATGGATCATCACTGATGTACTATGAGCCATCACTGATGTACTATGGGCCACCACTGATGTACTGTGGATCATCACTGGTGTACTATGGATCATCACTGATGTACTATGGGCCACCACTGATGTACTGTGGATCATCACTGGTGTACTATGGATCATCACTGATGTACTATGGATCATCACTGGTGTACTGTGGATCATCACTGGTGTACTATGGATCATCACTGATGTACTGTGGACTAGGGATGAGCTCGGTGTTCGAGTCGAACATACGTTCGACTCGAACATCGGCTGTTCGATCGTTCGACGAAGATCGAACGATTTGGGCCGTTCGCGCCTAATTCGAGTGACGCGAACGGCCCACAATGCACTACGCCATCGCAGTGTCATCCAGGCGCTGTGATTGGCCAAGCATGCACTGTGACCCCGCATGCTTGGCCAATCACAGCGCCGGCAGCGAGGAGAGCAATGATTTTCCACAGGCAGGATGCCTGTGGCCAATTATTGCTGAGGGTGTTTAGTACACGCCCCACACTATAAAAGGCCGCCAGCACGGCGGCCTAGTGTAGTGTGTTCCGGAGCAGGGAAAGAGAAGCTTAGGCAGGGACAGTGACATTTTTTTTCTTGCTTAACCTGGATTCCTTTAGTTTAGGGAAAGAGAAGGATAGGTAGGGAGAGTGTCAGTGTGTTTTACTGTGCTAATCTGTCAAGTCTCTGATGTGAGGTCGAGTAGCAGAGAGGGCGCCCCTTGCGGCCGAGTGCAGCACAGCCCTGAAGATGACACAGGGGATGTGGTGCCCACAGAAGCACGGGTTGCCTGGTAGGTAGTGCTGGTTGCCAGGAACTTGGTAGGACAGGCAGACTGCAGGACAGCAGGCGTGCTTAGGAGGTCCAAAGGGTAAGGACCAATGGAATGTTACGATAACAGGGTCAAAGCCAGGCCAGAGGGTCAAACACAGCAAGACAGTCCGAGAACACAGCAGAGCTGAGTCTTAGCACAGAAGACAAGGTAAGCGGAGTCCGTTAGCCAGGCCGGGGTCAGGTATACGCTAGGAAGTCAACAGGAGCAGGTCAGGCAAGCCGGGTTTGGTACACAGGAGATCAGACAGGCAGGAGATGCAAGACACAGGAACACAGGAGAAGCTGACGATAATCCAGCAAATGCAGACACTAGCAGACTTCCTTATATAGGCCCATGTGACCTGCTTGTAGAGATACTGGGTCCTAGAGCCCTTCTCCTGCCAGAGATGCTGGGTCCTAAAGTCCTTCGCCTGCTGTTGGTTCCCTGACAGTGCCCCCCCCAAGGGGCAGCCTCCGGATGCCCACCCGGGCCCATCTTTCAGGGTATCTGGCACGGAATCTCTGGAGAAGTCTAGGAGCATGTATGTTGCCTGCAGGTTCCCAAGAATTCTCTTCTGCTGGATAACCCTTCCATTTAATAAGAAATTGAATAGTCCTACCTCTTTTGCGACAGTCCAGGATGGATTCTACCTCGAATTCGGCTTCATCTCCCACTGAGACTGGAGGCGGAGGGTCTTCTTCTCTTCCTGGAAAAGGACTAGAGACAACAGATTTAAGAAGAGAAACGTGAAACACAGGATGCACTTTATACGAACTTGGTAGTAACAGTTCAAAAGCTACTGGGTTAATTTTTCGTTTAATTTCGAATGGACCGATAAATCTTGGACCCAATTTCCGGGAGGGGCAAGGGAGCCTGAGATTTGCTGAAGAGAGCCAGACCTTATCTCCAACCTCAAAGCTAGGACTCTCTCCTCTCCTCTTGTCATATTGTTTCTTGTAGTCCTCTTGCGCTTTCTGCATGGTTAGCCGGAGGGTTTGATAATTAGCCTGAATGGAGCTTATCCTGTCTTGAACTGCTGGAACTGAGGCTTCCGGAATGACATTAGGTAGAAATGAAGGATGGAAACCGTAGTTGGCCCAAAACGGAGATTGATTGGTGGTTGAGTGTACTGCATTGTTGTAAGCAAACTCCGCACAAGGGAGTAGAGAGATCCAGTCGTCCTGGGAGAAGGAGCAGAAGCAACGCAAATATTGTTCTAAGGTCTGGTTGGTCCTTTCAGTTTGACCGTTGCTTTGGGGGTGATAGGCTGAGGACAGGCACACCTTGATTGATAGTGCTTTGCAGAGCTCTCTCCAGAACCGGGAGGTGAATTGTACCCCTCTATCAGACACAATGCTGTCAGGAAGGCCATGGAGCCTGACTATCTCCCTTATGAAAATTTTTGCTGTTTCTGCAGCAGAAGGAGTTCCTGCCATGGGCAAGAAGTGCGCCATTTTGGATAGACGGTCCACAACTACCAGGATTGTTGTAGATTCTTCGGATGGGGGCAACTCTACTATAAAGTCCATAGATATATTTCTCCATGGTAGTTCTGGCACTGGCAGAGGACGTAACAGACCCCACGACTTGACATTGGACCCTTTATTTCGCTGGCAGGTAGTGCAGGAGCTAACAAACTCCCTGCAATCAGATTTCAAGGTAGGCCACCAGAAGGATCGTTGGATAAGATCCGTAGTTTTCCGCACTCCGAAGTGGCCAGCGAGTTGGTGGTCATGCAAGGTCTTCAGTACCTGTATTCGGGTTTGTTGCGGAACGAAGATCTTGTCCTGATGCCAGAGGTACCCTTCCTGGTTTCTTAGAGAGGATGCTTCTGGTTCCTGGCATTGGAGGGAAGCCTGTTCAAGAGAAGATCTTAGATCGGGTTGGATCAGAAGAAAGTTCTGAGGTGACAGGATTGTACTAGATATTGTCTCCTCCGGAGTATCGGGAAACATTCGGGATAAAGCATCGGCCTTTCCGTTCTTGGAGCCGGGACGGTAGGTGATGTGGAAGTTGAACCTTGAAAAGAACAGAGCCCAGCGGGCTTGACGGGGTCTCAGACGTTTGGCAGTACGGAGGTATTCGAGGTTCCGATGATCTGTAAATATCATTATGGGGTGAGCAGACCCCTCAAGAAGGTATCTCCACTCCTCTAAGGCTGTTTTAATGGCCAAGAGCTCACGGTCTCCTACATCATAGTTCCTCTCAGGCTGGCTCATTTTCCGCGAGGAGAAGGCCACGGGGTGAAGCAAGGACTTGGGTCCCTGGCGTTGTGAAAGGACTGCCCCTGTAGCTACTTCTGAGGCATCGACCTCCAAGATGTATGGCAGGGCAGGCTCAGGGTGTTGAAGGATTGGTGCAGAGGTAAACAATAACTTTAGTCTCTCGAAAGCAGTTTGGGCTTCGGAGGACCACTGGAAACGGGTATGTAAGCGGGTCAACTGGGTAATGGGTGAGATGATGGAGGAGAAGTTTCTTATAAACCTCCTATAGAAGTTTGCAAAGCCCACAAACCTTTGCACCCCTTTCTTATCTGATGGAGTTGGCCAATCCAGGATTGCCTGCACTTTCTGTGGATCCATAGCTACACCGCCCGTGGAGATGATCAGTCCTAGGAATTGTATTGATTTCTTCTCGAAGTCACACTTTTCCGCTTTCACATAAAGTCCATGTTTTCTTAGTGTGAGCAGCACTGTCTTTACATGGGTCCGGTGGAGCTCCAGAGTAGCCGAAAATATGAGAATGTCATCCAGATAGATGATGACGAAGTAGTCAAGATATTCCCGGAAAATATCGTTGACGAAGTGCTGAAACGTCGCCGGGGCATTACAGAGCCCAAAGGACATTACAAGATACTCGAAGTGTCCGAACCTCGTTCTGAATGCTGTCTTCCATTCATCGCCCTCACGGATCCGAACAAGGTTATAGGCACCCCGGAGGTCGAGCTTGGTAAATACTTGGGCCGTACGGAATCTCTGGAAAAGTTCAGGAACTAATGGCAGTGGGTAGCGGTTCTTTATTGTGATTTTATTGAGCTCCCTATAATCCACGCATGGTCTTAAAGACTTGTCTTTCTTCTCGACAAAAAAGATTCCGGCACCGGCAGGAGAGGAGGAAGCTCGGATGAAGCCCTTAGCCAAATTTTCATCGATATATTGTCGTAGAGTTCCCAATTCCATTTCAGAGAGAGGGAATATTCGTCCAAATGGAATCTCGGCCCCTGGAAGTAATTCTATTGGACAGTCATATGGCCGATGTGGTGGTAGAACGTCAGCTTTTTTCTTATCAAAGACATCCAGGAATTCTTGGTATGCCTGGGGTATATTCTGGTTAGTGGTAGATACAGGGTGGACTGTCAAGCAACTGGTAATGTCTCTGGGTTCAGGAATAAAGCAATGCTGCTGGCAATAGGGAGAGGTGAACAGGACCTCCTTCTTGATCCAATTGATCTGAGGGTTGTGGGCTTGGAGCCATGGAATTCCTAGGATAACTGGAGACATAGGCGAGCTTAGAGCGTCAAAGCGTATGAATTCCTGATGGCCATCAGGAGTGGTGATAAGCAGAGGGACAGTCTCCTGGGTAACAGGGCCAGAACTAGGCAATGTGCCATCGGCCAGGCGGACTTCAAGTCCCTGTTTCTTTTGGAGGAGGGGCAGCTTCAGGTTTCTCACCAGGTTCAAGTCCACAAAGCAGCTGCATGCTCCAGAATCAATAATGGCCTGCAGCCGGATCTCTTCTTTTCCAAATTGCAGCGTAATGGGTAGCACTAGGTGTGAAGGAGAAGCTCCGGAAACCTGGAAATACACCGGAGGGTAGGAAGGTGGCTTCTTGGGCCTTCTGGGGCAGTTATACAAGAAATGTCCGCTTCCTCCACAATAGAGGCAGAGCCTTGATTGCATACGATGACGCCTTTCATCAGGGGATAATGCGGAACGTAGCAGGCCAATTTGTCTAGGAACTGGGATAGAAGTACCAGTGGGAGCAGGCACTGATGAAGTGGAAACCTTAGGCGGCATCATGGCGGGCCTGGAGGACTGAGCTCGTTCGGACTGTCTCTCACGTAAACGTCGATCCAGCTGGATGGATGACTGGATGAGATCCTCAAGTGTAGTGGGGACCCCAATCCTGGCCAGCTCATCTTTGAGAGACTCAGAAAGTCCTAAGCAGAACTGGTGCTTGAGGGCAGCCTCGTTCCAGCCTGTGTCTGCAGACCACCGACGGAAGTCCACGGTATAGTCCTCCACTGGTCGACTACCCTGCTGTAGTGAATGCAGAGCGGCTTCGGCGGTGGCTGTACGCTGGGGGTCCTCGTAGAGTTGTGACATGGCTGCCAGGAATGTGTCCACTGTGTTAATGACTGGGCTTCTTTGTTCCCATAAACTGTGGGCCCAGGTCTGGGGTTCATTAGATAGCAGGGAGATGAGGAACCCGACCTTAACAGTTTCTAAAGCAAAAGTCCGGGGCTGCAAGGATAGGTACAATAGGCAGGCATTCCTGAAGGATCTAAACTTTCTTCGATCCCCGGAAAACCGTTCAGGGACAGGAACACGGGGTTCTGGAGGAGGGAACACCATCGTAGGAGCCACAGAGGAACGTACGTGGGTGGAACTGGGAGAAGCTGGGACCGGGTCCGCAGAAGCAGATGACTCTGACAGGTGTTGCAATCTCTCCTCTAGCTGGAGGTATCCTTCTTGCAGTGTCTGGATTGCTTGGGTCAGAGTAGCGGCCTGTTGACATAATGCCTCTAACGGGGACGCACCTCTGCCGGCCTCAGACATGGCTGGATTATACTGTCAAGTCTCTGATGTGAGGTCGAGTAGCAGAGAGGGCGCCCCTTGCGGCCGAGTGCAGCACAGCCCTGAAGATGACACAGGGGATGTGGTGCCCACAGAAGCACGGGTTGCCTGGTAGGTAGTGCTGGTTGCCAGGAACTTGGTAGGACAGGCAGACTGCAGGACAGCAGGCGTGCTTAGGAGGTCCAAAGGGTAAGGACCAATGGAATGTTACGATAACAGGGTCAAAGCCAGGCCAGAGGGTCAAACACAGCAAGACAGTCCGAGAACACAGCAGAGCTGAGTCTTAGCACAGAAGACAAGGTAAGCGGAGTCCGTTAGCCAGGCCGGGGTCAGGTATACGCTAGGAAGTCAACAGGAGCAGGTCAGGCAAGCCGGGTTTGGTACACAGGAGATCAGACAGGCAGGAGATGCAAGACACAGGAACACAGGAGAAGCTGACGATAATCCAGCAAATGCAGACACTAGCAGACTTCCTTATATGGCCCATGTGACCTGCTTGTAGAGATACTGGGTCCTAGAGACCTTCTCCTGCCAGAGATGCTGGGTCCTAAAGTCCTTCGCCTGCTGTTGGTTCCCTGACATAATCCTTGTTTCTAGGGACAGGGAAGGACAGTGAGGGAAATTCTCCTTGTGCTATACTGTGCTAAAGCATTGATCATCAACCATCTTTAAAAAAACATTTTTTCTAGGGACAGAAAACTATAGGTAGCGAGAGTGTCACTGTGGTTTACTGTGCTAATCCTTGTTTCTAGGGACAGGGAAGGACAGTGAGGGAAATTCTCCTTGTGCTATACTGTGCTAAAACATTGATCTTCAAACATCTTTAAAAAAACATTTTTTCTAGGGACAGAAAACTATAGGTAGCGAGAGTGTCACTGTGTTTTACTGTGCTAATCCTTGTTTCTAGGGACAGGGAAGGACAGTGAGGGAAATTCTCCTTGTGCTATACTGTGCTAAAACATTGATCTTCAAACATCTTTAAAAAAACATTTTTTCTAGGGACAGTAAACTATAGGTAGCGAGAGTGTTACTGTGGTTTACTGTGCTAATCCTTGTTTCTAGGGACAGGGAAGGACAGTGAGGGAAATTCCCCTTGTGCTATACTGTGCTAAAACATTGATCATCAACCATCTTTAAAAAAACATTTTTTCTAGGGACAGAAAACTATAGGTAGCGAGAGTGTCACTGTGGTTTACTGTGCTAATCCTTGTTTCTAGGGACAGGGAAGGACAGTGAGGGAAATTCTCCTTGTGCTTTACTGTGCTAAAACATTGATCTTCAAACATCTTTAAAAAAACATTTTTTCTAGGGACAGTAAACTATAGGTAGCGAGAGTGTCACTGTGGTTTACTGTGCTAATCCTTGTTTCTAGGGACAGGGAAGGACAGTGAGGGAAATTCTCCTTGTGCTATACTGTGCTAAAACATTGATCTTCAAACATCTTTAAAAAAACATTTTTTCTAGGGACAGAAAACTATAGGTAGCGAGAGTGTCACTGTGTTTTACTGTGCTAATCCTTGTTTCTAGGGACAGGGAAGGACAGTGAGGGAAATTCTCCTTGTGCTATACTGTGCTAAAACATTGATCTTCAAACATCTTTAAAAAAACTTTTTTTCTAGGGACAGTAAACTATAGGTAGCGAGAGTGTCACTGTGGTTTACTGTGCTAATCCTTGTTTCTATGGACAGGGAAGGACAGTGAGGGAAATTCTCCTTGTGCTATACTGTGCTAAAACATTGATCATCAACCATCTTTAAAAAAACATTTTTTCTAGGGACAGAAAACTATAGGTAGCGAGAGTGTCACTGTGGTTTACTGTGCTAATCCTTGTTTCTAGGGACAGGGAAGGACAGTGAGGGAAATTCTCCTTGTGCTTTACTGTGCTAAAACATTGATCTTCAAACATCTTTAAAAAAACATTTTTTCTAGGGACAGTAAACTATAGGTAGCGAGAGTGTCACTGTGGTTTACTGTGCTAATCCTTGTTTCTAGGGACAGGGAAGGACAGTGAGGGAAATTCTCCTTGTGCTATACTGTGCTAAAACATTGATCTTCAAACATCTTTAAAAAAACATTTTTTCTAGGGACAGAAAACTATAGGTAGCGAGAGTGTCACTGTGTTTTACTGTGCTAATCCTTGTTTCTAGGGACAGGGAAGGACAGTGAGGGAAATTCTCCTTGTGCTATACTGTGCTAAAACATTGATCATCAACCATCTTTAAAAAAACATTTTTTCTAGGGACAGAAAACTATAGGTAGCGAGAGTGTCACTGTGGTTTACTGTGCTAATCCTTGTTTCTAGGGACAGGGAAGGACAGTGAGGGAAATTCTCCTTGTGCTTTACTGTGCTAAAACATTGATCTTCAAACATCTTTAAAAAAACATTTTTTCTAGGGACAGTAAACTATAGGTAGCGAGAGTGTCACTGTGGTTTACTGTGCTAATCCTTGTTTCTAGGGACAGGGAAGGACAGTGAGGGAAATTCTCCTTGTGCTATACTCTGCTAAAACATTGATCATCAACCATCTTTAAAAAAAACATTTTTTCTAGGGACAGTAAACTATAGGTAGCGAGAGTGTCACTGTGGTTTACTGTGCTAATCCTTGTTTCTAGGGACAGGGAAGGACAGTGAGGGAAATTCTCCTTGTGCTATACTGTGCTAAAACATTGATCATCAACCATCTTTAAAAAAACATTTTTTCTAGGGACAGAAAACTATAGGTAGCGAGAGTGTCACTGTGGTTTACTGTGCTAATCCTTGTTTCTAGGGACAGGGAAGGACAGTGAGGGAAATTCTCCTTGTGCTATACTGTGCTAAAACATTGATCTTCAAACATCTTTAAAAAAACATTTTTTCTAGGGACAGAAAACTATAGGTAGCGAGAGTGTCACTGTGTTTTACTGTGCTAATCCTTGTTTCTAGGGACAGGGAAGGACAGTGAGGGAAATTCTCCTTGTGCTATACTGTGCTAAAACATTGATCATCAACCATCTTTAAAAAAACATTTTTTCTAGGGACAGAAAACTATAGGTAGCGAGAGTGTCACTGTGGTTTACTGTGCTAATCCTTGTTTCTAGGGACAGGGAAGGACAGTGAGGGAAATTCTCCTTGTGCTTTACTGTGCTAAAACATTGATCATCAACCATCTTTAAAAAAACATTTTTTCTAGGGACAGTAAACTATAGGTAGCGAGAGTGTCACTGTGTTTTACTGTGCTAATCCTTGTTTCTAGGGACAGGGAAGGACAGTGAGGGAAATTCGCCTTGTGCTATACTGTGCTAAAACACTGATCATCAACCATCTTTAAAAAAACATTTTTTCTAGGGACAGAAAACTATAGGTAGCGAGAGTGTCACTGTGGTTTACTGTGCTAATCCTTGTTTCTAGGGACAGGGAAGGACAGTGAGGGAAATTCTCCTTGTGCTTTACTGTGCTAAAACATTGATCATCAACCATCTTTAAAAAAACATTTTTTCTAGGGACAGAAAACTATAGGTAGCGAGAGTGTCACTGTGTTTTACTGTGCTAATCCTTGTTTCTAGGGACAGGGAAGGACAGTGAGGGAAATTCGCCTTGTGCTATACTGTGCTAAAACACTGATCATCAACCATCTTTAAAAAAACATTTTTTCTAGGGACAGAAAACTATAGGTAGCGAGAGTGTCACTGTGGTTTACTGTGCTAATCCTTGTTTCTAGGGACAGGGAAGGACAGTGAGGGAAATTCTCCTTGTGCTTTACTGTGCTAAAACATTGATCTTCAAACATCTTTAAAAAAACATTTTTTCTAGGGACAGTAAACTATAGGTAGCGAGAGTGTCACTGTGGTTTACTGTGCTAATCCTTGTTTCTAGGGACAGGGAAGGACAGTGAGGGAAATTCTCCTTGTGCTATACTGTGCTAAAACATTGATCTTCAAACATCTTTAAAAAAACATTTTTTCTAGGGACAGAAAACTATAGGTAGCGAGAGTGTCACTGTGTTTTACTGTGCTAATCCTTGTTTCTAGGGACAGGGAAGGACAGTGAGGGAAATTCTCCTTGTGCTATACTGTGCTAAAACATTGATCTTCAAACATCTTTAAAAAAACATTTTTTCTAGGGACAGAAAACTATAGGTAGCGAGAGTGTCACTGTGTTTTACTGTGCTAATCCTTGTTTCTAGGGACAGGGAAGGACAGTGAGGGAAATTCTCCTTGTGCTATACTGTGCTAAAACATTGATCTTCAAACATCTTTAAAAAAACATTTTTTCTAGGGACAGAAAACTATAGGTAGCGAGAGTGTCACTGTGTTTTACTGTGCTAATCCTTGTTTCTAGGGACAGGGAAGGACAGTGAGGGAAATTCTCCTTGTGCTATACTGTGCTAAAATATTGATCTTCAAACATCTTTAAAAAAACATTTTTTCTAGGGACAGTAAACTATAGGTAGCGAGAGTGTCACTGTGGTTTACTGTGCTAATCCTTGTTTCTAGGGACAGGGAAGGACAGTGAGGGAAATTCTCCTTGTGCTATACTGTGCTAAAGCATTCCTCATCAACCATCTTTGAAATCCTTGTTTTTTGAACAGTCAGGGAAATTGTCATTGTGCTATTCTGTGCGAAAGCAATCATCCTCAACCATATTTAGAAATCCTTAAGTAAAGGGACAGAGAAGGACACCTGAAGGTAGCCCTTATTGCTTTTTTCCCATCTCCCTGCAGGCCATCCATTAGAATGTCTGGAAGGCAAACAAGGAGAGGCAGACAGTCAGGAGGCAATAAAAGAGGGCAAGCAGGCTCTGTGTCTGGGGGCAACAGTGCTGGTCGTGGACGCGGTGCATTGTCTTCAGCACATGGCCATGGGACACGCTTGTCCTTTTCGGCAGCTGGACATGTTGAGCCACATCATGCCGAAGACTTGGTAGAGTGGATGTTCAAGCCCTCCTCCTCCTCCTCATCCTCTCTCACCCAGGCTCAGGGTACTGGCAAAGCAGCTGCCAAAGCGTCCTCTTCCCTGGTATCAATGTCAGACTCATCATCAGTCACTCCTTCCCTAGACCCACCATGTCCTCCTCCTGAGGAGTCCCCCGAACTGTTTGAGCACAGTGTTGGGTACATGCTCCAGGAGGATGCCCAGCGTTTCGAAGGGTCTGATGATGAAACCCAGCTACAGGAAGGCAGTAGCGTGAGAGCAGACAGAGGGGATGCTCAAGAAGGACACCAATCTGGCAGTCATGTTCCAGCAGCTGCAGCATACTGCCAGATTGGCTCCAGTGATGAGGAGGGAGGGGATGATGAGGTCACTGACTCCACGTGGGTGCCTAATAGGAGAGAGGAGGAGGAGGAGGATGAGGAGGAGGCACATCTCCAACGAGGCAGGATGCCCTTTGGTGGCCAGCGTAAGGGCAGTACACCGACGGAATCACACCGCAGAGCTCCGCCTGTGCAGGGCGCTGCCTCTGCCCGTCATTCAAAAAGTTCTATGGTGTGGGCCTTTTTTGAGGCTAGTGCATCAGATCGCACAGCTGCTGTTTGCAACATATGTCTCAAGCGTATATCGCGTGGCCAAAACATCAGCCGCTTGGGTACCACATGCCTGACCAGACATATGTTGACCTGCCATGCAGCTCGTTGGCAAGCCTACCTCAAAGACCCACACCAAAGAACAAAGCGGACCTCTCCTTGCACCGCATCAGCTGGGATCTCCAACCCCACTATAACTTCAGTCCTCTCTGAAACATGCACTGAGAGGAATGAAGGTGTAGAATTAGGTGTGTCACAGCCAAGTACTTGCGGCCACTCTGCTAGCAGTACACCGACGTCCGATTCTAGCAGGCAAATTTCCCTGCCCCAGCTGCTGGACCGTCGAAAGAAGTTCACTCCCAGCCATCCACATGCCCAGCGGTTGAATGCTAGCTTGGCTAAATTGCTAGCGCTTCAACTGCTGCCTTTTCAGTTGTTAGACTCGGCCCCCTTCCGTGAGTTTGTGCAATGTGCGGTTCCTCAGTGGCAGGTTCCCAAACGCCACTTTTTCTCACGGAAGGCTATTCCGGCTCTCTACCGGCATGTGGAAGGCAATGTCTTGGCCTCGCTGGACAGGGCGGTCAGCGGTAAGGTGCATATTACCGCTGACTCATGGTCCAGCAGGCATGGACAGGGACGTTACCTTTCTTTCACGGCCCATTGGGTCACTCTTTTGGCAGCTGGGACAAGGTGCAGTAGTGTTGGAGGTTGTTCCACCGCCACGCCTACAAAATGCTACTAGTGGTTGTGACACACCTCTCTCCTCCACCCCCTCCTCTTCTTCTTCCTCCATGGCCTCTTCCTGTGCTTTGTCCTCTGAACCAGTGGTGCTCCGTAGCCATTCAAGGGGCTACGCAAGTACGCAGGCAAAAAGATGCCATGCCGTGCTTGCGCTGGTGTGTTTGGGGGACAGAAGCCACACTGGGGCAGAGGTCCTGTCTGCTCTGCAGGGCCAGGCCGAGAGGTGGTTGACGCCACGCCAGCTTAAGCCAGGAATGGTGGTTTGCGACAATGGCACCAACCTCCTCTCTGCCCTCCGACAGGGACAACTGACCCATGTGCCCTGTGTGGCTCACGTCCTTAACCTGGTGGTGCAGCGGTTCTTGGGCAGGTACCCGGGCTTACAGGATGTCCTGAGGCAGGCCAGGAAAGTCTGTGTGCATTTCCGCAGATCTTATAATGCCAGTGCTCGCCTGGCTGAGCTGCAAAAGGAGTTGAACCTGCCCAAGAACCGCCTTATATGTGACATGCCCACCAGGTGGAACTCAACGTTGGCCATGCTGCAGCGGCTGCACACGCAGCAGAGGGCCATCAATGAGTACCTGTGCGACTACGGCACCAGGACAGGGTCAGGGGAGCTTGGTTTTTTTTCTCCACGCCAGTGGGGCATGATCAGGGATGCATGCACTGTCCTGGCACCATTTGAGGAGGCCACGAGGATGGTGAGCTGTGACAGTGCATGCATCAGTGACACTGTACCTCTTGTCCACCTGTTGGAGCACACGCTGCGTGGAATAATGGACAGGGCACTTGAGGCAGAACAGAGGCAGGAGAGGACTTCCTTGCCTCTCAAGGCCCCCTTTACCCAGACAGTGTTCCTTCTGTCCCACCCATCGCACAGGAAGAGGAGGAGGAGGAGGAGGAGGATTGTGTCAGCATGGAGGTGGATGCTGGCACTCAGCATCATCAGCAGCAGTCTTTTAGGGATGATATACAGTCCCAAGAAACCAGTGGACTTGTACGTGGCTGGGAGGAGGTGGCTGCGGATCATGTCGTCCTTAGTGACCCAGGGGACTCCGGACCGAATGCCTCAGCTAACCTACGCTGCATGGCCTCCCTGATCCTGCAAAGTCTGCGGAAGGATCCTCGTATTCTTCGGATCAAGGAGAGGGACCATTACTGGCTGGCCACTCTCCTTGATCCACGGTACAAGGGTAAGGTTGCGGACCTTATGTTACCATCGCAGAGGGAGCAGAGGATGAGACAACTCCGGGAGGCCTTGCAGAAAGGTCTGTGCAACGCGTTCCCAGAGACTGTGAGGTTACAAACTCCTGGTCCTGGACAACGAGTTGCTGAGGCTTCGGCCAGTCAAAGAAGGAGCGGTGGGGAAGGTGGCCGTCTGACCGATGCGTTCAGACAATTCTTTAGTCCGCAGCCCCAAAGTATGATCGGTTCCAGCAACCATCGCCAGCGTCTGATAAACATGGTGCAGGAATATCTAGGGGCAAGGTCAGACTTGGCCACCTTCCCCACCGAAAATCCTCTGGCTTACTGGGTCTTGAGGATGGATCACTGGCCAGAGCTTGCACAGTATGCAATTGAGCTACTGGCCTGTCCTGCATCCAGCGTTCTTTCGGAACGCACATTCAGTGCTGCTGGAGGATTTGTCACGGATCACAGGGTGCGCCTGTCCACCGACTCGGTTGATCGACTGACTTTCATCAAGATGAACCAGTCTTGGATCACCACCAGCTACCACACACCTGATGCTGATATAACAGACTAATTGATTTTAACATGTCACATCCCTTCAAGACTGATGCTGATGCTGAGTGCCTGTGCTGTTATGTTGACTGGCTATCCTCCTCCTCCGAGTCCTCAATGATACGATTGATGATGATAGCTTGGAAGATCATTTTTGTTTATGGGTGCCGCCACCAGTGCCTAACGCCCAATTTTTCAGCCCCTGTTTAACAGGGGCGTGTAATTAAAATTTTTGAAGCAATACTTTGCAACAGGGCTCATTGCTGTGCTCCAAGTACAGTATCTGTGAGGGGTTGCAGTGTTGTGCCACCAGTGCCTAAGGCCCAATTTTTCAGCCCCTGTTTAACAGGGGCGTGTAATTACAATTTTTGAAGCAATACTTTGCAACAGGGCTCATTGCTGTGCTCCAAGTACAGTATCTGTGAGGGGTTGCAGTGTTGTGCCACCAGTGCCTAAGGCCCAATTTTTCAGCCCCTGTTTAACAGGGGCGTGTAATTACAATTTTTGAAGCAATACTTTGCAACAGGGCTCATTGCTGTGCTCCAAGTACAGTATCTGTGAGGGGTTGCAGTGTTGTGCCACCAGTGCCTAAGGCCCAATTTTTCAGCCCCTGTTTAACAGGGGCGTGTAATTACAATTTTTGAAGCAATACTTTGCAACAGGGCTCATTGCTGTGCTCCAAGTACAGTATCTGTGAGGGGTTGCAGTGTTGTGCCACCAGTGCCTAAGGCCCAATTCTTCAGCCCCTGTTCAACAGGGGCATGTAATTACAATTCTTGATCTAATAATTCACAGCAGGGCCCATTGCTGCACCCACCAAGAGTAACTCTGAGGGCTTACAGTGTTGTGGCAACACCACCACCACCACCACCACCACGAAAGGCCCAATTTTTCAGCCCCTGTTCAACAGGGGCATGCAATTACAATTCTTGATCTAATAATTCACAGCAGGGCCCATTGCTGCACCCACCAAGAGTAACTGTCAGGGCTTACAGTGTTGTGGCACCAGCACCACCATCAAAGGCCCAATTTTTACTACCACTGTTCAACAATTATATGTAATTACAATTCCTGATATAATAGTTGACAGCAGGGCGTTCCAGCACCAACCAAGAGTAACTGTGAGTGCTTACAGTGTTGTGCCAACACCAACAACTAAGGGGCCTATTTCTGCAGAGTATATACGGCAGGTCCCTACTTTCAAACATCCAACTTACAAACGACTCCTACTTGCAAACGCAAGAAGACAACAGGAAGTGAGAGGAAATCTACCCCTAGGAAGGAAAATTCTCTCCTGTAAGAATTAATATGGGAGAAAGGTGTCTCCTCTGTACTGATGCTTTATCACCAATCCTTGTTTCAAGAAAAACACCACATTTCAAAAACAGTTGTCATTGGGACGGAAAGTGAGGTGAAATGTTCTGAACAGGGGCACAGACAGCAAAACAAATGTTACAGGGGTGATAACCCTTACCTATGTTTTCCAAAAAGTTTAAAAATAGATTTTTGGCCTGGAGCTACACTTAAACAATGTACCTGTTCAAAATTACAAACACATTCTACATAAGAACAAACCTACAGTCCCTGTCTTGTATGCACCGCCTGTATACGGCTGTTCAGAGTATATAGGGCCTTTTTTATTTTGTGTGCGGTGTTCCCCTTAATATCCATACAAGACCCAAAGGGGCTGGTAATGGGCTGGGGTAGGGGGGGGGTCATGGGGTAGCTATGCCATTTTTCTTAAAGATTTTCATCCATATTACCGGGACCAGACATTACATTAAAGCCGCAAGCAGTTTTAAATGGCTTTTTTTTCCTTTACAAGTGTCATTTTGTGCAGGGACAGTTCTAAACACGGGAAACACGTGGCACTTCACAGGCATACTTTAGACACCCCCCAGGCACGATATTTAAAGGAATATTTGACTTTTTTTTTCACTTTATGCATCACTAAAATGACTGCTCCCGAAAAACGACCGTTTTTAAAACTTCTTTTTGCATTGATACATGTCCCCTGGTCAAGAACCCGGGTTCCCAAACCCTTTTTAGGACAATAACATGCATAATAGTCATTATAATTAGCACTTTAGAATTTGAACGTTCGCATCCATTGTATTTAATAGGGTTCTAATGTTCGTACGAACTTTCGGTCCGTTCGCGGGTTCTGGTGCGAACCGAACCCGGGGGTGTTCGGCTCATCACTACTGTGGACCATCCCTGATGTACTGTGGATCATCACTGATGTACTGTGGATTATCACTGATGTACTGTGGATCATCACTGATGTACTGTGGATCATCCCTGGTGTACTATGGATCATCACTGGTGTACTATGGATCATCACTGGTGTACTATGGATCATCACTGATGTACTATGGGCCATCACTGATGTACTATGGATCATCTCTGATATACTGTGGACCATCTCTGATGTACTGTGGATCATCACTGATGTACTGTGGATCATCACTGATGTACTGTGGATCATCACTGATGTACTGAGGATCATCACAGATGTACTATGGATCATCACTGATGTACTGTGGATCATCACTGATGTACTATAGATCATCACTGATGTACTGTGGATCATCACTGATGTACTGTGGATCATCACTGATGTAATGAGGATCATCACTGATGTACTATGGATCATCACTGATGTACTGTGGATCATCACTGATGTACTATGGATCATCACTGATGTACTATGGACCATCCCTTATGTACTGTGGATCATCACTGATGTACTGTGGATTATCACTGATGTACTGTGGATCATCACTGATGTACTGTGGATCATCCCTGGTGTACTATGGATCATCACTGGTGTACTATGGATCATCACTGGTGTACTATGGATCATCACTGATGTACTATGGGCCATCACTGATGTACTATGGATCATCTCTGATATACTGTGGACCATCCCTGATGTACTGTGGATCATCACTGATGTACTGTGGATCATCACTGATGTACTGTGGATCATCACTGATGTACTGTGGATCATCACTGATGTACTATAGATCATCACTGATGTACTATGGGCCATCACTGGTGTACTATGGGCCATCACTGGTGTACTATGGATCATCACTGATGTAGTATGGATCATCACTGATGTACTATAGATCATCACTGGTGTACTATGGATCATCACTGATGTACTGTGGACCATCCCTGATGTACTGTGGATCATCACTGATGTACTGTGGATCATTACTGATGTACTGTGGTTCATCACTGATGTACAGAGGATCATCACTGATGTACTATGGATCATCACTGATGTTTTGTGGATCATCACTGATGTACTGTGGATCATCACTGATGTACTGTGGATCATCACTGAAGTACTATGGGCCATCACTGGTGTACTATGGATCATCACTGATGTACTATGGATCATCACTGATGTACTATGGATCATCACTGATGTATTATGGATCATCACTGATGTACTATGAGCCATCACTGATGTACTATGGATCATCACTGGTGTACTATGGATCATCACTGATGTACTATGGATCATCACTGATGTACTATGAGCCATCACTGATGTACTATGGATCATCACTGATGTACTATGGATCATCACTGATGTACTGTGGACCATCCCTGATGTACTGTGGATCATCACTGATGTACTGTGGATCATCACTGATGTACTGTGGACCATCCCTGATGTACTGTGGATCATCACTGATGTACTGTGGATCATCACTGATGTACTGTGGATCATCACTGATGTACTGAGGATCATCACTGATGTACTATGGATCATCACTGGTGTACTATGAGCCATCACTGATGTACTATGGATCATCACTGATGTACTATGGATCATCACAGATGTACTATAGATCATCACTGATGTACTATGAGCCATCACTGATGTACTATGGATCATCACTGGTGTACTATGGATCATCACTGATGTACTGTGGACCATCCCTGATGTACTGTGGATCATCACTGATGTACCGTGGATCATCACTGATGTACCGTGGATCATCACTGATGTACTGAGGATCATCACTGATGTACTGTGGATCATCACTGATGTACCATGGGCCATCACGGGTGTACTATGGATCATCACTGGTGTACTATGGATCATCACTGATGTACTATGGATCATCACTGATGTACTATGGATCATCACTGATGTATTATGGATCATCACTGATGTACTATGAGCCATCACTGATGTACTATGGATCATCACTGGTGTACTATGGATCATCACTGATGTACTATGGATCATCACTGATGTACTATGGATCATCACTGATGTACTATGAGCCATCACTGATGTACTATGGATCATCACTGATGTACTATGGATCATCACTGATGTACTGTGGACCATCCCTGATGTACTGTGGATCATCACTGATGTACTGTGGATCATCACTGATGTACTGTGGACCATCCCTGATGTACTGTGGATCATCACTGATGTACTGTGGATCATCACTGATGTACTGTGGATCATCACTGATGTACTGAGGATCATCACTGATGTACTATGGATCATCACTGATGTACTATGGATCATCACTGATGTACTATGAGCCATCACTGATGTACTATGGATCATCACAGATGTACTATGGATCATCACTGATGTACTATGAGCCATCACTGATGTACTATGGATCATCACTGGTGTACTATGGATCATCACTGATGTACTGTGGACCATCCCTTATGTACTGTGGATCATTACTGATGTACCGTGGATCATCACTGATGTACCGTGGATCATCACTGATGTACTGAGGATCATCACTGATGTACTGTGGATCATCACTGATGTACCATGGGCCATCACGGGTGTACTATGGATCATCACTGATGTACTATGGACCATCCCTGATGTACTATGGACCATCCCTGATGTACTATGGACCATCCCTGATGTACTGAGGATCATCACTGATGTACTATAGATCATCACTGATGTACTATGGGCCATCACTGGTGTACTATGGATCATCACTGATGTACTGTGGATCATCACTGATGTACTATGGATCATCACTGATGTACTATGAGCCATCACTGATGTACTATGGGCCACCACTGATGTACTGTGAATCATCACTGGTGTACTATGGATCATCACTGATGTACTATGGATCATCACTGATGTACTATGGATCATCACTGGTGTACTATGGATCATCACTGGTGTACTATGGATCATCACTGATGTACTGTGGACCATCCCTGATGTACTGTGGATCATCACTGATGTACTGTGGATCATCACTGATGTACTGAGGATCATCACTGATGTACTATGGATCATCACTGATGTACTGTGGATCATCACTGATGTACTATAGATCATCACTGATGTACTGTGGATCATCACTGATGTACTATGGATCATCACTGATGTACTATGGACCATCCCTTATGTACTGTGGATCATCACTGATGTACTGTGGATTATCACTGATGTACTGTGGATTATCACTGATGTACTGTGGACCATCCCTGATGTACTGTGGATCATCACTGATGTACTGAGGATCATCACTGATGAGCTGTGGATCATCACTGATGTACTGTGGATCATCACTGATGTACTATAGATCATCACTGATGTACTATGGGTCATCACTGGTGTACTATGGGCCATCACTGGTGTACTATGGATCATCACTGATGTAGTATGGATCATCACTGATGTACTATAGATCATCACTGGTGTACTATGGATCATCACTGATGTACTGTGGACCATCCCTGATGTACTGTGGATCATCACTGATGTACTGTGGATCATTACTGATGTACTGTGGATCATCACTGATGTACAGAGGATCATCACTGATGTACTATGGATCATCACTGATGTACTGTGGATCATCACTGATGTACCGTGGATCATCACTGAAGTACTATGGGCCATCACTGGTGTACTATGGATCATCACTGATGTACTATGGATCATCACTGATGTACTATGGATCATCACTGATGTATTATGGATCATCACTGATGTACTATGAGCCATCACTGATGTACTATGGATCATCACTGATGTACTATGGATCATCACTGATGTACTATGGATCATCACTGATGTACTATGAGCCATCACTGATGTACTATGGATCATCACTGATGTACTATGGATCATCACTGATGTACTATGGATCATCACTGATGTACTGTGGACCATCCCTGATGTACTGTGGATCATCACTGATGTACTGTGGATCATCACTGATGTACTGTGGATCATCACTGATGTACTATAGATCATCACTGATGTACTATGGGCCATCACTGGTGTACTATGGGCCATCACTGGTGTACTATGGATCATCACTGATGTAGTATGGATCATCACTGATGTACTGAGGATCATCACTGATGTACTATGGATCATCACTGATGTACTGTGGATCATCACTGATGTACTATGGATCAACACTGATGTACTATGGACCATCCCTTATGTACTGTGGATCATCACTGATGTACTGTGGATTATCACTGATGTACTGTGGACCATCAATGATGTACTGTGGACCATAACTGATGTACTGTGGACCATCACTGATGTACTGTGGATCATCACTGATGTTCTATGGATCATCACTGATGTACTATAGATCATCACTGATGTACTATGGATCATCACTGATGTACTATAGATCATCACTGATGTACTATGGATCATCACTGGTGTACTATGGATCATCACTGGTGTACTATGGACCATCCCTGATGTACTGTGGATCATCACTGATGTACTATGGATCATCACTGATGTACTATAGTTCATCACTGATGTACTATGGGCCATCACTGGTGTACTATGGATCATCACTGGTGTACTATGGATCATCACTGATGTACTATGGACCATCCCTGATGTACTATGGACCATCCCTGATGTACTGTGGATCATCACTGATGTACTGTGGATCATCACTGATGTACTATAGATCATCACTGATGTACTATGGGCCATCACTGGTGTACTATGGGCCATCACTGGTGTACTATGGATCATCACTGGTGTACTATGGACCATCACTGATGTACTACGGACTATCACTGATGTACTGTGGATCATCACTGATGTACTGTGGATCATCCCTGGTTTACTATGGATTATCACTGGTGTGCTATGGATCATCTCTGGTGTACTATGGATCATCACTGATGTACTATGGGCCATCACTGATGTACTATGGATCATCACTGATATACTGTGGACCATCCCTGATGTACTGTGGATCATCACTGATGTACTATGGATCATCACTGATGTAGTATGAGCCATCACTGATGTACAATGGATCATTACTGATGTACTGTGGATCATCACTGATGTACTGTGGACCATCACTGATGTACTGTGGACCATCCCTGATGTACTGTGGATCATCACTGATGTACTGTGGATCATCACTGATGTACCGTGGATCATCACTGATGTACCGAGGATCATCACTGATGTACTGTGGACCATCACTGATGTACTTTGGACCATCACTGATGTACTGTGGACCATCACTGATGTACTGTGAATCATCACTGATGTTCTATGGATCATCACTGATGTACTATAGATCATCACTGATGTACTATGGATCATCACTGATGTACTATAGATAATCACTGATGTACTATGGACCATCACTGGTGTACTATGGATCATCACTGGTGCACTATGGATCATCACTGGTGTACTATGGATCATCACTGGTGTACTATGGACCATCCCTGATGTACTGTGGATCATCACTGATGTACTGTGGATCATCACTGATGTACTATAGTTCATCACTGATGTACTATGGGCCATCACTGGTGTACTATGGATCATCACTGGTGTACTATGGGCCATCACTGGTGTACTATGGGCCATCACTGGTGTACTATGGATCATCACTGATGTACTGTGGATCATCACTGATGTACTGTGGATCATCCCTGGTGTTCTATGGATCATCACTGGTGTACTATGGATCATCACTGATGTACTATGGGCCATCACTGATGTACTATGGATCATCACTGGTGTAATATGGATCATCACTGATGTACTATGGACCATCCCTGATGTACTATGGACCATCCCTGATGTACTGTGGATCATCACTGATGTTCTGTGGATCATCACTGATGTACTATAGATCATCACTGATGTACTATGGGCCATCACTGGTGTACTATGGGCCATCACTGGTGTACTATGGATCATCACTGGTGTACTATGGATCATCACTGGTGTACTATGGACCATCACTGATGTACTACGGACCATCACTGATGTACTACGGACCATCACCTATGCACTGTGGATCATCACTGATGTACTGTGGATCATCCCTGGTGTACTATGGATTATCACTGGTGTACTATGGATCATCTCTGGTGTACTATGGATCATCACTGATGTACTATGGGCCATCACTGATGTACTATGGATCATCACTGATATACTGTGGACCATCCCTGATGTACTGTGGATCATCACTGATGTACTATGGATCATCACTGATGTAGTATGAGCCATCACTGATGTACTATGGATCATTACTGATGTACTGTGGATCATCACTGATGTAGTGTGGACCATCACTGATGTACTGTGGACCATCCCTCATGTACTGTGGATCATAACTGATGTACTGTGGATCATCACTGATGTACCGTGGATCATCACTGATGTACCGAGGATCATCACTGATGTACTGTGGACCATCACTGATGTACTGTGGACCATCACTGATGTACTGTGAATCATCACTGATGTTCTATGGATCATCACTGATGTACTATAGATCATCACTGATGTACTATGGATCATCACTGATGTACTATAGATAATCACTGATGTACTATGGACCATCACTGGTGTACTATGGATCATCACTGGTGCACTATGGATCATCACTGGTGTACTATGGATCATCACTGGTGTACTATGGACCATCCCTGATGTACTGTGGATCATCACTGATGTACTGTGGATCATCACTGATGTACTATAGTTCATCACTGATGTACTATGGGCCATCACTGGTGTACTATGGATCATCACTGGTGTACTATGGGCCATCACTGGTGTACTATGGGCCATCCCTGGTGTACTATGGATCATCACTGATGTACTGTGGATCATCACTGATGTACTGTGGATCATCCCTGGTGTTCTATGGATCATCACTGGTGTACTTTGGATCATCACTGATATACTGTGGACCATCCCTGATGTACTGTGGATCATCACTGATGTACTGAGGATCATCACTGATGTACTGTGGATTATCACTGATGTACTGTGGATCATCACTGATGTACTGTGGATCATCCCTGGTCTACTATGGATCATCACTGGTGTACTTTGGATCATCACTGGTGTACTATGGATCATCACTGATATACTGTGGACCATCCCTGATGTACTGTGGATCATCACTGATGTACTGAGGATCATCACTGATGTACTGTGGATCATCACTGATGTACTGTGGATCATCACTGATGTACTATAGATCATCACTGATGTACTATGGGCCATCACTGGTGTACTATGGGCCATCACTGGTGTACTATGGATCATCACTGATGTAGTATGGATCATCACTGATGTACTATAGATCATCACTGGTGTACTATGGATCATCACTGATGTACTGTGGACCATCCCTGATGTACTGTGGATCATCACTGATGTACTGTGGATCATTACTGATGTACTGTGGATCATCACTGATGTACAGAGGATCATCAATGATGTACTATGGATCATCACTGATTTACTATGGATCATCACTGATGTACTGTGGATTATCACTGATGTACTGTGGATCATCACTGAAGTACTATGGGCCATCACTGGTGTACTATGGATCATCACTGATGTACTATGGATCATCACTGATGTATTATGGATCATCACTGATGTATTATGAGCCATCACTGATGTACTATGGATCATCACTGATGTACTATGGATCATCACTGATGTACTATGGATCATCACTGATGTACTATGAGCCATCACTGATGTACTATGGATCATCACTGATGTACTATGGATCATCACTGATGTACTATGGATCATCACTGATGTACTGTGGACCATCCCTGATGTACTGTGGATCATCCCTGATGTACTGTGGATCATCACTGATGTACTGTGGATCATCACTGATGTACTGTGGATCATCACTGATGTACTATAGATCATCACTGATGTACTATGGGCCATCACTGGTGTACTATGGGCCATCACTGGTGTACTATGGATCATCACTGATGTAGTATGGATCATCACTGATGTACTATAGATCATCACTGGTGTACTATGGATCATCACTGATGTACTGAGGATCATCACTGATGTACTATGGATCATCACTGATGTACTGTGGATCATCACTGATGTACTATGGATCAACACTGATGTACTATGGACCATCCCTTGTGTACTGTGGATCATCACTGATGTACTGTGGATTATCACTGATGTACTGTGGACCATCACTGATGTACTGTGGACCATCACTGATGTACTGTGGATCATCACTGATGTTCTATGGATCATCACTGATGTACTATAGATCATCACTGATGTACTATGGATCATCACTGATGTACTATAGATCATCACTGATGTACTATGGATCATCACTGGTGTACTATGGATCATCACTGGTGTACTATGGACCATCACTGATGTACTATGGATCATCACTGATGTACTATGAGCCATCACTGATGTACTATGGATCATCACTGATGTACTATGGATCATCACTGATGTACTATGGATCATCACTGATGTACTGTGGACCATCCCTGATGTACTGTGGATCATCCCTGATGTACTGTGGATCATCACTGATGTACTGTGGATCATCACTGATGTACTGTGGATCATCACTGATGTACTATAGATCATCACTGATGTACTATGGGCCATCACTGGTGTACTATGGGCCATCACTGGTGTACTATGGATCATCACTGATGTAGTATGGATCATCACTGATGTACTATAGATCATCACTGGTGTACTATGGATCATCACTGATGTACTGAGGATCATCACTGATGTACTATGGATCATCACTGATGTACTGTGGATCATCACTGATGTACTATGGATCAACACTGATGTACTATGGACCATCCCTTATGTACTGTGGATCATCACTGATGTACTGTGGATTATCACTGATGTACTGTGGACCATCACTGATGTACTGTGGACCATCACTGATGTACTGTGGACCATCACTGATGTACTGTGGATCATCACTGATGTTCTATGGATCATCACTGATGTACTATAGATCATCACTGATGTACTATGGATCATCACTGATGTACTATAGATCATCACTGATGTACTATGGATCATTACTGGTGTACTATGGATCATCACTGGTGTACTATGGACCATCCCTGATGTACTGTGGATCATCACTGATGTACTATGGATCATCACTGATGTACTATAGTTCATCACTGATGTACTATGGGCCATCACTGGTGTACTATGGATCATCACTGGTGTACTATGGATCATCACCATCACTGATGTACTATGGGCCATCACTGGTGTACTATGGGCCATCACTGGTGTACTATGGATCATCACTGATGTACTGTGGATCATCACTGATGTACTGTGGATCATCCCTGGTGTTCTATGGATCATCACTGGTGTACTATGGATCATCACTGATGTACTATGGATCATCACTGGTGTAATATGGATCATCACTGATGTACTATGGACCATCCCTGATGTACTATGGACCATCCCTGATGTACTGTGGATCATCACTGGTGTACTATGGGCCATCACTGGTGTACTATGGATCATCACTGGTGTACTATGGATCATCACTGGTATACTATGGATCATCACTGGTATACTATGGACCATCACTGATGTACTACGGACCATCACTGATGTACTACGGACCATCACCTATGTACTGTGGATCATCACTGATGTACTGTGGATCATCCCTGGTGTACTATGGATTATCACTGGTGTACTATGGATCATCTCTTGTGTACTATGGATCATCACTGATGTACTATGGGCCATCACTGATGTACTATGGATCATCACTGATATACTGTGGACCATCCCTGATGTACTGTGGATCATCACTGATGTACTATGGATCATCACTGATGTAGTATGAGCCATCACTGGTGTACTATGGGCCATCACTGGTGTACTATGGATTATCACTGATGTACTGTGGACCATCACTGATGTACTGTGGACCATCCCTGTTGTACTGTGGATCATAACTGATGTACTGTGGATCATCACTGATGTACCGTGGATCATCACTGATGTACCGAGGATCATCACTGATGTACTGTGGACCATCACTGATGTACTGTGGACCATCACTGATGTACTGTGAATCATCACTGATGTTCTATGGATCATCACTGATGTACTATAGATCATCACTGATGTACTATGGATCATCACTGATGTACTATAGATAATCACTGATGTACTATGGACCATCACTGGTGTACTATGGATCATCACTGGTGCACTATGGATCATCACTGGTGTACTATGGATCATCACTGGTGTACTATGGACCATCCCTGATGTACTGTGGATCATCACTGATGTACTGTGGATCATCACTGATGTACTATAGTTCATCACTGATGTACTATGGGCCATCACTGGTGTACTATGGATCATCACTGGTGTACTATGGGCCATCACTGGTGTACTATGGGCCATCACTGGTGTACTATGGATCATCACTGATGTACTGTGGATCATCACCGATGTACTGTGGATCATCCCTGGTGTTCTATGGATCATCACTGGTGTACTATGGATCACCACTGATGTACTATGGGCCATCACTGATGTACTATGGATCATCACTGATATACTGTGGACCATCCCTGATGTACTGTGGATCATCACTGATGTACTGTGGATCATCACCGATGTACTATAGATCATCACTAATGTACTATGGATCATCACTGATGTACTATGGATCATCACTGATGTACTATTAACCATCCCTGATGTACTGTGGATCATCACTGATGTACTGTGGATTATCACTGATGTACTGTGGACCATCACTGATGTACTGTGGACCATCACTGATGTACTGTGGATTATCACTGATGTACTATAGATCATCACTGATGTACTATGGATCATCACTGATGTACTATAGATCATCACTGATGTACTATGGACCATCACTGGTGTACTATGGATCATCACTGGTGTACTATGGATCATCACTGGTGTACTATGGACCATCCCTGATGTACTGTGGATCATCACTGATGTACTGTGGATCATCACTGATGTACTATAGATCATCACTGATGTACTATGGGCCATCACTGGTGTACTATGGGCCATCACTGGTGTACTATGGATCATCACTGGTGTACTATGGATCATCACTGGTGTACTATGGACCATCACTGATGTACTACGGACCATCACTGATGTACTGTGGATCATCACTGATGTACTGTGGATCATCCCTGGTGTACTATGGATCATCACTGGTGTACTATGGATCATCACTGGTGTACTATGGATCATCACTGATGTACTATGGATCATCTCTGATATACTGTGGACCATCCCTGATGTACTGTGGATCATCACTGATGTACTGTGGATCATCACTGATGTACTGTGGATCATCACTGATGTACTGTGGATCATCACTGATGTACTATAGATCATCACTGATGTACTATGGGCCATCACTGGTGTACTATGGGCCATCACTGGTGTACTATGGATCATCACTGATGTAGTATGGATCATCACTGATGTACTATAGATCATCACTGGTATACTATGGATCATCACTGATGTACTGTGGACCATCCCTGATGTACTGTGGATCATCACTGATGTACTGTGGATCATTACTGATGTACTGTGGATCATCACTGATGTACTGAGGATCACCACTGATGTACTATGGATCATCACTGATGTACTGCGGATCATCACTGATGTACTGTGGATCATCACTGAAGTACTATGGGCCATCACTGATGTATTATGGATCATCACTGATGTACTATGAGCCATCACTGATGTACTATGGATCATCACTGGTGTACTATGGATCATCACTGATGTACTATGGATCATCACTGATGTACTATGGATCATCACTGATGTACTATGAGCCATCACTGATGTACTATGGATCATCACTGATGTACTATGGATCATCACTGATGTATTATGGATCATCACTGATGTATTATGGATCATCACTGATGTACTATGAGCCATCACTGATGTACTATGGATCATCACTGGTGTACTATGGATCATCACTGATGTACTATGGATCATCACTGATGTACTATGAGCCATCACTGATGTACTATGGATCATCACTGATGTACTATGGATCATCACTGATGTACTGTGGATCATCACTGATGTACTGTGGATCATCACTGATGTACTGTGGATCATCACTGATGTACTGTGGATCATCACTGATGTACTATAGATCATCACTGATGTACTATGGGCCATCACTGGTGTACTATGGGCCATCACTGGTGTACTATGGATCATCACTGATGTAGTATGGATCATCACTGATGTACTATAGATCATCACTGGTGTACTATGGATCATCACTGATGTAGTATGGATCATCACTGATGTACTGAGGATCATCACTGATGTACTATGGATCATCACTGATGTACTGTGGATCATCACTGATGTACTATGGATCATCACTGATGTACTATGGACCATTCCTTATGTACTGTGGATCATCACTGATGTACTGTGGATCATCACTGATGTACTGTGGATTATCACTGATGTACTGTGGACCATCACTGATGTACTGTGGACCATCACTGATGTACTGTGGCTCATCACTGATGTTTTATGGATCATCACTGATGTACTATGGACCATCACTGGTGTACTATGGATCATCACTGGTGTACTATGGACCATCCCTGATGTACTGTGGATCATCACTGATGTACTATGGATCATCACTGATGTACTATGGGCCATCACTGGTGTACTATGGATCATCACTGGTGTACTATGGATCATCACTGATGTACTATGGACCATCTCTGATGTACTATGGACCATCCCTGATGTACTGTGGATCATCACTGATGTACTGTGTATCATCACTGATGTACTATAGATCATCACTGGTGTACTATGGATCATCACTGGTGTACTATGGATCATCACTGATGTACTGTGGATCATCACTGGTGTACTATGGATTATCACTGGTGTACTATGGATCATCACTGGTGTACTATGGATCATCACTGATGTACTATGGGCCATCACTGATGTACTATGGATCATCACTGATATACTGTGGACCATCCCTGATGTACTGTGTATCATCACTGATGAACTATGGATCATCACTAATGTACTATGAGCCATCACTGATGTACTATGGATCATCACTGATGTACTGTGGACCATCACTGATGTACTGTGGACCATCCCTGATGTACTGTGGATCATCACTGAAGTACTGTGGATCATCACTGATGTACTGTGGATTATCACTGATGTACTGTGGACCATCACTGATGTACTGTGGACCATCACTGATGTACTGTGGCTCATCACTGATGTTTTATGGATCATCACTGATGTACTATAGATCATCACTGATGTACTATGGATCATCACTGATGTACTATAGATCATCACTGATGTACTATGGACCATCACTGGTGTACTATGGATCATCACTGGTGTACTATGGACCATCCCTGATGTACTGTGGATCATCACTGATGTACTATGGATCATCACTGATGTACTATGGGCCATCACTGGTGTACTATGGATCATCACTGGTGTACTATGGATCATCACTGATGTACTATGGACCATCCCTGATGTACTATGGACCATCCCTGATGTACTGTGGATCATCACTGATGTACTGTGTATCATCACTGATGTACTATAGATCATCACTGGTGTACTATGGATCATCACTGGTGTACTATGGATCATCACTGGTGTACTATTGACCATCACTGATGTACTACGGACCATCACTGATGTACTGTGGATCATCACTGATGTACTGTGGATCATCCCTGGTGTACTATGGATTATCACTGGTGTACTATGGATCATCACTGATGTACTATGGGCCATCACTGATGTACTATGGATCATCACTGATATACTGTGGACCATCCCTGATGTACTGTGTATCATCACTGATGAACTATGGATCATCACTAATGTACTATGAGCCATCACTGATGTACTATGGATCATCACTGATGTACTGTGGACCATCACTGATGTACTGTGGACCATCCCTGATGTACTGTGGATCATCACTGAAGTACTGTGGATCATCACTGATGTACCGTGGATCATCACTGATGTACCGAGGATCATCACTGATGTACTGTGGACCATCACTGGTGCACTGTGGACCATCACTGATGTACTGTGGATCATCACTGATGTTCTATGGATCATCACTGATGTACTATAGATCATCACTGATGTACTATGGATCATCACTGATGTACTATAGATAATCACTGATGTACTATGGACCATCACTGGTGTACTATGGATTATCACTGGTGCACTATGGATCATCACTGGTGTACTATGGATCATCACTGATGTACTGTGGATCATCACTGATGTACTGTGGATCATCACTGAAGTACTATGGGCCATCACTGGTGTACTATGGATCATCACTGATGTACTATGGATCATCACTGATGTATTATGGATCATCACTGATGTACTATGAGCCATCACTGATGTACTATGGATCATCACTGGTGTACTATGGGCCATCACTGGTGTACTATGGATCATCACTGGTGTACTATGGATCATCACTGGTGTACTATGGACCATCCCTGATGTACTGTGGATCATCACTGATGTACTATGGATCATCACTGGTGTACTATGGATCATCACTGATGTACTATGGATCATCACTGATGTACTATAGGCCATCACTGATGTACTATGAGCCATCACTGATGTACTATAGTTCATCACTGATGTACTATGGGCCATCACTGGTGTACTATGGATCATCACTGGTGTACTATGGATCATCACTGGTGTACTATGGACCATCCCTGATGTACTGTGGATCATCACTGATGTACTATGGATCATCACTGGTGTACTATGGATCATCACTGATGTACTATGGATCATCACTGATGTACTATAGGCCATCACTGATGTACTATGGATCATCTCTGATATACTGTGGACCATCCCTGATGTACTGTGGATCATCACTGATGTACTGTGGATCATCACTGATGTACTGTGGATCATCACTGATGTACTATAGATCATCACTGATGTACTATGGGCCATCACTGGTGTACTATGGGCCATCACTGGTGTACTATGGATCATCACTGATGTAGTATGGATCATCAATGATGTACTATAGATCATCACTGGTATACTATGGATCATCACTGATGTACTGTGGACCATCCCTGATGTACTGTGGATCATCACTGATGTACTGTGGATCATTACTGATGTACTGTGGATCATCACTGATGTACTGAGGATCATCACTGATGTACTATGGATCATCACTGATGTACTGTGGATCATCACTGATGTACTGTGGATCATCACTGAAGTACTATGGGCCATCACTGGTGTACTATGGATCATCACTGATGTACTATGGATCATCACTGATGTACTATGGATCATCACTGATGTATTATGGATCATCACTGATGTACTATGAGCCATCACTGATGTACTATGGATCATCACTGGTGTACTATGGATCATCACTGATGTACTATGGATCATCACTGATGTACTGTGGACCATCACTGATGTACTGTGGACCATCCCTGATGTACTGTGGAGCATCACTGAAGTACTGTGGATCATCACTGATGTACTATAGATCATCACTGATGTACTATGGGCCATCACTGGTGTACTATGGGCCATCACTGGTGTACTATGGATCATCACTGATGTAGTATGGATCATCACTGATGTACTGAGGATCATCACTGATGTACTATGGATCATCACTGATGTACTGTGGATCATCACTGATGTACTATGGATCAACACTGATGTACTATGGACCATCCCTTATGTACTGTGGATCATCACTGATGTACTGTGGATTATCACTGATGTACTGTGGACCATCAATGATGTACTGTGGACCATAACTGATGTACTGTGGACCATCACTGATGTACTGTGGATCATCACTGATGTTCTATGGATCATCACTGATGTACTATAGATCATCACTGATGTACTATGGATCATCACTGATGTACTATAGATCATCACTGATGTACTATGGATCATCACTGGTGTACTATGGATCATCACTGGTGTACTATGGACCATCCCTGATGTACTGTGGATCATCACTGATGTACTATGGATCATCACTGATGTACTATAGTTCATCACTGATGTACTATGGGCCATCACTGGTGTACTATGGATCATCACTGGTGTACTATGGATCATCACTGATGTACTATGGACCATCCCTGATGTACTATGGACCATCCCTGATGTACTGTGGATCATCACTGATGTACTGTGGATCATCACTGATGTACTATAGATCATCACTGATGTACTATGGGCCATCACTGGTGTACTATGGGCCATCACTGGTGTACTATGGATCATCACTGGTGTACTATGGACCATCACTGATGTACTACGGACTATCACTGATGTACTGTGGATCATCACTGATGTACTGTGGATCATCCCTGGTGTACTATGGATTATCACTGGTGTGCTATGGATCATCTCTGGTGTACTATGGATCATCACTGATGTACTATGGGCCATCACTGATGTACTATGGATCATCACTGATATACTGTGGACCATCCCTGATGTACTGTGGATCATCACTGATGTACTATGGATCACCACTGATGTAGTATGAGCCATCACTGATGTACAATGGATCATTACTGATGTACTGTGGATCATCACTGATGTACTGTGGACCATCACTGATGTACTGTGGACCATCCCTGATGTACTGTGGATCATCACTGATGTACTGTGGATCATCACTGATGTACCGTGGATCATCACTGATGTACCGAGGATCATCACTGATGTACTGTGGACCATCACTGATGTACTTTGGACCATCACTGATGTACTGTGGACCATCACTGATGTACTGTGAATCATCACTGATGTTCTATGGATCATCACTGATGTACTATAGATCATCACTGATGTACTATGGATCATCACTGATGTACTATAGATAATCACTGATGTACTATGGACCATCACTGGTGTACTATGGATCATCACTGGTGCACTATGGATCATCACTGGTGTACTATGGATCATCACTGGTGTACTATGGACCATCCCTGATGTACTGTGGATCATCACTGATGTACTGTGGATCATCACTGATGTACTATAGTTCATCACTGATGTACTATGGGCCATCACTGGTGTACTATGGATCATCACTGGTGTACTATGGGCCATCACTGGTGTACTATGGGCCATCACTGGTGTACTATGGATCATCACTGATGTACTGTGGATCATCACTGATGTACTGTGGATCATCCCTGGTGTTCTATGGATCATCACTGGTGTACTATGGATCATCACTGATGTACTATGGGCCATCACTGATGTACTATGGATCATCACTGGTGTAATATGGATCATCACTGATGTACTATGGACCATCCCTGATGTACTATGGACCATCCCTGATGTACTGTGGATCATCACTGATGTTCTGTGGATCATCACTGATGTACTATAGATCATCACTGATGTACTATGGGCCATCACTGGTGTACTATGGGCCATCACTGATGTACTATGGATCATCACTGGTGTACTATGGATCATCACTGGTGTACTATGGACCATCACTGATGTACTACGGACCATCACTGATGTACTACGGACCATCACCTATGCACTGTGGATCATCACTGATGTACTGTGGATCATCCCTGGTGTACTATGGATTATCACTGGTGTACTATGGGCCATCACTGATGTACTATGGATCATCACTGATATACTGTGGACCATCCCTGATGTACTGTGGATCATCACTGATGTACTATGGATCATCACTGATGTAGTATGAGCCATCACTGATGTACTATGGATCATTACTGATGTACTGTGGATCATCACTGATGTAGTGTGGACCATCACTGATGTACTGTGGACCATCCCTGATGTACTGTGGATCATAACTGATGTACTGTGGATCATCACTGATGTACCGTGGATCATCACTGATGTACCGAGGATCATCACTGATGTACTGTGGACCATCACTGATGTACTGTGGACCATCACTGATGTACTGTGAATCATCACTGATGTTCTATGGATCATCACTGATGTACTATAGATCATCACTGATGTACTATGGATCATCACTGATGTACTATAGATAATCACTGATGTACTATGGACCATCACTGGTGTACTATGGATCATCACTGGTGCACTATGGATCATCACTGGTGTACTATGGATCATCACTGGTGTACTATGGACCATCCCTGATGTACTGTGGATCATCACTGATGTACTGTGGATCATCACTGATGTACTATAGTTCATCACTGATGTACTATGGGCCATCACTGGTGTACTATGGATCATCACTGGTGTACTATGGGCCATCACTGGTGTACTATGGGCCATCCCTGGTGTACTATGGATCATCACTGATGTACTGTGGATCATCACTGATGTACTGTGGATCATCCCTGGTGTTCTATGGATCATCACTGGTGTACTTTGGATCATCACTGATATACTGTGGACCATCCCTGATGTACTGTGGATCATCACTGATGTACTGAGGATCATCACTGATGTACTGTGGATTATCACTGATGTACTGTGGATCATCACTGATGTACTGTGGATCATCCCTGGTCTACTATGGATCATCACTGGTGTACTTTGGATCATCACTGGTGTACTATGGATCATCACTGATATACTGTGGACCATCCCTGATGTACTGTGGATCATCACTGATGTACTGAGGATCATCACTGATGTACTGTGGATCATCACTGATGTACTGTGGATCATCACTGATGTACTATAGATCATCACTGATGTACTATGGGCCATCACTGGTGTACTATGGGCCATCACTGGTGTACTATGGATCATCACTGATGTAGTATGGATCATCACTGATGTACTATAGATCATCACTGGTGTACTATGGATCATCACTGATGTACTGTGGACCATCCCTGATGTACTGTGGATCATCACTGATGTACTGTGGATCATTACTGATGTACTGTGGATCATCACTGATGTACAGAGGATCATCACTGATGTACTATGGATCATCACTGATTTACTATGGATCATCACTGATGTACTGTGGATTATCACTGATGTACTGTGGATCATCACTGAAGTACTATGGGCCATCACTGGTGTACTATGGATCATCACTGATGTACTATGGATCATCACTGATGTATTATGGATCATCACTGATGTATTATGAGCCATCACTGATGTACTATGGATCATCACTGATGTACTATGGATCATCACTGATGTACTATGGATCATCACTGATGTACTATGAGCCATCACTGATGTACTATGGATCATCACTGATGTACTATGGATCATCACTGATGTACTATGGATCATCACTGATGTACTGTGGACCATCCCTGATGTACTGTGGATCATCCCTGATGTACTGTGGATCATCACTGATGTACTGTGGATCATCACTGATGTACTGTGGATCATCACTGATGTACTATAGATCATCACTGATGTACTATGGGCCATCACTGGTGTACTATGGGCCATCACTGGTGTACTATGGATCATCACTGATGTAGTATGGATCATCACTGATGTACTATAGATCATCACTGGTGTACTATGGATCATCACTGATGTACTGAGGATCATCACTGATGTACTATGGATCATCACTGATGTACTGTGGATCATCACTGATGTACTATGGATCAACACTGATGTACTATGGACCATCCCTTGTGTACTGTGGATCATCACTGATGTACTGTGGATTATCACTGATGTACTGTGGACCATCACTGATGTACTGTGGACCATCACTGATGTACTGTGGATCATCACTGATGTTCTATGGATCATCACTGATGTACTATAGATCATCACTGATGTACTATGGATCATCACTGATGTACTATAGATCATCACTGATGTACTATGGATCATCACTGGTGTACTATGGATCATCACTGGTGTACTATGGACCATCACTGATGTACTATGGATCATCACTGATGTACTATGAGCCATCACTGATGTACTATGGATCATCACTGATGTACTATGGATCATCACTGATGTACTATGGATCATCACTGATGTACTGTGGACCATCCCTGATGTACTGTGGATCATCCCTGATGTACTGTGGATCATCACTGATGTACTGTGGATCATCACTGATGTACTGTGGATCATCACTGATGTACTATAGATCATCACTGATGTACTATGGGCCATCACTGGTGTACTATGGGCCATCACTGGTGTACTATGGATCATCACTGATGTAGTATGGATCATCACTGATGTACTATAGATCATAACTGGTGTACTATGGATCATCACTGATGTACTGAGGATCATCACTGATGTACTATGGATCATCACTGATGTACTGTGGATCATCACTGATGTACTATGGATCAACACTGATGTACTATGGACCATCCCTTATGTACTGTGGATCATCACTGATGTACTGTGGATTATCACTGATGTACTGTGGACCATCACTGATGTACTGTGGACCATCACTGATGTACTGTGGACCATCACTGATGTACTGTGGATCATCACTGATGTTCTATGGATCATCACTGATGTACTATAGATCATCACTGATGTACTATGGATCATCACTGATGTACTATAGATCATCACTGATGTACTATGGATCATTACTGGTGTACTATGGATCATCACTGGTGTACTATGGACCATCCCTGATGTACTGTGGATCATCACTGATGTACTATGGATCATCACTGATGTACTATAGTTCATCACTGATGTACTATGGGCCATCACTGGTGTACTATGGATCATCACTGGTGTACTATGGATCATCACCATCACTGATGTACTATGGGCCATCACTGGTGTACTATGGATCATCACTGATGTACTGTGGATCATCACTGATGTACTGTGGATCATCCCTGGTGTTCTATGGATCATCACTGGTGTACTATGGATCATCACTGATGTACTATGGATCATCACTGGTGTAATATGGATCATCACTGATGTACTATGGACCATCCCTGATGTACTATGGACCATCCCTGATGTACTGTGGATCATCACTGGTGTACTATGGGCCATCACTGGTGTACTATGGATCATCACTGGTGTACTATGGATCATCACTGGTATACTATGGACCATCACTGATGTACTACGGACCATCACTGATGTACTACGGACCATCACCTATGTACTGTGGATCATCACTGATGTACTGTGGATCATCCCTGGTGTACTATGGATTATCACTGGTGTACTATGGATCATCTCTTGTGTACTATGGATCATCACTGATGTACTATGGGCCATCACTGATGTACTATGGATCATCACTGATATACTGTGGACCATCCCTGATGTACTGTGGATCATCACTGATGTACTATGGATCATCACTGATGTAGTATGAGCCATCACTGGTGTACTATGGGCCATCACTGGTGTACTATGGATCATCACTGATGTACTGTGGACCATCACTGATGTACTGTGGACCATCCCTGTTGTACTGTGGATCATAACTGATGTACTGTGGATCATCACTGATGTACCGTGGATCATCACTGATGTACCGAGGATCATCACTGATGTACTGTGGACCATCACTGATGTACTGTGGACCATCACTGATGTACTGTGAATCATCACTGATGTTCTATGGATCATCACTGATGTACTATAGATCATCACTGATGTACTATGGATCATCACTGATGTACTATAGATAATCACTGATGTACTATGGACCATCACTGGTGTACTATGGATCATCACTGGTGCACTATGGATCATCACTGGTGTACTATGGATCATCACTGGTGTACTATGGACCATCCCTGATGTACTGTGGATCATCACTGATGTACTGTGGATCATCACTGATGTACTATAGTTCATCACTGATGTACTATGGGCCATCACTGGTGTACTATGGATCATCACTGGTGTACTATGGGCCATCACTGGTGTACTATGGGCCATCACTGGTGTACTATGGATCATCACTGATGTACTGTGGATCATCACCGATGTACTGTGGATCATCCCTGGTGTTCTATGGATCATCACTGGTGTACTATGGATCACCACTGATGTACTATGGGCCATCACTGATGTACTATGGATCATCACTGATATACTGTGGACCATCCCTGATGTACTGTGGATCATCACTGATGTACTGTGGATCATCACCGATGTACTATAGATCATCACTAATGTACTATGGATCATCACTGATGTACTATGGATCATCACTGATGTACTATTAACCATCCCTGATGTACTGTGGATCATCACTGATGTACTGTGGATTATCACTGATGTACTGTGGACCATCACTGATGTACTGTGGACCATCACTGATGTACTGTGGATTACCACTGATGTACTATAGATCATCACTGATGTACTATGGATCATCACTGATGTACTATAGATCATCACTGATGTACTATGGACCATCACTGGTGTACTATGGATCATCACTGGTGTACTATGGATCATCACTGGTGTACTATGGACCATCCCTGATGTACTGTGGATCATCACTGATGTACTGTGGATCATCACTGATGTACTATAGATCATCACTGATGTACTATGGGCCATCACTGGTGTACTATGGGCCATCACTGGTGTACTATGGATCATCACTGGTGTACTATGGATCATCACTGGTGTACTATGGACCATCACTGATGTACTACGGACCATCACTGATGTACTGTGGATCATCACTGATGTACTGTGGATCATCCCTGGTGTACTATGGATCATCACTGGTGTACTATGGATCATCACTGGTGTACTATGGATCATCACTGATGTACTATGGATCATCTCTGATATACTGTGGACCATCCCTGATGTACTGTGGATCATCACTGATGTACTGTGGATCATCACTGATGTACTGTGGATCATCACTGATGTACTGTGGATCATCACTGATGTACTATAGATCATCACTGATGTACTATGGGCCATCACTGGTGTACTATGGGCCATCACTGGTGTACTATGGATCATCACTGATGTAGTATGGATCATCACTGATGTACTATAGATCATCACTGGTATACTATGGATCATCACTGATGTACTGTGGACCATCCCTGATGTACTGTGGATCATCACTGATGTACTGTGGATCATTACTGATGTACTGTGGATCATCACTGATGTACTGAGGATCACCACTGATGTACTATGGATCATCACTGATGTACTGCGGATCATCACTGATGTACTGTGGATCATCACTGAAGTACTATGGGCCATCACTGATGTATTATGGATCATCACTGATGTACTATGAGCCATCACTGATGTACTATGGATCATCACTGGTGTACTATGGATCATCACTGATGTACTATGGATCATCACTGATGTACTATGGATCATCACTGATGTACTATGAGCCATCACTGATGTACTATGGATCATCACTGATGTACTATGGATCATCACTGATGTATTATGGATCATCACTGATGTATTATGGATCATCACTGATGTACTATGAGCCATCACTGATGTACTATGGATCATCACTGGTGTACTATGGATCATCACTGATGTACTATGGATCATCACTGATGTACTATGAGCCATCACTGATGTACTATGGATCATCACTGATGTACTATGGATCATCACTGATGTACTGTGGATCATCACTGATGTACTGTGGATCATCACTGATGTACTGTGGATCATCACTGATGTACTGTGGATCATCACTGATGTACTATAGATCATCACTGATGTACTATGGGCCATCACTGGTGTACTATGGGCCATCACTGGTGTACTATGGATCATCACTGATGTAGTATGGATCATCACTGATGTACTATAGATCATCACTGGTGTACTATGGATCATCACTGATGTAGTATGGATCATCACTGATGTACTGAGGATCATCACTGATGTACTATGGATCATCACTGATGTACTGTGGATCATCACTGATGTACTATGGATCATCACTGATGTACTATGGACCATTCCTTATGTACTGTGGATCATCACTGATGTACTGTGGATCATCACTGATGTACTGTGGATTATCACTGATGTACTGTGGACCATCACTGATGTACTGTGGACCATCACTGATGTACTGTGGCTCATCACTGATGTTTTATGGATCATCACTGATGTACTATGGACCATCACTGGTGTACTATGGATCATCACTGGTGTACTATGGACCATCCCTGATGTACTGTGGATCATCACTGATGTACTATGGATCATCACTGATGTACTATGGGCCATCACTGGTGTACTATGGATCATCACTGGTGTACTATGGATCATCACTGATGTACTATGGACCATCCCTGATGTACTATGGACCATCCCTGATGTACTGTGGATCATCACTGATGTACTGTGTATCATCACTGATGTACTATAGATCATCACTGGTGTACTATGGATCATCACTGGTGTACTATGGATCATCACTGATGTACTGTGGATCATCACTGGTGTACTATGGATTATCACTGGTGTACTATGGATCATCACTGGTGTACTATGGATCATCACTGATGTACTATGGGCCATCACTGATGTACTATGGATCATCACTGATATACTGTGGACCATCCCTGATGTACTGTGTATCATCACTGATGAACTATGGATCATCACTAATGTACTATGAGCCATCACTGATGTACTATGGATCATCACTGATGTACTGTGGACCATCACTGATGTACTGTGGACCATCCCTGATGTACTGTGGATCATCACTGAAGTACTGTGGATCATCACTGATGTACTGTGGATTATCACTGATGTACTGTGGACCATCACTGATGTACTGTGGACCATCACTGATGTACTGTGGCTCATCACTGATGTTTTATGGATCATCACTGATGTACTATAGATCATCACTGATGTACTATGGATCATCACTGATGTACTATAGATCATCACTGATGTACTATGGACCATCACTGGTGTACTATGGATCATCACTGGTGTACTATGGACCATCCCTGATGTACTGTGGATCATCACTGATGTACTATGGATCATCACTGATGTACTATGGGCCATCACTGGTGTACTATGGATCATCACTGGTGTACTATGGATCATCACTGATGTACTATGGACCATCCCTGATGTACTATGGACCATCCCTGATGTACTGTGGATCATCACTGATGTACTGTGTATCATCACTGATGTACTATAGATCATCACTGGTGTACTATGGATCATCACTGGTGTACTATGGATCATCACTGGTGTACTATTGACCATCACTGATGTACTACGGACCATCACTGATGTACTGTGGATCATCACTGATGTACTGTGGATCATCCCTGGTGTACTATGGATTATCACTGGTGTACTATGGATCATCACTGATGTACTATGGGCCATCACTGATGTACTATGGATCATCACTGATATACTGTGGACCATCCCTGATGTACTGTGTATCATCACTGATGAACTATGGATCATCACTAATGTACTATGAGCCATCACTGATGTACTATGGATCATCACTGATGTACTGTGGACCATCACTGATGTACTGTGGACCATCCCTGATGTACTGTGGATCATCACTGAAGTACTGTGGATCATCACTGATGTACCGTGGATCATCACTGATGTACCGAGGATCATCACTGATGTACTGTGGACCATCACTGGTGCACTGTGGACCATCACTGATGTACTGTGGATCATCACTGATGTTCTATGGATCATCACTGATGTACTATAGATCATCACTGATGTACTATGGATCATCACTGATGTACTATAGATAATCACTGATGTACTATGGACCATCACTGGTGTACTATGGATTATCACTGGTGCACTATGGATCATCACTGGTGTACTATGGATCATCACTGATGTACTGTGGATCATCACTGATGTACTGTGGATCATCACTGAAGTACTATGGGCCATCACTGGTGTACTATGGATCATCACTGATGTACTATGGATCATCACTGATGTATTATGGATCATCACTGATGTACTATGAGCCATCACTGATGTACTATGGATCATCACTGGTGTACTATGGGCCATCACTGGTGTACTATGGATCATCACTGGTGTACTATGGATCATCACTGGTGTACTATGGACCATCCCTGATGTACTGTGGATCATCACTGATGTACTATGGATCATCACTGGTGTACTATGGATCATCACTGATGTACTATGGATCATCACTGATGTACTATAGGCCATCACTGATGTACTATGAGCCATCACTGATGTACTATAGTTCATCACTGATGTACTATGGGCCATCACTGGTGTACTATGGATCATCACTGGTGTACTATGGATCATCACTGGTGTACTATGGACCATCCCTGATGTACTGTGGATCATCACTGATGTACTATGGATCATCACTGGTGTACTATGGATCATCACTGATGTACTATGGATCATCACTGATGTACTATAGGCCATCACTGATGTACTATGGATCATCTCTGATATACTGTGGACCATCCCTGATGTACTGTGGATCATCACTGATGTACTGTGGATCATCACTGATGTACTGTGGATCATCACTGATGTACTATAGATCATCACTGATGTACTATGGGCCATCACTGGTGTACTATGGGCCATCACTGGTGTACTATGGATCATCACTGATGTAGTATGGATCATCAATGATGTACTATAGATCATCACTGGTATACTATGGATCATCACTGATGTACTGTGGACCATCCCTGATGTACTGTGGATCATCACTGATGTACTGTGGATCATTACTGATGTACTGTGGATCATCACTGATGTACTGAGGATCATCACTGATGTACTATGGATCATCACTGATGTACTGTGGATCATCACTGATGTACTGTGGATCATCACTGAAGTACTATGGGCCATCACTGGTGTACTATGGATCATCACTGATGTACTATGGATCATCACTGATGTACTATGGATCATCACTGATGTATTATGGATCATCACTGATGTACTATGAGCCATCACTGATGTACTATGGATCATCACTGGTGTACTATGGATCATCACTGATGTACTATGGATCATCACTGATGTACTGTGGACCATCACTGATGTACTGTGGACCATCCCTGATGTACTGTGGAGCATCACTGAAGTACTGTGGATCATCACTGATGTACCGTGGATCATCACTGATGTACCGAGGATCATCACTGATGTACTGTGGACCATCACTGATGCACTGTGGACCATCACTGATGTACTGTGGATCATCACTGATGTTCTATGGATCATCACTGATGTACTATAGATCATCACTGATGTACTATGGATCATCACTGATGTACTATAGATAATCACTGATGTACTATGGACCATCACTGGTGTACTATGGATTATCACTGGTGCACTATGGATCATCACTGGTGTACTATGGACCATCCCTGATGTACTGTGGATCATCACTGATGTACTGTGGATCATCACTGATGTACTATAGTTCATCACTGATGTACTATGGGCCATCACTGGTGTACTATGGATCATCACTGGTGTACTATGGATCATCACTGGTGTACTATGGACCATCCCTGATGTACTGTGGATCATCACTGATGTACTATGGATCATCACTGGTGTACTATGGATCATCACTGATGTACTATGGATCATCACTGATGTACTATAGGTCATCACTGATGTACTATGGATCATCTCTGATATACTGTGGACCATCCCTGATGTACTGTGGATCATCACTGATGTACTGTGGATCATCACTGATGTATTGTGGATCATCACTGATGTACTGTGGATCATCACTGATGTACTATAGATCATCACTGATGTACTATGGGCCATCACTTGTGTACTATGGGCCATCACTGGTGTACTATGGATCATCACTGATGTAGTATGGATCATCACTGATGTACTATAGATCATCACTGGTATACTATGGATCATCACTGATGTACTGTGGACCATCCCTGATGTACTGTGGATCATCACTGATGTACTGTGGATCATTACTGATGTACTGTGGATCATCACTGATGTACTGAGGATCATCACAGATGTACTATGGATCATCACTGATGTACTGTGGATCATCACTGATGTACTGTGGATCATCACTGAAGTACTATGGGCCATCACTGGTGTACTATGGATCATCACTGATGTACTATGGATCATCACTGATGTATTATGGATCATCACTGATGTACTTTGAGCCATCACTGATGTACTATGGATCATCACTGGTGTACTATGGATCATCACTGATGTACTATGGATCATCACTGATGTACTATGGACCATCACTGATGTACTATGGATCATCACTGATGTACTATGAGCCATCACTGATGTACTATGGATCATCACTGATGTACTATGGATCATCACTGATGTACTATGGATCATCACTGATGTATTATGGATCATCACTGATGTATTATGGATCATCACTGATGTACTATGAGCCATCACTGATGTACTATGGATCATCACTGGTGTACTATGGATCATCACTGATGTACTATGGATCATCACTGATGTACTATGGATCATCACTGATGTACTATGAGCCATCACTGATGTACTATGGATCATCACTGATGTACTGTGGACCATCCCTGATGTACTGTGGATCATCACTGATGTACTGTGGATCATCACTGATGTACTGTGGATCATCACTGATGTACTGTGGATCATCACTGATGTACTATAGATCATCACTGAAGTACTATGGGCCATCACTGGTGTACTATGGGCCATCACTGGTGTACTATGGGCCATCACTGGTGTACTATGGATCATCACTGATGTAGTATGGATCATCACTGATGTACTATAGATCATCACTGGTGTACTATGGATCATCACTGATGTACTGAGGATCATCACTGATGTACTATGGATCATCACTGATGTACTGTGGATCATCACTGATGTACTATGGATCATCACTGATGTACTATGGACCATCCCTGATGTACTATGGACCATCCCTGATGTACTGTGGATCATCACTGATGTTCTGTGGATCATCACTGATGTACTATAGATCATCACTGATGTACTATGGGCCATCACTGGTGTACTATGGGCCATCACTGGTGTACTATGGATCATCACTGGTGTACTATGGATCATCACTGGTATACTATGGACCATCACTGATGTACTACGGACCATCACTGATGTACTACGGACCATCACCTATGTACTGTGGATCATCACTGATGTACTGTGGATCATCCCTGGTGTACTATGGATTATCACTGGTGTACTATGGATCATCTCTGGTGTACTATGGATCATCACTGATGTACTATGGGCCATCACTGATGTACTATGGATCATCACTGATATACTGTGGACCATCCCTGATGTACTGTGGATCATCACTGATGTACTATGGATCATCACTGATGTAGTATGAGCCATCACTGGTGTACTATGGGCTATCACTGGTGTACTATGGATCATCACTGATGTACTGTGGACCATCACTGATGTACTGTGGACCATCCCTGTTGTACTGTGGATCATAACTGATGTACTGTGGATCATCACTGATGTACCGTGGATCATCACTAAATTACCGAGGATCATCACTGATGTACTGTGGACCATCACTGATGTACTGTGGACCATCACTGATGTACTGTGAATCATCACTGATGTTCTATGGATCATCACTGATGTACTATAGATCATCACTGATGTACTATGGATCATCACTGATGTACTATAGATAATCACTGATGTACTATGGACCATCACTGGTGTACTATGGATCATCACTGGTGCACTATGGATCATCACTGGTGTACTATGGATCATCACTGGTGTACTATGGACCATCCCTGATGTACTGTGGATCATCACTGATGTACTGTGGATCATCACTGATGTACTATAGTTCATCACTGATGTACTATGGGCCATCACTGGTGTACTATGGATCATCACTGGTGTACTATGGGCCATCACTGGTGTACTATGGGCCATCACTGGTGTACTATGGATCATCACTGATGTACTGTGGATCATCACTGATGTACTGTGGATCATCCCTGGTGTTCTATGGATCATCACTGGTGTACTATGGATCATCACTGATGTACTATGGGCCATCACTGATGTACTATGGATCATCACTGATATACTGTGGACCATCCCTGATGTACTGTGGATCATCACTGATGTACTGTGGATCATCACTGATGTACTATAGATCATCACTAATGTACTATGGATCATCACTGATGTACTATGGATCATCACTGATGTACTATTAACCATCCCTGATGTACTATGGATCATCACTGATGTACTATGGATCATCACTGATGTACTATTAACCATCCCTGATGTACTGTGGATCATCACTGATGTACTGTGGATTATCACTGATGTACTGTGGACCATCACTGATGTACTGTGGACCATCACTGATGTACTGTGGATTATCACTGATGTACTATAGATCATCACTGATGTACTATGGATCATCACTGATGTACTATAGATCATCACTGATGTACTATGGACCATCACTGGTGTACTATGGATCATCACTGGTGTACTATGGATCATCACTGATGTACTAGGGACCATCACTGATGTACTGTGGATCATCACTGATGATCTGTGGATCATCACTGATGTACTATAGATCATCACTGATGTACTATGGGCCATCACTGGTGTACTATGGGCCATCACTGGTGCACTATGGATCATCACTGATGTAGTATGGATCATCACTGATGTACTATAGATCATCACTGATGTACTGTGGATCATTACTGATGTACTGTGGATCACCACTGATGTACTGAGGATCATCACTGATGTACTGTGGACCATCCCTGATGTACAGTGGATCATCACTGATGTACTGTGGATCATTACTGATGTACTGTGGATCATCACTGATGTACTGAGGATCACCACTGATGTACTATGGATCATCACTGATGTACTGTGGATCATCACTGATGTACTGTGGATCATCACTGAAGTACTATGGGCCATCACTGGTGTACTATTGATCATCACTGATGTACTATGGATCATCACTGATGTACTATGGATCATCACTGATGTATTATGGATCATCACTGATGTACTATGAGCCATCACTGATGTACTATGGATCATCACTGGTGTACTATGGATCATCACTGATGTACTATGGATCATCACTGATGTACTATGGATCATCACTGATGTACTATGAGCCATCACTGATGTACTATGGATCATCACTGATGTACTATGGATCATCACTGATGTATTATGGATCATCACTGATGTATTATGGATCATCACTGATGTACTATGGATCATCACTGGTGTACTATGGATCATCACTGATGTACTATGGATCATCACTGATGTACTATGAGCCATCACTGATGTACTATGGATCATCACTGATGTACTATGGATCATCACTGATGTACTGTGGATCATCACTGATGTACTATAGATCATCACTGATGTACTATGGGCCATCACTGGTGTACTATGGGCCATCACTGGTGTACTATGGATCATCACTGATGTAGTATGGATCATCACTGATGTACTATGGATCATCACTGATGTACTGTGGATCATCACTGATGTACTGTGGATTATCACTGATGTACTGTGGACCATCACTGATGTACTGTGGCTCATCACTGATGTTTTATGGATCATCACTGATGTACTATAGATCATCACTGATGTACTATGGATCATCACTGATGTACTATAGATCATCACTGATGTACTATGGACCATCACTGGTGTACTATGGATCATCACTGGTGTACTATGGACCATCCCTGATGTACTGTGGATCATCACTGATGTACTATGGATCATCACTGATGTACTATGGGCCATCACTGGTGTACTATGGATCATCACTGGTGTACTATGGATCATCACTGATGTACTATGGACCATCCCTGATGTACTATGGACCATCCCTGATGTACTGTGGATCATCACTGATGTACTGTGTATCATCACTGATGTACTTTAGATCATCACTGATGTACTATGGGCCATCACTCGTGTACTATGGATCATCACTGGTGTACTATGGATCATCACTGGTGTACTATGGATCATCACTGGTGTACTATGGACCATCACTGATGTACTACGGACCATCACTGATGTACTGTGGATCATCACTGATGTACTGTGGATCATCCCTGGTGTACTATGGATTATCACTGGTGTACTATGGATCATCACTGGTGTACTATGGATCATCACTGTCTTGTTGGTTGGAGGGTAGACAGTGGAGGAGACCTTGCATGGAGAGTGAAGAAGTTTCTGCTTTTGACTGCTGGGTTGCATTTTTGGTTATTTTTGACTCTTTTTCCTTGCAGCTTTTTAACACCTTTTTCTGGCACATTTTAAACAGCCTTTTTTTTTCTCTTTTTTTCCTTCAGCCTACTAATTAAGGGGAGTGGTAAATTGGTCACAGGTGCTTGAGGCCTATATAAACTTCTGTAGAGCTCATTTAGAGCCTGCTCATTTTGAGTTGCTGTAACTCTGTCCAAGTGGAACTGGACTAAGTGGTGAGTTAAATTAAAGAGTTTAAAACAGGAGGTTAAAACAGGGGTCATAGTAGATGTGTAGTGTGAGTACCTGGGTGTTGTCTGAGTAGTGTGTATGGATCGTTAGTACTTGTGTATTGTAGGTGCACGCTGGTCTGCGAGTGCACGCGGGTCCGTTGGTCTGCGGGTGCACGTGGGTCTGCGAGTGCACGTGGGTCTGCGAGTGCACGCTGGTCTGCGGGTGCACGTAGGTCTGCGAGTGCACGCTGGTCTGCGAGTGCACGCGGGTCCGTTGGTCTGCGAGTGCACGCTGGTCTGCGAGTGCACGCGGGTCCGTTGGTCTGCGAGTGCACGCTGGTCTGCGAGTGCACGTGGGTCCGTTGGTCTGCGAGTGCACGCTGGTCTGCGAGTGCACGTGGGTCCGTTGGTCTGTGAGTGCACGCTGGTCTGCGAGTGCACGCTGGTCTGCGAGTGCACGCGGGTCCGTTGGTCTGCGAGTGCACGCTGGTCTGCAAGTGCACGCGGGTCCGTTGGTCTGCGAGTGCACGCTGGTCTGCGAGTGCACGCTGGTCTGCGAGTGCACGCGGGTCCGTTGGTCTGTGAGTGCACGTTGGTCTGCGAGTGCACGCGGGTCCGTTGGTCTGCGAGTGCACGCTGGTCTGCGAGTGCACGCGGGTCCGTTGGTCTGCGGGTGCACGCTGGTCTGCGAGTGCACGCGGGTCCGTTGGTCTGCGAGTGCACGCTGGTCTGCGAGTGCACGCGGGTCCGTTGGTCTGCGAGTGCACGCGGGTCCGTTGGTCTGCGAGTGCACGCTGGTCTACGAGTGCACGCGGGTCCATTGGTCTGCGAGTGCACGCGGGTCCGCGAGTGCACGCGGGTCCGTTGGTCTGCGAGTGCACGCTGGTCTGCGAGTGCACGCGGGTCCGTTGGTCTGTGGGTGCACGTGGGTCTGCGTGGTACCTGTGTATTGTCTTGTTGAGTACCTGTGTATTGTCTTGTTGAGTACCTGTGTATTGTCTTGTTGAGTACCTGTGTATTGTCTTGTTGAATAGTTGGGTCAGGAAGCTAGTGTTAGGTAATTTGGACAGGGTATAATCTCGAATCCTCATTAAATTAATAGGTACGATGCCCAGCGGGTGTGGTGAGGCGACTCGGTGTACATCTTGCAGCATGTATGCGTTCCTTGATCATCTGATCGAGGGCGATTACTGCTGTGCAAAATGTAAGCACATTGTTTCCCTGGAAGCCCAGGTTCTGAATCTAGGGAAGCAACTGTCAGCACTGGGAAGTCCCTCCACACTAAAGGAGAGCTGGATACGTACCCGGCAGGTGATGGCAGGGGCCAGCACAGAGGTGGGTGGAGTCAAAGAGGTGCAGGCACTAGAAAATAGTAGATGGGTGACAGTCAGGAAGGGTAGAGGGCGAAGTGCCAGGGAGGCCGATCCAGGGCTGGAGCATCCCAATAAGTATGCTCCATTGAGTGACATTAGTGAAACCAGTCCGGGACCAGCACTGCTGGAGCTGAGGGACTCTCCTAGCTGCCAGGGGAAGAACTCCTCCAGTGAGAGTGGGGGGGAAGCGAAGGGAAAGGAAAGACAGATTCTGGTGGTAGGGGACTCAATTCTTAGAAGGACAGAGAGGGGAATCTGTAACAAAGACCTGAAGCGCCGAACTGTATGTTGTCTACCGGGCGCTCGGGTTCGGCACATCACGGATCTGGTGGACAGATTACTGGGAGGGGCTGGGGAAGACCCAGCTGTCATGGTGCACGTTGGCACCAATGACAAAGTCAGAGGCAGATGGAGTGTCCTAAAGAACGATTTTAGGGACTTGGGAGCTAAATTGAGGAAAAGGACCTCCAAGGTAGTATTCTCGGGAATACTACCGGTACATCGAGCCACACCAGAAAGGCAGAGGGAGATTAGGGAAGTGAACAAGTGGCTGAAGAGCTGGTGTAGTAAGGAGGGGTTTGGGTTCCTGGAGGACTGGGCCGACTTCTCAGTCGATAACCAGTACTATAGAAGGGACGGACTGCACCTAAATGAGGAGGGTGCAGATCAGCTGGGAATAAGGATGGCGAAAAAGTTAGAGGGGTTTTTAAACTAGGTGACAGGGGGGAGGGTCCAGAGATAGTGAGAGTCAGCGGGGAACATATTCTAAAGGGTAGTATTAGGGGCATTAGTGGTAGGGTAACCAAAGAACATAAACCCAAGGTAAGTATAGTAGCAAGTCCTAGTTGCAATCTGGGAACACCCAAGAGGATAGTATGTGACCGGTCAAATAATATTAATGCATTAAAGTGTCTGTTCACCAACGCCAGAAGTCTGCCAAGCAAAATAGGTGAGTTGGAAGCTCTGGTGCATGAGGAGAGCTATGATGTAATCGGTATTGCTGAAACTTGGCTTCATTCCTCACATGACTGGGCTATTAATATTCCTGGCTATGCACTCTTTCGGAAAGACAGGGTAAAAAGGAAGGGTGGAGGGGTCTGTCTCTATGTGAGAAGTGATCTCAAAGCGAGTGTGAAAGAGGACCTGGTGGATGGAGAGTGTGATGAGTCTGAAGCATTATGGGTGGAACTGCATACAGATGTGCGTAGTTCAAAGCTAATCATTGGAGTTTGTTATAGACCACCCAATGTTAATGAGGAGTTAGAGACTCAGCTCCTTGCACAGATGGAAAGGGCTGCAAGGGCTGGGATGGTGATAATAATGGGGGATTTTAACTACCCAGAAATTGACTGGAGTAATGGAACTGCTGGGACAGTTAAAGGGCAAAAATTTATAAACCTATTCCAGGACAATTTTATGGTCCAGTTTATTGAGGCCCCAACTAGGAATGATGCTCTGTTGGACCTGGTAATCTCAAACCATGCAGAGCGTATTACTAATGTTCAGATAAAGGAACACCTGGGTAGCAGTGACCATAACATGATTTCATTTGATGTTAGTTGTAAGCAAAAATCACATACAGGAAAGATAAAAACACTTAATTTCAAGAGAGCAAATTTTCCAAGGATGAGTGCTGCTCTCCAGGACTTAGACTGGGAAGGAATATTGGCATCAATGGGCACAGAACAGAAATGGGAATTCTTCAAAAAGACTGTTTGTGAACTCACTGCAAAGTATATTCCCATGGGCAATAAGTTTAAAAGGCTAAAAATAAAACCTATGTGGCTCACTGCCAAAGTTAAAAAAGCTATAAACTATAAGAAAAGAGCTTTTAAAAAATATAAAAATGAGGGAACACTAGTGTCATTTAAATGTTACAAAGAATATAACAGGATATGTAAAAAGGAAATCAAGGATGCAAAAATTCAAAATGAACGACAGATTGCAAAAGATAGTAGGACAAACCCCAAAAAATTCTTCAAATATATTAATAGTAAAAAGGTCAAGTCTGAGCATGTAGGCCCTTTACAAAATAATCTAGAGTGGGTGACTGGGGACAAAGAGAAGGCTAATTTATTAAATATTTTCTTCAGTTCTGTGTATACAAAGGAGCATGGGGGAGCTCATGTCCAAAATGGGGGTGGTAGTGACACAGCCCCAAATCCACAATGGCTCAAAAGTGATATGGTCCAGAAATATTTAGATGGAATAAAGGTGGATAAAGCACCTGGACCAGATGGCATACACCCACGGATCCTAAAAGAATTGAGCTCTGTAATTTCAAAGCCATTGTATTTAATTTTTAGGGACTCATTAATGACAGGAATAGTACCACTGGATTGGCGCAGGTCCAATGTGGTGCCTATATTTAAAAAGGGAATTAAGTGTTTACCAAGTAACTATAGACCTGTTAGTTTAACTTCTATAGTTGGGAAAATACTGGAGAGATTAATAAAAGACCACATAGATGAGTTCTTGCTGGAAAAAAACTATTTAACCTCCCTGGCGGTATGATTCTTTCTGGAATTATGTACCAAAAGCGGTACAATTATTTTGCATGAAAATTTGGTGTTATGTATTATAGGCCTGCGATTCTTAGTAATTACTTACTTAAACCTGAGCAAACCAGAGTCTAGTAAACATCCCGGGTATGATAAATATGAAACACAAAATTATAAATTATAATATAATAAATAACTATAAATAATTATAAAAAATAGTAATCTAATTATAATAAAAATTATTCAATAATGTAATCAAATCAAAAACACTGAAATTTGCTCAGTTGCAGAATTGTCGCTGTCATTAGATTTAGTGTTTGATGACGAATTTCCCCACAAATCGCTATCGCTCAATTCTGCGAGTGATTCTAATTTATTATCGCTGCTTTCTAGTTGGTCTAAAACCACTTTTGACATAAAGGGACACTTTTTGGTTGCTATGGACAATCCCCAGTTTACAGGCAGAAAGAACCGTTTTTATTATATAAAAGTGCATGCAGGACACTGGGCAGACCACTAGGGACCAAGGGGGTGTGTAATTATTACATACAGTACTGTAATCAGTAAGATTACAGTATACTGTATGTATACTATGTGTTTACCTTTTTGAATTTGCCGCCCAGTTCCGCTCCCATGCGCCGCTGCGGCTCGCAGGGAACGGAACTAGGAAGTCAGATGGGGTCGAAAGTGCCGACACTCGCCGGAGATCTCGCTGGCGATCACAGCAGAGGACATCATCGCTGGATCGCCAGGAGAAGGTAGGGAAACTCCGCTGCGAGCTCTGCAATGTCTACCCCGAGCGTGACTCGGGGTTACCGATCCTAGCATAAAAAAACAACCCCGAGTCACGCTCGGGATTACCGCTAGGGAGGTTAAGCAACAGACAGCATGGATTCATGAAAGACAGAAGTTGTCAAACAAACCTGATTTCTTTTTATGAAGAGGTAAGTAAGACCTTGGACAGAGGGGTGGCAGTGGACGTGGTATACTTGGATTTTGCAAAAGCGTTCGATACAGTTCCCCACACACGGCTCATGTGTAAGGTAAAGTCTACAGGATTGGAAATATCAGTTTGTAAATGGATAGAAAACTGGCTAAAAGACATAATTCAGAGAGTAGTGGTTAATGATTCTGACTCTGAATGGTCCAAGGTTATCAGTGGTGTACCCCAAGGTTCAGTGCTGGGACCCTTACTTTTTAATATGTTTATAAATGATATTGGGTCTGAGATCAAAAGTAACATTTCTGTCTTTGCAGATGACACCAAGCTATGCAGTGGAATAACGTCCTTACAGGATGTCGCCAATTTACAAGCCGACCTCAATGCTCTGTCTAATTGGGCGACTATGTGGCAGATGAGGTTTAATGTTGATAAATGTAAAGTTATGCACTTGGGGGCTAATAATATGAATGCATCATACATACTAGGGGGAGTACAACTGGGGGGATCCGTAGTGGAGAAGGATCTGGGGGTTTTGGTAGATCATAAGCTCAATAATGGCATGCAATGCCAAGCTGCGGTTTCCAAAGCGAGCAAAGTCCTTTCTTGTATTAAGAGAGGTATGGTCTCCAGAGAGAGAGAGATCATTTTGCCCCTGTTCAAATCATTAGTAAGACCTCATCTGGAATATGCAGTTCAGTTTTGGGCCCCAGTTCTCAAAAAGGATATTGGGGAACTGGAGAAAGTGCAGAGAAGGGCAACCAAACTGATAAGAGGCATGGAGGAGCTCAGCTATGAGGAGAGATTAGAGGAACTGAATTTATTCTCTCTTGAGAAGAGGAGATTAAGGGGGGATATGATCAACATGTACAAATATATAAGGGGTCCATATAGTGAACTTGGTGTTCAGTTATTCACTTTACGGACAACACAAAGGACAAGGGGGCACTCTTTGCGTCTAGAGGAAAAGAGATTTCACCTCCAAATACGGAAAGGTTTTTTCACAGTAAGAGCTGTGAAAATGTGGAATAGACTCCCTGCAGAGGTGGTTCTGGCCAGCTCAGTAGATTGCTTTAAGAAGGGCCTGGATTCTTTCTTAAATGTACATAATATAACTGGGTACTGACATTTATAGGTAAAGTTGATCCAGGGAATATCCGATTGCCTCTCGGGGGATCAGGAAGGAATTTTTTCCCCTGCTGTAGCAAATTGGATCATGCTCTTCTGGGTTTTTTTGCCTTCCTCTGGATCAACTGTGGGTATAGAATTGGGTATATTTGGATTGTACGATATATGTTTATTTTTTTTTATTTTTTTTTTTTTTTACGGTTGAACTGGATGGACTTGTGTCTTTTTTCAACCTGACTAACTATGTAACTATGTAACTATATGTACTATGGGCCATCACTGATGTACTATGGATCATCACTGATATACTGTGGACCATCCCTGATGTACTGTGTATCATCACTGATGAACTATGGATCATCACTAATGTACTATGAGCCATCACTGATGTACTATGGATCATCACTGATGTACTGTGGACCATCACTGATGTACTGTGGATCATCACTGAAGTACTGTGGATCATCACTGATGTACCGTGGATCATCACTGATGTACCGAGAATCATCACTGATGTACTGTGGACCATCACTGATGCACTGTGGACCATCACTGATGTACTGTGGATCATCACTGATGTACTGTGGACCATCACTGATGTACTGTGGACCATCCCTGATGTACTGCGGATCATCACTGAAGTACTGTGGATCATCACTGATGTACCGTGGATCATCACTGATGTACCGAGAATCATCACTGATGTACTGTGGACCATCACTGATGCACTGTGGACCATCACTGATGTACTGTGGATCATCACTGATGTTCTATGGATCATCACTGATGTACTATAGATCATCACTGATGTACTATGGATCATCACTGATGTACTATAGATAATCACTGATGTACTATGGACCATCACTGGTGTACTATGGATTATCACTGGTGCACTATGGATCATCACTGGTGTACTATGGACCATCCCTGATGTACTGTGGATCATCACTGATGTACTGTGGATCATCACTGATGTACTATAGTTCATCACTGATGTACTATGGGCCATCACTGGTGTACTATGGATCATCACTGGTGTACTATGGATCATCACTGGTGTACTATGGACCATCCCTGATGTACTGTGGATCATCACTGATGTACTATGGATCATCACTGGTGTACTATGGATCATCACTGATGTACTATGGATCATCACTGATGTACTATAGGCCATCACTGATGTACTATGGATCATCTCTGATATACTGTGGACCATCCCTGATGTACTGTGGATCATCACTGATGTACTGTGGATCATCACTGATGTACTGTGGATCATCACTGATGTACTGTGGATCATCACTGATGTACTATAGATCATCACTGATGTACTATGGGCCATCACTGGTGTACTATGGGCCATCACTGGTGTACTATGGATCATTACTGATGTAGTATGGATCATCACTGATGTACTATAGATCATCACTGGTATACTATGGATCATCACTGATGTACTGTGGACCATCCCTGATGTACTGTGGATCATCACTGATGTACTGTGGATCATTACTGATGTACTGTGGATCATCACTGATGTACTGAGGATCATCACTGATGTACTATGGATCATCACTGATGTACTGTGGATCATCACTGATGTACTGTGGATCATCACTGAAGTACTATGGGCCATCACTGGTGTACTATGGATCATCACTGATGTACTATGGATCATCACTGATGTACTATGGATCATCACTGATGTATTATGGATCATCACTGATGTACTATGAGCCATCACTGATGTACTATGGATCATCACTGGTGTACTATGGATCATCACTGATGTACTATGGATCATCACTGATGTACTGTGGACCATCACTGATGTATTGTGGACCATCCCTGATGTACTGTGGATCATCACTGAAGTACTGTGGATCATCACTGATGTACCGTGGATCATCACTGATGTACCGAGGATCATCACTGATGTACTGTGGACCATCACTGATGCACTGTGGACCATCACTGATGTACTGTGGATCATCACTGATGTTCTATGGATCATCACTGATGTACTATAGATCATCACTGATGTACTATGGATCATCACTGATGTACTATGGATTATCACTGGTGCACTATGGATCATCACTGGTGTACTATGGACCATCCCTGATGTACTGTGGATCATCACTGATGTACTGTGGATCATCACTGATGTACTATAGTTCATCACTGATGTACTATGGGCCATCACTGGTGTACTATGGATCATCACTGGTGTACTATGGATCATCACTGGTGTACTATGGACCATCCCTGATGTACTGTGGATCATCACTGATGTACTATGGATCATCACTGGTGTACTATGGATCATCACTGATGTACTATGGATCATCACTGATGTACTATAGGCCATCACTGATGTACTATGGATCATCTCTGATATACTGTGGACCATCCCTGATGTACTGTGGATCATCACTGATGTACTGTGGATCATCACTGATGTACTGTGGATCATCACTGATGTACTGTGGATCATCACTGATGTACTATGGGCCATCACTGGTGTACTATGGGCCATCACTAGTGTACTATGGATCATCACTGATGTAGTATGGATCATCACTGATGTACTATAGATCATCACTGGTATACTATGGATCATCACTGATGTACTGTGGACCATCCCTGATGTACTGTGGATCATCACTGATGTACTGTGGATCATTACTGATGTACTGTGGATCATCACTGATGTACTGAGGATCATCACTGATGTACTATGGATCATCACTGATGTACTGTGGATCATCACTGATGTACTGTGGATCATCACTGAAGTACTATGGGCCATCACTGGTGTACTATGGATCATCACTGATGTACTATGGATCATCACTGATGTACTATGAGCCATCACTGATGTACTATGGATCATCACTGGTGTACTATGGATCATCACTGATGTACTATGGATCATCACTGATGTACTATGAGCCATCACTGATGTACTGTGGACCATCCCTGATGTACTGTGGATCATCACTGATGTACTGTGGATCATCACTGATGTACTGTGGATCATCACTGATGTACTGTGGATCATCACTGATGTACTATAGATCTCAACTGAAGTACTATGGGCCATCACTGGTGTACTATGGGCCATCACTGGTGTACTATGGATCATCACTGATGTAGTATGGATCATCACTGATGTACTATAGATCATCACTGGTGTACTATGGATCATCACTGATGTACTGAGGATCATCACTGATGTACTATGGATCATCACTGATGTACTGTGGATCATCACTGATGTACTATGGATCATCACTGATGTACTATGGACCATTCCTTATGTACTGTGGATCATCACTGATGTACTGTGGATTATCACTGATGTACTGTGGACCATCACTGATGTACTGTGGACCATCACTGATGTACTGTGGACCATCACTGATGTACTGTGGCTAATCACTGATGTTTTATGGATCATCACTGATGTACTATAGATCATCACTGATGTACTATGGATCATCACTGATGTACTATAGATCATCACTGATGTACTATGGACCAACACTGGTGTACTATGGATCATCACTGGTGTACTTGGGACCATCCCTGATGTACTGTGGATCATCACTGATGTACTATGGATCATCACTGATGTACTATGGGCCATCACTGGTGTACTATGGATCATCACTGGTGTACTATGGATCATCACTGATGTACTATGGACCATCCCTGATGTACTATGGACCATCCCTGATGTACTGTGGATCATCACTGATGTACTGTGTATCATCACTGATGTACTATAGATCATCACTGATGTACTATGGGCCATCACTGGTGTACTATGGATCATCACTGGTGTACTATGGATCATCACTGATGTACTGTGGATCATCACTGATGTACTGTGGATCATCCCTGGTGTACTATGGATCATCACTGGTGTACTATGGATCATCACTGATGTACAATGGGCCATCACTGATGTACTATGGATCATCACTGATATACTGTGGACCATCCCTGATGTACTGTGGATCATCACTGATGTACTGTGGATCATCACTGATGTACTATAGATCATCACTAATGTACTATGGATCATCACTGATGTACTATGGATCATCACTGATGTACTATGAACCATCCCTGATGTACTGTGGATTATCACTGATGTACTGTGGACCATCACTGATGTACTGTGGACCATCACTGATGTACTGTGGATCATCACTGATGTACTATAGATCATCACTGATGTACTATGGATCATCACTGATGTACTATAGATCATCACTGGTGTACTATGGACCATCCCTGATGTACTGTGGATCATCACTGATGTACTGTGGATCATCACTGATGTACTATGGATCATCACTGATGTACTGTGGACCATCCCTGATGTACTGTGGATCATCACTGATGTACTGTGGACCATCACTGGTGTACTATGGATCATCACTGGTGTACTATGGATCATCACTGATGTACTATGGACCATCCCTGATGTACTATGGACCATCCCTGATGTACTGTGGATCATCACTGATGTACTATCGATCATCACTGATGTACTATGGGCCATCAGTGGTGTACTATGGGCCATCACTGGTGTACTATGGATCATCACTAATGTACTATGGATCATCACCGGTGTACTATGGACCATCACTGATGTACTACGGACCATCACTGATGTACTGTGGATCATCCCTGGTGTACTATGGATCATCAGTGGTGTACTATGGATCATCACTGATGTACTATGGATCATCACTGATGTACTATGGGCCATCACTGATGTACTATGGATCATCTCTGATATACTGTGGACCATCCCTGATGTACTGTGGATCATCACTGATGTACTGTGGATCATCACTGATGTACTGTGGATCATCACTGATGTACTGTGGATCATCACTGATGTACTGTGGATCATCACTGATGTACTATAGATCATCACTGATGTACTATGGGCCATCACTGGTGTACTATGAGCCATCACTGATGTACTATGGATCATCACTGATGTACTATAGATCATCACTGATGTACTATGGACCATCACTGGTGTACTATGGATCATCACTGGTGTACTATGGACCATCCCTGATGTACTGTGGATCATCACTGATGTACTATGGATCATCACTGATGTACTATGGGCCATCACTGGTGTACTATGGATCATCACTGGTGTACTATGGATCATCACTGATGTACTATGGACCATCCCTGATGTACTATGGACCATCCCTGATGTACTGTGGATCATCACTGATGTACTGTGTATCATCACTGATGTACTATAGATCATCACTGATGTACTATGGGCCATCACTGGTGTACTATGGATCATCACTGGTGTACTATGGATCATCACTGGTGTACTATGGACCATCACTGATGTACTACGGACCATCACTGATGTACTGTGGATCATCACTGATGTACTGTGGATCATCCCTGGTGTACTATGGATTATCACTGGTGTACTATGGATCATCACTGGTGTACTATGGATCATCACTGTCTTGTTGGTTGGAGGGTAGACAGTGGAGGAGACCTTGCGTGGAGAGTGAAGAAGTTTCTGCTTTTGACTGCTGGGTTGCATTTTTGGTTATTTTTGGCTCTTTTTCCTTGCAGCTTTTTAACACCTTTTTCTGGCACATTTTAAACAGCCTTTTTTTTCTCTTTTTTTCCTTCAGCCTACTAATTAAGGGGAGTGGTAAATTGGTCACAGGTGCTTGAGGCCTATATAAACTTCTGTAGAGCTCATTTAGAGCCTGCTCATTTTGAGTTGCTGTAACTCTGTCCAAGTGGAACTGGACTAAGTGGTGAGTTAAATTAAAGAGTTTAAAACAGGAGGTTAAAACAGGGGTCATAGTAGATGTGTAGTGTGAGTACCTGGGTGTTGTCTGAGTAGTGTGTATGGATCGTTAGTACTTGTGTATTGTAGGTGCACGCTGGTCTGCGAGTGCACGCGGGTCCGTTGGTCTGCGGGTGCACGTGGGTCTGCGAGTGCACGTGGGTCTGCGAGTGCACGCTGGTCTGCGGGTGCACGTAGGTCTGCGAGTGCACGCTGGTCTGCGAGTGCACGCGGGTCCGTTGGTCTGCGAGTGCACGCTGGTCTGCGAGTGCACGCGGGTCCGTTGGTCTGCGAGTGCACGCTGGTCTGCGAGTGCACGTGGGTCCGTTGGTCTGCGAGTGCACGCTGGTCTGCGAGTGCACGCGGGTCCGTTGGTCTGCGAGTGCACGCTGGTCTGCGAGTGCACGCTGGTCTGCGAGTGCACGCGGGTCCGTTGGTCTGTGAGTGCACGTTGGTCTGCGAGTGCACGCGGGTCCGTTGGTCTGCGAGTGCACGTTGGTCTGCGAGTGCACGCAGGTCCGTTGGTCTGCGAGTGCACGCTGGTCTGTGAGTGCACGCGGGTCCATTGGTCTGCGAGTACACGCTGGTCTGCGAGTGCACGCGGGTCCATTGGTCTGCGAGTGCACGCTGGTCTGCGAGTGCACGCGGGTCCGTTGGTCTGCGAGTGCACGCTGGTCTGCGAGTGCACACGGGTCCGTTGGTCTGCGGGTGCACGCTGGTCTGCGAGTGCACGCGGGTCCGTTGGTCTGCGAGTGCACGCTGGTCTGCGAGTGCACGCGGGTCCGTTGGTCTGCGAGTGCACGCTGGTTTTGCGAGTGCACTCGGGTCCGTTGGTCTGCGGGTGCACGCTGGTCTGCGAGTGCACGCGGGTCCGTTGGTCTGCGGGTGCACGCTGGTCTGCGAGTGCACGCGGGTCCGTTGGTCTGCGAGTGCACGCTGGTCTGCGAGTGCACGCGGGTCCGTTGGTCTGCGAGTGCACGCGGGTCCGTTGGTCTGCGAGTGCACGCTGGTCTGCGAGTGCACGCGGGTCCATTGGTCTGCGAGTGCACGCGGGTCCGCGAGTGCACGCGGGTCCGTTGGTCTGCGAGTGCACGCTGGTCTGCGAGTGCACGCGGGTCCGTTGGTCTGTGGGTGCACGTGGGTCTGCGTGGTACCTGTGTATTGTCTTGTTGAGTACCTGTGTATTGTCTTGTTGAGTACCTGTGTATTGTCTTGTTGAGTACCTGTGTATTGTCTTGTTGAATAGTTGGGTCAGGAAGCTAGTGTTAGGTAATTTGGACAGGGTATAATCTCGAATCCTCATTAAATTAATAGGTACGATGCCCAGCGGGTGTGGTGAGGCGACTCGGTGTACATCTTGCAGCATGTATGCGTTCCTTGATCATCTGATCGAGGGCGATTACTGCTGTGCAAAATGTAAGCACATTGTTTCCCTGGAAGCCCAGGTTCTGAATCTAGGGAAGCAACTGTCAGCACTGGGAAGTCCCTCCACACTAAAGGAGAGCTGGATACGTACCCGGCAGGTGATGGCAGGGGCCAGCACAGAGGTGGGTGGAGTCAAAGAGGTGCAGGCACTAGAAAATAGTAGATGGGTGACAGTCAGGAAGGGTAGAGGGCGAAGTGCCAGGGAGGCCGATCCAGGGCTGGAGCATCCCAATAAGTATGCTCCATTGAGTGACATTAGTGAAACCAGTCCGGGACCAGCACTGCTGGAGCTGAGGGACTCTCCTAGCTGCCAGGGGAAGAACTCCTCCAGTGAGAGTGGGGGGAAGCGAAGGGAAAGGAAAGACAGATTCTGGTGGTAGGGGACTCAATTCTTAGAAGGACAGAGAGGGCAATCTGTAACAAAGACCTGAAGCGCCGAACTGTATGTTGTCTACCGGGCGCTCGGGTTCGGCACATCACGGATCTGGTGGACAGATTACTGGGAGGGGCTGGGGAAGACCCAGCTGTCATGGTGCACGTTGGCACCAATGACAAAGTCAGAGGCAGATGGAGTGTCCTAAAGAATGATTTTAGGGACTTGGGAGCTAAATTGAGGAAAAGGACCTCCAAGGTAGTATTCTCGGGAATACTACCGGTACATCGAGCCACACCAGAAAGGCAGAGGGAGATTAGGGAAGTGAACAAGTGGCTGAAGAGCTGGTGTAGTAAGGAGGGGTTTGGGTTCCTGGAGGACTGGGCCGACTTCTCAGTCGATAACCAGTACTATAGAAGGGACGGACTGCACCTAAATGAGGAGGGTGCAGATCAGCTGGGAATAAGGATGGCCAAAAAGTTAGAGGGGTTTTTAAACTAGGTGACAGGGGGGAGGGTCCAGAGATAGTGAGAGTCAGCGGGGAACATATTCTAAAGGGTAGTATTAGGGGCATTAGTGGTAGGGTAACCAAAGAACATAAACCCAAGGTAAGTATAGTAGCAAGTCCTAGTTGCAATCTGGGAACACCCAAGAGGATAGTATGTGACCGGTCAAATAATATTAATGCATTAAAGTGTCTGTTCACCAACGCCAGAAGTCTGCCAAGCAAAATAGGTGAGTTGGAAGCTCTGGTGCATGAGGAGAGCTATGATGTAATCGGTATTGCTGAAACTTGGCTTCATTCCTCACATGACTGGGCTATTAATATTCCTGGCTATGCACTCTTTCGGAAAGACAGGGTAAAAAGGAAGGGTGGAGGGGTCTGTCTCTATGTGAGAAGTGATCTCAAAGCGAGTGTGAAAGAGGACCTGGTGGATGGAGAGTGTGATGAGTCTAAAGCATTATGGGTGGAACTGCATACAGATGTGCGTAGTTCAAAGCTAATCATTGGAGTTTGTTATAGACCACCCAATGTTAATGAGGAGTTAGAGACTCAGCTCCTTGCACAGATGGAAAGGGCTGCAAGGGCTGGGATGGTGATAATAATGGGGGATTTTAACTACCCAGAAATTGACTGGAGTAATGGAACTGCTGGGACAGTTAAAGGGCAAAAATTTATAAACCTATTGCAGGACAATTTTATGGTCCAGTTTATTGAGGCCCCAACTAGGAATGATGCTCTGTTGGACCTGGTAATCTCAAACCATGCAGAGCGTATTACTAATGTTCAGATAAAGGAACACCTGGGTAGCAGTGACCATAACATGATTTCATTTGATGTTAGTTGTAAGCAAAAATCACATACAGGAAAGATAAAAACACTTAATTTCAAGAGAGCAAATTTTCCAAGGATGAGTGCTGCTCTCCAGGACTTAGACTGGGAAGGAATATTGGCATCAATGGGCACAGAACAGAAATGGGAATTCTTCAAAAAGACTGTTTGTGAACTCACTGCAAAGTATATTCCCATGGGCAATAAGTTTAAAAGGCTAAAAATAAAACCTATGTGGCTCACTGCCAAAGTTAAAAAAGCTATAAACTATAAGAAAAGAGCTTTTAAAAAATATAAAAATTAGGGAACACTAGTGTCATTTAAATGTTACAAAGAATATAACAGGATATGTAAAAAGGAAATCAAGGATGCAAAAATTCAAAATGAACGCCAGATTGCAAAAGATAGTAGGACAAACCCCAAAAAATTCTTCAAATATATTAATAGTAAAAAGGTCAAGTCTGAGCATGTAGGCCCTTTACAAAATAATCTAGAGTGGGTGACTGGGGACAAAGAGAAGGCTAATTTATTAAATATTTTCTTCAGTTCTGTGTATACAAAGGAGCATGGGGGAGCTCATGTCCAAAATGGGGGTGGTAGTGACACAGCCCCAAATCCACAATGGCTCAAAAGTGATATGGTCCAGAAATATTTAGATGGAATAAAGGTGGATAAAGCACCTGGACCAGATGGCATACACCCACGGATCCTAAAAGAATTGAGCTCTGTAATTTCAAAGCCATTGTATTTAATTTTTAGGGACTCATTAATGACAGGAATAGTACCACTGGATTGGCGCAGGGCCAATGTGGTGCCTATATTTAAAAAGGGAATTAAGTGTTTACCAAGTAACTATAGACCTGTTAGTTTAACTTCTATAGTTGGGAAAATACTGGAGAGATTAATAAAAGACCACATAGATGAGTTCTTGCTGGAAAAAAACTATTTAAGCAACAGACAGCATGGATTCATGAAAGACAGAAGTTGTCAAACAAACCTGATTTCTTTTTATGAAGAGGTAAGTAAGACCTTGGACAGAGGGGTGGCAGTGGACGTGGTATACTTGGATTTTGCAAAAGCGTTCGATACAGTTCCCCACACACGGCTCATGTGTAAGGTAAAGTCTACAGGATTGGAAATATCAGTTTGTAAATGGATAGAAAACTGGCTAAAAGACAGAATTCAGAGAGTAGTGGTTAATGATTCTTACTCTGAATGGTCCAAGGTTATCAGTGGTGTACCCCAAGGTTCAGTGCTGGGACCCTTACTTTTTAATATGTTTATAAATGATATTGGGTCTGAGATCAAAAGTAACATTTCTGTCTTTGCAGATGACACCAAGCTATGCAGTGGAATAACGTCCTTACAGGATGTCGCCAATTTACAAGCCGACCTCAATGCTCTGTCTAATTGGGCGACTATGTGGCAGATGAGGTTTAATGTTGATAAATGTAAAGTTATGCACTTGGGGGCTAATAATATGAATGCATCATACATACTAGGGGGAGTACAACTGGGGGGATCCGTAGTGGAGAAGGATCTGGGGGTTTTGGTAGATCATAAGCTCAATAATGGCATGCAATGCCAAGCTGCGGTTTCCAAAGCGAGCAAAGTCCTTTCTTGTATTAAGAGAGGTATGGTCTCCAGAGAGAGAGAGATCATTTTGCCCCTGTTCAAATCATTAGTAAGACCTCATCTGGAATATGCAGTTCAGTTTTGGGCCCCAGTTCTCAAAAAGGATATTGGGGAACTGGAGAAAGTGCAGAGAAGGGCAACCAAACTGATAAGAGGCATGGAGGAGCTCAGCTATGAGGAGAGATTAGAGGAACTGAATTTATTCTCTCTTGAGAAGAGGAGATTAAGGGGGGATATGATCAACATGTACAAATATATAAGGGGTCCATATAGTGAACTTGGTGTTCAGTTATTCACTTTATGGACAACACAAAGGACAAGGGGGCACTCTTTGCGTACTAGAGGAAAAGAGATTTCACCTCCAAATACGGAAAGGTTTTTTCACAGTAAGAGCTGTGAAAATGTGGAATAGACTCCCTGCAGAGGTGGTTCTGGCCAGCTCAGTAGATTGCTTTAAGAAGGGCCTGGATTCTTTCTTAAATGTACATAATATAACTGGGTACTGACATTTATAGGTAAAGTTGATCCAGGGAATATCCGATTGCCTCTCGGGGGATCAGGAAGGAATTTTTTCCCCTGTTGTAGCAAATTGGATCATGCTCTTCTGGGTTTTTTTGCCTTCCTCTGGATCAACTGTGGGTATAGAATTGGGTATATTTGGATTGTACGATATATGTTTATTTTATTTTTTTTATTTATTTTTTTTACGATTGAACTGGATGGACTTGTGTCTTTTTTCAACCTGACTAACTATGTAACTATGTAACTATATGTACTATGGGCCATCACTGATGTACTATGGATCATCACTGATATACTGTGGACCATCCCTGATGTACTGTGTATCATCACTGATGAACTATGGATCATCACTAATGTACTATGAGCCATCACTGATGTACTATGGATCATCACTGATGTACTGTGGACCATCACTGATGTACTGTGGACCATCCCTGATGTACTGTGGATCATCACTGAAGTACTGTGGATCATCACTGATGTACCGTGGATCATCACTGATGTACCGAGAATCATCACTGATGTACTGTGGACCATCACTGATGCACTGTGGACCATCACTGATGTACTGTGGATCATCACTGATGTTCTATGGATCATCACTGATGTACTATAGATCATCACTGATGTACTATGGATCATCACTGATGTACTATAGATAATCACTGATGTACTATGGACCATCACTGGTGTACTATGGATTATCACTGGTGCACTATGGATCATCACTGGTGTACTACGGACCATCACTGATGTACTGTGGATCATCACTGATGTACTGTGGATCATCCCTGGTGTACTATGGATTATCACTGGTGTACTATGGATCATCACTGGTGTACTATGGATCATCACTGTCTTGTTGGTTGGAGGGTAGACAGTGGAGGAGACCTTGCGTGGAGAGTGAAGAAGTTTCTGCTTTTGACTGCTGGGTTGCATTTTTGGTTATTTTTGGCTCTTTTTCCTTGCAGCTTTTTAACACCTTTTTCTGGCACATTTTAAACAGCCTTTTTTTCTCTTTTTTTCCTTCAGCCTACTAATTAAGGGGAGTGGTAAATTGGTCACAGGTGCTTGAGGCCTATATAAACTTCTGTAGAGCTCATTTAGAGCCTGCTCATTTTGAGTTGCTGTAACTCTGTCCAAGTGGAACTGGACTAAGTGGTGAGTTAAATTAAAGAGTTTAAAACAGGAGGTTAAAACAGGGGTCATAGTAGATGTGTAGTGTGAGTACCTGGGTGTTGTCTGAGTAGTGTGTATGGATCGTTAGTACTTGTGTATTGTAGGTGCACGCTGGTCTGCGAGTGCACGCGGGTCCGTTGGTCTGCGGGTGCACGTGGGTCTGCGAGTGCACGTGGGTCTGCGAGTGCACGCTGGTCTGCGGGTGCACGTAGGTCTGCGAGTGCACGCTGGTCTGCGAGTGCACGCGGGTCCGTTGGTCTGCGAGTGCACGCTGGTCTGCGAGTGCACGCGGGTCCGTTGGTCTGCGAGTGCACGCTGGTCTGCGAGTGCACGTGGGTCCGTTGGTCTGCGAGTGCACGCTGGTCTGCGAGTGCACGCGGGTCCGTTGGTCTGCGAGTGCACGCTGGTCTGCGAGTGCACGCTGGTCTGCGAGTGCACGCGGGTCCGTTGGTCTGTGAGTGCACGTTGGTCTGCGAGTGCACGCGGGTCCGTTGGTCTGCGAGTGCACGTTGGTCTGCGAGTGCACGCAGGTCCGTTGGTCTGCGAGTGCACGCTGGTCTGTGAGTGCACGCGGGTCCATTGGTCTGCGAGTACACGCTGGTCTGCGAGTGCACGCGGGTCCATTGGTCTGCGAGTGCACGCTGGTCTGCGAGTGCACACGGGTCCGTTGGTCTGCGAGTGCACGCTGGTCTGCGAGTGCACACGGGTCCGTTGGTCTGCGGGTGCACGCTGGTCTGCGAGTGCACGCGGGTCCGTTGGTCTGCGAGTGCACGCTGGTCTGCGAGTGCACGCGGGTCCGTTGGTCTGCGAGTGCACGCTGGTTTTGCGAGTGCACTCGGGTCCGTTGGTCTGCGGGTGCACGCTGGTCTGCGAGTGCACGCGGGTCCGTTGGTCTGCGGGTGCACGCTGGTCTGCGAGTGCACGCGGGTCCGTTGGTCTGCGAGTGCACGCTGGTCTGCGAGTGCACGCGGGTCCGTTGGTCTGCGAGTGCACGCGGGTCCGTTGGTCTGCGAGTGCACGCTGGTCTGCGAGTGCACGCGGGTCCATTGGTCTGCGAGTGCACGCGGGTCCGCGAGTGCACGCGGGTCCGTTGGTCTGCGAGTGCACGCTGGTCTGCGAGTGCACGCGGGTCCGTTGGTCTGTGGGTGCACGTGGGTCTGCGTGGTACCTGTGTATTGTCTTGTTGAGTACCTGTGTATTGTCTTGTTGAGTACCTGTGTATTGTCTTGTTGAGTACCTGTGTATTGTCTTGTTGAATAGTTGGGTCAGGAAGCTAGTGTTAGGTAATTTGGACAGGGTATAATCTCGAATCCTCATTAAATTAATAGGTACGATGCCCAGCGGGTGTGGTGAGGCGACTCGGTGTACATCTTGCAGCATGTATGCGTTCCTTGATCATCTGATCGAGGGCGATTACTGCTGTGCAAAATGTAAGCACATTGTTTCCCTGGAAGCCCAGGTTCTGAATCTAGGGAAGCAACTGTCAGCACTGGGAAGTCCCTCCACACTAAAGGAGAGCTGGATACGTACCCGGCAGGTGATGGCAGGGGCCAGCACAGAGGTGGGTGGAGTCAAAGAGGTGCAGGCACTAGAAAATAGTAGATGGGTGACAGTCAGGAAGGGTAGAGGGCGAAGTGCCAGGGAGGCCGATCCAGGGCTGGAGCATCCCAATAAGTATGCTCCATTGAGTGACATTAGTGAAACCAGTCCGGGACCAGCACTGCTGGAGCTGAGGGACTCTCCTAGCTGCCAGGGGAAGAACTCCTCCAGTGAGAGTGGGGGGAAGCGAAGGGAAAGGAAAGACAGATTCTGGTGGTAGGGGACTCAATTCTTAGAAGGACAGAGAGGGCAATCTGTAACAAAGACCTGAAGCGCCGAACTGTATGTTGTCTACCGGGCGCTCGGGTTCGGCACATCACGGATCTGGTGGACAGATTACTGGGAGGGGCTGGGGAAGACCCAGCTGTCATGGTGCACGTTGGCACCAATGACAAAGTCAGAGGCAGATGGAGTGTCCTAAAGAATGATTTTAGGGACTTGGGAGCTAAATTGAGGAAAAGGACCTCCAAGGTAGTATTCTCGGGAATACTACCGGTACATCGAGCCACACCAGAAAGGCAGAGGGAGATTAGGGAAGTGAACAAGTGGCTGAAGAGCTGGTGTAGTAAGGAGGGGTTTGGGTTCCTGGAGGACTGGGCCGACTTCTCAGTCGATAACCAGTACTATAGAAGGGACGGACTGCACCTAAATGAGGAGGGTGCAGATCAGCTGGGAATAAGGATGGCCAAAAAGTTAGAGGGGTTTTTAAACTAGGTGACAGGGGGGAGGGTCCAGAGATAGTGAGAGTCAGCGGGGAACATATTCTAAAGGGTAGTATTAGGGGCATTAGTGGTAGGGTAACCAAAGAACATAAACCCAAGGTAAGTATAGTAGCAAGTCCTAGTTGCAATCTGGGAACACCCAAGAGGATAGTATGTGACCGGTCAAATAATATTAATGCATTAAAGTGTCTGTTCACCAACGCCAGAAGTCTGCCAAGCAAAATAGGTGAGTTGGAAGCTCTGGTGCATGAGGAGAGCTATGATGTAATCGGTATTGCTGAAACTTGGCTTCATTCCTCACATGACTGGGCTATTAATATTCCTGGCTATGCACTCTTTCGGAAAGACAGGGTAAAAAGGAAGGGTGGAGGGGTCTGTCTCTATGTGAGAAGTGATCTCAAAGCGAGTGTGAAAGAGGACCTGGTGGATGGAGAGTGTGATGAGTCTAAAGCATTATGGGTGGAACTGCATACAGATGTGCGTAGTTCAAAGCTAATCATTGGAGTTTGTTATAGACCACCCAATGTTAATGAGGAGTTAGAGACTCAGCTCCTTGCACAGATGGAAAGGGCTGCAAGGGCTGGGATGGTGATAATAATGGGGGATTTTAACTACCCAGAAATTGACTGGAGTAATGGAACTGCTGGGACAGTTAAAGGGCAAAAATTTATAAACCTATTGCAGGACAATTTTATGGTCCAGTTTATTGAGGCCCCAACTAGGAATGATGCTCTGTTGGACCTGGTAATCTCAAACCATGCAGAGCGTATTACTAATGTTCAGATAAAGGAACACCTGGGTAGCAGTGACCATAACATGATTTCATTTGATGTTAGTTGTAAGCAAAAATCACATACAGGAAAGATAAAAACACTTAATTTCAAGAGAGCAAATTTTCCAAGGATGAGTGCTGCTCTCCAGGACTTAGACTGGGAAGGAATATTGGCATCAATGGGCACAGAACAGAAATGGGAATTCTTCAAAAAGACTGTTTGTGAACTCACTGCAAAGTATATTCCCATGGGCAATAAGTTTAAAAGGCTAAAAATAAAACCTATGTGGCTCACTGCCAAAGTTAAAAAAGCTATAAACTATAAGAAAAGAGCTTTTAAAAAATATAAAAATTAGGGAACACTAGTGTCATTTAAATGTTACAAAGAATATAACAGGATATGTAAAAAGGAAATCAAGGATGCAAAAATTCAAAATGAACGCCAGATTGCAAAAGATAGTAGGACAAACCCCAAAAAATTCTTCAAATATATTAATAGTAAAAAGGTCAAGTCTGAGCATGTAGGCCCTTTACAAAATAATCTAGAGTGGGTGACTGGGGACAAAGAGAAGGCTAATTTATTAAATATTTTCTTCAGTTCTGTGTATACAAAGGAGCATGGGGGAGCTCATGTCCAAAATGGGGGTGGTAGTGACACAGCCCCAAATCCACAATGGCTCAAAAGTGATATGGTCCAGAAATATTTAGATGGAATAAAGGTGGATAAAGCACCTGGACCAGATGGCATACACCCACGGATCCTAAAAGAATTGAGCTCTGTAATTTCAAAGCCATTGTATTTAATTTTTAGGGACTCATTAATGACAGGAATAGTACCACTGGATTGGCGCAGGGCCAATGTGGTGCCTATATTTAAAAAGGGAATTAAGTGTTTACCAAGTAACTATAGACCTGTTAGTTTAACTTCTATAGTTGGGAAAATACTGGAGAGATTAATAAAAGACCACATAGATGAGTTCTTGCTGGAAAAAAACTATTTAAGCAACAGACAGCATGGATTCATGAAAGACAGAAGTTGTCAAACAAACCTGATTTCTTTTTATGAAGAGGTAAGTAAGACCTTGGACAGAGGGGTGGCAGTGGACGTGGTATACTTGGATTTTGCAAAAGCGTTCGATACAGTTCCCCACACACGGCTCATGTGTAAGGTAAAGTCTACAGGATTGGAAATATCAGTTTGTAAATGGATAGAAAACTGGCTAAAAGACAGAATTCAGAGAGTAGTGGTTAATGATTCTTACTCTGAATGGTCCAAGGTTATCAGTGGTGTACCCCAAGGTTCAGTGCTGGGACCCTTACTTTTTAATATGTTTATAAATGATATTGGGTCTGAGATCAAAAGTAACATTTCTGTCTTTGCAGATGACACCAAGCTATGCAGTGGAATAACGTCCTTACAGGATGTCGCCAATTTACAAGCCGACCTCAATGCTCTGTCTAATTGGGCGACTATGTGGCAGATGAGGTTTAATGTTGATAAATGTAAAGTTATGCACTTGGGGGCTAATAATATGAATGCATCATACATACTAGGGGGAGTACAACTGGGGGGATCCGTAGTGGAGAAGGATCTGGGGGTTTTGGTAGATCATAAGCTCAATAATGGCATGCAATGCCAAGCTGCGGTTTCCAAAGCGAGCAAAGTCCTTTCTTGTATTAAGAGAGGTATGGTCTCCAGAGAGAGAGAGATCATTTTGCCCCTGTTCAAATCATTAGTAAGACCTCATCTGGAATATGCAGTTCAGTTTTGGGCCCCAGTTCTCAAAAAGGATATTGGGGAACTGGAGAAAGTGCAGAGAAGGGCAACCAAACTGATAAGAGGCATGGAGGAGCTCAGCTATGAGGAGAGATTAGAGGAACTGAATTTATTCTCTCTTGAGAAGAGGAGATTAAGGGGGGATATGATCAACATGTACAAATATATAAGGGGTCCATATAGTGAACTTGGTGTTCAGTTATTCACTTTATGGACAACACAAAGGACAAGGGGGCACTCTTTGCGTACTAGAGGAAAAGAGATTTCACCTCCAAATACGGAAAGGTTTTTTCACAGTAAGAGCTGTGAAAATGTGGAATAGACTCCCTGCAGAGGTGGTTCTGGCCAGCTCAGTAGATTGCTTTAAGAAGGGCCTGGATTCTTTCTTAAATGTACATAATATAACTGGGTACTGACATTTATAGGTAAAGTTGATCCAGGGAATATCCGATTGCCTCTCGGGGGATCAGGAAGGAATTTTTTCCCCTGTTGTAGCAAATTGGATCATGCTCTTCTGGGTTTTTTTGCCTTCCTCTGGATCAACTGTGGGTATAGAATTGGGTATATTTGGATTGTACGATATATGTTTATTTTATTTTTTTTATTTATTTTTTTTACGATTGAACTGGATGGACTTGTGTCTTTTTTCAACCTGACTAACTATGTAACTATGTAACTATATGTACTATGGGCCATCACTGATGTACTATGGATCATCACTGATATACTGTGGACCATCCCTGATGTACTGTGTATCATCACTGATGAACTATGGATCATCACTAATGTACTATGAGCCATCACTGATGTACTATGGATCATCACTGATGTACTGTGGACCATCACTGATGTACTGTGGACCATCCCTGATGTACTGTGGATCATCACTGAAGTACTGTGGATCATCACTGATGTACCGTGGATCATCACTGATGTACCGAGAATCATCACTGATGTACTGTGGACCATCACTGATGCACTGTGGACCATCACTGATGTACTGTGGATCATCACTGATGTTCTATGGATCATCACTGATGTACTATAGATCATCACTGATGTACTATGGATCATCACTGATGTACTATAGATAATCACTGATGTACTATGGACCATCACTGGTGTACTATGGATTATCACTGGTGCACTATGGATCATCACTGGTGTACTATGGACCATCCCTGATGTACTGTGGATCATCACTGATGTACTGTGGATCATCACTGATGTACTATAGTTCATCACTGATGTACTATGGGCCATCACTGGTGTACTATGGATCATCACTGGTGTACTATGGATCATCACTGGTGTACTATGGACCATCCCTGATGTACTGTGGATCATCACTGATGTACTATGGATCATCACTGGTGTACTATGGATCATCACTGATGTACTATGGATCATCACTGATGTACTATAGGCCATCACTGATGTACTATGGATCATCTCTGATATACTGTGGACCATCCCTGATGTACTGTGGATCATCACTGATGTACTGTGGATCATCACTGATGTACTGTGGATCATCACTGATGTACTATAGATCATCACTGATGTACTATGGGCCATCACTGGTGTACTATGGGCCATCACTGGTGTACTATGGATCATTACTGATGTAGTATGGATCATCACTGATGTACTATAGATCATCACTGGTATACTATGGATCATCACTGATGTACTGTGGACCATCCCTGATGTACTGTGGATCATCACTGATGTACTGTGGATCATTACTGATGTACTGTGGATCATCACTGATGTACTGAGGATCATCACTGATGTACTATGGATCATCACTGATGTACTGTGGATCATCACTGATGTACTGTGGATCATCACTGAAGTACTATGGGCCATCACTGGTGTACTATGGATCATCACTGATGTACTATGGATCATCACTGATGTACTATGGATCATCACTGATGTATTATGGATCATCACTGATGTACTATGAGCCATCACTGATGTACTATGGATCATCACTGGTGTACTATGGATCATCACTGATGTACTATGGATCATCACTGATGTACTGTGGACCATCACTGATGTATTGTGGACCATCCCTGATGTACTGTGGATCATCACTGAAGTACTGTGGATCATCACTGATGTACCGTGGATCATCACTGATGTACCGAGGATCATCACTGATGTACTGTGGACCATCACTGATGCACTGTGGACCATCACTGATGTACTGTGGATCATCACTGATGTTCTATGGATCATCACTGATGTACTATAGATCATCACTGATGTACTATGGATCATCACTGATGTACTATAGATAATCACTGATGTACTATGGACCATCACTGGTGTACTATGGATTATCACTGGTGCACTATGGATCATCACTGGTGTACTATGGACCATCCCTGATGTACTGTGGATCATCACTGATGTACTGTGGATCATCACTGATGTACTATAGTTCATCACTGATGTACTATGGGCCATCACTGGTGTACTATGGATCATCACTGGTGTACTATGGATCATCACTGGTGTACTATGGACCATCCCTGATGTACTGTGGATCATCACTGATGTACTATGGATCATCACTGGTGTACTATGGATCATCACTGATGTACTATGGATCATCTCTGATATACTGTGGACCATCCCTGATGTACTGTGGATCATCACTGATGTACTGTGGATCATCACTGATGTACTGTGGATCATCACTGATGTACTGTGGATCATCACTGATGTACTATAGATCATCACTGATGTACTATGGGCCATCACTGGTGTACTATGGGCCATCACTAGTGTACTATGGATCATCACTGATGTAGTATGGATCATCACTGATGTACTATAGATCATCACTGGTATACTATGGATCATCACTGATGTACTGTGGACCATCCCTGATGTACTGTGGATCATCACTGATGTACTGTGGATCATTACTGATGTACTGTGGATCATCACTGATGTACTGAGGATCATCACTGATGTACTATGGATCATCACTGATGTACTGTGGATCATCACTGATGTACTGTGGATCATCACTGAAGTACTATGGGCCATCACTGGTGTACTATGGATCATCACTGATGTACTATGGATCATCACTGATGTACTATGGATCATCACTGATGTATTATGGATCATCACTGATGTACTATGAGCCATCACTGATGTACTATGGATCATCACTGGTGTACTATGGATCATCACTGATGTACTATGGATCATCACTGATGTACTATGGATCATCACTGATGTACTATGGATCATCACTGATGTACTATGAGCCATCACTGATGTACTATGGATCATCACTGATGTACTATGGATCATCACTGATGTATTATGGATCATCACTGATGTATTATGGATCATCACTGATGTACTATGAGCCATCACTGATGTACTGTGGACCATCCCTGATGTACTGTGGATCATCACTGATGTACTGTGGATCATCACTGATGTACTGTGGATCATCACTGATGTACTGTGGATCATCACTGATGTACTATAGATCTCAACTGAAGTACTATGGGCCATCACTGGTGTACTATGGGCCATCACTGGTGTACTATGGATCATCACTGATGTAGTATGGATCATCACTGATGTACTATAGATCATCACTGGTGTACTATGGATCATCACTGATGTACTGAGGATCATCACTGATGTACTATGGATCATCACTGATGTACTGTGGATCATCACTGATGTACTATGGATCATCACTGATGTACTATGGACCATTCCTTATGTACTGTGGATCATCACTGATGTACTGTGGATTATCACTGATGTACTGTGGACCATCACTGATGTACTGTGGACCATCACTGATGTACTGTGGACCATCACTGATGTACTGTGGCTAATCACTGATGTTTTATGGATCATCACTGATGTACTATAGATCATCACTGATGTACTATGGATCATCACTGATGTACTATAGATCATCACTGATGTACTATGGACCAACACTGTGTACTATGGATCATCACTGGTGTACTTTGGACCATCCCTGATGTACTGTGGATCATCACTGATGTACTATGGATCATCACTGATGTACTATGGGCCATCACTGGTGTACTATGGATCATCACTGGTGTACTATGGATCATCACTGATGTACTATGGACCATCCCTGATGTACTATGGACCATCCCTGATGTACTGTGGATCATCACTGATGTACTGTGTATCATCACTGATGTACTATAGATCATCACTGATGTACTATGGGCCATCACTGGTGTACTATGGATTATCACTGGTGTACTATGGATCATCACTGATGTACTGTGGATCATCACTGATGTACTGTGGATCATCCCTGGTGTACTATGGATCATCACTGGTGTACTATGGATCATCACTGATGTACAATGGGCCATCACTGATGTACTATGGATCATCACTGATATACTGTGGACCATCCCTGATGTACTGTGGATCATCACTGATGTACTGTGGATCATCACTGATGTACTATAGATCATCACTAATGTACTATGGATCATCACTGATGTACTATGGATCATCACTGATGTACTATGAACCATCCCTGATGTACTGTGGATTATCACTGATGTACTGTGGACCATCACTGATGTACTGTGGACCATCACTGATGTACTGTGGATCATCACTGATGTACTATAGATCATCACTGATGTACTATGGATCATCACTGATGTACTATAGATCATCACTGATGTACTATGGACCATCACTGGTGTACTATGGATCATCACTGGTGTACTATGGATCATCACTGGTGTACTATGGATCATCACTGGTGTACTATGGACCATCCCTGATGTACTGTGGATCATCACTGATGTACTGTGGATCATCACTGATGTACTATGGATCATCACTGATGTACTGTGGACCATCCCTGATGTACTGTGGATCATCACTGATGTACTGTGGACCATCACTGGTGTACTATGGATCATCACTGGTGTACTATGGATCATCACTGATGTACTATGGACCATCCCTGATGTACTATGGACCATCCCTGATGTACTGTGGATCATCACTGATGTACTATCGATCATCACTGATGTACTATGGGCCATCAGTGGTGTACTATGGGCCATCACTGGTGTACTATGGATCATCACTAATGTACTATGGATCATCACTGGTGTACTATGGACCATCACTGATGTACTACGGACCATCACTGATGTACTGTGGATCATCCCTGGTGTACTATGGATCATCAGTGGTGTACTATGGATCATCACTGATGTACTATGGATCATCACTGATGTACTATGGGCCATCACTGATGTACTATGGATCATCTCTGATATACTGTGGACCATCCCTGATGTACTGTGGATCATCACTGATGTACTGTGGATCATCACTGATGTACTGTGGATCATCACTGATGTACCGTGGATCATCACTGATGTACTGTGGATCATCACTGATGTACTGTGGATCATCACTGATGTACTATAGATCATCACTGATGTACTATGGGCCATCACTGGTGTACTATGAGCCATCACTGGTGTACTATGGATCATCACTGATGTAGTATGGATCATCACTGATGTACTATAGATCATCACTGGTGTACTATGGATCATCACTGATGTACTGTGGACCATCCCTGATGTACTGTGGATCATCACTGATGTACTGTGGATCATTACTGATGTACTGTGGATCATAACTGATGTACTGAGGATCATCACTGATGTACTATGGATCATCACTGATGTACTGTGGATCATCACTGAAGTACTATGGGCCATCACTGGTGTACTATGCATCATCAATGATGTACTATGGATCATCACTGATGTACTATTTATCATCACTGATGTATTATGGATCATCACTGATGTATTATGAGCCATCACTGATGTACTATGGATCATCACTGATGTACTATGGATCATCACTGATGTACTATGGATCATCACTGATGTACTATGAGCCATCACTGATGTACTATGGATCATCACTGATGTACTATGGATCATCACTGATGTACTGTGGACCATGCCTGATGTACTGTGGATCATCACTGATGTACTGTGGATCATCACTGATGTACCGTGGATCATCACTGATGTACTGAGGATCATCACTGATGTACTGTGGATCATCACTGATGTACTATGAGCCATCACAGGTGTACTATGGATCACTGGGACCTCTCCCCTTCTTTTCCTGGTACTATGGATCATCACTGGTGTACTATGGACCATCCCTGATGTACTGTGGATCATCACTGATGTACTGTGGATCATCACTGATGTACTGTGGACCATCCCTGATGTACTGTGGATCATCACTGAAGTACCGTGGATCATCACTGATGTACCGTGGATCATCACTGATGTACCGAGGATCATCACTGTTGTACTGTGGACCATCACTGATGTACTGTGGACCATCACTGGTGTACTATGGATCATCACTGGTGTACTATGGATCATCACTGGTGTACTATGGATCATCACTGGTGTACCGTGGATCATCACTGATGTACCGAGGATCATCACTGATGTACTATAGATCATCACTGATGTACTATGGACCATCACTGGTGTACTATGGATCATCACTGGTGTACTATGGATCATCACTGGTGTACTATGGACCATCCCTGATGTACTGTGGATCATCACTGATGTACTGTGGATCATCACTGATGTACTATAGTTCATCACTGATGTACTATGGGCCATCACTGGTGTACTATGGATCATCACTGGTGTACTATGGATCATCACTGATGTACTATGGACCATCCCTGATGTACTATGGACCATCCCTGATGTACAGTGGATCATCACTGATGTACTGTGGATCATCACTGATGTACTATCGATCATCATTGATGTACTATGGGCCATCAGTGGTGTACTATGGATCATCACTAATGTACTATGGATCATCACTGGTGTACTGTGGATCATCACTGATGTACTGTGGATCATCCCTGGTGTACTATGGATCATCAGTGGTGTACTATGGATCATCACTGATGTACTATGGATCACCACTGATGTACTATGGATCATCACTGATGTACTATGAGCCATCACTGGTGTACTATTGATCATCACTGATGTACGATGGATCATCACTGATGTACTATGGATCATCACTGATGTATTATGGATCATCACTGATGTACTATGAGCCATCACTGATGTACTATGGATCATCACTGGTGTACTATGGATCATCACTGATGTACTATGGATCATCACTGATGTACTATGGATCATCACTGATGTACTATGAGCCATCACTGATGTACTATGGATCATCACTGATGTACTATGTATCATCACTGATGTATTATGGATCATCACTGATGTATTATGGATCATCACTGATGTACTATGGATCATCACTGGTGTACTATGGATCATCACTGATGTACTATGGATCATCACTGATGTACTATGAGCCATCACTGATGTACTATGGATCATCACTGATGTACTATGGATCATCACTGATGTACTGTGGATCATCACTGATGTACTGTGGATCATCACTGATGTACTGTGGATCATCACTGATGTACTATAGATCATCACTGATGTACTATGGGCCATCACTGGTGTACTATGGGCCATCACTGGTGTACTATGGATCATCACTGATGTAGTATGGATCATCACTGATGTACTATAGATCATCACTGGTGTACTATGGATCATCACTGATGTACTGAGGATCATCACTGATGTACTATGGATCATCACTGATGTACTGTGGATCATCACTGATGTACTATGGATCATCACTGATGTACTATGGACCATTCCTTATGTACTGTGGATCATCACTGATGTACTGTGGATCATCACTGATGTACTGTGGATTATCACTGATGTACTGTGGACCATCACTGATGTACTGTGGACCATCACTGATGTACTGTGGCTCATCACTGATGTTTTATGGATCATCACTGATGTACTATAGATCATCACTGATGTACTATGGATCATCACTGGTGTACTATGGACCATCCCTGATGTACTGTGGATCATCACTGATGTACTATGGATCATCACTGATGTACTATGGGCCATCACTGGTGTACTATGGATCATCACTGGTGTACTATGGATCATCACTGATGTACTATGGACCATCCCTGATGTACTATGGACCATCCCTGATGTACTGTGGATCATCACTGATGTACTGTGTATCATCACTGATGTACTATAGATCATCACTGATGTACTATGGGCCATCACTGGTGTACTATGGATCATCACTGGTGTACTATGGATCATCACTGGTGTACTATGGACCATCACTGATGTACTATGGACCATCACTGATGTACTGTGGATCATCACTGATGTACTGTGGATCATCACTGGTGTACTATGGATCATCACTGTCTTGTTGGTTGGAGGGTAGACAGTGGAGGAGACCTTGCGTGGAGAGTGAAGAAGTTTCTGCTTTTGACTGCTGGGTTGCATTTTTGGTTATTTTTGGCTCTTTTTCCTTGCAGCTTTTTAACACCTTTTTCTGGCACATTTTAAACAGCCTTTTTTTTCTCTTTTTTTCCTTCAGCCTACTAATTAAGGGGAGTGGTAAATTGGTCACAGGTGCTTGAGGCCTATATAAACTTCTGTAGAGCTCATTTAGAGCCTGCTCATTTTGAGTTGCTGTAACTCTGTCCAACTGGAACTGGACTAAGTGGTGAGTTAAATTAAAGAGTTTAAAACAGGAGGTTAAAACAGGGGTCATAGTAGATGTGTAGTGTGAGTACCTGGGTGTTGTCTGAGTAGTGTGTATGGATCGTTAGTACTTGTGTATTGTAGGTGCACGCTGGTCTGCGAGTGCACGCGGGTCCGTTGGTCTGCGGGTGCACGTGGGTCTGCGAGTGCACGTGGGTCTGCGAGTGCACGCTGGTCTGCGGGTGCACGTAGGTCTGCGAGTGCACGCTGGTCTGCGAGTGCACGCGGGTCCGTTGGTCTGCGAGTGCACGCTGGTCTGCGAGTGCACGCGGGTCCGTTGGTCTGCGGGTGCACGCTGGTCTGCGAGTGCACGCGGGTCCGTTGGTCTGCGAGTGCACGCTGGTCTGCGAGTGCACGCGGGTCCGTTGGTCTGCGAGTGCACGCTGGTTTTGCGAGTGCACTCGGGTCCGTTGGTCTGCGGGTGCACGCTGGTCTGCGAGTGCACGCGGGTCCGTTGGTCTGCGGGTGCACGCTGGTCTGCGAGTGCACGCGGGTCCATTGGTCTGCGAGTGCACGCTGGTCTGCGAGTGCACGCGGGTCCGTTGGTCTGCGAGTGCACGCGGGTCCGTTGGTCTGCGAGTGCACGCTGGTCTGCGAGTGCACGCGGGTCCATTGGTCTGCGAGTGCACGCGGGTCCGCGAGTGCACGCGGGTCCGTTGGTCTGCGAGTGCACGCTGGTCTGCGAGTGCACGCGGGTCCGTTGGTCTGTGGGTGCACGTGGGTCTGCGTGGTACCTGTGTATTGTCTTGTTGAGTACCTGTGTATTGTCTTGTTGAGTACCTGTGTATTGTCTTGTTGAGTACCTGTGTATTGTCTTGTTGAATAGTTGGGTCAGGAAGCTAGTGTTAGGTAATTTGGACAGGGTATAATCTCGAATCCTCATTAAATTAATAGGTACGATGCCCAGCGGGTGTGGTGAGGCGACTCGGTGTACATCTTGCAGCATGTATGCGTTCCTTGATCATCTGATCGAGGGCGATTACTGCTGTGCAAAATGTAAGCACATTGTTTCCCTGGAAGCCCAGGTTCTGAATCTAGGGAAGCAACTGTCAGCACTGGGAAGTCCCTCCACACTAAAGGAGAGCTGGATACGTACCCGGCAGGTGATGGCAGGGGCCAGCACAGAGGTGGGTGGAGTCAAAGAGGTGCAGGCACTAGAAAATAGTAGATGGGTGACAGTCAGGAAGGGTAGAGGGCGAAGTGCCAGGGAGGCCGATCCAGGGCTGGAGCATCCCAATAAGTATGCTCCATTGAGTGACATTAGTGAAACCAGTCCGGGACCAGCACTGCTGGAGCTGAGGGACTCTCCTAGCTGCCAGGGGAAGAACTCCTCCAGTGAGAGTGGGGGGGAAGCGAAGGGAAAGGAAAGACAGATTCTGGTGGTAGGGGACTCAATTCTTAGAAGGACAGAGAGGGCAATCTGTAACAAAGACCTGAAGCGCCGAACTGTATGTTGTCTACCGGGCGCTCGGGTTCGGCACATCACGGATCTGGTGGACAGATTACTGGGAGGGGCTGGGGAAGACCCAGCTGTCATGGTGCACGTTGGCACCAATGACAAAGTCAGAGGCAGATGGAGTGTCCTAAAGAATGATTTTAGGGACTTGGGAGCTAAATTGAGGAAAAGGACCTCCAAGGTAGTATTCTCGGGAATACTACCGGTACATCGAGCCACACCAGAAAGGCAGAGGGAGATTAGGGAAGTGAACAAGTGGCTGAAGAGCTGGTGTAGTAAGGAGGGGTTTGGGTTCCTGGAGGACTGGGCCGACTTCTCAGTCGATAACCAGTACTATAGAAGGGACGGACTGCACCTAAATGAGGAGGGTGCAGATCAGCTGGGAATAAGGATGGCCAAAAAGTTAGAGGGGTTTTTAAACTAGGTGACAGGGGGGAGGGTCCAGAGATAGTGAGAGTCAGCGGGGAACATATTCTAAAGGGTAGTATTAGGGGCATTAGTGGTAGGGTAACCAAAGAACATAAACCCAAGGTAAGTATAGTAGCAAGTCCTAGTTGCAATCTGGGAACACCCAAGAGGATAGTATGTGACCGGTCAAATAATATTAATGCATTAAAGTGTCTGTTCACCAACGCCAGAAGTCTGCCAAGCAAAATAGGTGAGTTGGAAGCTCTGGTGCATGAGGAGAGCTATGATGTAATCGGTATTGCTGAAACTTGGCTTCATTCCTCACATGACTGGGCTATTAATATTCCTGGCTATGCACTCTTTCGGAAAGACAGGGTAAAAAGGAAGGGTGGAGGGGTCTGTCTCTATGTGAGAAGTGATCTCAAAGCGAGTGTGAAAGAGGACCTGGTGGATGGAGAGTGTGATGAGTCTGAAGCATTATGGGTGGAACTGCATACAGATGTGCGTAGTTCAAAGCTAATCATTGGAGTTTGTTATAGACCACCCAATGTTAATGAGGAGTTAGAGACTCAGCTCCTTGCACAGATGGAAAGGGCTGCAAGGGCTGGGATGGTGATAATAATGGGGGATTTTAACTACCCAGAAATTGACTGGAGTAATGGAACTGCTGGGACAGTTAAAGGGCAAAAATTTATAAACCTATTGCAGGACAATTTTATGGTCCAGTTTATTGAGGCCCCAACTAGGAATGATGCTCTGTTGGACCTGGTAATCTCAAACCATGCAGAGCGTATTACTAATGTTCAGATAAAGGAACACCTGGGTAGCAGTGACCATAACATGATTTCATTTGATGTTAGTTGTAAGCAAAAATCACATACAGGAAAGATAAAAACACTTAATTTCAAGAGAGCAAATTTTCCAAGGATGAGTGCTGCTCTCCAGGACTTAGACTGGGAAGGAATATTGGCATCAATGGGCACAGAACAGAAATGGGAATTCTTCAAAAAGACTGTTTGTGAACTCACTGCAAAGTATATTCCCATGGGCAATAAGTTTAAAAGGCTAAAAATAAAACCTATGTGGCTCACTGCCAAAGTTAAAAAAGCTATAAACTATAAGAAAAGAGCTTTTAAAAAATATAAAAATTAGGGAACACTAGTGTCATTTAAATGTTACAAAGAATATAACAGGATATGTAAAAAGGAAATCAAGGATGCAAAAATTCAAAATGAACGACAGATTGCAAAAGATAGTAGGACAAACCCCAAAAAATTCTTCAAATATATTAATAGTAAAAAGGTCAAGTCTGAGCATGTAGGCCCTTTACAAAATAATCTAGAGTGGGTGACTGGGGACAAAGAGAAGGCTAATTTATTAAATATTTTCTTCAGTTCTGTGTATACAAAGGAGCATGGGGGAGCTCATGTCCAAAATGGGGGTGGTAGTGACACAGCCCCAAATCCACAATGGCTCAAAAGTGATATGGTCCAGAAATATTTAGATGGAATAAAGGTGGATAAAGCACCTGGACCAGATGGCATACACCCACGGATCCTAAAAGAATTGAGCTCTGTAATTTCAAAGCCATTGTATTTAATTTTTAGGGACTCATTAATGACAGGAATAGTACCACTGGATTGGCGCAGGGCCAATGTGGTGCCTATATTTAAAAAGGGAATTAAGTGTTTACCAAGTAACTATAGACCTGTTAGTTTAACTTCTATAGTTGGGAAAATACTGGAGAGATTAATAAAAGACCACATAGATGAGTTCTTGCTGGAAAAAAACTATTTAAGCAACAGACAGCATGGATTCATGAAAGACAGAAGTTGTCAAACAAACCTGATTTCTTTTTATGAAGAGGTAAGTAAGACCTTGGACAGAGGGGTGGCAGTGGACGTGGTATACTTGGATTTTGCAAAAGCGTTCGATACAGTTCCCCACACACGGCTCATGTGTAAGGTAAAGTCTACAGGATTGGAAATATCAGTTTGTAAATGGATAGAAAACTGGCTAAAAGACAGAATTCAGAGAGTAGTGGTTAATGATTCTTACTCTGAATGGTCCAAGGTTATCAGTGGTGTACCCCAAGGTTCAGTGCTGGGACCCTTACTTTTTAATATGTTTATAAATGATATTGGGTCTGAGATCAAAAGTAACATTTCTGTCTTTGCAGATGACACCAAGCTATGCAGTGGAATAACGTCCTTACAGGATGTCGCCAATTTACAAGCCGACCTCAATGCTCTGTCTAATTGGGCGACTATGTGGCAGATGAGGTTTAATGTTGATAAATGTAAAGTTATGCACTTGGGGGCTAATAATATGAATGCATCATACATACTAGGGGGAGTACAACTGGGGGGATCCGTAGTGGAGAAGGATCTGGGGGTTTTGGTAGATCATAAGCTCAATAATGGCATGCAATGCCAAGCTGCGGTTTCCAAAGCGAGCAAAGTCCTTTCTTGTATTAAGAGAGGTATGGTCTCCAGAGAGAGAGAGATCATTTTGCCCCTGTTCAAATCATTAGTAAGACCTCATCTGGAATATGCAGTTCAGTTTTGGGCCCCAGTTCTCAAAAAGGATATTGGGGAACTGGAGAAAGTGCAGAGAAGGGCAACCAAACTGATAAGAGGCATGGAGGAGCTCAGCTATGAGGAGAGATTAGAGGAACTGAATTTATTCTCTCTTGAGAAGAGGAGATTAAGGGGGGATATGATCAACATGTACAAATATATAAGGGGTCCATATAGTGAACTTGGTGTTCAGTTATTCACTTTACGGACAACACAAAGGACAAGGGGGCACTCTTTGCGTCTAGAGGAAAAGAGATTTCACCTCCAAATACGGAAAGGTTTTTTCACAGTAAGAGCTGTGAAAATGTGGAATAGACTCCCTGCAGAGGTGGTTCTGGCCAGCTCAGTAGATTGCTTTAAGAAGGGCCTGGATTCTTTCTTAAATGTACATAATATAACTGGGTACTGACATTTATAGGTAAAGTTGATCCAGGGAATATCCGATTGCCTCTCGGGGGATCAGGAAGGAATTTTTTCCCCTGCTGTAGCAAATTGGATCATGCTCTTCTGGTTTTTTTTGCCTTCCTCTGGATCAACTGTGGGTATAGAATTGGGTATATTTGGATTGTACGATATATGTTTATTTTTTTTATTTTTTTTTATTTTTTTACGGTTGAACTGGATGGACTTGTGTCTTTTTTCAACCTGACTAACTATGTAACTATGTAACTATATGTACTATGGGCCATCACTGATGTACTATGGATCATCACTGATATACTGTGGACCATCCCTGATGTACTGTGTATCATCACTGATGAACTATGGATCATCACTAATGTACTATGAGCCATCACTGATGTACTATGGATCATCACTGATGTACTGTGGACCATCACTGATGTACTGTGGACCATCCCTGATGTACTGTGGATCATCACTGAAGTACTGTGGATCATCACTGATGTACCGTGGATCATCACTGATGTACCGAGGATCATCACTGATGTACTGTGGACCATCACTGATGCACTGTGGACCATCACTGATGTACTGTGGATCATCACTGATGTTCTATGGATCATCACTGATGTACTATAGATCATCACTGATGTACTATGGATCATCACTGATGTACTATAGATAATCACTGATGTACTATGGGCCATCACTGGTGTACTATGGATCATCACTGGTGTACTATGGATCATCACTGGTGTACTATGGACCATCCCTGATGTACTGTGGATCATCACTGATGTACTATGGATCATCACTGGTGTACTATGGATCATCACTGATGTACTATGGATCATCACTGATGTACTATAGATCATCACTGGTATACTATGGATCATCACTGATGTACTGTGGACCATCCCTGATGTACTGTGGATCATCACTGATGTACTGTGGATCATTACTGATGTACTGTGGATCATCACTGATGTACTGAGGATCATCACTGATGTACTATGGATCATCACTGATGTACTGTGGATCATCACTGATGTACTGTGGATCATCACTGAAGTACTATGGGCCATCACTGGTGTACTATGGATCATCACTGATGTACTATGGATCATCACTGATGTACTATGGATCATCACTGATGTATTATGGATCATCACTGATGTACTATGAGCCATCACTGATGTACTATGGATCATCACTGGTGTACTATGGATCATCACTGATGTACTATGGATCATCACTGATGTACTGTGGACCATCACTGATGTACTGTGGACCATCCCTGATGTACTGTGGATCATCACTGAAGTACTGTGGATCATCACTGATGTACCGTGGATCATCACTGATGTACCGAGGATCATCACTGATGTACTGTGGACCATCACTGATGCACTGTGGACCATCACTGATGTACTGTGGATCATCACTGATGTTCTATGGATCATCACTGATGTACTATAGATCATCACTGATGTACTATGGATCATCACTGATGTACTATAGATAATCACTGATGTACTGTGGATCATCACTGATGTACTGTGGATCATCACTGATGTATTATGGATCATCACTGATGTACTATGAGCCATCACTGATGTACTGTGGACCATCCCTGATGTACTGTGGATCATCACTGATGTACTGTGGATCATCACTGATGTACTGTGGATCATCACTGATGTACTATAGATCTCAACTGAAGTACTATGGGCCATCACTGGTGTACTATGGGCCATCACTGGTGTACTATGGATCATCACTGATGTAGTATGGATCATCACTGATGTACTATAGATCATCACTGGTGTACTATGGATCATCACTGATGTACTGAGGATCATCACTGATGTACTATGGATCATCACTGATGTACTGTGGATCATCACTGATGTACTATGGATCATCACTGATGTACTATAGATCATCACTGATGTACTATGGACCAACACTGGTGTACTATGGATCATCACTGGTGTACTATGGACCATCCCTGATGTACTGTGGATCATCACTGATGTACTATGGATCATCACTGATGTACTATGGGCCATCACTGGTGTACTATGGATCATCACTGGTGTACTATGGATCATCACTGATGTACTATGGACCATCCCTGATGTACTATGGACCATCCCTGGTGTACTATGGATCATCACTGGTGTACTATGGATCATCACTGATGTACTATGGGCCATCACTGATGTACTATGGATCATCACTGATATACTGTGGACCATCCCTGATGTACTGTGGATCATCACTGATGTACTGTGGATCATCACTGATGTACTATAGATCATCACTAATGTACTATGGATCATCACTGATGTACTATGGATCATCACTGATGTACTATGAACCATCCCTGATGTACTGTGGATTATCACTGATGTACTGTGGACCACCACTGATGTACTGTGGACCATCACTGATGTACTGTGGATCATCACTGATGTACTATAGATCATCGCTGATGTACTATGGATCATCACTGATGTACTATAGATCATCACTGATGTACTATGGACCATCACTGGTGTACTATGGATCATCACTGGTGTACTATGGATCATCACTGGTGTACTATGGATCATCACTGGTGTACTATGGACCATCCCTGATGTACTGTGGATCATCCCTGGTGTACTATGGATCATCACTGATGTACTATGGACCATCCCTGATGTACTATGGACCATCCCTGATGTACTGTGGATCATCACTGATGTACTATCGATCATCACTGATGTACTATGGGCCATCAGTGGTGTACTATGGGCCATCACTGGTGTACTATGGATCATCACTAATGTACTATGGATCATCACTGGTGTACTATGGACCATCACTGATGTACTATGGATCATCTCTGATATACTGTGGACCATCCCTGATGTACTGTGGATCATCACTGATGTACTGTGGATCATCACTGATGTACTGTGGATCATCACTGATGTACCGTTGATCATCACTGATGTACTGTGGATCATCACTGATGTACTGTGGATCATCACTGATGTACTATAGATCATCACTGATGTACTATGGGCCATCACTGGTGTACTATGGATCATCACTGATGTAGTATGGATCATCACTGATGTACTATAGATCATCACTGGTGTACTATGGATCATCACTGCTGTACTGTGGACCATCCCTGATGTACTGTGGATCATCACTGATGTACTGTGGATCATTACTGATGTACTGTGGATCATAACTGATGTACTGAGGATCATCACTGATGTACTATGGATCATCACTGATGTACTGTGGATCATCACTGAAGTACTATGGGCCATCACTGGTGTACTATGGATCATCAATGATGTACTATGGATCATCACTGATGTACTATGGATCATCACTGATGTATTATGGATCATCACTGATGTATTATGAGCCATCACTGATGTACTATGGATCATCACTGATGTACTATGGATCATCACTGATGTACTATGGATCATCACTGATGTACTATGAGCCATCACTGATGTACTATGGATCATCACTGATGTACTATGGATCATCACTGATGTACTGTGGACCATGCCTGATGTACTGTGGATCATCACTGATGTACTGTGGATCATCACTGATGTACCGTGGATCATCACTGATGTACTGAGGATCATCACTGATGTACTGTGGATCATCACTGATGTACTATGAGCCATCACAGGTGTACTATGGATCACTGGGACCTCTCCCCTTCTTTTCCTGGTACTATGGATCATCACTGGTGTACTATGGACCATCCCTGATGTACTGTGGATCATCACTGATGTACTGTGGATCATCACTGATGTACTGTGGACCATCCCTGATGTACTGTGGATCATCACTGAAGTACTGTGGATCATCACTGATGTACCGTGGATCATCACTGATGTACCGAGGATCATCACTGATGTACTGTGGACCATCACTGATGTACTGTGGACCATCACTGGTGTACTATGGATCATCACTGGTGTACTATGGATCATCACTGGTGTACTATGGATCATCACTGGTGTACCGTGGATCATCACTGATGTACCGAGGATCATCACTGATGTACTATAGATCATCACTGATGTACTATGGACCATCACTGGTGTACTATGGATCATCACTGGTGTACTATGGATCATCACTGGTGTACTATGGATCATCACTGGTGTACTATGGACCATCCCTGATGTACTGTGGATCATCACTGATGTACTATAGTTCATCACTGATGTACTATGGGCCATCACTGGTGTACTATGGATCATCACTGGTGTACTATGGATCATCACTGATGTACTATGGACCATCCCTGATGTACTATGGACCATCCCTGATGTACAGTGGATCATCACTGATGTACTGTGGATCATCACTGATGTACTATCGATCATCATTGATGTACTATGGGCCATCAGTGGTGTACTATGGATCATCACTAATGTACTATGGATCATCACTGGTGTACTATGGACCATCACTGATGTACTACGGACCATCACTGATGTACTGTGGATCATCAGTGGTGTACTATGGATCATCACTGATGTACTATGGATCATCACTGATGTACTATGGGCCATCACTGATGTACTATGGATCATCTCTGATATACTGTGGATCATCACTGATGTACTGTGGATCATCACTGATGTACCGTGGATCATCACTGATGTACTGTGGATCATCACTGATGTACCGTGGATCATCACTGATGTACCGAGGATCATCACTGATGTACTGTGGATCATCACTGATGTACTGTGGATCATCACTGATGTACTATAGATCATCACTGATGTACTATGGGCCATCACTGATGTACTATGGGCCATCACTGGTGTACTATGGATCATCACTGATGTAGTATGGATCATCACTGATGTACTATAGATCATCACTGGTGTACTATGGATCATCACTGATGTACTGTGGACCATCCCTGATGTACTGTGGATCATCACTGATGTACTGTGGATCATTACTGATGTACTGTGGATCATAACTGATGTACTGAGGATCATCACTGATGTACTATGGATCATCACTGATGTACTGTGGATCATCACTGATGTACTGTGGATCATCACTGAAGTACTATGGGCCATCACTGGTGTACTATGGATCATCAATGATGTACTATGGATCATCACTGATGTACTATGGATCATCACTGATGTATTATGGATCATCACTGATGTACTATGAGCCATCACTGATGTACTATGGATCATCACTGGTGTACTATGGATCATCACTGATGTACTATGGATCATCACTGATGTACTATGGATCATCACTGATGTACTATGAGCCATCACTGATGTACTATGGATCATCACTGATGTACTATGGATCATCACTGATGTACTGTGGACCATCCCTGATGTACTGTGGATCATCACTGATGTACTGTGGATCATCACTGATGTACTGTGGATCATCACTGATGTACCGTGGATCATCACTGATATACTGAGGATCATCACTGATGTACTGTGGATCATCACTGATGTACTATGGGCCATCACAGGTGTACTATGGATCACTGGGACCTCTCCCCTTCTTTTCCTGGTACTATGGATCATCACTGGTGTACTATGGATCATCTCTGATGTACTATGGACCATCCCTGATGTACTATTGACCATCCCTGATGTACTATGGACCATCCCTGATGTACTGTGGATCATCACTGATGTACTGTGGATCATCACTGATGTACTATATATCATCACTGATGTACTGTGGATCATCACTGATGTACTGTGGATCATCACTGATGTACTGTCGATCATCACTGATGTACTATGTGTAGTGATCTCATGTATATAGTCCACCGATGACCCAATACTTAGGTTATTAAGATGATGTATATAAGTTGTGTTCCGCAGCAAACGCCCAAGTTCTCCAGAGCATGCGCTTTAATAGACTTTCCAATACAGAACAAAGTCCAATACTGATGACAACGGACCCAACAGAGTATATTCTAGATCTGTGCTTTCATATTCCTACAGAATATATCCTGTGCCTTCATCCTTCATGGTCATGCAGGAATACCTATGACTAGCCTGAATATTAGCTTTATATATCTTATCTATTGAATGACTGAGCAATTTGATTGGCTGTCTTTGATCCACACTCTGTCATTCAGGATGACAGAGAATGACCCCCAACCTAGTCAGAGACGACCACAGCCATTATTTGCATTCTTGCATAATAACATCAACAAGCTGTCTTTTGACATATGCAACTAGATTACGGAGATGGAAGGTTGCCTGAATACCGCCCTGATGTGTAAAGATAGACTCGTCCTGGATTCTTGCATATTGACATAAACAAGTCCCCTTGATATGTGTCGTAAACCTTGCTTGGCCCTTTGGTTGACAATTAAGTACCTCACACACATAAGATTAACACATCAAAGCTGTCTTCCGGCCTCTCCCATATCCGCAATCCAGTTGACTCTGACAACTGAATTATCTACTAAAATCTGGCCTGATAAATAAATCTATATATACTCACGTACCCATATATATACATACATATACATATATACACATACATACATACATATATATATATATATACATATATATACACATACATACATACATACATACATACAACGCTAAATCGGCCAACATATTACAACATACCCCCGCTTGGATCGGTTCGAATCAGAATCGATTCACAACCAAACTGCTCAGACATCCCTGGCTCTTAAGATTGAAGCCATCTCTAGGCTTTCCTTATCTTTCTGGATTTTTCTTAGTTGTCTTCTACCACAGCAATATAAACCAAACAAAAAACATATTAATATAAATTTAATAAACACAAAAATTAGGGAAAGAGTTTTCAATAGCGGGTGAGTAAAAGTGTTATTGGGTATGCTCCACCAAGGCTCCTGAAATTCTTTAGCAATTTTATTAGAACTGATGAGGTTCTCCTTTACCAGTTCTTGTATCTCTATAATTTTCCTACTATCCCTCTTAAATAATGTATCCAATTCAACTGTAAGTGGTGGTATTTTCTTAAATAAAGGAGAAATCATAGAGTCCCATTTGCCAAGATCGGTTTGCTCAATGTCCATAGATACTTGATTCATCTGGATATTAGCTAGAATATCTTCCTCTCCAATTGTTAACAGTCCATCTGTGAGGTTCACACACCATCCTGTGATAGGTGTCCGGCACTGAACTTGTTTCTGCCAAGTGAATAAGGGAACCCCTAATGCACAGACCCTCGAGTCTTCTCCATGAATTATTCTCTTCCAGGCAGGTTCAAATTTCTGCAATTGAACCAGGCAGTTTCCAGAGTGTGTAGCAGCACAGCCATCTATGTACTCCAGCCGCTCAAAAGAACAGGAACAAAGCACGTCTGGTACAGCAGTTGGGGTCCATAGTTTTCCACACTTGGTTATCCTTGACGACAAGTCTGCTTTGTGGTAGCAGTTGTTTCAGTATATTAGTGCCATTTCTCACCTCCACTTCACCAAGAATGATCATCTTGTATACGGGTAAGGGGGTTGTTGACCATGTAGGGATGTCGACGGTTAGAGGTATTTTCTGCTTTCCAATGCGATCTTTATTGCAGAGGGTGTCCAGACTCCTTACTTTAGCAAGGGCAAAGTTCCTACAAGTAACACCACTGTCTTTGATAAGATTGAATAATAAAGTTGAGTTCATTATCCTTGGCCATTCTCCTTGTTTGATTTCTTGAAGCCCTAGGCTCAGGTGTTCGCTCAGCAAGTTTCCTATAATACCACAAACTATAGACTTGGATACATTATTGGTTTGAAGTGTTTTATTCAGTGCATTCACTGACACTTGAATGTTCTGCAAATCTGCAGCGATGGTGTGAATGTTCTGAATATCTATTTTCATTTCAGCTAGAGCGTCTAAATCCACTCTTCCCCCTTTAAGCAATATCTGCTGTAATCCACCCACAAAATTTTGTTCTCTTATATTTAGACTCTCTATATCAACCCTATTCCAAATTGAACTACCCAAACTGAGGCCTGAAATGATATCAGTACCCAGATCCCTCTTTGAAACTTTCTTAAAATTAAGCCCTTGTGTAGCATCCCAAAATAAGTTTATATGTGTTTGAAAGACCGTTTTAAACCATAATCCCATTGATTTTGGGCAACTCTCTGGAATGTTAAATGATGTAAAATTCAACAATAATGGTAATGATAAATATGAAACATCGCTATACACTAATGTTTGAGTCCGCTCAAGGAAAAGTCCATGTTCTGGCCATTGTAAAACTGTAGGACAGTCTCTAGAATTTGTGACCATTATATTTAGGATTTTTGAATAGACTCCATCCTTCACGTCATGAGGGCTACAGGATATAATACCCTCCTTCAATATTGTAAAATTCCTTTCTAAAGTCATTTGCATTTGTGGTCCATTCTTTGTCTCCACTAATATTATATTTGTACTCCTGTGACGATCGCTTCCTTCTGGGTAAGTCCAAACCGCATATTCCACAAAATAATCAGATTTTGGCATCATGATCTCACATTCAACGACTATCCACCCCCCGACTATGCCCTTTACAGTATCCCCATGTATCTGGATGCCTTCTGAGTTCTCTAAAACAGTGAGTTCTGTAGTATGATCCACTACACTTCTTTTATTTCGATCCGATTTCCCCAATGGTAAGCATTTGAGTTCTTTAACTTGACACTTTTCCACTCTGATGTTTGTGATGCAAAGTAGTAGACTGATTGACGCTGTTATCAACACATATGCTAATAGAGGCTTGTATTTGTCCAGAGGGGATGTCTTCATTTTGGTGTAGTCTTCTGACATTCGCATTCCTCCTGGGACCTGAAAGACAATCTCAGGAAGAAAGTTAGACAATGTTCTCATCCATAAAATCCATTTTTCCTTTAAATGCTTTGATCTGACATGCATGACTCCATCTTGACCTATCCTCTCCCAAGTCTAATAAGTAAACAGAGGGTCCAATTTTGTCTATGACTGCATAAGGGCCCTTCCACTTTGCCTTAGGAAATGGGTGAAACGCAGAAAAATCCTGTAACATTACTCTAGCCCCAATTTGGTATTCACTAGTGTCACCCATTGCACTGAACCACTGTTGTGAGCTTTTATGGGTACATTCATCAGTGGCACACACAGCCTTATGTACTGTAATCACATGATCCTTTAAGATTTCTACCCATGATTCAGATAATGACACAGTTTCTAATGCTGCTGGGACTGGATTTATCAGATGTTCCCAAGTTCTCATTGTTCTGCCGAGCAGAGCTTCATAAGGGGCAAAGCCTATGGACCTGCAAACTCTGGAACGAATAGTTGCCAGAACAAAGGGTAATTTTTCATCCCAATCGGTACCTTGCTCATTTACAACCTTCCTAAGAGCATTTTTAATTGTCCTGTTCATTCGTTCAACCTGTCCTGCAGACTCAGGGTGATAAAAGATGTGAAATTTTTGGATGACACCAAGGAGCTTACATGTTTCTTGCATCACATTACCTACAAAACCTGGCCCATTGTCACTGTCTAAAACCTTTGGTATCCCCCACCGACTAAATATTTCTTTGACCAAGATCCTTGCAGTAGTAGTGGCAGTACAGTTTTTGGTAGGGAAAGCTTCAACCCAGTGACTGAAAGAATCCACAACAACCAGCAAATATTTGTTCTGGTGTGCAGTGTTGGGTAATTCACCTGTGTAATCAATTTGTATTCGCTCCCATGGTCCCATGGGAGCTTGTCTCATCAGTGCCCCTCTCCTTTTCCTATTTGCGGGATCATGCCTGGCACACATCAGACATGATAAGATATGGTCCTGCATGTGTTGTTTGTTTTGAGGCCACCATGCTACATGATCTAATCTCTCTAAGGCTAAAGGAAGTTTGGGGTGTCCACCAACAGGGGACCCATGAATCCATGTAAGAATGTCTTTCCTCACACCTTTTGGGGCAACCCATAACGATAAATCGTTTTATCGCAGCAACCCCGGTTCGAATCCGGGTCATGGCACCAATGTAGTGATCTCATGTATATAGTCCACCGATGACCCAATACTTAGGTTATTAAGATGATGTATATAAGTTGTGTTCCGCAGCAAACGCCCAAGTTCTCCAGAGGATGCGCTTTAATAGACTTTCCAATACAGAACAAAGTCCAATACTGATGACAACGGACCCAACAGAGTATATTCTAGACCTGTGCTTTCATATTCCTACAGAATATATCCTGTGCCTTCATCCTTCATGGTCATGCAGGAATACCTATGACTAGCCTGAATATTAGCTTTATATATCTTATCTATTGAATGACTGAGCAATTTGATTGGCTGTCTTTGATCCACACTCTGTCATTCAGGATGACAGAGAATGACCCCCAACCTAGTCGGAGACGACCACAGCCATTATTTGCATTCTTGCATAATAACATCAACAAGCTGTCTTTTGACATATGCAACTAGATTACGGAGACGGAAGGTTGCCTGAATACCGCCCTGATGTGTAAAGATAGACTCGTCCTGGATTCTTGCATATTGACATAAACAAGTCCCCTTGATATGTGTCGTAAACCTTGTTTGGCCCTTTGGTTGACAATTAAGTACCTCACACACATAAGATTAACACATCAAAGCTGTCTTCCGGCCTCTCCCATATCCGCAATCCAGTTGACTCTGACAACTGAATTATCTACTAAAATCTGGCCTGATAAATAAATCTATATATACTCACGTACCCATATATATACATACATATACATATATACACATACATACATACATACATATATATATATACATATATATACACATACATACATACGTACATACATACATACATACATACAACGCTAAATCGGCCAACATATTACAACACTATGGATCATCACTGATGTACTATAGATCATCACTGATGTACTATGGACCATCACTGGTGTACTATGGGCCATCACTGATGTACTATGGATCATCACTGATGTACTATGGATCATCACTGATGTACTATGAGCCATCACTGATGTACTATGAGCCATCACTGATGTACTATGGATCATCACTGATGTAGTATGGATCATCACTGATGTACTATAGATCATCACTGGTGTACTATGGATCATCACTGATGTACTGAGGATCATCACTGATGTACTATGGATCATCACTGATGTACTATGGATCATCACTGATGTACTATGGATCATCACTGATGTACGATAGGCCATCACTGGTGTACTATGGATCATCACTAATGTACTATGGATCATCACTGGTGTACTATGGACCATCACTGATGTACTACGGACCATCACTGATGTACTGTGGATCATCACTGATGTACTGTGGATCATCCCTGGTGTATTATGGATCATCACTGGTGTACTATGGATCATCACTGATGTACTATGGGCCATCACTGGTGTACTATGGGCCATCACTGGTGTACTATGGATCATCACTGATGTAGTATGGATCATCACTGATGTACTATAGATCATCACTGGTGTACTATGGATCATCACTGATGTACTGTGGACCATCCCTGATGTACTGTGGATCATCACTGATGTACTGTGGATCATTACTGATGTACTGTGTATCATCACTGATGTACTATGGATCATCACTGATGTACTGTGGATCATCACTGATGTACTGTGGATCATCACTGAAGTACTATGGGCCATCACTGGTGTACTATGGATCATCACTGATGTACTATGGATCATCACTGATGTACTATGGATCATCACTGATGTATTATGGATCATCACTGATGTACTACAAGCCATCACTGATGTACTATGGATCATCACTGATGTACTATGGATCATCACTGATGTATTATGGATCATCACTGATGTACTATGAGCCATCACTGATGTACTATGGATCATCACTGGTGTACTATGGATCATCACTGATGTACTATGGATCATCACTGATGTACTATGGATCATCACTGATGTACTGTGGATCATCACTGATGTACTGTGGATCATCACTGATGTACCGTGGATCACCACTGATGTACTGAGGATCATCACCGATGTACTGAGGATCATCACTGATGTACTGTGGATCATCACTGATGTACTATGGGCCATCACAGGTGTACTATGGATCACTGGGACCTCTCCCCTTCTTTTCCTGGTACTATGGATCATCACTGGTGTACTATGGATAATCTCTGATGTACTATGGACCACCCCTGATGTACGATTGACCATCCCTGATGTACTATGGACCATCCCTGATGTACTATGGATCATCACTGATGCACTGTGGATCATCACTGATGTACTATGGGACATCAATGGTGTACTATGGGCCATCACTGGTGTACTATGGATCATCACTAATGTACTATGGATCATCACTGGTGTACTATGGATCATCACTGGTGTACTGTGGATCATCACTGATGTACTGTGGATCATCCCTGGTGTACTATGGATCATCACTGGTGTACTATGGATCATCACTGATGTACTATGGGCCATCACTGGTGTACTATGGGCCATCACTGGTGTACTATGGATCATCACTGATGTAGTATGGATCATCACTGATGTACTATGGATCATCACTGATGTATTATGGATCATCACTGATGTACTATGAGCCATCACTGATGTACTATGGATCATCACTGGTGTACTATGGATCATCACTGGTGTACTATGGATCATCACTGATGTACTATGGATCATCACTGATGTACTATGAGCCATCACTGATGTACTATGGATCATCACTGATGTACTGTGGATCATCACTGATGTACCGTGGATCATCACTGATGTACTATGAGCCATCACTGATGTACTATGGATCATCACTGATGTACTATGGACCATCACTGATGTACTGTGGACCATCCCTGATGTACTGTGGATCATCACTGATGTACTGTGGATCATCACTGATGTACCATGGATCATCACTGATGTACTGAGGATCATCACCGATGTACTGAGGATCATCACTGATGTACTGTGGATCATCACTGATGTACTATGGGCCATCACAGGTGTACTATGGATCACTGGGACCTCTCCCCTTCTTTTCCTGGTACTATGGATCATCACTGGTGTACTATGGATCATCTCTGATGTACTATGGACCATCCCAGATGTACTATGGACCATCCCTGATGTACTATGGACCATCCCTGATGTACTGTGGATCATCACTGATGTACTATGAGCCATCACTGATGTACTATGGATCATCACTGGTGTACTATGGATCATCACTGGTGTACTATGGACCATCACTGATGTACTGTGGATCATCACTGATGTACTGTGGATCATCCCTGGTGTACTATGGATCATCACTAGTGTACTATGGATCATCACTGGTGTACTATGGATCATCACTGATGTACTATGGGCCATCACTGATGTACTATGGATAATCTCTGATATACTGTGGACCATCCCTGATGTACTGTGGAACATCACTGATGTACTGTGGATCATCACTGATGTACTGTGGATCATCACTGATGTACTATAGATCATCACTGATGTACTATGGGCCATCACTGGTGTACTATGGGCCATCACTGGTGTACTATGGATCATCACTGATGTAGTATGGATCATCACTGATGTACTATAGATCATCACTGATGTACTGTGGATCATTACTGATGTACTGTGGATCACCACTGATGTACTGAGGATCATCACTGATGTACTATGGATCATCACTGATGCACTGTGGATCATCACTGATGTACTGTGGATCATCACTGAAGTACTATGGGCCATCACTGGTGTACTATGGATCATCACTGATGTACTATGAGCCATCACTGATGTACTATGGATCATCACTGGTGTACTACGGATCATCACTGATGTACTATGGATCATCACTGATCTACTATGGATCATAACTGATGTACTATGGATCATCACTGATGTACTGTGGACCATCCCTGATGTACTGTGGATCATCACTGATGTACTGAGGATCATCACCGATGTACTGAGGATAATCACTGATGTACTGTGGATCATCACTGATGTACTATGGGCCATCGCAGGTGTACTGTGGATCACTGGGACCTCTCCCCTTCTTTTCCTGGTACTATGGATCATCACTGGTGTACTATGGATCATCTCTGATGTACTATGGACCATCCCTGATGTACTATGGACCATCCCTGATGTACTATGGACCATCCCTGATGTACTGTGGATCATCACTGATGTACTGTGGATCATCACTGATGTACTATATATCATCACTGATGTACTGTGGATCATCACTGATGTACTGTGGATCATCACCGATGTACTGTGGATCATCACTGATGTACTATAGATCATCACTGATGTACTATGGACCATCACTGATGTACTATGGATCATCACTGATGTACTATGAGCCATCACTGATGTACTATGGATCATCACTGATGTACTGTGGATCATCACTGATGTACTATAGATCATCACTGATGTACTATGGGCCATCACTGGTGTACTATGGGCCATCACTGGTGTACTATGGATCATCACTGATGTACTGTGGATCATCACTGATGTATTATAGATCATCACTAATGTATTATGGATCATCACTGATGTACTATGGATCATCACTGATGTACTATGGACCATCACTGATGTACTGTGGACCATCACTGATGTACTGTGGACCATCACTGATGTACTGTGAATCATCACTGATGTACTATAGATCATCACTGGTGTATTATGGATCATCACTGATGTACTATAGATCATGACTGATGTACTATGGGCCATCACTGGTGTACTATGGATCATCACTGGTGTACTATGGATCATCACTGGTGTACTATGGACCATCACTGATGTACTACGGACCATCACTGATGTACTGTGGATCATCACTGATGTACTGTGGATCATCCCTGGTGTACTATGGATCATCACTGGCGTACTATGGATCATCACTGGTGTACTATGGATCATCACTGATGTACTATGGGCCATCACTGATGTACTATGGATAATCTCTGATATACTGTGGACCATCCCTGATGTACTGTGGAACATCACTGATGTACTGTGGATCATCACTGATGTACTGTGGATCATCACTGATGTACTATAGATCATCACTGATGTACTATGGGCCATCACTGGTGTACTATGGATCATCACTGATGTACTATGAACCATCCCTGATGTACTGTGGATTATCACTGATGTACTGTGGACCATCACTGATGTACTGTGGACCATCACTGATGTACTGTGGATCATCACTGATGTACTATAGATCATCACTGATGTACTATGGACCATCACTGGTGTACTATGGATCATCACTGGTGTACTATGGACCATCCCTGATGTACTGTGGATCATCCCTGGTGTACTATGGATCATCACTGATGTACTATGGACCATCCCTGATGTACTATGGACCATCCCTGATGTACTGTGGATCATCACTGATGTACTATCGATCATCACTGATGTACTATGGGCCATCAGTGGTGTACTATGGGCCATCACTGGTGTACTATGGATCATCACTAATGTACTATGGATCATCACTGGTGTACTATGGACCATCACTGATGTACTGTGGATCATCACTGATGTACTGTGGATCATCACTGATGTACTGTGGATCATCACTGATGTACCGTGGATCATCACTGATGTACTGTGGATCATCACTGATGTACTGTGGATCATCACTGATGTACTATAGATCATCACTGATGTACTATGGGCCATCACTGGTGTACTATGAGCCATCACTGGTGTACTATGGATCATCACTGATGTAGTATGGATCATCACTGATGTACTATAGATCATCACTGGTGTACTATGGATCATCACTGATGTACTGTGGACCATCCCTGATGTACTGTGGATCATCACTGATGTACTGTGGATCATTACTGATGTACTGTGGATCATAACTGATGTACTGAGGATCATCACTGATGTACTATGGATCATCACTGATGTACTGTGGATCATCACTGAAGTACTATGGGCCATCACTGGTGTACTATGGATCATCAATGATGTACTATGGATCATCACTGATGTACTATGGATCATCACTGATGTATTATGGATCATCACTGATGTATTATGAGCCATCACTGGTGTACTATATATCATCACTGATGTACTGTGGATCATCACTGATGTACTGTGGATCATCACTGATGTACCGTGGATCATCACTGATGTACTGAGGATCATCACCGATGTACTGAGGATAATCACTGATGTACTGTGGATCATCACTGATGTACTATGGGTCATCGCAGGTGTACTGTGGATCACTGGGACCTCTCCCCTTCTTTTCCTGGTACTATGGATCATCACTGGTGTACTATGGATCATCTCTGATGTACTATGGACCATCCCTGATGTACTATGGACCATCCCTGATGTACTATGGACCATCCCTGATGTACTGTGGATCATCACTGATGTACTGTGGATCATCACTGATGTACTATATATCATCACTGATGTACTGTGGATCATCACTGATGTACTGTGGATCATCACTGATGTACTGTGGATCATCACTGATGTACTATAGATCATCACTGATGTACTATGGACCATCACTGGTGTACTATGGATCATCACTGGTGTACTATGGACCATCCCTGATGTACTGTGGATCATCACTGATGTACTGTGGATCATCACTGATGTACTATAGATCATCACTGATATACTATGGGCCATCACTGGTGTACTATGGGCCATCACTGGTGTACTATGGATCATCACTGATGTACTATGGACCATCACTGGTGTACTATGGATCATCACTGGTTTACTATGGACCATCCCTGATGTACTGTGGATCATCACTGATGTACTGTGGATAATCACTGATGTACTATAGATCATCACTGATATACTATGGGCCATCATTGTTGTACTGTGGACCATCCCTGATGTACTGTGGATCATCACTGAAGTACTGTGGATCATCACTGATGTACCGTGGATCATCACTGATGTACCGAGGATCATCACTGATGTACTGTGGACCTTCACTGATGCACTGTGGACCATCACTGATGTACTGTGGATCATCACTGATGTTCTATGGATCATCACTGATGTACTATAGATCATCACTGATGTACTATAGATAATCACTGATGTACTGTGGATCATCACTGATGTACTGTGGATCATCACTGATGTATTATGGATCATCACTGATGTATTATGGATCATCACTGATGTACTATGAGCCATCACTGATGTACTATGGATCATCACTGGTGTACTATGGATCATCACTGATGTACTATGGATCATCACTGATGTACTATGAGCCATCACTGATGTACTGTGGACCATCCCTGATGTACTGTGGATCATCACTGATGTACTGTGGATCATCACTGATGTACTGTGGATCATCACTGATGTACTGTGGATCATCACTGATGTACTATAGATCTCAACTGAAGTACTATGGGCCATCACTGGTGTACTATGGGCCATCACTGGTGTACTATGGATCATCACTGATGTAGTATGGATCATCACTGATGTACTATAGATCATCACTGGTGTACTATGGATCATCACTGATGTACTGAGGATCATCACTGATGTACTATGGATCATCACTGATGTACTGTGGATCATCACTGATGTACTATGGATCATCACTGATGTACTATAGATCATCACTGATGTACTATGGACCAACACTGGTGTACTATGGATCATCACTGATGTACTATGGACCATCCCTGATGTACTATGGACCATCCCTGATGTACTGTGGATCATCACTGATGTACTGTGTATCATCACTGATGTACTATAGATCATCACTGATGTACTATGGGCCATCACTGGTGTACTATGGATCATCACTGGTGTACTATGGATCATCACTGATGTACTGTGGATCATCACTGATGTACTGTGGATCATCCCTGGTGTACTATGGATCATCACTGGTGTACTATGGATCATCACTGATGTACTATGGGCCATCACTGATGTACTATGGATCATCACTGATATACTGTGGACCATCCCTGATGTACTGTGGATCATCACTGATATACTGTGGATCATCACTGATGTACTATAGATCATCACTAATGTACTATGGATCATCACTGATGTACTATGGATCATCACTGATGTACTATGAACCATCCCTGATGTACTGTGGATTATCACTGATGTACTGTGGACCATCACTGATGTACTGTGGACCATCACTGATGTACTGTGGATCATCACTGATGTACTATAGATCATCACTGATGTACTATGGATCATCACTGATGTACTATAGATCATCACTGATGTACTATGGACCATCACTGGTGTACTATGGATCATCACTGGTGTACTATGGACCATCCCTGATGTACTGTGGATCATCCCTGGTGTACTATGGATCATCACTGATGTACTATGGACCATCCCTGATGTACTATGGACCATCCCTGATGTACTGTGGATCATCACTGATGTACTATCGATCATCACTGATGTACTATGGGCCATCAGTGGTGTACTATGGGCCATCACTGGTGTACTATGGATCATCACTAATGTACTATGGATCATCACTGGTGTACTATGGACCATCACTGATGTACTGTGGATCATCACTGATGTACTGTGGATCATCACTGATGTACTGTGGATCATCACTGATGTACCGTGGATCATCACTGATGTACTGTGGATCATCACTGATGTACTGTGGATCATCACTGATGTACTATAGATCATCACTGATGTACTATGGGCCATCACTGGTGTACTATGAGCCATCACTGGTGTACTATGGATCATCACTGATGTAGTATGGATCATCACTGATGTACTATAGATCATCACTGGTGTACTATGGATCATCACTGATGTACTGTGGACCATCCCTGATGTACTGTGGATCATCACTGATGTACTGTGGATCATCACTGATGTACTATGGATCATCACTGATGTACTGTGGATCATCACTGAAGTACTATGGGCCATCACTGGTGTACTATGGATCATCAATGATGTACTATGGATCATCACTGATGTACTATGGATCATCACTGATGTATTATGGATCATCACTGATGTATTATGAGCCATCACTGATGTACTATGGATCATCACTGATGTACTATGGATCATCACTGATGTACTATGGATCATCACTGATGTACTATGAGCCATCACTGATGTACTATGGATCATCACTGATGTACTATGGATCATCACTGATGTACTGTGGACCATGCCTGATGTACTGTGGATCATCACTGATGTACTGTGGATCATCACTGATGTACCGTGGATCATCACTGATGTACTGAGGATCATCACTGATGTACTGTGGATCATCACTGATGTACTATGAGCCATCACAGGTGTACTATGGATCACTGGGACCTCTCCCCTTCTTTTCCTGGTACTATGGATCATCACTGGTGTACTATGGACCATCCCTGATGTACTGTGGATCATCACTGATGTACTGTGGATCATCACTGATGTACTGTGGACCATCCCTGATGTACTGTGGATCATCACTGAAGTACTGTGGATCATCACTGATGTACCGTGGATCATCACTGATGTACCGAGGATCATCACTGATGTACTGTGGACCATCACTGATGTACTGTGGACCATCACTGGTGTACTATGGATCATCACTGGTGTACTATGGATCATCACTGGTGTACTATGGATCATCACTGGTGTACTATGGACCATCACTGATGTACTGTGGATCATCACTGATGTACTATAGTTCATCACTGATGTACTATGGGCCATCACTGGTGTACTATGGATCATCACTGGTGTACTATGGATCATCACTGATGTACTATGGACCATCCCTGATGTACTATGGACCATCCCTGATGTACAGTGGATCATCACTGATGTACTGTGGATCATCACTGATGTACTATCGATCATCATTGATGTACTATGGGCCATCAGTGGTGTACTATGGATCATCACTAATGTACTATGGATCATCACTGGTGTACTATGGACCATCACTGATGTACTACGGACCATCACTGATGTACTGTGGATCATCACTGATGTACTGTGGATCATCCCTGGTGTACTATGGATCATCAGTGGTGTACTATGGATCATCACTGATGTACTATGGATCATCACTGATGTACTATGGGCCATCACTGATGTACTATGGATCATCTCTGATATACTGTGGATCATCACTGATGTACTGTGGATCATCACTGATGTACCGTGGATCATCACTGATGTACTGTGGATCATCACTGATGTACCGTGGATCATCACTGATGTACCGAGGATCATCACTGATGTACTGTGGATCATCACTGATGTACTGTGGATCATCACTGATGTACTATAGATCATCACTGATGTACTATGGGCCATCACTGATGTACTATGGGCCATCACTGGTGTACTATGCATCATCACTGATGTAGTATGGATCATCACTGATGTACTATAGATCATCACTGGTGTACTATGGATCATCACTGATGTACTGTGGACCATCCCTGATGTACTGTGGATCATCACTGATGTACTGTGGATCATTACTGATGTACTGTGGATCATAACTGATGTACTGTGGATCATCACTGATGTACCGTGGATCATCACTGATATACTGAGGATCATCACTGATGTACTGTGGATCATCACTGATGTACTATGGGCCATCACAGGTGTACTATGGATCACTGGGACCTCTCCCCTTCTTTTCCTGGTACTATGGATCATCACTGGTGTACTATGGATCATCTCTGATGTACTATGGACCATCCCTGATGTACTATTGACCATCCCTGATGTACTATGGACCATCCCTGATGTACTGTGGATCATCACTGATGTACTGTGGATCATCACTGATGTACTATATATCATCACTGATGTACTGTGGATCATCACTGATGTACTGTGGATCATCACTGATGTACTGTCGATCATCACTGATGTACTATGTGTAGTGATCTCATGTATATAGTCCACCGATGACCCAATACTTAGGTTATTAAGATGATGTATATAAGTTGTGTTCCGCAGCAAACGCCCAAGTTCTCCAGAGCATGCGCTTTAATAGACTTTCCAATACAGAACAAAGTCCAATACTGATGACAACGGACCCAACAGAGTATATTCTAGATCTGTGCTTTCATATTCCTACAGAATATATCCTGTGCCTTCATCCTTCATGGTCATGCAGGAATACCTATGACTAGCCTGAATATTAGCTTTATATATCTTATCTATTGAATGACTGAGCAATTTGATTGGCTGTCTTTGATCCACACTCTGTCATTCAGGATGACAGAGAATGACCCCCAACCTAGTCAGAGACGACCACAGCCATTATTTGCATTCTTGCATAATAACATCAACAAGCTGTCTTTTGACATATGCAACTAGATTACGGAGACGGAAGGTTGCCTGAATACCGCCCTGATGTGTAAAGATAGACTCGTCCTGGATTCTTGCATATTGACATAAACAAGTCCCCTTGATATGTGTCGTAAACCTTGCTTGGCCCTTTGGTTGACAATTAAGTACCTCACACACATAAGATTAACACATCAAAGCTGTCTTCCGGCCTCTCCCATATCCGCAATCCAGTTGACTCTGACAACTGAATTATCTACTAAAATCTGGCCTGATAAATAAATCTATATATACTCACGTACCCATATATATACATACATATACATATATACACATACATACATACATACATATATATATATATATATACATATATATACACATACATACATACATACATACATACAACGCTAAATCGGCCAACATATTACAACATACCCCCGCTTGGATCGGTTCGAATCAGAATCGATTCACAACCAAACTGCTCAGACATCCCTGGCTCTTAAGATTGAAGCCATCTCTAGGCTTTCCTTATCTTTCTGGATTTTTCTTAGTTGTCTTCTACCACAGCAATATAAACCAAACAAAAAACATATTAATATAAATTTAATAAACACAAAAATTAGGGAAAGAGTTTTCAATAGCGGGTGAGTAAAAGTGTTATTGGGTATGCTCCACCAAGGCTCCTGAAATTCTTTAGCAATTTTATTAGAACTGATGAGGTTCTCCTTTACCAGTTCTTGTATCTCTATAATTTTCCTACTATCCCTCTTAAATAATGTATCCAATTCAACTGTAAGTGGTGGTATTTTCTTAAATAAAGGAGAAATCATAGAGTCCCATTTGCCAAGATCGGTTTGCTCAATGTCCATAGATACTTGATTCATCTGGATATTAGCTAGAATATCTTCCTCTCCAATTGTTAACAGTCCATCTGTGAGGTTCACACACCATCCTGTGATAGGTGTCCGGCACTGAACTTGTTTCTGCCAAGTGAATAAGGGAACCCCTAATGCACAGACCCTTGAGTCTTCTCCATGAATTATTCTCTTCCAGGCAGGTTCAAATTTCTGCAATTGAACCAGGCAGTTTCCAGAGTGTGTAGCAGCACAGCCATCTATGTACTCCAGCCGCTCAAAAGAACAGGAACAAAGCACGTCTGGTACAGCAGTTGGGGTCCATAGTTTTCCACACTTGGTTATCCTTGACGACAAGTCTGCTTTGTGGTAGCAGTTGTTTCAGTATATTAGTGCCATTTCTCACCTCCACTTCACCAAGAATGATCATCTTGTATACGGGTAAGGGGGTTGTTGACCATGTAGGGATGTCGACGGTTAGAGGTATTTTCTGCTTTCCAATGCGATCTTTATTGCAGAGGGTGTCCAGACTCCTTACTTTAGCAAGGGCAAAGTTCCTACAAGTAACACCACTGTCTTTGATAAGATTGAATAATAAAGTTGAGTTCATTATCCTTGGCCATTCTCCTTGTTTGATTTCTTGAAGCCCTAGGCTCAGGTGTTCGCTCAGCAAGTTTCCTATAATACCACAAACTATAGACTTGGATACATTATTGGTTTGAAGTGTTTTATTCAGTGCATTCACTGACACTTGAATGTTCTGCAAATCTGCAGCGATGGTGTGAATGTTCTGAATATCTATTTTCATTTCAGCTAGAGCGTCTAAATCCACTCTTCCCCCTTTAAGCAATATCTGCTGTAATCCACCCACAAAATTTTGTTCTCTTATATTTAGACTCTCTATATCAACCCTATTCCAAATTGAACTACCCAAACTGAGGCCTGAAATGATATCAGTACCCAGATCCCTCTTTGAAACTTTCTTAAAATTAAGCCCTTGTGTAGCATCCCAAAATAAGTTTATATGTGTTTGAAAGACCGTTTTAAACCATAATCCCATTGATTTTGGGCAACTCTCTGGAATGTTAAATGATGTAAAATTCAACAATAATGGTAATGATAAATATGAAACATCGCTATACACTAATGTTTGAGTCCGCTCAAGGAAAAGTCCATGTTCTGGCCATTGTAAAACTGTAGGACAGTCTCTAGAATTTGTGACCATTATATTTAGGATTTTTGAATAGACTCCATCCTTCACGTCATGAGGGCTACAGGATATAATACCCTCCTTCAATATTGTAAAATTCCTTTCTAAAGTCATTTGCATTTGTGGTCCATTCTTTGTCTCCACTAATATTATATTTGTACTCCTGTGACGATCGCTTCCTTCTGGGTAAGTCCAAACCGCATATTCCACAAAATAATCAGATTTTGGCATCATGATCTCACATTCAACGACTATCCACCCCCCGACTATGCCCTTTACAGTATCCCCATGTATCTGGATGCCTTCTGAGTTCTCTAAAACAGTGAGTTCTGTAGTATGATCCACTACACTTCTTTTATTTCGATCCGATTTCCCCAATGGTAAGCATTTGAGTTCTTTAACTTGACACTTTTCCACTCTGATGTTTGTGATGCAAAGTAGTAGACTGATTGACGCTGTTATCAACACATATGCTAATAGAGGCTTGTATTTGTCCAGAGGGGATGTCTTCATTTTGGTGTAGTCTTCTGACATTCGCATTCCTCCTGGGACCTGAAAGACAATCTCAGGAAGAAAGTTAGACAATGTTCTCATCCATAAAATCCATTTTTCCTTTAAATGCTTTGATCTGACATGCATGACTCCATCTTGACCTATCCTCTCCCAAGTCTAATAAGTAAACAGAGGGTCCAATTTTGTCTATGACTGCATAAGGGCCCTTCCACTTTGCCTTAGGAAATGGGTGAAACGCAGAAAAATCCTGTAACATTACTCTAGCCCCAATTTGGTATTCACTAGTGTCACCCATTGCATTGAACCACTGTTGTGAGCTTTTATGGGTACATTCATCAGTGGCACACACAGCCTTATGTACTGTAATCACATGATCCTTTAAGATTTCTACCCATGATTCAGATAATGACACAGTTTCTAATGCTGCTGGGACTGGATTTATCAGATGTTCCCAAGTTCTCATTGTTCTGCCGAGCAGAGCTTCATAAGGGGCAAAGCCTATGGACCTGCAAACTCTGGAACGAATAGTTGCCAGAACAAAGGGTAATTTTTCATCCCAATCGGTACCTTGCTCATTTACAACCTTCCTAAGAGCATTTTTAATTGTCCTGTTCATTCGTTCAACCTGTCCTGCAGACTCAGGGTGATAAAAGATGTGAAATTTTTGGATGACACCAAGGAGCTTACATGTTTCTTGCATCACATTACCTACAAAACCTGGCCCATTGTCACTGTCTAAAACCTTTGGTATCCCCCACCGACTAAATATTTCTTTGACCAAGATCCTTGCAGTAGTAGTGGCAGTACAGTTTTTGGTAGGGAAAGCTTCAACCCAGTGACTGAAAGAATCCACAACAACCAGCAAATATTTGTTCTGGTGTGCAGTGTTGGGTAATTCACCTGTGTAATCAATTTGTATTCGCTCCCATGGTCCCATGGGAGCTTGTCTCATCAGTGCCCCTCTCCTTTTCCTATTTGCGGGATCATGCCTGGCACACATCAGACATGATAAGATATGGTCCTGCATGTGTTGTTTGTTTTGAGGCCACCATGCTACATGATCTAATCTCTCTAAGGCTAAAGGAAGTTTGGGGTGTCCACCAACAGGGGACCCATGAATCCATGTAAGAATGTCTTTCCTCACACCTTTTGGGGCAACCCATAACGATAAATCGTTTTATCGCAGCAACCCCGGTTCGAATCCGGGTCATGGCACCAATGTAGTGATCTCATGTATATAGTCCACCGATGACCCAATACTTAGGTTATTAAGATGATGTATATAAGTTGTGTTCCGCAGCAAACGCCCAAGTTCTCCAGAGGATGCGCTTTAATAGACTTTCCAATACAGAACAAAGTCCAATACTGATGACAACGGACCCAACAGAGTATATTCTAGACCTGTGCTTTCATATTCCTACAGAATATATCCTGTGCCTTCATCCTTCATGGTCATGCAGGAATACCTATGACTAGCCTGAATATTAGCTTTATATATCTTATCTATTGAATGACTGAGCAATTTGATTGGCTGTCTTTGATCCACACTCTGTCATTCAGGATGACAGAGAATGACCCCCAACCTAGTCGGAGACGACCACAGCCATTATTTGCATTCTTGCATAATAACATCAACAAGCTGTCTTTTGACATATGCAACTAGATTACGGAGACGGAAGGTTGCCTGAATACCGCCCTGATGTGTAAAGATAGACTCGTCCTGGATTCTTGCATATTGACATAAACAAGTCCCCTTGATATGTGTCGTAAACCTTGTTTGGCCCTTTGGTTGACAATTAAGTACCTCACACACATAAGATTAACACATCAAAGCTGTCTTCCGGCCTCTCCCATATCCGCAATCCAGTTGACTCTGACAACTGAATTATCTACTAAAATCTGGCCTGATAAATAAATCTATATATACTCACGTACCCATATATATACATACATATACATATATACACATACATACATACATACATATATATATATACATATATATACACATACATACATACGTACATACATACATACATACAACGCTAAATCGGCCAACATATTACAACACTATGGATCATCACTGATGTACTATAGATCATCACTGATGTACTATGGACCATCACTGGTGTACTATGGGCCATCACTGATGTACTATGGATCATCACTGATGTACTATGGATCATCACTGATGTACTATGAGCCATCACTGATGTACTATGAGCCATCACTGATGTACTATGGATCATCACTGATGTACTATGGATCATCACTGATGTACTGTGGACCATCCCTGATGTACTGTGGATCATCACTGATGTACTGTGGATCATCACTGATGTACTGTGGATCATCACTGATGTACTGTGGATCATCACTGATGTACTATAGATCATCACTGATGTACTATGGGCCATCACTGGTGTACTATAGGCCATCACTGGTGTACTATGGGCCATCACTGGTGTACTATGGATCATCACTGATGTAGTATGGATCATCACTGATGTACTATAGATCATCACTGGTGTACTATGGATCATCACTGATGTACTGAGGATCATCACTGATGTACTATGGATCATCACTGATGTACTATGGATCATCACTGATGTACTATGGATCATCACTGATGTACGATAGGCCATCACTGGTGTACTATGGATCATCACTAATGTACTATGGATCATCACTGGTGTACTATGGACCATCACTGATGTACTACGGACCATCACTGATGTACTGTGGATCATCACTGATGTACTGTGGATCATCCCTGGTGTATTATGGATCATCACTGGTGTACTATGGATCATCACTGATGTACTATGGGCCATCACTGGTGTACTATGGGCCATCACTGGTGTACTATGGATCATCACTGATGTAGTATGGATCATCACTGATGTACTATAGATCATCACTGGTGTACTATGGATCATCACTGATGTACTGTGGACCATCCCTGATGTACTGTGGATCATCACTGATGTACTGTGGATCATTACTGATGTACTGTGTATCATCACTGATGTACTATGGATCATCACTGATGTACTGTGGATCATCACTGATGTACTGTGGATCATCACTGAAGTACTATGGGCCATCACTGGTGTACTATGGATCATCACTGATGTACTATGGATCATCACTGATGTACTATGGATCATCACTGATGTATTATGGATCATCACTGATGTACTATGAGCCATCACTGATGTACTATGGATCATCACTGGTGTACTATGGATCATCACTGATGTACTATGGATCATCACTGATGTACTATGGATCATCACTGATGTACTGTGGATCATCACTGATGTACTGTGGATCATCACTGATGTACCGTGGATCACCACTGATGTACTGAGGATCATCACCGATGTACTGAGGATCATCACTGATGTACTGTGGATCATCACTGATGTACTATGGGCCATCACAGGTGTACTATGGATCACTGGGACCTCTCCCCTTCTTTTCCTGGTACTATGGATCATCACTGGTGTACTATGGATAATCTCTGATGTACTATGGACCACCCCTGATGTACGATTGACCATCCCTGATGTACTATGGACCATCCCTGATGTACTATGGATCATCACTGATGCACTGTGGATCATCACTGATGTACTATGGGACATCAATGGTGTACTATGGGCCATCACTGGTGTACTATGGATCATCACTAATGTACTATGGATCATCACTGGTGTACTATGGATCATCACTGGTGTACTGTGGATCATCACTGATGTACTGTGGATCATCCCTGGTGTACTATGGATCATCACTGGTGTACTATGGATCATCACTGATGTACTATGGGCCATCACTGGTGTACTATGGGCCATCACTGGTGTACTATGGATCATCACTGATGTAGTATGGATCATCACTGATGTACTATGGATCATCACTGATGTATTATGGATCATCACTGATGTACTATGAGCCATCACTGATGTACTATGGATCATCACTGGTGTACTATGGATCATCACTGGTGTACTATGGATCATCACTGATGTACTATGGATCATCACTGATGTACTATGAGCCATCACTGATGTACTATGGATCATCACTGATGTACTGTGGATCATCACTGATGTACCGTGGATCATCACTGATGTACTATGAGCCATCACTGATGTACTATGGATCATCACTGATGTACTATGGACCATCACTGATGTACTGTGGACCATCCCTGATGTACTGTGGATCATCACTGATGTACTGTGGATCATCACTGATGTACCATGGATCATCACTGATGTACTGAGGATCATCACCGATGTACTGAGGATCATCACTGATGTACTGTGGATCATCACTGATGTACTATGGGCCATCACAGGTGTACTATGGATCACTGGGACCTCTCCCCTTCTTTTCCTGGTACTATGGATCATCACTGGTGTACTATGGATCATCTCTGATGTACTATGGACCATCCCAGATGTACTATGGACCATCCCTGATGTACTATGGACCATCCCTGATGTACTGTGGATCATCACTGATGTACTATGAGCCATCACTGATGTACTATGGATCATCACTGGTGTACTATGGATCATCACTGGTGTACTATGGACCATCACTGATGTACTGTGGATCATCACTGATGTACTGTGGATCATCCCTGGTGTACTATGGATCATCACTAGTGTACTATGGATCATCACTGGTGTACTATGGATCATCACTGATGTACTATGGGCCATCACTGATGTACTATGGATAATCTCTGATATACTGTGGACCATCCCTGATGTACTGTGGAACATCACTGATGTACTGTGGATCATCACTGATGTACTGTGGATCATCACTGATGTACTATAGATCATCACTGATGTACTATGGGCCATCACTGGTGTACTATGGGCCATCACTGGTGTACTATGGATCATCACTGATGTAGTATGGATCATCACTGATGTACTATAGATCATCACTGATGTACTGTGGATCATTACTGATGTACTGTGGATCACCACTGATGTACTGAGGATCATCACTGATGTACTATGGATCATCACTGATGCACTGTGGATCATCACTGATGTACTGTGGATCATCACTGAAGTACTATGGGCCATCACTGGTGTACTATGGATCATCACTGATGTACTATGAGCCATCACTGATGTACTATGGATCATCACTGGTGTACTACGGATCATCACTGATGTACTATGGATCATCACTGATCTACTATGGATCATAACTGATGTACTATGGATCATCACTGATGTACTGTGGACCATCCCTGATGTACTGTGGATCATCACTGATGTACTGAGGATCATCACCGATGTACTGAGGATAATCACTGATGTACTGTGGATCATCACTGATGTACTATGGGCCATCGCAGGTGTACTGTGGATCACTGGGACCTCTCCCCTTCTTTTCCTGGTACTATGGATCATCACTGGTGTACTATGGATCATCTCTGATGTACTATGGACCATCCCTGATGTACTATGGACCATCCCTGATGTACTATGGACCATCCCTGATGTACTGTGGATCATCACTGATGTACTGTGGATCATCACTGATGTACTATATATCATCACTGATGTACTGTGGATCATCACTGATGTACTGTGGATCATCACCGATGTACTGTGGATCATCACTGATGTACTATAGATCATCACTGATGTACTATGGACCATCACTGATGTACTATGGATCATCACTGATGTACTATGAGCCATCACTGATGTACTATGGATCATCACTGATGTACTGTGGATCATCACTGATGTACTATAGATCATCACTGATGTACTATGGGCCATCACTGGTGTACTATGGGCCATCACTGGTGTACTATGGATCATCACTGATGTACTGTGGATCATCACTGATGTATTATAGATCATCACTAATGTATTATGGATCATCACTGATGTACTATGGATCATCACTGATGTACTATGGACCATCACTGATGTACTGTGGACCATCACTGATGTACTGTGGACCATCACTGATGTACTGTGAATCATCACTGATGTACTATAGATCATCACTGGTGTATTATGGATCATCACTGATGTACTATAGATCATGACTGATGTACTATGGGCCATCACTGGTGTACTATGGATCATCACTGGTGTACTATGGATCATCACTGGTGTACTATGGACCATCACTGATGTACTACGGACCATCACTGATGTACTGTGGATCATCACTGATGTACTGTGGATCATCCCTGGTGTACTATGGATCATCACTGGTGTACTATGGATCATCACTGGTGTACTATGGATCATCACTGATGTACTATGGGCCATCACTGATGTACTATGGATAATCTCTGATATACTGTGGACCATCCCTGATGTACTGTGGAACATCACTGGTGTACTGTGGATCATCACTGATGTACTGTGGATCATCACTGATGTACTATAGATCATCACTGATGTACTATGGGCCATCACTGGTGTACTATGGGCCATCACTGGTGTACTATGGATCATCACTGATGTAGTATGGATCATCACTGATGTACTATAGATCATCACTGATGTACTGTGGATCATTACTGATGTACTGTGGATCACCACTGATGTACTGAGGATCATCACTGATGTACTATGGATCATCACTGATGCACTGTGGATCATCACTGATGTACTGTGGATCATCACTGAAGTACTATGGGCCATCACTGGTGTACTATGGATCATCACTGATGTACTATGGATCATCACTGATGTATTATGGATCATCACTGATGTACTATGAGCCATCACTGATGTACTATGGATCATCACTGGTGTACTACGGATCATCACTGATGTACTATGGATCATCACTGATCTACTATGGATCATAACTGATGTACTATGGATCATCACTAATGTACTGTGGACCATCCCTGATGTACTGTGGATCATCACTGATGTACTGTGGATCATCACTGATGTACCGTGGATCATCACTGATGTACTGAGGATCATCACCGATGTACTGAGGATAATCACTGATGTACTGTGGATCATCACTGATGTACTATGGGCCATCGCAGGTGTACTGTGGATCACTGGGACCTCTCCCCTTCTTTTCCTGGTACTATAAATCATCACTGGTGTACTATGGATCATCTCTGATGTACTATGGACCATCCCTGATGTACTATGGACCATCCCTGATGTACTATGGACCATCCCTGATGTACTATGGACCATCCCTGATGTACTGTGGATCATCACTGATGTACTGTGGATCATCACTGATGTACTATAGATCATCACTGATATACTATGGGCCATCACTGATGTACTATGGGCCATTAGTGGTGTACTATGGATCATCACTGATGTACTATGGACCATCACTGGTGTACTATGGATCATCACTGGTATACTATGGACCATCCCTAATGTACTGTGGATCATCACTGATGTACTGTGGATCATCACTGATGTACTGTGGATCATCACTGATGTACTATATATCATCACTGATGTACTGTGGATCATCACTGATGTACTGTGGATCATCACTGATGTACTATAGATCATCACTGATATACTATGGGCCATCACTGGTGTACTATGGGCCATCACTGGTGTACTATGGATCATCACTGATGTACTATGGACCATCCCTGATGTACTGTGGATCATCACTGATGTACTATGGACCATCACTGATGTACTGTGGATCATCACTGATGTACTATAGATCATCACTGATGTACTATGGACCATCACTGTTGTACTGTGGATCATCACTGGTGTACTGTGGATCATCACTGATGTACTGTGGATCATCACTGGTGTACTATGGATCATCACTGATGTACTATAGATCATCACTGATGTACTATGGATCATCACTGATGTACTATAGATCATCACTGATGTACTGTGGATCATCACTGATGTACTGTGGATCATCACTGATGTACTGTGGATCATCACTGGTGTACTATGGTCATCACTGATGTACTGTGGATCATCACTGATGTAATATGGACCATCCCTGATGTACTATGGACTACCCCTGATGTACTGTGGATCATCACTGATGTACCGTGGACCATCGCTGATGTACTGTGGATCATCACTGATGTACCGTGGATCATCACTGATGTACTGTGGATCATCACTGATTTACTGTGGATCATTACTGATGTACTGTGGATCATCACTGATGTACTGTGGATCATCACTGATGTACTATGGATCATCACTGATGTACTATGGATCATCACTGATGTACTGTGAATCATCACTGATGTACTATATATCATCACTGATGTACTGTGGATCATCACTGATGTACTGTGGATCATCACTGATGTACTATAGATCATCACTGATGTACTATAGACCATCCCTGATGTACTATAGACCATCCCTGATGTACTGAGGATCATCACTGATGTACTATAGATCATCACTGATGTACTACGGGCCAACACTGGTGTACTACGGATCATCACTGATGTACTGTGGATCATCACTGATGTACTATGGATCATCACTGATGTACTATGGATCATCACTGATGTACTATGGACCATCTTTGATGTACTATGGACCATACCTGATGTACTTTGGATCATCACTGATGTACTGTGGATCATCACTGATGTACTATGGATCATCACTGATGCACTGTGGATCATCACTGATGTACTGTGGATCATCACTGATTTACTATGAGCCATCACTGATGTACTATGGATCATCACTGATGTACTGTGGATCATCACTGATGTACTGTGGATCATCACTGATGTACTGTGGATCATCACTCATGTACTATAGATCATCACTGATGTACTATGGGCCATCACTGGTGTACTATGGGCCATCACTGGTGTACTATGGGCCATCACTGGTGTACTATGGATCATCACTGATGTACTGTGGATCATCACTGATGTACTGTGGATCATCACTGATGTACTGTGGATCATCACTGGTGTACTAAGGATCATCACTGAAGTACTATGGGCCATCACTGATGTACTATGGATCATCACTGATATACTGTGGACCATCCCTGATGTACTGTGGATCATCACTGATGTACTGTGGATCATCACTGATGTACTATAGATCATCACTAATGTATTATGGATCATCACTGATGTACTATGGATCATCACTGATGTACTATGGACCATCACTGATGTACTGTGGACCATCAATGATGTACTGTGGATCATCACTGATGTAATATAGATCATCACTGATGTACTATGGATCATCACTGATGTACTATAGATCATCACTGATGTACTATGGACCATCACTGGTGTACTATGGATCATCACTGGTGTACTATGGATCATCACTGGTGTACTATGGACCATCCCTGATGTACTGTGGATCATCACTGATGTACTGTGGATCATCACTGATGTACTATAGTTCATCACTGATGTACTATGGGCCATCACTGGTGTATTATGGATCATCACTGGTGTACTACGGACCATCACTGATGTACTGTGGATCATCACTGATGTACTGTGGATCATCCCTGGTGTACTATGGATCATCACTGGTGTACTATGAATCATCACTGGTGTACTATGGATCATCACTGATGTACTATGGGCCATCACTGATGTACTATGGATAATCTCTGATATACTGTGGACCATCCCTGATGTACTGTGGAACATCACTGATGTACTGTGGATTATCACTGATGTACTGTGGATCATCACTGATGTACTGTGGATCATCACTGATGTACTATAGATCATCACTAATGTACTATAGATCATCACTGATGTACTGTGGATCATTACTGATGTACTGTGGATCACCACTGATGTACTGAGGATCATCACTGATGTACTATGGATCATCACTGATGCACTGTGGATCATCACTGATGTACTGTGGATCATCACTGAAGTACTATGGGCCATCACTGGTGTACTATGGATCATCACTGATGTACTATGGATCATCACTGATGTATTATGGATCATCACTGATGTACTATGAGCCATCACTGATGTACTATGGATCATCACTGGTGTACTACGGATCATCACTGATGTACTATGGATCATCACTGATGCACTATGGATCATCACTGATGTACTATGAGCCATCACTGATGTACTATGGATCATAACTGATGTACTATGGATCATCACTGATGTACAGTGGACCATCCCTGATGTACTGTGGATCATCACTGATGTACTGTGGATCATCACTGATGTACCGTGGATCATCACTGATGTACTGAGGATCATCACCGATGTACTGAGGATAATCACTGATGTACTGTGGATCATCACTGATGTACTATAGATCATCACTAATGTATTATGGATCATCACTGATGTACTATAGATCATCACTGATGTACTGTGGATCATCACTGATGTACTATAGTTCATCACTGATGTACTATGGGCCATCACTGGTGTATTATGGATCATCACTGGTGTACTATGGATCATCACTGATGTACTATGGACCATCCCTGATGTACTATGGACCATCCCTGATGTACTGTGGATCATCACTGATGTACTGTGTATCATCACTGATGTACTATAGATCATCACTGATGTACTATGGGCCATCACTGGTGTACTATGGGCCATCACCGGTGTACTATGGATCATCACTGGTGTACTATGGATCATCACTGGTGTACTATGGACCATCACTGATGTACTACGGACCATCACTGATGTACTGTGGATCATCACTGATGTACTGTGGATCATCCCTGGTGTACTATGGATCATCACTGGTGTACTACGGATCATCACTGGTGTACTATGGATCATCACTGATGTACTATGGGCCATCACTGATGTACTATGGATAATCTCTGATATACTGTGGACCATCCCTGATGTACTGTGGATCATCACTGATGTACTGTGGATCATCACTGATGTACTGTGGATCATCACTGATGATCTGTGGATCATCACTGATGTACTATAGATCATCACTGATGTACTATGGGCCATCACTGATGTACTATGGGCCATCACTGATGTAGTATGGATCATCACTGATGTACTATAGATCATCACTGATGTACTGTGGATCATTACTGATGTACTGTGGATCACCACTGATGTACTGAGGATCATCACTGATGTACTGTGTATCATCACTGATGCACTGTGGATCATCACTGATGTACTATGGATCATCACTGATGTACTATGGATCATCACTGATGTATTATGGATCATCACTGATGTACTATGAGCCATCACTGATGTACTATGGATCATCACTGATGTACTATGAGCCATCACTGATGTACTGTGGACCATCCCTGATGTACTGTGGATCATTACTGATGTACTGTGGATCATCACTGATGTACCGTGGATCATCACTGATGTACTGAGGATCATCACCGATGTACTGAGGATAATCACTGATGTACTGTGGATCATCACTGATGTACTATGGGTCATCGCAGGTGTACTGTGGATCACTGGGACCTCTCCCCTTCTTTTCCTGGTACTATGGATCATCACTGGTGTACTATGGATCATCTCTGATGTACTATGGACCATCCCTGATGTACTATGGACCATCCCTGATGTACTATGGACCATCCCTGATGTACTGTGGATCATCACTGATGTACTGTGGATCATCACTGATGTACTATATATCATCACTGATGTACTGTGGATCATCACTGATGTACTGTGGATCATCACTGATGTACTGTGGATCATCACTGATGTACTATAGATCATCACTGATGTACTATGGACCATCACTGGTGTACTATGGATCATCACTGGTGTACTATGGACCATCCCTGATGTACTGTGGATCATCACTGATGTACTGTGGATCATCACTGATGTACTATAGATCATCACTGATATACTATGGGCCATCACTGGTGTACTATGGGCCATCACTGGTGTACTATGGATCATCACTGATGTACTATGGACCATCACTGGTGTACTATGGATCATCACTGGTTTACTATGGACCATCCCTGATGTACTGTGGATCATCACTGATGTACTGTGGATAATCACTGATGTACTATAGATCATCACTGATATACTATGGGCCATCATTGTTGTACTGTGGACCATCCCTGATGTACTGTGGATCATCACTGAAGTACTGTGGATCATCACTGATGTACCGTGGATCATCACTGATGTACCGAGGATCATCACTGATGTACTGTGGACCATCACTGATGCACTGTGGACCATCACTGATGTACTGTGGATCATCACTGATGTTCTATGGATCATCACTGATGTACTATAGATCATCACTGATGTACTATGGATCATCACTGATGTACTATAGATAATCACTGATGTACTGTGGATCATCACTGATGTACTGTGGATCATCACTGATGTATTATGGATCATCACTGATGTATTATGGATCATCACTGATGTACTATGAGCCATCACTGATGTACTATGGATCATCACTGGTGTACTATGGATCATCACTGATGTACTATGGATCATCACTGATGTACTATGAGCCATCACTGATGTACTGTGGACCATCCCTGATGTACTGTGGATCATCACTGATGTACTGTGGATCATCACTGATGTACTGTGGATCATCACTGATGTACTATAGATCTCAACTGAAGTACTATGGGCCATCACTGGTGTACTATGGGCCATCACTGGTGTACTATGGATCATCACTGATGTAGTATGGATCATCACTGATGTACTATAGATCATCACTGGTGTACTATGGATCATCACTGATGTACTGAGGATCATCACTGATGTACTATGGATCATCACTGATGTACTGTGGATCATCACTGATGTACTATGGATCATCACTGATGTACTATAGATCATCACTGATGTACTGTGGATCATCACTGATGTACTGTGTATCATCACTGATGTACTATAGATCATCACTGATGTACTATGGGCCATCACTGGTGTACTATAGATCATCACTGGTGTACTATGGATCATCACTGATGTACTGTGGATCATCACTGATGTACTGTGGATCATCCCTGGTGTACTATGGATCATCACTGGTGTACTATGGATCATCACTGATGTACTATGGGCCATCACTGATGTACTATGGATCATCACTGATATACTGTGGACCATCCCTGATGTACTGTGGATCATCACTGATGTACTGTGGATCATCACTGATGTACTATAGATCATCACTAATGTACTATGGATCATCACTGATGTACTATGGATCATCACTGATGTACTATGAACCATCCCTGATGTACTGTGGATTATCACTGATGTACTGTGGACCATCACTGATGTACTGTGGACCATCACTGATGTACTGTGGATCATCACTGATGTACTATAGATCATCACTGATGTACTATGGATCATCACTGATGTACTATAGATCATCACTGATGTACTATGGACCATCACTGGTGTACTATGGATCATCACTGGTGTACTATGGACCATCCCTGATGTACTGTGGATCATCCCTGGTGTACTATGGATCATCACTGATGTACTATGGACCATCCCTGATGTACTATGGACCATCCCTGATGTACTGTGGATCATCACTGATGTACTATAGATCATCACTGATGTACTATGGGCCATCCCTGATGTACCGTGGATCATCACTGATGTACTGTGGATCATCACTGATGTACTGTGGATCATCACTGATGTACCGTGGATCATCACTGATGTACTGTGGATCATCACTGATGTACTGTGGATCATCACTGATGTACTATAGATCATCACTGATGTACTATGGGCCATCACTGGTGTACTATGAGCCATCACTGGTGTACTATGGATCATCACTGATGTAGTATGGATCATCACTGATGTACTATAGATCATCACTGGTGTACTATGGATCATCACTGATGTACTGTGGACCATCCCTGATGTACTGTGGATCATCACTGATGTACTGTGGATCATTACTGATGTACTGTGGATCATAACTGATGTACTGAGGATCATCACTGATGTACTATGGATCATCACTGATGTACTGTGGATCATCACTGAAGTACTATGGGCCATCACTGGTGTACTATGGATCATCAATGATGTACTATGGATCATCACTGATGTACTATGGATCATCACTGATGTATTATGGATCATCACTGATGTATTATGAGCCATCACTGATGTACTATGGATCATCACTGATGTACTATGGATCATCACTGATGTACTATGGATCATCACTGATGTACTATGAGCGATCACTGATGTACTATGGATCATCACTGATGTACTATGGATCATCACTGATGTACTGTGGACCATGCCTGATGTACTGTGGATCATCACTGATGTACTGTGGATCATCACTGATGTACCGTGGATCATCACTGATGTACTGAGGATCATCACTGATGTACTGTGGATCATCACTGATGTACTATGAGCCATCACAGGTGTACTATGGATCACTGGGACCTCTCCCCTTCTTTTCCTGGTACTATGGATCATCACTGGTGTACTATGGACCATCCCTGATGTACTGTGGATCATCACTGATGTACTGTGGATCATCACTGATGTACTGTGGACCATCCCTGATGTACTGTGGATCATCACTGAAGTACTGTGGATCATCACTGATGTACCGTGGATCATCACTGATGTACCGAGGATCATCACTGATGTACTGTAGACCATCACTGATGTACTATGGACCATCACTGGTGTACTATGGATCATCACTGGTGTACTATGGATCATCACTGGTGTACTATGGATCATCACTGGTGTACCGTGGACCATCCCTGATGTACTGTGGATCATCACTGATGTACTATAGTTCATCACTGATGTACTATGGGCCATCACTGGTGTACTATGGATCATCACTGGTGTACTATGGATCATCACTGATGTACTATGGACCATCCCTGATGTACTATGGACCATCCCTGATGTACAGTGGATCATCACTGATGTACTGTGGATCATCACTGATGTACTATCGATCATCATTGATGTACTATGGGCCATCAGTGGTGTACTATGGATCATCACTAATGTACTATGGATCATCACTGGTGTACTATGGACCATCACTGATGTACTACGGACCATCACTGATGTACTGTGGATCATCACTGATGTACTGTGGATCATCCCTGGTGTACTATGGATCATCAGTGGTGTACTATGGATCATCACTGATGTACTATGGATCATCACTGATGTACTATGGGCCATCACTGATGTACTATGGATCATCTCTGATATACTGTGGATCATCACTGATGTACTGTGGATCATCACTGATGTACCGTGGATCATCACTGATGTACTGTGGATCATCACTGATGTACCGTGGATCATCACTGATGTACCGAGGATCATCACTGATGTACTATGGGCCATCACTGGTGTACTATAGGCCATCACTGGTGTACTATGGGCCATCACTGGTGTACTATGGATCATCACTGATGTAGTATGGATCATCACTGATGTACTATAGATCATCACTGGTGTACTATGGATCATCACTGATGTACTATGGATCATCACTGATGTACTATGGATCATCACTGATGTACTATAGATCATCACTGATGTACTATGGACCATCACTGGTGTACTATGGATCATCACTGGTGTACTATGGATCATCACTGGTGTACTATGAATCATCACTGGTGTACTATGGACCATCCCTGATGTACTGTGGATAATCACTGATGTACTGTGGATCATCACTGATGTACTATAGTTCATCACTGATGTACTATGGGCCATCACTGGTGTACTATGGATCATCACTGATGTACTATGGACCATCCCTGATGTACTGATCATCCCTGGTGTACTATGGATCATCACTGGTGTACTATGGATCATCACTGATGTACTATGGGCCATCACTGGTGTACTATGGGCCATCACTGGTGTACTATGGATCATCACTGATGTAGTATGGATCATCACTGATGTACTATGGATCATCACTGATGTATTATGGATCATCACTGATGTACTATGAGCCATCACTGATGTACTATGGATCATCACTGGTGTACTATGGATCATCACTGGTGTACTATGGATCATCACTGATGTACTATGGATCATCACTGATGTACTATGAGCCATCACTGATGTACTATGGATCATCACTGATGTACTGTGGATCATCACTGATGTACCGTGGATCATCACTGATGTACTATGAGCCATCACTGATGTACTATGGATCATCACTGATGTACTATGGACCATCACTGATGTACTGTGGACCATCCCTGATGTACTGTGGATCATCACTGATGTACTGTGGATCATCACTGATGTACCATGGATCATCACTGATGTACTGAGGATCATCACCGATGTACTGAGGATCATCACTGATGTACTGTGGATCATCACTGATGTACTATGGGCCATCACAGGTGTACTATGGATCACTGGGACCTCTCCCCTTCTTTTCCTGGTACTATGGATCATCACTGGTGTACTATGGATCATCTCTGATGTACTATGGACCATCCCAGATGTACTATGGACCATCCCTGATGTACTATGGACCATCCCTGATGTACTGTGGATCATCACTGATGTACTATGAGCCATCACTGATGTACTATGGATCATCACTGGTGTACTATGGATCATCACTGGTGTACTATGGACCATCACTGATGTACTGTGGATCATCACTGATGTACTGTGGATCATCCCTGGTGTACTATGGATCATCACTAGTGTACTATGGATCATCACTGGTGTACTATGGATCATCACTGATGTACTATGGGCCATCACTGATGTACTATGGATAATCTCTGATATACTGTGGACCATCCCTGATGTACTGTGGAACATCACTGATGTACTGTGGATCATCACTGATGTACTGTGGATCATCACTGATGTACTATAGATCATCACTGATGTACTATGGGCCATCACTGGTGTACTATGGGCCATCACTGGTGTACTATGGATCATCACTGATGTAGTATGGATCATCACTGATGTACTATAGATCATCACTGATGTACTGTGGATCATTACTGATGTACTGTGGATCACCACTGATGTACTGAGGATCATCACTGATGTACTATGGATCATCACTGATGTACTATGGATCATCACTGATGCACTGTGGATCATCACTGATGTACTGTGGATCATCACTGAAGTACTATGGGCCATCACTGGTGTACTATGGATCATCACTGATGTACTATGAGCCATCACTGATGTACTATGGATCATCACTGGTGTACTACGGATCATCACTGATGTACTATGGATCATCACTGATCTACTATGGATCATAACTGATGTACTATGGATCATCACTGATGTACTGTGGACCATCCCTGATGTACTGTGGATCATCACTGATGTACTGAGGATCATCACCGATGTACTGAGGATAATCACTGATGTACTGTGGATCATCACTGATGTACTATGGGCCATCGCAGGTGTACTGTGGATCACTGGGACCTCTCCCCTTCTTTTCCTGGTACTATGGATCATCACTGGTGTACTATGGATCATCTCTGATGTACTATGGACCATCCCTGATGTACTATGGACCATCCCTGATGTACTATGGACCATCCCTGATGTACTGTGGATCATCACTGATGTACTGTGGATCATCACTGATGTACTATATATCATCACTGATGTACTGTGGATCATCACTGATGTACTGTGGATCATCACCGATGTACTGTGGATCATCACTGATGTACTATAGATCATCACTGATGTACTATGGACCATCACTGATGTACTATGGATCATCACTGATGTACTATGAGCCATCACTGATGTACTATGGATCATCACTGATGTACTGTGGATCATCACTGATGTATTATAGATCATCACTAATGTATTATGGATCATCACTGATGTACTATGGATCATCACTGATGTACTATGGACCATCACTGATGTACTGTGGACCATCACTGATGTACTGTGGACCATCACTGATGTACTGTGAATCATCACTGATGTACTATAGATCATCACTGGTGTATTATGGATTATCACTGATGTACTATAGATCATGACTGATGTACTATGGGCCATCACTGGTGTACTATGGATCATCACTGGTGTACTATGGATCATCACTGGTGTACTATGGACCATCACTGATGTACTACGGACCATCACTGATGTACTGTGGATCATCACTGATGTACTGTGGATCATCCCTGGTGTACTATGGATCATCACTGGTGTACTATGGATCATCACTGGTGTACTATGGATCATCACTGATGTACTATGGGCCATCACTGATGTACTATGGATAATCTCTGATATACTGTGGACCATCCCTGATGTACTGTGGAACATCACTGATGTACTGTGGATCATCACTGATGTACTGTGGATCATCACTGATGTACTATAGATCATCACTGATGTACTATGGGCCATCACTGGTGTACTATGGGCCATCCCTGGTGTACTATGGATCATCACTGATGTAGTATGGATCATCACTGATGTACTATAGATCATCACTGATGTACTGTGGATCATTACTGATGTACTGTGGATCACCACTGATGTACTGAGGATCATCACTGATGTACTATGGATCATCACTGATGCACTGTGGATCATCACTGATGTACTGTGGATCATCACTGAAGTACTATGGGCCATCACTGGTGTACTATGGATCATCACTGATGTACTATGGATCATCACTGATGTATTATGGATCATCACTGATGTACTATGAGCCATCACTGATGTACTATGGATCATCACTGGTGTACTACGGATCATCACTGATGTACTATGGATCATCACTGATCTACTATGGATCATAACTGATGTACTATGGATCATCACTGATGTACTGTGGACCATCCCTGATGTACTGTGGATCATCACTGATGTACTGTGGATCATCACTGATGTACCGTGGATCATCACTGATGTACTGAGGATCATCACCGATGTACTGAGGATAATCACTGATGTACTGTGGATCATCACTGATGTACTATGGGCCATCGCAGGTGTACTGTGGATCACTGGGACCTCTCCCCTTCTTTTCCTGGTACTATGGATCATCACTGGTGTACTATGGATCATCTCTGATGTACTATGGACCATCCCTGATGTACTATGGACCATCCCTGATGTACTATGGACCATCCCTGATGTACTATGGACCATCCCTGATGTACTGTGGATCATCACTGATGTACTGTGGATCATCACTGATGTACTATATATCATCACTGATGTACTGTGGATCATCACTGATGTACTGTGGATCATCACCGATGTACTGTGGATCATCACTGATGTACTATAGATCATCACTGATGTACTATGGACCATCACTGGTGTACTATGGATCATCACTGATGTACTATGGACCATCCCTGATGTACTGTGGATCATCACTGATGTACTGTGGATCATCACTGATGTACTATAGATCATCACTGATATACTATGGGCCATCACTGATGTACTATGGGCCATTAGTGGTGTACTATGGATCATCACTGATGTACTATGGACCATCACTGGTGTACTATGGATCATCACTGGTATACTATGGACCATCCCTAATGTACTGTGGATCATCACTGATGTACTGTGGATCATCACTGATGTACTGTGGATCATCACTGATGTACTATATATCATCACTGATGTACTGTGGATCATCACTGATGTACTGTGGATCATCACTGATGTACTATAGATCATCACTGATATACTATGGGCCATCACTGGTGTACTATGGGCCATCACTGGTGTACTATGGATCATCACTGATGTACTATGGACCATCCCTGATGTACTGTGGATCATCACTGATGTACTATGGACCATCACTGATGTACTGTGGATCATCACTGATGTACTATAGATCATCACTGATGTACTATGGACCATCACTGTTGTACTGTGGATCATCACTGGTGTACTGTGGATCATCACTGATGTACTGTGGATCATCACTGGTGTACTATAGATCATCACTGATGTACTATAGATCATCACTGATGTACTATGGATCATCACTGATGTACTATAGATCATCACTGATGTACTGTGGATCATCACTGATGTACTGTGGATCATCACTGATGTACTGTGGATCATCACTGGTGTACTATGGTCATCACTGATGTACTGTGGATCATCACTGATGTAATATGGACCATCCCTGATGTACTATGGATCATCACTGATGTACTGTGAATCATCACTGATGTACTATATATCATCACTGATGTACTGTGGATCATCACTGATGTACTGTGGATCATCACTGATGTACTACGGGCCAACACTGGTGTACTACGGATCATCACTGATGTACTGTGGATCATCACTGATGTACTATGGATCATCACTGATGTACTATGGATCATCACTGATGTACTATGGACCATCTTTGATGTACTATGGACCATACCTGATGTACTGTGGATCATCACTGATGTACTGTGGATCATCACTGATGTACTATGGATCATCACTGATGCACTGTGGATCATCACTGATGTACTGTGGATCATCACTGATTTACTATGAGCCATCACTGATGTACTATGGATCATCACTGATGTACTGTGGATCATCACTGATGTACTGTGGATCATCACTGATGTACTGTGGATCATCACTCATGTACTATAGATCATCACTGATGTACTATGGGCCATCACTGGTGTACTATGGGCCATCACTGGTGTACTATGGGCCATCACTGATGTACTATGGATCATCACTGATGTACTATGGATCATCACTGATGTACTATGAGCCATCACTGATGTACTATGAGCCATCACTGATGTACTATGGATCATCACTGATGTACTATGGATCATCACTGATGTACTGTGGACCATCCCTGATGTACTGTGGATCATCACTGATGTACTGTGGATCATCACTGATGTACTGTGGATCATCACTGATGTACTATAGATCATCACTGATGTACTATGGGCCATCACTGGTGTACTATAGGCCATCACTGGTGTACTATGGGCCATCACTGGTGTACTATGGATCATCACTGATGTAGTATGGATCATCACTGATGTACTATAGATCATCACTGGTGTACTATGGATCATCACTGATGTACTGAGGATCATCACTGATGTACTATGGATCATCACTGATGTACTATGGATCATCACTGATGTACTATGGATCATCACTGATGTACTATAGATCATCACTGATGTACTATGGACCATCACTGGTGTACTATGGATCATCACTGGTGTACTATGGATCATCACTGGTGTACTATGAATCATCACTGGTGTACTATGGACCATCCCTGATGTACTGTGGATAATCACTGATGTACTGTGGATCATCACTGATGTACTATAGTTCATCACTGATGTACTATGGGCCATCACTGGTGTACTATGGATCATCACTGATGTACTATGGACCATCCCTGATGTACTGTGGACCATCCCTGATGTACTGTGGATCATCACTGATGTACGGTGTATCATCACTGATGTACTCTAGATCATCACTGATGTACTATGGGCCATCACTGGTGTACGATAGGCCATCACTGGTGTACTATGGATCATCACTAATGTACTATGGATCATCACTGGTGTACTATGGACCATCACTGATGTACTACGGACCATCACTGATGTACTGTGGATCATCACTGATGTACTGTGGATCATCCCTGGTGTATTATGGATCATCACTGGTGTACTATGGATCATCACTGATGTACTATGGGCCATCACTGGTGTACTATGGGCCATCACTGGTGTACTATGGATCATCACTGATGTAGTATGGATCATCACTGATGTACTATAGATCATCACTGGTGTACTATGGATCATCACTGATGTACTGTGGACCATCCCTGATGTACTGTGGATCATCACTGATGTACTGTGGATCATTACTGATGTACTGTGTATCATCACTGATGTACTGAGGATCATCACTGATGTACTATGGATCATCACTGATGTACTGTGGATCATCACTGATGTACTGTGGATCATCACTGAAGTACTATGGGCCATCACTGGTGTACTATGGATCATCACTGATGTACTATGGATCATCACTGATGTACTATGGATCATCACTGATGTATTATGGATCATCACTGATGTACTACGAGCCATCACTGATGTACTATGGATCATCACTGATGTATTATGGATCATCACTGATGTACTATGAGCCATCACTGATGTACTATGGATCATCACTGGTGTACTATGGATCATCACTGATGTACTATGGATCATCACTGATGTACTATGGATCATCACTGATGTACTGTGGATCATCACTGATGTACTGTGGATCATCACTGATGTACCGTGGATCACCACTGATGTACTGAGGATCATCACCGATGTACTGAGGATCATCACTGATGTACTGTGGATCATCACTGATGTACTATGGGCCATCACAGGTGTACTATGGATCACTGGGACCTCTCCCCTTCTTTTCCTGGTACTATGGATCATCACTGGTGTACTATGGATAATCTCTGATGTACTATGGACCACCCCTGATGTACGATTGACCATCCCTGATGTACTATGGACCATCCCTGATGTACTATGGATCATCACTGATGCACTGTGGATCATCACTGATGTACTATGGGACATCAATGGTGTACTATGGGCCATCACTGGTGTACTATGGATCATCACTAATGTACTATGGATCATCACTGGTGTACTATGGACCATCACTGATGTACTACGGACCATCACTGATGTACTGTGGATCATCACTGATGTACTGTGGATCATCCCTGGTGTACTATGGATCATCACTGGTGTACTATGGATCATCACTGATGTACTATGGGCCATCACTGGTGTACTATGGGCCATCACTGGTGTACTATGGATCATCACTGATGTAGTATGGATCATCACTGATGTACTATGGATCATCACTGATGTATTATGGATCATCACTGATGTACTATGAGCCATCACTGATGTACTATGGATCATCACTGGTGTACTATGGATCATCACTGGTGTACTATGGATCATCACTGATGTACTATGGATCATCACTGATGTACTATGAGCCATCACTGATGTACTATGGATCATCACTGATGTACTGTGGATCATCACTGATGTACCGTGGATCATCACTGATGTACTATGAGCCATCACTGATGTACTATGGATCATCACTGATGTACTATGGACCATCACTGATGTACTGTGGACCATCCCTGATGTACTGTGGATCATCACTGATGTACTGTGGATCATCACTGATGTACCATGGATCATCACTGATGTACTGAGGATCATCACCGATGTACTGAGGATCATCACTGATGTACTGTGGATCATCACTGATGTACTATGGGCCATCACAGGTGTACTATGGATCACAGGGACCTCTCCCCTTCTTTTCCTGGTACTATGGATCATCACTGGTGTACTATGGATCATCTCTGATGTACTATGGACCATCCCAGATGTACTATGGACCATCCCTGATGTACTGTGGATCATCACTGGTGTACTATGGATCATCACTGGTGTACTATGGATCATCACTGGTGTACTATGGACCATCACTGATGTACTGTGGATCATCACTGATGTACTGTGGATCATCCCTGGTGTACTATGGATCATCACTGGTGTACTATGGATCATCACTGATGTACTATGGGCCATCACTGATGTACTATGGATAATCTCTGATATACTGTGGACCATCCCTGATGTACTGTGGAACATCACTGATGTACTGTGGATCATCACTGATGTACTGTGGATCATCACTGATGTACTATAGATCATCACTGATGTACTATGGGCCATCACTGGTGTACTATGGGCCATCACTGGTGTACTATGGATCATCACTGATGTAGTATGGATCATCACTGATGTACTATAGATCATCACTGATGTACTGTGGATCATTACTGATGTACTGTGGATCACCACTGATGTACTGAGGATCATCACTGATGTACTATGGATCATCACTGATGCACTGTGGATCATCACTGATGTACTGTGGATCATCACTGAAGTACTATGGGCCATCACTGGTGTACTATGGATCATCACTGATGTACTATGAGCCATCACTGATGTACTATGGATCATCACTGGTGTACTACGGATCATCACTGATGTACTATGGATCATCACTGATCTACTATGGATCATAACTGATGTACTATGGATCATCACTGATGTACTGTGGACCATCCCTGATGTACTGTGGATCATCACTGATGTACTGAGGATCATCACCGATGTACTGAGGATAATCACTGATGTACTGTGGATCATCACTGATGTACTATGGGCCATCGCAGGTGTACTGTGGATCACTGGGACCTCTCCCCTTCTTTTCCTGGTACTATGGATCATCACTGGTGTACTATGGATCATCTCTGATGTACTATGGACCATCCCTGATGTACTATGGACCATCCCTGATGTACTATGGACCATCCCTGATGTACTGTGGATCATCACTGATGTACTGTGGATCATCACTGATGTACTATATATCATCACTGATGTACTGTGGATCATCACCGATGTACTGTGGATCATCACCGATGTACTGTGGATCATCACTGATGTACTATAGATCATCACTGATGTACTATGGACCATCACTGATGTACTATGGATCATCACTGATGTACTATGAGCCATCACTGATGTACTATGGATCATCACTGATGTACTGTGGATCATCACTGATGTACTATAGATCATCACTGATGTACTATGGGCCATCACTGGTGTACTATGGGCCATCACTGGTGTACTATGGATCATCACTGATGTACTGTGGATCATCACTGATGTATTATAGATCATCACTAATGTATTATGGATCATCACTGATGTACTATGGATCATCACTGATGTACTATGGACCATCACTGATGTACTGTGGACCATCACTGATGTACTGTGGACCATCACTGATGTACTGTGAATCATCACTGATGTACTATAGATCATCACTGGTGTATTATGGATCATCACTGATGTACTATAGATCATGACTGATGTACTATGGGCCATCACTGGTGTACTATGGATCATCACTGGTGTACTATGGATCATCACTGGTGTACTATGGACCATCACTGATGTACTACGGACCATCACTGATGTACTGTGGATCATCACTGATGTACTGTGGATCATCCCTGGTGTACTATGGATCATCACTGATGTACTATGGGCCATCACTGATGTACTATGGATAATCTCTGATATACTGTGGACCATCCCTGATATACTGTGGATCATCCCTGGTGTACTATGGATCATCACTGATGTACTATGGGCCATCACTGGTGTACTATGGGCCATCACTGGTGTACTATGGATCATCACTGATGTAGTATGGATCATCACTGATGTACTATAGATCATCACTGATGTACTGTGGATCATTACTGATGTACTGTGGATCACCACTGATGTACTGAGGATCATCACTGATGTACTGTGGATCATCACTGAAGTACTATGGGCCATCACTGGTGTACTATGGATCATCACTGATGTACTATGGATCATCACTGATGTATTATGGATCATCACTGATGTACTATGAGCCATCACTGATGTACTATGGATCATCACTGGTGTACTACGGATCATCACTGATGTACTATGGATCATCACTGATCTACTATGGATCATAACTGATGTACTATGGATCATCACTGATGTACTGTGGACCATCCCTGATGTACTGTGGATCATCACTGATGTACTGTGGATCATCACTGATGTACCGTGGATCATCACTGATGTACTGAGGATCATCACCGATGTACTGAGGATAATCACTGATGTACTGTGGATCATCACTGATGTACTATAGATCATCACTGATGTACTATGGGCCATCACTGGTGTACTATGGATCATCACTGATGTACTATGGATCATCACTGATGTACTATGGATCATCACTGATGTATTATGGATCATCACTGATGTACTACGAGCCATCACTGATGTACTATGGATCATCACTGATGTACTATGGATCATCACTGATGTATTATGGATCATCACTGATGTACTATGAGCCATCACTGATGTACTATGGATCATCACTGGTGTACTATGGATCATCACTGATGTACTATGGATCATCACTGATGTACTATGGATCATCACTGATGTACTGTGGATCATCACTGATGTACCGTGGATCACCACTGATGTACTGAGGATCATCACCGATGTACTGAGGATCATCACTGATGTACTGTGGATCATCACTGATGTACTATGGGCCATCACAGGTGTACTATGGATCACTGGGACCTCTCCCCTTCTTTTCCTGGTACTATGGATCATCACTGGTGTACTATGGATAATCTCTGATGTACTATGGACCACCCCTGATGTACGATTGACCATCCCTGATGTACTATGGACCATCCCTGATGTACTATGGATCATCACTGATGCACTGTGGATCATCACTGATGTACTATGGGACATCAATGGTGTACTATGGGCCATCACTGGTGTACTATGGATCATCACTAATGTACTATGGATCATCACTGGTGTACTATGGACCATCACTGATGTACTACGGACCATCACTGATGTACTGTGGATCATCACTGATGTACTGTGGATCATCCCTGGTGTACTATGGATCATCACTGGTGTACTATGGATCATCACTGATGTACTATGGGCCATCACTGGTGTACTATGGGCCATCACTGGTGTACTATGGATCATCACTGATGTAGTATGGATCATCACTGATGTACTATGGATCATCACTGATGTATTATGGATCATCACTGATGTACTATGGATCATCACTGATGTACTATGGATCATCACTGATGTACTATGAGCCATCACTGATGTACTATGGATCATCACTGATGTACTGTGGATCATCACTGATGTACCGTGGATCATCACTGATGTACTATGAGCCATCACTGATGTACTATGGATCATCACTGATGTACTATGGACCATCACTGATGTACTGTGGACCATCCCTGATGTACTGTGGATCATCACTGATGTACTGTGGATCATCACTGATGTACCATGGATCATCACTGATGTACTGAGGATCATCACCGATGTACTGAGGATCATCACTGATGTACTGTGGATCATCACTGATGTACTATGGGCCATCACAGGTGTACTATGGATCACTGGGACCTCTCCCCTTCTTTTCCTGGTACTATGGATCATCACTGGTGTACTATGGATCATCACTGGTGTACTATGGATCATCACTGGTGTACTATGGACCATCACTGATGTACTGTGGATCATCACTGATGTACTGTGGATCATCCCTGGTGTACTATGGATCATCACTAGTGTACTATGGATCATCACTGGTGTACTATGGATCATCACTGATGTACTATGGGCCATCACTGATGTACTATGGATAATCTCTGATATACTGTGGACCATCCCTGATGTACTGTGGAACATCACTGATGTACTGTGGATCATCACTGATGTACTGTGGATCATCACTGATGTACCATGGATCATCACTGATGTACTGAGGATCATCACCGATGTACTGAGGATCATCACTGATGTACTGTGGATCATCACTGATGTACTATGGGCCATCACAGGTGTACTATGGATCACTGGGACCTCTCCCCTTCTTTTCCTGGTACTATGGATCATCACTGGTGTACTATGGATCATCTCTGATGTACTATGGACCATCCCTGATGTACTATGGACCATCCCTGATGTACTGTGGACCATCACTGATGTACTGTGGACCATCACTGATGTACTGTGGATCATCACTGATGTACTATAGATCATCACTGGTGTATTATGGATCATCACTGATGTACTATAGATCATGACTGATGTACTATGGGCCATCACTGGTGTACTATGGATCATCACTGGTGTACTATGGATCATCACTGGTGTACTATGGACCATCACTGATGTACTGTGGATCATCACTGATGTACTGTGGATCATCCCTGGTGTACTATGGATCATCACTAGTGTACTATGGATCATCACTGGTGTACTATGGATAATCACTGATGTACTATGGGCCATCACTGATGTACTATGGATAATCTCTGATATACTGTGGACCATCCCTGATGTACTGTGGAACATCACTGATGTACTGTGGATCATCACTGATGTACTGTGGATCATCACTGATGTACTATAGATCATCACTGATGTACTGTGGATCATTACTGATGTACTGTGGATCACCACTGATGTACTGAGGATCATCACTGATGTACTATGGATCATCACTGATGCACTGTGGATCATCACTGATGTACTGTGGATCATCACTGAAGTACTATGGGCCATCACTGGTGTACTATGGATCATCACTGATGTACTATGAGCCATCACTGATGTACTATGGATCATCACTGGTGTACTACGGATCATCACTGATGTACTATGGATCATCACTGATCTACTATGGATCATAACTGATGTACTATGGATCATCACTGATGTACTGTGGACCATCCCTGATGTACTGTGGATCATCACTGATGTACTGAGGATCATCACCGATGTACTGAGGATAATCACTGATGTACTGTGGATCATCACTGATGTACTATGGGCCATCGCAGGTGTACTGTGGATCACTGGGACCTCTCCACTTCTTTTCCTGGTACTATGGATCATCACTGGTGTACTATGGATCATCTCTGATGTACTATGGACCATCCCTGATGTACTATGGACCATCCCTGATGTACTATGGACCATCCCTGATGTACTGTGGATCATCACTGATGTACTGTGGATCATCACTGATGTACTGTGGATCATCACTGATGTACTGTGGATCATCACCGATGTACTGTGGATCATCACTGATGTACTATAGATCATCACTGATGTACTATGGACCATCACTGGTGTACTATGGATCATCACTGGTGTACTATGGACCATCCCTGATGTACTGTGGATCATCACTGATGTACTATAGATCATCACTGATATACTATGGGCCATCACTGATGTACTATGGGCCATTAGTGGTGTACTATGGATCATCACTGATGTACTATGGACCATCACTGATGTACTATGGATCATCACTGATGTACTATGAGCCATCACTGATGTACTATGGATCATCACTGATGTACTGTGGATCATCACTGATGTACTATAGATCATCACTGATGTACTATGGGCCATCACTGGTGTACTATGGGCCATCACTGGTGTACTATGGATCATCACTGATGTACTGTGGATCATCACTGATGTATTATAGATCATCACTAATGTATTATGGATCATCACTGATGTACTATGGATCATCACTGATGTACTATGGACCATCACTGATGTACTGTGGACCATCCCTGATGTACTGTGGATCATCACTGATGTACTGTGGATCATCACTGATGTACTATAGATCATCACTGAAGTACTATGGGCCATCACTGGTGTACTATGGATCATCACTGATGTACTATGGATCATCACTGATGTATTATGGATCATCACTGATGTACTATGAGCCATCACTGATGTACTATGGATCATCACTGGTGTACTACGGATCATCACTGATGTACTATGGATCATCACTGATCTACTATGGATCATAACTGATGTACTATGGATCATCACTGATGTACTGTGGACCATCCCTGATGTACTGTGGATCATCACTGATGTACTGTGGATCATCACTGATGTACCGTGGATCATCACTGATGTACTGAGGATCATCACCGATGTACTGAGGATAATCACTGATGTACTGTGGATCATCACTGATGTACTATGGGCCATCGCAGGTGTACTGTGGATCACTGGGACCTCTCCCCTTCTTTTCCTGGTACTATGGATCATCACTGGTGTACTATGGATCATCTCTGATGTACTATGGACCATCCCTGATGTACTATGGACCATCCCTGATGTACTATGGACCATCCCTGATGTACTATGGACCATCCCTGATGTACTGTGGATCATCACTGATGTACTGTGGATCATCACTGATGTACTATATATCATCACTGATGTACTGTGGATCATCACTGATGTACTGTGGATCATCACCGATGTACTGTGGATCATCACTGATGTACTATAGATCATCACTGATGTACTATGGACCATCACTGGTGTACTATGGATCATCACTGATGTACTGTGGATCATCACTGATGTACTATAGATCATCACTGATGTACTATGGACCATCACTGTTGTACTGTGGATCATCACTGGTGTACTGTGGATCATCACTGATGTACTGTGGATCATCACTGGTGTACTATAGATCATCACTGATGTACTATAGATCATCACTGATGTACTATGGATCATCACTGATGTACTATAGATCATCACTGATGTACTGTGGATCATCACTGATGTACTGTGGATCATCACTGATGTACTGTGGATCATCACTGGTGTACTATGGTCATCACTGATGTACTGTGGATCATCACTGATGTAATATGGACCATCCCTGATGTACTATGGACTACCCCTGATGTACTGTGGATCATCACTGATGTACCGTGGACCATCGCTGATGTACTGTGGATCATCACTGATGTACCGTGGATCATCACTGATGTACTGTGGATCATCACTGATTTACTGTGGATCATTACTGATGTACTGTGGATCATCACTGATGTACTGTGAATCATCACTGATGTACTATATATCATCACTGATGTACTGTGGATCATCACTGATGTACTGTGGATCATCACTGATGTACTATAGATCATCACTGATGTACTATAGACCATCCCTGATGTACTATAGACCATCCCTGATGTACTGAGGATCATCACTGATGTACTATAGATCATCACTGATGTACTACGGGCCAACACTGATGTACTGTGGATCATCACTGATGTACTGTGGATCATCACTGATGTACTATGGATCATCACTGATGCACTGTGGATCATCACTGATGTACTGTGGATCATCACTGATTTACTATGAGCCATCACTGATGTACTATGAGCCATCACTGATGTACTGTGGATCATCACTGATGTACTGTGGATCATCACTGATGTACTGTGGATCATCACTCATGTACTATAGATCATCACTGATGTACTATGGGCCATCACTGGTGTACTATGGGCCATCACTGGTGTACTATGGATCATCACTGATGTACTGTGGATCATCACTGATGTACTGTGGATCATCACTGATGTACTGTGGATCATCACTGGTGTACTAAGGATCATCACTGAAGTACTATGGGCCATCACTGATGTACTATGGATCATCACTGATATACTGTGGACCATCCCTGATGTACTGTGGATCATCACTGATGTACTGTGGATCATCACTGATGTACTATAGATCATCACTAATGTATTATGGATCATCACTGATGTACTATGGATCATCACTGATGTACTATGGACCATCACTGATGTACTGTGGACCATCCCTGATGTACTATGGACCATCCCTGATGTACTGTGGATCATCACTGATGTACTGTGGATCATCACTGATGTAATATAGATCATCACTGATGTACTATGGATCATCACTGATGTACTATAGATCATCACTGATGTACTATGGACCATCACTGGTGTACTATGGATCATCACTGGTGTACTATGGATCATCACTGGTGTACTATGGACCATCCCTGATGTACTGTGGATCATCACTGATGTACTGTGGATCATCACTGATGTACTATAGTTCATCACTGATGTACTATGGGCCATCACTGGTGTATTATGGATCATCACTGGTGTACTACGGACCAACACTGATGTACTGTGGATCATCCCTGGTGTACTATGGATCATCACTGGTGTACTATGGATCATCACTGGTGTACTATGGATCATCACTGATGTACTATGGGCCATCACTGATGTACTATGGATAATCTCTGATATACTGTGGACCATCCCTGATGTACTGTGGAACATCACTGATGTACTGTGGATTATCACTGATGTACTGTGGATCATCACTGATGTACTGTGAATCATCACTGATGTACTATAGATCATCACTAATGTACTATAGATCATCACTGATGTACTGTGGATCATTACTGATGTACTGTGGATCACCACTGATGTACTGAGGATCATCACTGATGTACTATGGATCATCACTGATGCACTGTGGATCATCACTGATGTACTGTGGATAATCACTGAAGTACTATGGGCCATCACTGGTGTACTATGGATAATCACTGATGTACTATGGATCATCACTGATGTATTATGGATCATCACTGATGTACTATGAGCCATCACTGATGTACTATGGATCATCACTGGTGTACTACGGATCATCACTGATGTACTATGGATCATCACTGATGCACTATGGATCATCACTGATGTACTATGAGCCATCACTGATGTACTATGGATCATAACTGATGTACTATGGATCATCACTGATGTACAGTGGACCATCCCTGATGTACTGTGGATCATCACTGATGTACTGTGGATCATCACTGATGTACCGTGGATCATCACTGATGTACTGAGGATCATCACTGATGTACTATAGATCATCACTAATGTATTATGGATCATCACTGATGTACTATAGATCATCACTGATGTACTGTGGATCATCACTGATGTACTATAGTTCATCACTGATGTACTATGGGCCATCACTGGTGTATTATGGATCATCACTGGTGTACTATGGATCATCACTGATGTACTATGGACCATCCCTGATGTACTATGGACCATCCCTGATGTACTGTGGATCATCACTGATGTACTGTGTATCATCACTGATGTACTATAGATCATCACTGATGTACTATGGGCCATCACTGGTGTACTATGGGCCATCACCGGTGTACTATGGATCATCACTGGTGTACTATGGATCATCACTGGTGTACTATGGACCATCACTGATGTACTACGGACCATCACTGATGTACTGTGGATCATCACTGATGTACTGTGGATCATCCCTGGTGTACTATGGATCATCACTGGTGTACTACGGATCATCACTGGTGTACTATGGATCATCACTGATGTACTATGGGCCATCACTGATGTACTATGGATAATCTCTGATATACTGTGGACCATCCCTGATGTACTGTGGATCATCACTGATGTACTGTGGATCATCACTGATGTACTGTGGATCATCACTGATGATCTGTGGATCATCACTGATGTACTATAGATCATCACTGATGTACTATGGGCCATCACTGGTGTACTATGGGCCATCACTGGTGCACTATGGATCATCACTGATGTAGTATGGATCATCACTGATGTACTATAGATCATCACTGATGTACTGTGGATCATTACTGATGTACTGTGGATCACCACTGATGTACTGAGGATCATCACTGATGTACTGTGTATCATCACTGATGCACTGTGGATCATCACTGATGTACTATGGATCATCACTGATGTACTATGGATCATCACTGATGTATTATGGATCATCACTGATGTACTATGAGCCATCACTGATGTACTATGGATCATCACTGGTGTACTACGGATCATCACTGATGTACTATGAGCCATCACTGATGTACTGTGGACCATCCCTGATGTACTGTGGATCATCACTGATGTACTGTGGATCATCACTGATGTACCGTGGATCATCACTGATGTACTGAGGATCATCACCGATGTACTGAGGATAATCACTGATGTACTATGGATCATCACTGATGTACTATGGGTCATCGCAGGTGTACTGTGGATCACTGGGACCTCTCCCCTTCTTTTCCTGGTACTATGGATCATCACTGGTGTACTATGGATCATCTCTGATGTACTATGGACCATCCCTGATGTACTATGGACCATCCCTGATGTACTATGGACCATCCCTGATGTACTGTGGATCATCACTGATGTACTGTGGATCATCACTGATGTACTATATATCATCACTGATGTACTGTGGATCATCACTGATGTACTGTGGATCATCACTGATGTACTGTGGATCATCACTGATGTACTATAGATCATCACTGATGTACTATGGACCATCACTGGTGTACTATGGATCATCACTGGTGTACTATGGATAATCACTGATGTACTGTGGATCATCACTGATGTACTGTGGATCATCACTGATGTACTATAGATCATCACTGATATACTATGGGCCATCACTGGTGTACTATGGGCCATCACTGGTGTACTATGGATCATCACTGATGTATTATGGACCATCACTGGTGTACTATGGATCATCACTGGTTTACTATGGACCATCACTGATGTACTGTGGATCATCACTGGTGTACTGTGGATCATCACTGATGTACTGTGGATCATCACTGGTGTACTATAGATCATCACTGATGTACTATAGATCATCACTGATGTACTATGGATCATCACTGATGTACTATAGATCATCACTGATGTACTGTGGATCATCACTGATGTACTGTGGATCATCACTGATGTACTGTGGATCATCACTGGTGTACTATGGTCATCACTGATGTACTGTGGATCATCACTGATGTAATATGGACCATCCCTGATGTACTATGGACTACCCCTGATGTACTGTGGATCATCACTGATGTACCGTGGACCATCGCTGATGTACTGTGGATCATCACTGATGTACCGTGGATCATCACTGATGTACTGTGGATCATCACTGATTTACTGTGGATCATTACTGATGTACTGTGGATCATCACTGATGTACTGAGGATCATCACTGATGTACTATGGATCATCACTGATGTACTATGAGCCATCACTGATGTACTGTGGATCATCACTGGTGTACTATGGATCATCACTGATGTACTGTGGACCATCCCTGATGTACTGTGGATCATCACTGATGTACTGTGGATCATCACTGATGTACTGTGGATCATCACTGATGTACTGAGGATCATCACTGATGTACTGTGGATCATCACTGATGTACTATGGATCATCACTGATGTACTATGGATCATCACTGATGTACTGTGGATCATCACTGATGTACTGTGGATCATCACTGATGTACTATGAGCCATCACTGATGTACTATGGGCCATCACTGATGTACTGTGGATCATCACTGATGTACTGTGGATCATCACTGATGTACTTTGGACCATCTTTGATGTACTATGGACCATCCCTGATGTACTGTGGATCATCACTGATGTACTGTGGATCATCACTGATGTACTGAGGATCATCACTGATGTACTATGGATCATCACTGATGCACTGTGGATCATCACTGATGTACTGTGGATCATCACTGATGTACTATAGATCATCACTGAAGTACTATGGGCCATCACTGGTGTACTATGGATCATCACTGATGTACTATGGATCATCACTGATGTAATATGGATCATCACTGATGTAATATGGATCATCACTGATGTATTATGGATCATCACTGATGTACTATGAGCCATCACTGATGTACTATGGATCATCACTGGTGTACTATGGATCATCACTGATGTACTATGGATCATCACTGATGTACTATGGATCATCACTGATGTACTGTGGACCATCCCTGATGTACTGTGGATCATCACTGATGTACTGTGGATTATCACTGATGTACCGTGGATCATCACTGATGTACTGAGGATCATCACCGATGTACTGAGGATCATCACTGATGTACTGTGGATCATCACTGATGTACTATGGGCCATCACAGGTGTACTATGGATCACTGGGACCTCTCCCCTTCTTTTCCTGGTACTATGGATCATCACTGGTGTACTATGGATCATCACTGATGTACTATGGACCATCCCTGATGTACTATGGACCATCCCTGATGTACAATGGACCATCCCTGATGTACTGTGGATCATCACTGATGTACTGTCGATCATCACTGATGTACTGTGGATCATCACTGATGTACTGTGGATCATCACTGATGTACTATGGATCATCACTGATGTACTATGGATCATCACTGATGTACTATAGATCATCACTGATGTACTATGGACCATCCCTGATGTACTATGGACCATCCCTGATGTACTGTGGATCATCACTGATGTACTGTGGATCATCACTGATGTACTATGGGACATCACTGGTGTACTATGGACCATCCCTGATGTACTATGGATCATCACTGATGTACAGGGATGAGCCGAACACCCCCCTGTTCGGTTCGCACCAGAACCTGCGAACAGACAAAATGTTCGTGTGAACTTTAGAACCCTATTAAATACAATGAACTCGAACGTTCAAAATCTAAAGTGTTAATTATAAAAGCTAATATGCAAGTTATTGTCCTAAAAAGTGTTTGGGGACCTGGGTCCTTCCCCAGGGGACATGTATCAATGCAAAAAAAGTTTTAAAAACGGCAATTTTTTCGGGAGCAGTGATTTTAATAATGCTTAAAATGAAAAAATAAAAGTGAAATATTCCTTTAAATTTCATACCTGGTGGGTGTGTATGATATGCATGTAAAGTGGCGCATGTTTCCCGTGCTTAGAACTGTCCCTGCAAAAAATGTCATTTTTGAAAGAAAAAAAGTCATTTAAAACTGACTCGCGGCTATTAGAGAATTGTCGGCTCCCGGCAATACATTCAAAAGTCATTGATAAAAAAAAAAAAAAGCGTGGGGGTTCCCCAGAATTCAATTACCAGGCCCTTCAGGTCTGGAATGGATATTAAGGGGAACCCCGCCGCAAATTTTAAAAAAAAATTGACGTGGGGTTCCCCCAAATATCCATTCCAGGCCCTTCAGATCTGGCATGGATTTTAAGGGGAACTCCACCCCAAATTTAAAAAAAAATGGCGTGGAGTCCCCCTAAAAATCCATACCAGACCCCTTATCCGAGCACGCAACCTGGCCGGCCGCAGGGGAAAAGGGGGGGACGAGAGAGCGGCCCCCCCTCCCTCCTGAACCGTACCAGGCCACATGCCCTCAACATGGGGAGGATGTCCCCATGTTGATGGGGACAAGGGCCTCATCCCCACAACCCTTGCCCGGTGGTTGTGGGGGTCTGCGGGCGGGGGGCTTATCGGAATCTGGAAGACCCCTTTAACAAAGGGGACCCCCAGATCCCGCCCCCCCTATGTGAATTGGTAAGGGGTACATTGTACCCCTACCATTTCACAAAGAAAGCGTAAAAAAATGTTTAAAAAAAACACACAAACACCTTGAAAAAGTCCTTTATTTAAAAAAAAAAAAAACATTCCAGCGGTGAAATCCAGTGTCCCGCGGCGATCCCGATGTCCAGCGCTGTCCTTCATTGGTTGTGCCTGAGCGGACCTGATGGGGAACTCCCTCTCAGTGTTTTAAATGTATAGACCCGCCCCTTCTAAAGTTCCCCATCAGGTCCGCTCAGCGGACCAGATGCGGAACATGAGAAGGGGCGGGTCTATACATGTATTACCAAAGTGAGAGCAGTTCCCCATCAGGTCCGCCCCCTCGGTATGTCGGACCCGCCTACGTCATTGGCTTGAGCGGGGAACTTCCTTCACTATGTAAATTTAAATTACACAGTGAAGGAAGTTCCCCGCTCAAGCCAATGACGTAGGTGGGTCCGACATACCGAGGGGGCGGACCTGATGGGGAACTGCTCTCACTTTGGTAATACATGTATAGACCCGCCCCTTCTCATGTTCCGCATCTGGTCCGCTGAGCGGACCTGATGGGGAACTTTAGAAGGGGCGGGTCTATACATTTAAAATAGTGAGAGGGAGTTCCCCATCAGGTCCGCTCAGGCACAACCAATGAAGGACAGCGCTGCACATCAGGATCGCCGCGGGACACTGGATTTCACCGCTGGAATGTTTTTTTTTATTTTATTTTTTTAAATAAAGGACTTTTTCAAGGTGTTTGTGTGTTTTTTTTAAAAAAAAATTACGCTTTCTTTGTGAAATGGTAGGGGTACAATGTACCCCTTACCAATTCACATAGGGGGGGCCGGGATCTGGGGGTCCCCTTTGTTAAAGGGGTCTTCCAGATTCCGATACGCCCCCCGCCCGCAGACCCCCACAACCACCGGGCAAGGGTTGTGGGGATGAGGCCCTTGTCCCCATCAACATGGGGACATCCTCCCCATGTTGAGGGCATGTGGCCTGGTACGGTTCAGAAGGGAGGGGGGGCCGCTCTCTCGTCCCCCCCTTTTCCCCTGCGGCCGGCAAGGTTGCGTGCTCGGATAAGGGGTCTGGTATGGATTTTTAGGGGGACTCCACGCCATTTTTTTTTAAATTTGGGGTGGAGTTCCCCTTAAAATCCATGCCAGATCTGAAGGGCCTGGCATGGATATTTGGGGGAACCCCACGTCAATTTTTTTTTTAATTTGCGGCGGGGTTCCCCTTAATATCCATTCCAGACCTGAAGGGCCTGGTAATTGAATTCTGGGGAACCCCCACGCTTTTTTTTTTTTATCAATGACTTTTGTATGTATTGCCGGGAGCCGACAATTCTCTAATAGCCGCGAGTCAGTTTTAAATGACTTTTTTTCTTTCAAAAATGACATTTTTTGCAGGGACAGTTCTAAGCACGGGAAACATGCGCCACTTCACATGCATATCATACATACCCCCCAGGTACGAAATTTAAAGGAATATTTCACTTTTATTTTTTCATTTTAAGCATTATTAAAATCACTGCTCCCGAAAAAACGGCCGTTTTTAAAACTTCTTTTTGCATTGATACATGTCCCCTGGGGCAGGACCCGGGTCCCCAAACACTTTTTAGGACAATAACTTGCATATAAGCCTTTATAATTAGCACTTTAGATTTTTTGGTGACCACAGGAGGGGGGGCGGCGCCCGGGCGCCCCCTATGGATGGGTCGCCACTGATCAGTGATGATCCATAGTACATCAGTGATGATCCATAGTACATCAGTGATGATCCATAGTACACCAGTGATGATCCATAGTACATCAGTGATGGCTCATAGTACATCAGTGATGATCCATAGTACATCAGTGATGATCCGTAGTACATCAGTGATGATCCATAGTACACCAGTGATGGCCCATAGTACATCCGTGATGATCTATAGTACATCAGTGATGATCCACAGTACACCAGTGATGATCCATAGTACACCAGTGATGATCCATAGTACATCAGTGATGGCTCATAGTACATCAGTGATGATCCATAGTACATCAGTGATGATCCATAGTACATCAGTAATGATCCACAGTAAATCAGTGATGATCCACAGTACAAGTGATGATCCATAGTACATCAGTGATGATCCTCAGTACATCAGTGATGATCCATAGTACATCAGTGATGACCTATAGTACATCAGTGATGATCCACAGTACATCAGTGATGATCCATAGTACACCAGTGATGATCCATAGTACATCAGTGATGGCTCATAGTACATCAGTGATGATCCATAATACATCAGTGATGATCCACAGTAAATCAGTGATGATCCACAGTACATCAGTGATGATCCTCAGTACATCAGTGATGATCCACAGTACAAGTGATGATCCATAGTACATCAGTGATAATCCTCAGTACATCAGTGATAATCCACAGTACATCAGTGATGATCCACAGTACATCAGGGATGGTCCATAGTACATCAGTGATGATCCACAGTACATCAGTGATGATCCACAGTACATCAGTGATGATCCATAGTACATCAGTGATGATCCACAGTACATCAGTGATGGTCCATAGTACATCAGTGATGATCCACAGTACATCAGTGATGGTCCATAGTACATCAGTGATGATCTATAGTACATCAGTGATGATCCACAGTACATCAGTGATGGTCCATAGTACACCAGGGATGATACATAGTACACCAGGGATGATCCATAGTACACCTGTGATGGCCCATAGTACATCAGTGATGATCCACAGTACATCAGTGATGATCCTCAGTACATCAGTGCTGATCCACGGTACATCAGTGATGATCCACGGTACATCAGTGATGATCCACAGTACATCAGGGATGGTCCACATTACATCAGTGATGATCCATAGTACACCAGTGATGATCCATAGTACATCAGTGATGGCTCATAGTACATCAGTGATGATCCATAGTACATCAGTGATGATCCATAGTACATCAGTGATGATCCATAGTACACCAGTGATGATCCATAGTACATCAGTGATGGCTCATAGTAGATCAGTGATGATCCATAATACATCAGTGATGATCCATAGTACACCAGTGAGGGCACATAGTACTTCAGTGATGATCTATAGTACATCAGTGATGATCCACAGTACATCAGTGATGATCCACAGTACATCAGTGATGATCCTTAGTACATCAGTGATGATCCACAGTACATCAGGGATGGTCCACAGTACATCAGTGATGATCCATAGTACATCAGTGATGGCCCATAGTACACCAGTGATGATCCATAGTACACCAGTGATGAGCCATAGTACACCAGGGATGATCCACAGTACATCAGTGATGGTCCATAGTACATCAGTGATGGCCCATAGTACACCAGGGATGATCAACAGTACATCAGTGATGATCCATAGTACACCAGTGATGATCCATAGTACACCAGTGATGGTCCATAGTACATCAGTGATGGTCCATAGTACATCAGTGATGATCCATAGTACATCAGTGATGATCCACAGTACATCAGTGATGATCCATAGTACATCAGTGATGATCCTCAGTACATCAGTGATGATCCACAGTACATCAGTGATGATCCACAGTACATCAGTGATGATCAACAGTACATCAGTGATGATCCACAGTACATCAGTGATGATCTACAGTACATCAGTGATGATCTACAGTACATCAGTGATGATCCACAGTACATCAGTGAGGATCCACAGTACATCAGGGATTGTCCATAGTACATCAGTGATGATCCATAGTACATCAGTGATGATCCATAGAACACCAGTGATGTTCCATAGCACATCAGTGATGATCCACAGTACATCAGGGATGGTCCACAGTACATCAGGGATGGTCCATAGTACATCAGGGATGGTCCATAGTACATCAGTGATGATCCATAGTACACCAGTGATGATCCATAGTACACCAGTGATGGCCCATAGTACATCAGTGATGATCTATAGTACATCAGTGATGATCCACAGTACATCAGTGATGATCCACAGTACATCAGTGATGATCTATAGTACATCAGTGATGATCCATAGTACACCAGTGATGGCCCATAGTACATCAGTGATGATCTATAGTACACCAGTGATGATCCACAGTACCCATCTGAATCACAGCGTCCGATTGGCCTTTAGAAGTGCCTATCAGAGCCAGCAGGCTCTGATAGGCTTCCCGACTACAGCCTGAGGGCTGTAATCGGCTTCTAAATATCTAATTAGAGGACGCACAGGGGTGCGTTCCCTGGCCAATCAGGTTCACCGGGTCTGGTTACCGGTAACCTGATTGGCTGAAGTGACATCGAGGGTGGGAGAAGACATCGAGGATGGAAGAAGGACAGCGCTGACTCGAGGAAGGTAAGTGCAGGGCTGGGGGGGAAACTGGCTGTATTATGAGGACAAACTGGCTGCATATGGGGGAGAAACTGGCTGTATTATGGAGGAGAAACTGGCTGTATTATTGGGGGAGAAACTGGCTGTATTATTGGGGGAGAAACTGGCTGTATTATGGGGGACAAACTGGCTGTATTATTGGGGGACAAACTGGCTGTATTATTGGGGGACAAACTGGCTGTATTATGGGGGACAAACTGGCTGTATTATGTGGGAGAAACTGGCTGTATATTGGGGGAAACTGGCTGCATTTGGGGACAAACTAGTGGCGTTTGGGCACAGTGGCTGCGTTTTAATGGGCACAGTGGCGGCAATTGATGATTTTTTTTTCAGTTTCTTTGCGCCCCCCCAAAATCTTTGAGCACCAGCCGCCACTGTCACTGATCTACTATGAGCCATCACTGATGTACTATGGATCATCACTGGTGTACTATGGATCATCACTGATGTACTGTGGATCATCACTGATGTACCGTGGATCATCACTGATGTACTGTGGATCATCACTGATGTACCGAGGATCATCACTGATGTACCGAGGATCATCACTGATGTACCGTGGATCATCACTGATGTACTGTGGATCATCACTGGTGTACTATGGATCATCACTGATGTACTGTAGATCATCACTGATGTACTATGGACGATCACTGGTGTACTATGGACGATCACTGGTGTACTATGGATCATAACAGGTGTACTATAGATCATCACTGATGTACTATAGATCATCACTGATGTACTGTGGATCATCACTGATGTACTATGGATCATCACTGGTGTACTTTGGATCATCCCTGATGTACTATGGACCATCCCTGATGTACTATGGACCATCCCTGATGTACTGTGGACCATCCCTGATGTACTGTGGACCATCCCTGATGTACTATGGACCATCACTGATGTACTGTGGATCATCACTGATGTACTATAGATCATCACTGATGTACTATGGACCATCACTGATGTACTATGGACCATCACTGATGTACTGTGGATCATCACTGATGTACTGTGGATCATCACTGGTGTACTATGGGCCATCACTGATGTACTATGGGCCATCACTGATGTACTATGGATCATCACTGATGTACTGTGGATCATCACTGATGTACTATAGATCATCACTGATGTACTGTGGATCATTACTGATGTACTATGGATCATCACTGATGTACTATGGATCATCCCTGATGTACTGTGGATCATCAATAATGTACTGTGGATCATCACTGATGTACTATAGTTCATCACTGATGTACTATGGGCCATCACTGGTGTACTATGGATCATCACTGATGTACTATGGATCATCACTGATGTACTATGGATCATCACTGATGTACTATGGATCATCACTGATGTACTATAGATCATCACTGATGTACTATGAGCCATCACTGATGTACTATGGATCATCACTGATGTACTATGGATCATCACTGATTTACTATGGATCATCACTGATATACTATGGATCATCACTGATGTACTATGAGCCATCACTGATGTATAGGGATGAGCTCGGTGTTCGAGTCGAACATACGTTCGACTCGAACATCGGCTGTTCGATCGTTCGACGAAGATCGAACGATTTGGGCCGTTCGCGCCTAATTCGAGTGACGCGAACGGCCCACAATGCACTACGCCATCGCAGTGTCATCCAGGCGCTGTGATTGGCCAAGCATGCACTGTGACCCCGCATGCTTGGCCAATCACAGCGCCGGCAGCGAGGAGAGCAATGATTGGCCACAGGCAGGATGCCTGTGGCCAATTATTGCTGAGGGTGTTTAGTACACGCCCCAAACTATAAAAGGCCGCCAGCACGGCGGCCTAGTGTAGTGTGTTCCGGAGCAGGGAAAGAGAAGCATAGGCAGGGAGAGTGTCAGTGTGTTTTACTGTGCGAATGCTTGTTTCTAGGGACAGGGAAGGACAGTGAGGGAAATTCTCCTTGTGCTATAGTGTGCTAAAGCATTGATCATCAATCAGCTTTAAAAAAACATTTTTTCTAGGGACAGAAAACTATAGGTAGGAAGAGTGTCAGTTTCTTTCACTGTGATAATCCTTGTTTCTAGGGACAGGGAAGGACAGTGAGGCAAATTCTACTTGTGCTATAGTGTGCTAAAGCATTGATCATCAATCAGCTTTAAAAAAACATTTTTTCTAGGGACAGAAAACTATAGGTAGGAAGAGTGTCAGTTTCTTTCACTGTGATAATCCTTGTTTCTAGGGACAGGGAAGGACAGTGAGGCAAATTCTACTCATGCTATAGTGTGCTAAAGCATTGATCATCAATCAGCTTTAAAAAAACATTTTTTCTAGGGACAGAAAACTATAGGTAGGAAGAGTGTCAGTTTCTTTCACTGTGATAATCCTTGTTTCTAGGGACAGGGAAGGACAGTGAGGCAAATTCTACTTGTGCTATAGTGTGCTAAAGCATTGATCATCAATCAGCTTTAAAAAAACATTTTTTTCTAGGGACAGAAAACTATAGGTAGGAAGAGTGTCAGTTTCTTTCACTGTGATAATCCTTGTTTCTAGGGACAGGGAAGGACAGTGAGGCAAATTCTACTTGTGCTATAGTGTGCTAAAGCATTGATCATCAATCAGCTTTAAAAAAACATTTTTTCTAGGGACAGAAAACTATAGGTAGGAAGAGTGTCAGTTTCTTTCACTGTGATAATCCTTTTTTCTAGGGACAGGGAAGGACAGTGAGGCAAATTCTACTTGTGCTATAGTGTGCTAAAGCATTGATCATCAATCAGCTTTAAAAAAACATTTTTTCTAGGGACAGAAAACTATAGGTAGGAAGAGTGTCAGTTTCTTTCACTGTGATAATCCTTGTTTCTAGGGACAGGGAAGGACAGTGAGGCAAATTCTACTTGTGCTATAGTGTGCTAAAGCATTGATCATCAATCAGCTTTAAAAAAACATTTTTTCTAGGGACAGAAAACTATAGGTAGGAAGAGTGTCAGTTTCTTTCACTGTGATAATCCTTGTTTCTAGGGACAGGGAAGGACAGTGAGGCAAATTCTACTTGTGCTATAGTGTGCTAAAGCATTGATCATCAATCAGCTTTAAAAAAACATTTTTTCTAGGGACAGAAAACTATAGGTAGGAAGAGTGTCAGTTTCTTTCACTGTGATAATCCTTGTTTCTAGGGACAGGGAAGGACAGTGAGGCAAATTCTACTTGTGCTATAGTGTGCTAAAGCATTGATCATCAATCAGCTTTAAAAAAACATTTTTTCTAGGGACAGAAAACTATAGGTAGGAAGAGTGTCAGTTTCTTTCACTGTGATAATCCTTGTTTCTAGGGACAGGGAAGGACAGTGAGGCAAATTCTACTTGTGCTATAGTGTGCTAAAGCATTGATCATCAATCAGCTTTAAAAAAAAAAAGTTCTAGGGACAGAAAACTATAGGTAGGAAGAGTGTCAGTTTCTTTCACTGTGATAATCCTTGTTTCTAGGGACAGGGAAGGACAGTGAGGCAAATTCTACTTGTGCTATAGTGTGCTAAAGCATTGATCATCAATCAGCTTTAAAAAAACATTTTTTCTAGGGACAGAAAACTATAGGTAGGAAGAGTGTCAGTTTCTTTCACTGTGATAATCCTTGTTTCTAGGGACAGGGAAGGACAGTGAGGCAAATTCTACTTGTGCTATAGTGTGCTAAAGCATTGATCATCAATCAGCTTTAAAAAAAACATTTTTTCTAGGGACAGAAAACTATAGGTAGGAAGAGTGTCAGTTTCTTTCACTGTGATAATCCTTGTTTCTAGGGACAGGGAAGGACAGTGAAGGAAATTCTCCTTGTGCTATAGTGTGCTAAAGCATTGATCATCAATCAGCTTTAAAAAAAAAAAATTCTAGGGACAGAAAACTATAGGTAGGAAGAGTGTCAGTTTCTTTCACTGTGATAATCCTTGTTTCTAGGGACAGGGAAGGACAGTGAGGCAAATTCTACTTGTGCTATAGTGTGCTAAAGCATTGATCATCAATCAGCTTTAAAAAAACATTTTTTCTAGGGACAGAAAACTATAGGTAGGAAGAGTGTCAGTTTCTTTCACTGTGATAATCCTTGTTTCTAGGGACAGGGAAGGACAGTGAGGCAAATTCTACTTGTGCTATAGTGTGCTAAAGCATTGATCATTAATCAGCTTTAAAAAAACATTTTTTCTAGGGACAGAAAACTATAGGTAGGAAGAGTGTCAGTTTCTTTCACTGTGATAATCCTTGTTTCTAGGGACAGGGAAGGACAGTGAGGCAAATTCTACTTGTGCTATAGTGTGCTAAAGCATTGATCATCAATCAGCTTTAAAAAAACATTTTTTCTAGGGACAGAAAACTATAGGTAGGAAGAGAGTCAGTTTCTTTCACTGTGATAATCCTTGTTTCTAGGGACAGGGAAGGACAGTGAGGCAAATTCTACTTGTGCTATAGTGTGCTAAAGCATTGATCATCAATCAGCTTTAAAAAAACATTTTTTCTAGGGACAGAAAACTATAGGTAGGAAGAGTGTCAGTTTCTTTCACTGTGATAATCCTTGTTTCTAGGGACAGGAAAGGACAGTGAGGCAAATTCTACTTGTGCTATAGTGTGCTAAAGCATTGATCATCAATCAGCTTTAAAAAAACATTTTTTCTAGGGACAGAAAACTATAGGTAGGAAGAGTGTCAGTTTCTTTCACTGTGATAATCCTTTTTTCTAGGGACAGGGAAGGACAGTGAGGCAAATTCTACTTGTGCTATAGTGTGCTAAAGCATTGATCATCAATCAGCTTTAAAAAAACATTTTTTCTAGGGACAGAAAACTATAGGTAGGAAGAGTGTCAGTTTCTTTCACTGTGATAATCCTTGTTTCTAGGGACAGGGAAGGGCAGTGAGGCAAATTCTACTTGTGCTATAGTGTGCTAAAGCATTGATCATCAATCAGCTTTAAAAAAACATTTTTTCTAGGGACAGAAAACTATAGGTAGGAAGAGTGTCAGTTTCTTTCACTGTGATAATCCTTGTTTCTAGGGACAGGGAAGGACAGTGAGGCAAATTCTACTTGTGCTATAGTGTGCTAAAGCATTGATCATCAATCAGCTTTAAAAAAACATTTTTTCTAGGGACAGAAAACTATAGGTAGGAAGAGTGTCAGTTTCTTTCACTGTGATAATCCTTGTTTCTAGGGACAGGGAAGGACAGTGAGGCAAATTCTACTTGTGCTATAGTGTGCTAAAGCATTGATCATCAATCAGCTTTAAAAAAACATTTTTTCTAGGGACAGAAAACTATAGGTAGGAAGAGTGTCAGTTTCTTTCACTGTGATAATCCTTGTTTCTAGGGACAGGGAAGGACAGTGAGGGAAATTCTACTTGTGCTATAGTGTGCTAAAGCATTCCTCATCAACCATCTTTGAAATCCTTGTTTTTTGGACAGTCAGGGAAATTGTCGTTGTGCTATTCTGTGCAAAAGCAATCATCCTCAACCATATTTAGAAATCCTTAAGTAAAGGGACAGAGAAGGACACCTGAAGGTAGCCCTTATTGCTTTTTTCCCATCTCCCTGCAGGCCATCTATTAGAATGTCTGGAAGGCAAACAAGGAGAGGCAGACAGTAAGGAGGCAATAAAAGAGGGCAAGCAGGCTCTGTGTCTGGGGGCAACAGTGCTGGTCGTGGACGCGGTGCATTGTCATCAGCACATGGCCATGGGACACGCTTGTCCTTCTTTTCGGCAGCTGGACATGTTGAGCCACATCATGCCGAAGACTTGGTAGAGTGGATGACCAAGCCCTCCTCCTCCTCCTCATCCTCTCTCACCCAGGCTCAGGGTACTGGCAAAGCAGCTGCCAAAGCGTCCTCTTCCCTGGTATCAATGTCAGACTCATCATCAGTCACTCCTTCCCTAGACCCACCATGTCCTCCTCCTGAGGAGTCCCCCGAACTGTTTGAGCACAGTGTTGGGTACATGCTCCAGGAGGATGCCCAGCGTTTCGAAGGGTCTGATGATGAAACCCAGCTACAGGAAGGCAGTAGCGTGAGAGCAGACAGAGGGGATGCTCAAGAAGGACACCAATCTGGCAGTCATGTTCCAGCAGCTGCAGCATACTGCCAGATTGGCTCCAGTGATGAGGAGGGAGGGGATGATGAGGTCACTGACTCCACGTGGGTGCCTAATAGGAGAGAGGAGGAGGAGGAGGATGAGGAGGAGGCACATCTCCAACGAGGCAGGATGCCCTTTGGTGGCCAGCGTAAGGGCAGTACACCGACGGAATCACACCGCAGAGCTCCGCCTGTGCAGGGCGCTGCCTCTACCCGTCATTCAAAAAGTTCTTTGGTGTGGGCCTTTTTTGAGGCTAGTGCATCAGATCGCACAGCTGCTGTTTGCAACATATGTCTCAAGCGTATATCGCGTGGCCAAAACATCAGCCGCTTGGGTACCACATGCCTGACCAGACATATGTTGACCTGCCATGCAGCTCGTTGGCAAGCCTACCTCAAAGACCCACACCAAAGAACAAAGCGGACCTCTCCTTGCACCGCATCAGCTGGGATCTCCAACCCCACTATAACTTCAGTCCTCTCTGAAACATGCACTGAGAGGAATGAAGGTGTAGAATTAGGTGTGTCACAGCCAAGTAGTTGCGGCCACTCTGCTAGCAGTACACCGACGTCCGATTCTAGCAGGCAAATTTCCCTGCCCCAGCTGCTGGACCGTCGAAAGAAGTTCACTCCCAGCCATCCACATGCCCAGCGGTTGAATGCTAGCTTGGCTAAATTGCTAGCGCTTCAACTGCTGCCTTTTCAGTTGGTAGACTCGGCCCCCTTCCGTGAGTTTGTGCAATGTGCGGTTCCTCAGTGGCAGGTTCCCAAACGCCACTTTTTCTCACGGAAGGCTATTCCGGCTCTCTACCGGCATGTGGAAGGCAATGTCTTGGCCTCGCTGGACAGGGCGGTCAGCGGTAAGGTGCATATTACCGCTGACTCATGGTCCAGCAGGCATGGACAGGGACGTTACCTTTCTTTCACGGCCCATTGGGTCACTCTTTTGGCAGCTGGGAAGGATGCAGGACAAGGTGCAGTAGTGTTGGAGGTTGTTCCACCGCCACGCCTCCAAAATGCTACTACTGGTTGTGACACACCTCTCTTCTCCACCCCCTCCTCTTCTTCTTCCTCCATGGCCTCTTCCTGTGGTTTGTCCTCTGAACCAGCGGTGCTCCGTAGCCGTTCAAGGGGCTACGCAAGTACGCAGGCAAAAAGATGCCATGCCGTGCTTGCGCTGGTGTGTTTGGGGGACAGAAGCCACACTGGGGCAGAGGTCCTGTCTGCTCCGCAGGGCCAGGCTGAGAGGTGGTTGACGCCACGCCAGCTTAAGCCAGGAATGGTGGTTTGCGACAATGGCACCAACCTCCTCTCCACCCTCCGACAGGGACAACTGACCCATGTGCCCTGTGTGGCTCACGTCCTTAACCTGGTGGTGCAGCGGTTCTTGGGCAGGTACCCGGGCTTACAGGATGTCCTGAGGCAGGCCAGGAAAGTCTGTGTGCATTTCCGCAGATCTTATAATGGCAGTGCTCGCCTGGCTGAGCTGCAAAAGGAGTTGAACCTGCCCAAGAACCGCCTTATATGTGACATGCCCACCAGGTGGAACTCAACGTTGGCCATGCTGCAGCGGCTGCACACGCAGCAGAGGGCCATCAATGAGTACCTGTGCGACTACGGCACCAGGACAGGGTCAGGGGAGCTTGGTTTTTTTTCTCCACGCCAGTGGGGCATGATCAGGGATGCATGCACTGTCCTGGCACCATTTGAGGAGGCCACGAGGATGGTGAGCAGTGACAGTGCATGCATCAGTGACACTGTACCTCTTGTCCACCTGTTGGAGCACACGCTGCGTGGAATAATGGACAGGGCACTTGAGGCAGAACAGAGGCAGGAAGAGGAGGACTTCCTTGCCTCTCAAGGCCCCCTTTACCCAGACAGTGTTCCTTCTGTCCCACCCATCGCACAGGAAGAGGAGGAGGAGGAGGAGGAGGAGGAGGATTGTGTCAGCATGGAGGTGGAGGCTGGCACTCAGCATCATCAGCAGCAGTCTTTTAGGGATGATTTACAGTCCCAAGAAACCAGTGGACTTGTACGTGGCTGGGAGGAGGTGGCTGCGGATCATGTCGTCCTTAGTGACCCAGAGGACTCCGGAGCGAATGCCTCAGCAAACCTACGCTGCATGGCCTCCCTGATCCTGCAAAGTCTGCGGAAGGATCCTCGTATTCTTCGGATCAAGGAGAGGGACCATTACTGGCTGGCCACTCTCCTTGATCCACGGTACAAGGGTAAGGTTGCGGACCTTATGTTACCGTCGCAGAGGGAGCAGAGGATGAGATAACTCCGGGAGGCCTTGCAGAAAGGTCTGTGCAACGCGTTCCCAGAGACTGGGAGGTTACAAACTCCTGGTCCTGGACAACGAGTTGCTGAGGCTTCGGCCAGTCAAAGAAGGAGCGGTGGGGAAGGTGACCGTCTGACCGATGCGTTCAGACAATTCTTTAGTCCGCAGCCCCAAAGTATGATCGGTTCCAGCAACCATCGCCAGCGTCTGATAAACATGGTGCAGGAATATCTAGGGGCAAGGTCAGACTTGGACACCTTCCCCACCGAAAATCCTCTGGCTTACTGGGTCTTGAGGATGGATCACTGGCCAGAGCTTGCACAGTATGCAATTGAGCTACTGGCCTGTCCTGCATCCAGCGTTCTTTCGGAACGCACATTCAGTGCTGCTGGAGGATTTGTCACGGATCACAGGGTGCGCCTGTCCACCGACTCGGTTGATCGACTGACTTTCATCAAGATGAACCAGTCTTGGATCACCACCAGCTACCACACACCTGATGCTGATATAACAGACTAATTGATTTTAACATGTCACATCCCTTCAAGACTGATGCTGATGCTGAGTGCCTGTGCTGTTATGTTGACTGGCTATCCTCCTCCTCCGAGTCCTCAATGATACGATTGATGATGATAGCTTGGAAGATCATTTTTGTTTATGGGTGCCGCCACCAGTGGCTAAGGCCCAATTTTTCAGCCCCTGTTTTACAGGGGCGTGTAATTACAATTTTTTTAGCAATAATTTGCCATAGGGCTCATTGCTGTGCTCCAAGTACAGTATCTGTGAGGGGTTGGAGTGTTGTGGCACCAGTGCCTAAGGCCCAATTTTTCAGCCCCTGTTTAACAGGGGCGTGTCATTACAATTTTTGAAGCAATACTTTGCAACAGGGCTCATTGCTGTGCTCCAAGTACAGTATCTGTGAGGGGTTCTAGTGTTGTGCCACCAGTGCCTAAGGCCCAATTTTTCAGCCCCTGTTCAACAGGGGCATGTAATTACAATTCTTGATCTAATAATTCACAGCAGGGCCCATTGCTGCACCCACCAAGAGTAACTCTGAGGGCTTACAGTGTTGTGGCAACGCCACCACCACCACCACCACGAAAGGCCCAATTTTTCAGCCCCTGTTCAAAAGGGGCATGTAATTACAATTCTTGATCTATTAATTCACAGCAGGGCCCATTCCTGCACCCACCAAGAGTAACTCTGAGGGCTTACAGTGTTGTGGCAACACCACCACCACCACCACGAAAGGCCCAATTTTTCAGCCCCTGTTCAACAGGGGCATGCAATTACAATTCTTGATCTAATAATTCACAGCAGGGCCCATTCCTGCACCCACCAAGAGTAACTCTGAGGGCTTACAGTGTTGTGGCAACACCACCACCACCACCACCACCACGAAAGGCCCAATTTTTCAGCCCCTGTTCAACAGGGGCATGCAATTACAATTATTGATCTAATAATTCACAGCAGGGCCCATTGCTGCACCCACCAAGAGTAACTGTCAGGGCTTACAGTGTTGTGGCACCAGCACCACCATCAAAGGCCCAATTTTTACTACCACTGATCAACAATTATATGTAATTAAAATTCCTGATATAATAGTTGACAGCAGGGCGTTCCAGCACCAACCAAGAGTAACTGTGAGTGCTTACAGTGTTGTGCCAACACCAACAACTAAGGGGCCTATTTCTGCAGAGTATATACGGAAGGTCCCTACTTTCAAACATCCAACTTACAAACGACTCCTACTTGCAAACGCAAGAAGACAACAGGAAGTGAGAGGAAATCTACCCCTTGGAAGGAAAATTCTCTCCTGTAAGAATTAATATGGGAGAAAGGTGTCTCCTCTGTACTGATGCTTTATCAGCAATCCTTGTTTCAAGAAAAACACCACATTTCAAAAACAGTTGTCATTGGGACGGAAAGTGAGGTGAAATGTTCTGAACAGGGGCACAGACAGCAAAACAAATGTTACAGGGGTGATAACCCTTACCTATGTTTTCCAAAAAGTTTAAAAATAGATTTTTGGGCTGGAGCTACACTTAAACAATGTACCTGTTCAAAATTACAAACAGATTCTACATAAGAACAAACCTACAGTCCCTGTCTTGTATGCACCGCCTGTATACGGCTGTTCAGAGTATATAGGGCCTTTTTTATTTTATGTGCGGGGTTCCCCTTAATATCCATACAAGACCCAAAGGGGCTGGTAATGGGCTGGGGTAGGGGGGGGGGTCATGTGGTAGCTATGCCATTTTTCTTAAAGATTTTCATCCATATTACCGGGACCAGACATTACATTAAAGCCGCAAGCAGTTTTAAATGGCTTTTTTTTCCTTTAGAAGTGTCATTTTGTGCAGGGACAGTTCTAAACACGGGAAACACGTGGCACTTCACAGGCATACTTTAGACACCCCCCAGGTACGATATTTAAAGGAATATTTGACTTTTTTTTCACTTTATGCATCATTAAAATGACTGCTCCCGAAAAACGACCGTTTTTAAAACTTCTTTTTGCATTGATACATGTCCCCTGGTGCAGAACCCGGGTTCCCAAACCCTTTTTAGGACAATAACATGCATAATAGTTGTTATAATTAGCACTTTAGAATTCGAACGTTCGCATCCATTGTATTTAATAGGGTTCTAATGTTCGTACGAACTTTCGGTCCGTTCGCGGGTTCTGGTGCGAACCGAACCCGGGGGTGTTCGGCTCATCACTACTGATGTACTATGGATCATCACTGGTGTACTATGGATCATCACTGATGTACTGTGGATCATCACTGATGTACTATGGATCATCACTGATGTACTATGAGCCATCACTGATGTACTATGGATCATCACTGGTGTACTATGGATCATCACTGATGTACTGTGGACCATCCCTGATGTACTGTGGACCATCCCTGATGTACCGTGGATCATCACTGATGTACTGTGGATCATCACTGATGTACTGAGGATCATCACTGATGTACTATGGACCATCACTGGTGTACTATGGACCATCACTGGTGTACTATGGATCATCACTGGTGTACTATGGATCATCACTGATATACTGTGGACCATCACTGGTGTACTGTGGATCATCACTGATTTACTGTGGATCATTACTGATGTACTATGGACCATCCCTGGTGTACTTTGGATCATCCCTGATGTACTATGGACCATCCCTGATGTACTGTGGATCATCACTGATGTTCTATGGATCATCACTGATGTACTATAGATCATCACTTATGAACTATGGATCATCACTGATGTACTATAGATCATCACTGATGTACTATAGATCATCACTGATGTACTATAGATCATCACTGATGTACTGTGGATCATCACTGATGTACTATGGATCATCCCTGATGTACTGTGGATCATCACTGATGTACTGTGGATTATCACTGGTGTACTATGGACGATCACTGGTGTACTATGGACGATCACTGGTGTACTATGGATCATCACTGGTGTACTTTGGATCATCCCTGATGTACTATGGACCATCCCTGATGTACTATGGACCATCCCTGATGTACTATGGACCATCCCTGATGTACTGTGGACCATCCCTGATGTACTGTGGACCATCCCTGATGTACTATAGATCATCACTGATGTACTGTGGATCATCACTGATGTACTATAGATCATCACTGATGTACTATGGGCCATCACTGGTGTACTATGGGCCATCTCTGGTGTACTATGGATCATCACTGGTGTACTATGGATCATCCCTGGTGTACTATGGACCATCACTGATGTACTATGGACCATCACTGATGTACTGTGGATCATCACTGATGTACTATAGATCATCACTGATGTACTATGGACCATCACTGATGTACTATGGACCATCACTGATGTACTACGGACCATCACTGATGTACTATGGACCATCACTTATGTACTGTGGATCATCACTGATGTACTGTGGATCATCACTGGTGTACTATGGGCCATCACTGATGTACTATGGGCCATCACTGATGTACTATGGGCCATCACTGATGTACTATGGATCATCACTGATGTACTGTGGAACATCACTGATGTACTGTGGATCATCACTGATGTACTGTGGATCATCACTGATGTACTATGGACCATCCCTGATGTACTGTGGATCATCACTAATGTACTGTGGATCATTACTGATGTACTATGGATCATCACTGATGTCCTATGGATCATCACTGATGTACTATGAGCCATCACTGATGTACTATGGATCATCACTGATGTACTGAGGATCATCACTGATGTACCGTGGATCATCACTGATGTACCGAGGATCATCACTGATGTACTGTGGATCATCACTGATGTACTGTGGATCATCACTGATTTACTGTGGATCATTACTGATGTACTATGGATCATCACTGATGTACTATGAGCCATCACTCATGTACTATGGGCCATCACTGATGTACTGTGGATCATCACTGGTGTACTATGGATCATCACTGATGTACTATTGATCATCACTGATGTACTATGGATCATCACTGATGTACTGTGGATCATCACTGATGTACTGTGGATCATCACTGATGCACTGTGGATCATCACTGCTGTACTGAGGTTCATCACTGATGTACTGAGGTTCATCACTGATGTACTGTGGATCATCACTGATGTACTGTAGATCATCCCTGATGTACTATGGATCATCCCTGATGTACTGTGGATCATCACTGATGTACTGTGGATTATCACTGATGTACTGTGGACCATCACTGATGTACTGTGGACCATCACTGATGTACTGTGGACCATCACTGGTGTACTATGGATCATCACTGGTGTACTACGGATCATCACTGGTGTACTATGGATCATCACTGATATACTGTGGACCATTACTGATGTACTGTGGATCATCACTGATGTACTGTGGATCATCACTGATGTTCTGAGGATCATCACTGATGTACTATGGATCATCACTGATGTACTGTGAATCATCACTGATGTACTATAGATCATCACTGATGTACTGTGGATCATCACTGATGTACTATGGATCATCACTGATGTACTATGGATCATCACTGATGTACTATGGATCATCCCTGATGTACTGTGGACCATCACTGATGTACTATGGACCATCACTGATGTACTGTGGACCATCACTGATGTACTGTGGATCATCACTGATGTACTGTGGATCATCACTGATGTACTATTGATCATCACTGATGTACTATAGATCATCACTGATGTACTATGGGCCATCACTGGTGTACTATGGACGATCACTGGTGTACTATGGATCATAACAGGTGTACTATAGATCATCACTGGTGTACTATGGATCATCACTGGTGTACTATGGATCATCACTGGTGTACTTTGGATCATCCCTGATGTACTATGGACCATCCCTGATGTACTATGGACCATCCCTGATGTACTGTGGACCATCCCTGATGTATTGTGGACCATCCCTGATGTACTATAGATCATCACTGATGTACTGTGGATCATCACTGATGTACTATAGATCATCACTGATGTACTATGGGCCATCACTGGTGTACTATGGGCCATCTCTGGTGTACTATGGATCATCACTGGTGTACTATGGATCATCCCTGGTGTACTATGGACCATCACTGATGTACTATGGACCATCACTGATGTACTATGGACCATCACTGATGTACTGTGGATCATCACTGATGTACTATAGATCATCACTGATGTACTATGGACCATCACTGATGTACTGTGGATCATCACTGATGTACTATAGATCATCACTGATGTACTATGGACCATCACTGATGTACTATGGACCATCACTGATGTACTATGGACCATCACTGATGTACTATGGATCATCACTGATGTACTGTGGATCATCACTGGTGTACTATGGGCCATCACTGATGTACTATGGGCCATCACTGATATACTATGGGCCATCACTGATGTACTATGGATCATCACTGATGTACTGTGGAACACCACTGATGTACTGTGGATCATCACTGATGTACTGTGGATCATCACTGATGTACTATGGACCATCCCTGATGTACTGTGGATCATCACTAATGTACTGTGGATCATTACTGATGTACTATGGATCATCACTGATGTCCTATGGATCATCACTGATGTACTATGAGCCATCACTGATGTACTATGGATCATCACTGATGTACTGAGGATCATCACTGATGTACCGTGGATCATCACTGATGTACCGAGGATCATCACTGATGTACTGTGGATCATCACTGATGTACTGTGGATCATCACTGATTTACTGTGGATCATTACTGATGTACTATGGATCATCACTGATGTACCATGAGCCATCACTGATGTACTATGGGCCATCACTGATGTACTGTGGATCATCACTGGTATACTATGGATCATCACTGATGTACTATTGATCATCACTGATGTACTATGGATCATCACTGATGTACTATGGGCCATCACTGGTGTACTATGGATCATCACTGATGTACTATGGATCATCACTGATGTACTATGGATCATCACTGATGTACTGAGGATCATCACTGATGTACTGTGGATCATCACTGATGTACTGTGGATCATCACTGATGTACTGTGGATCATCACTGATGTACTATAGATCATCACTGATGTACTATGGATCGTCACTGATGTACTATGGATCATCACTGATGTACTGTGGATCATCACTGATGTTCTATGGATCATCACTGATGTACTATAGATCATCACTTATGAACTATGGATCATCACTGATGTACTATAGATCATCACTGATGTACTATAGATCATCACTGATGTACTGTGGATCATCACTGATGTACTATAGATCATCACTGATGTACTATAGATCATCACTGATGTACTGTGGATCATCACTGATGTACTGTAGATCATCACTGATGTACTGTAGATCATCACTGATGTACTATGGATCATCCCTGATGTACTGTGGATCATCCCTGATGTACTGTGGATCATCACTGATGTACTGTGGATTATCACTGATATACTGAGGATCATCACTGATGTACTGTGGATCATCACTGATGTACTGTGGATCATCACTGATGTACTGTGGATCATCACTGCTGTACTGAGGTTCATCACTGATGTACTGAGGTTCATCACTGATGTACTGTGGATCATCACTGATGTACTATGGATCATCCCTGATTTACTATGGATCATCCCTGATGTACTGTGGATCATCACTGATGTACTGTGGATTATCACTGATGTACTGTGGACCATCACTGATGTACTGTGGACCATCACTGATGTACTATAGATCATCACTGATGTACTATGGATCATCACTGATGTACTATAGATCATCACTGATGTACTATAGATCATCACTGATGTACTATGGACCATCACTGGTGTACTATGGATCATCACTGGTGTACTACGGATCATCACTGGTGTACTATGGATCATCACTGATATACTGTGGACCATTACTGATGTACTGTGGATCATCACTGATGTACTGTGGATCATCACTGATGTTCTGAGGATCATCACTGATGTACTATGGATCATCACTGATGTACTGTGAATCATCACTGATGTACTATAGATCATCACTGATGTACTGTGGATCATCACTGATGTACTATGGATCATCACTGATGTACTATGGATCATCCCTGATGTACTGTGGATCATCACTGATGTACTGTGGATCATCACTGATGTACTATAGTTCATCACTGATGTACTATGGGCCATCACTGGTGTACTATGGATCATCACTGATGTACTATGGATCATCACTGATGTACTATGGATCATCACTGATGTACTATGGATCATCACTGATGTACTATGGATCATCACTGATATACTATGAGCCATCACTGATGTACTATGGATCATCACTGGTGTACTATGGATCATCACTGATGTACTGTGGACCATCCCTGATGTACTGTGGATCATCACTGATGTACTGTGGATCATCACTGATGTACTATGGATCATCACTGATGTACTGAGGATCATCACTGATGTACTGTGGATCATCACTGATGTACTGTGGATCATCACTGATGTACTGTGGATCATCACTGATGTACTATAGATCAGTGGTCCCCAACCTTTTTGGCACCGAGGACCGGCGTTGTGGAATACAATTGTGCCAAGGCCCGGGGGGGTGGTGTTGTTATGTATTTTTTCGCGGGCATTTTTTGGGGGAAATGGCTGGTGTTAGCGCCTCAATCATCACAGAACAATGGCTGATATGGTGTTGGGATGATTGAAGCGCATTATTTCTGTCATTGCATTGTAATATAAAATGAAATAGTTCAAACTCACCATAATGCAGAATCTGCCACCAGATGCGGTTTGTCACTTGCCACGTCGCCTTCCACCAGGTGCGGATTGTTGCTTGCCACGTCACCTGCCACCAGGTGTGGATTGCCATGTCACCTGCCACCAGATGTGAATTGCCATGTCACCTGCCATCAGATGTGGATTGCCACAACACCTGCCACCAGGTGTGGATTGCCACGTCGCCTGCCACCAGATGTGGATTGTCGCTTGCCACCTCGCCTGCCACCAGATGTGGATTGTCGCTTGCCACAACACCTGCCACCAGATGTGGATTGTCGCTTGCCACAACACCTGCCACCAGGTGTGGATTGCCACTTGCCACGTCGCCTGCCACCAGGTGCGGATTGCCACGTCGCCTGCCACCAGGTGTGGATTGCCACTTGCTACGTCACCTGCCACCAGGTGTGGATTGCCATGTCACCTGCCACCAGGTGTGGATTGCCACCTGCCACCAGACGTGGTTCGCCACCTGCCAGTAGATTTTTTTTTGTCACCTGCCGTGGTGGCAGCACAGGCAGGTGAGGGAGAACAACGGTAATGCGGGGCGGGCGGTGAGAGATGATCTCTCTGCTCTCTGCGCCTCGCTGCAGTATAGCAGCCCCGCTGTGTGGGCGGAAGTGCCGCGTTGCGGGCGGCGAGAGATGATCTCATCTCTCTGCTCCCGCACCTCACCGCAGTATAGGAGCCTCGCTGTGTGGGCGGAAGTGCCGTGATCCGGGCGGGCGGTGAGAGATGTCATCTCTCTGCTTGCCCGCTGCCGCACCTCACACAGTGCAGCCTTCGCGGCCCATCTGCAAATAGGCCACGGCCCGGCAGTGGGCCGCGGACCGGGGGTTGGGGAACCCTGCTATAGATCATCACTGATGTACAATGGATCGTCACTGATGTACTGTGGATCATCACTGATGTACTGTGGATCATCACTGATGTTCTATGGATCATCACTGATGTACTATAGATCATCACTTATGAACTATGGATCATCACTGATGTACTATAGATCATCACTGATGTACTATAGATCATCACTGATGTACTGTGGATCATCACTGATGTACTAAAGATCATCACTGATGTACTATAGATCATCACTGATGTACTGTGGATCATCACTGATGTACTGTAGATCATCACTGATGTACTGTAGATCATCACTGATGTTCTATGGATCATCCCTGATGTACTGTGGATCATCACTGATGTACTGTGGATTATCACTGATATACTGAGGATCATCACTGATGTACTGTGGATCATCACTGATGTACTGTGGATCATCACTGATGTACTGTGGATCATCACTGATGTACTGTGGATCATCACTGATGCACTGTGGATCATCACTGCTGTACTGAGGTTCATCACTGATGCACTGAGGTTCATCACTGATGTACTGTGGATCATCCCTGATGTACTATGGATCATCCCTGATGTACTGTGGATCATCACTGATGTACTGTGGATTATCACTGATGTACTGTGGACCATCACTGATGTACTGTGGACCATCACTGATGTACTATAGATCATCACTGATGTACTATGGATCATCACTGATGTACTATAGATCATCACTGATGTACTATAGATCATCACTGATGTACTATGGACCATCACTGGTGTACTATGGATCATCACTGGTGTACTATGGATCATCCCTGGTGTACTATGGATCATCACTGATGTACTGTGGACCATCCCTGATGTACTGTGGACCATCCCTGATGTACTGTGGACCATCCCTGATGTACTATGGATCATCGCTGATGTACCGTGGATCATCACTGATGTACTGTGGATCATCACTGATGTACTGTGGATCATCACTGGTGTACTATGGAACATCACTGGTGTACTATGGATCATCACTGATGTACTGTAGATCATCACTGATATACTATGGACGATCACTGGTGTACTATGGATCATAACAGGTGTACTATAGATCATCACTGGTGTACTATGGTGCATCACTGGTGTACTATGGATCATCACTGGTGTACTTTGGATCATCCCTGATGTACTATGGACCATCACTGATGTACTATGGACCATCCCTGATGTACTGTGGACCATCCCTGATGTACTGTGGACCATCCCTGATGTACTATAGATCATCACTGATGTACTGTGGATCATCACTGATGTACTATAGATCATCACTGATGTACTATGGGCCATCACTGGTGTACTATGGGCCATCTCTGGTGTACTATGGATCATCACTGGTGTACTATGGATCATCCCTGGTGTACTATGGACCATCACTGATGTACTATGGACCATCACTGATGTACTATGGACCATCACTGATGTACTGTGGATCATCACTGATGTACTGTGGATCATCACTGATGTACTGTGGATCATCACTGGTGTACTATGGGCCATCACTGATGTACTATGGGCCATCACTGATGTACTATGGGCCATCACTGATGTACTATGGATCATCACTGATGTACTGTGGAACATCACTGATGTACTGTGGATCATCACTGATGTACTATGGACCATCCCTGATGTACTGTGGATCATCACTAATGTACTGTGGATCATTACTGATGTACTATGGATCATCACTGATGTCCTATGGATCATCACTGATGTACTATGAGCCATCACTGATGTACTATGGATCATCACTGATGTACTGAGGATCATCACTGATGTACCGTGGATCATCACTGATGTACCGAGGATCATCACTGATGTACTGTGGATCATCACTGATGTACTGTGGATCATCACTGATTTACTGTGGATCATTACTGATGTACTATGGATCATCACTGATGTACTATGAGCCATCACTGATGTACTATGGGCCATCACTGATGTACTGTGGATCATCACTGGTGTACTATGGATCATCACTGATGTACTATTGATCATCACTGATGTACTATGGATCATCACTGATGTACTATGGGCCATCACTGGTGTACTATGGATCATCACTGATGTACTATGGATCATCACTGATGTACTATGGATCATCACTGATGTACTGAGGATCATCACTGATGTACTGTGGATCATCACTGATGTACTGTGGATCATCACTGATGTACTGTGGATCATCACTGATGTACTATAGATCATCACTGATGTACTATGGATCGTCACTGATGTACTATGGATCATCACTGATGTACTGTGGATCATCACTGATGTTCTATGGATCATCACTGATGTACTATGAGCCATCACTGATGTACTATGGGCCATCACTGATGTACTGTGGATCATCACTGGTGTACTATGGATCATCACTTATGAACTATGGATCATCACTGATGTACTATAGATCATCACTGATGTACTATAGATCATCACTGATGTACTGTGGATCATCACTGATGTACTAAAGATCATCACTGATGTACTATAGATCATCACTGATGTACTGTGGATCATCACTGATGTACTGTAGATCATCACTGATGTACTGTAGAACATCACTGATGTACTATGGATCATCCCTGATGTACTGTGGATCATCACTGATGTACTGTGGATTATCACTGATGTACTGTGGATTATCACTGATATACTGAGGATCATCACTGATGTACTGAGGATCATCACTGATGTACTGTGGATCATCACTGATGTACTGTGGATCATCACTGATGTACTGTGGATCATCACTGATGTACTATGGATCATCCCTGATGTACTGTGGATCATCACTGATGTACTGTGGATTATCACTGATGTACTGTGGACCATCACTGATGTACTGTGGACCATCACTGATGTACTATAGATCATCACTGATGTACTATGGATCATCACTGATGTACTATAGATCATCACTGATGTACTGTGGATCATCACTGATGTACTATGGATCATCACTGATGTACTATGGATCATCCCTGATGTACTGTGGATCATCACTGATGTACTGTGGATCATCACTGATGTACTATAGTTCATCACTGATGTACTATGGGCCATCACTGGTGTACTATGGATCATCACTGATGTACTATGGATCATCACTGATGTACTATGGATCATCACTGATGTACTATGGATCATCACTGATGTACTGTGGATCATCACTGATATACTATGAGCCATCACTGATGTACTATGGATCATCACTGGTGTACTATGGATCATCACTGATGTACTGTGGACCATCCCTGATGTACTGTGGATCATCACTGATGTACTGTGGATCATCACTGATGTACTGTGGATCATCACTGATGTACTATGAGCCATCACTGATGTACTATGGATCATCACTGGTGTACTATGGATCACCACTGATGTACTGTGGACCATCCCTGATGTACTGTGGACCATCCCTGATGTACTGTGGATCATCACTGATGTACCGTGGATCATCACTGATGTACTGTGGATCATCACTGATGTACTGTGGGCCATCACTGATGTACTATGGGCCATCACTGATGTACTATGGATCATCACTGGTGTACTATGGATCATCACTGATGTACTATGGACCATCCCTGATGTACTATGGACCATCCCTGATGTACTATGGACCATCCCTGATGTACTGAGGATCATCACTGATGTACTATAGATCATCACTGATGTACTATGGGCCATCACTGGTGTACTATGGATCATCACTGATGTACTATGGATCATCACTGATGTACTATGGATCATCACTGATGTACTATGGATCATCACTGATGTACTGTGGATCATCACTGATATACTATGAGCCATCACTGATGTACTATGGATCATCACTGGTGTACTATGGATCATCACTGATGTACTGTGGACCATCCCTGATGTACTGTGGATCATCACTGATGTACTGTGGATCATCACTGATGTACTGTGGATCATCACTGATGTACTATGAGCCATCACTGATGTACTATGGATCATCACTGGTGTACTATGGATCACCACTGATGTACTGTGGACCATCCCTGATGTACTGTGGACCATCCCTGATGTACTGTGGATCATCACTGATGTACCGTGGATCATCACTGATGTACTGTGGATCATCACTGATGTACTGTGGGCCATCACTGATGTACTATGGGCCATCACTGATGTACTATGGATCATCACTGGTGTACTATGGATCATCACTGATGTACTATGGACCATCCCTGATGTACTATGGACCATCCCTGATGTACTATGGACCATCCCTGATGTACTGAGGATCATCACTGATGTACTATAGATCATCACTGATGTACTATGGGCCATCACTGGTGTACTATGGATCATCACTGATGTACTGTGGATCATCACTGATGTACTATCGATCATCACTGATGTACTATGGATCATCACTGATGTACTATGAGCCATCACTGATGTACTATGGGCCATCACTGATGTACTGTGGATCATCACTGGTGTACTATGGATCATCACTGATGTACTGAGGATCATCACTGATGTACTGAGGATCATCACTGATGTACTATGGATCATCACTGATGCACTGTGGATCATCACTGATGTACTATAGATCATCACTGATGTACTGTGGATCATCACTGATGTACTGTGGATCATCACTGATGTACTGAGGATCATCACTGATGTACTATGGATCATCACTGATGTACTATGGATCATCACTGATGTACTATGGATAATCACTGATGTACTGTGGATCATCCCTGATGTACTGTGGATCATCACTGATGTACTGTGGATTATCACTGATGTACTGTGGATTATAACTGATGTACTGTGGATCATCACTGATGTACTATAGATCATCACTGATGTACTATGGATCATCACTGATGTACTATAGATCATCACTGATGTACTATGGACCATCACTGGTGTACTATGGATCATCACTGGTGTACTATGGACCATCCCTGATGTACAATGGACCATCCCAGATGTACTGTGGATCATCACTGATTTACTCTGGATCATCACTGATGTATTATAGATCATCACTGATGTACTATGGGCCATCACTGGTGTACTATGGATCATCACTGATGTACTATGGACCATCCCTGATGTACTGTGGATCATCACTGGTGTACTATGGATCATCACTGATGTACTATTGATCATCACTGATGTACTATGGATCATCACTGATGTACTATGGACCATCCCTGATGTACTGTGGATCATCACTGATGTACTATAGATCATCACTGATGTACTGTGGATCATCACTGATGTACTGTTGACCATCCCTGATGTACTGTGGACCATCCCTGATGTACTGTGGATCATCACTGATGTACTGTGGATCATCACTGATGTACTGTGGATCATCACTGATTTACTATGGGCCATCACTGATGTACTGTGGATCATCACTGGTGTACTATGGATCATCACTGATGTACTATGGATCATCACTGATGTACTGTGGATCATCACTGATGTACTGTGGATCATCACTGATGTACTATAGATCATCACTGCTGTACTGTGGATCATCACTGATGTACTGTGGATCATCACTGATGTACTATAGATCATCACTGATGTACTGTGGATCATCACTGATGTACTATAGATCATCATTGATGTACTATGGACCATCCCTGATGTACAGTTGATCATCACTGATGTACTGTGGACTATCACTGATGTACTGTGGACCATCACTGATGTACTGTGAATTATCACTGATGTACTGTGGATCATTACTGATGTACTATAGATCATCACTGATGTACTATGGATCATCACTGATGTACTATGGACCATCACTGGTGTACTATGGATCATCTCTGGTGTACTATGGATCATCACTGGTGTACTATGGATCATCCCTGGTGTACTATGGACCATCACTGATGTACTATGGACCATCACTGATGTACTGTGGATCATCACTGATGTACTATAGATCATCACTGATGTACTATGGACCATCACTGATGTACTATGGACCATCACTGATGTACTATGGACAATCACTGATGTACTATGGACCATCACTGATGTACTATGGACCATCACTGATGTACTATGGACCATCACTGATGTACTGTGGATCATCACTGATGTACTGTGGATCATCACTGGTGTACTATGGGCCATCACTGATGTACTATGGGCCATCACTGATGTACTATGGATCATCACTGATGTACTATGGACCATCACTGATGTACTGTGGATCATCACTGATGTACTGTGGATCATCACTGGTGTACTATGGGCCATCACTGATGTACTATGGGCCATCACTGATGTACTATGGATCATCACTGATGTACTGTGGAACATCACTGATGTACTGTGGATCATCACTGATGTACTGTGGATCATCACTGATGTACTATGGACCATCCCTGATGTACTGTGGATCATCACTAATGTACTGTGGACTATCACTGATGTACTGTGGACCATCACTGATGTACTGTGAATTATCACTGATGTACTGTGGATCATTACTGATGTACTATAGATCATCACTGATGTACTATGGATCATCACTGATGTACCGAGGATCATCACGGATGTACTTTGGATCATCACTAATGTACTGTGGATCATCACTGATTTACTGTCGATCATTACTGATGTACTATGGATCATCACTGATGTACTATGAGCCATCACTGATGTACTATGGGCTATCAATAATGTACTGTGGATCATCCCTGATGTACTGTGGATCATCAATGATGTACTGTGGATCATCACTGATATACTGAGGATCATCACTGATGTACTGAGGATCATCACTGATGTACTGTGGATCATCACTGATGTACTGTGGACCATTACTGATGTACTGTGGATCATCACTGTTGTACTGTGGATCATCACTGATGTTCTGAGGATCATCACTGATGTACTATGGATCATCACTGATGTACTATGGATCATCCCTGATGTACTGTGGATCATCACTGATGTACTGTGGATCATCACTGATGTACTATAGTTCATCACTGATGTACTATGGGCCATCACTGATGTACTATGGGCCATCACTGGTGTACTATGGATCATCACTGATGTACTATGGATCATCACTGATGTACTATGGATCATCACTGATGTACTATGAGCCATCACTGATGTGCTATGGATCATCACTGATGTACTATGGATCATCACTGATGTACTATGGACCATCACTGATGTACTATGGATCATCACTGATGTACTATGGATCATCACTGATGTACTATGGATCATCACTGATGTACTATGGATCATCACTGATGTACTATGAGCCATCACTGATGTACTATGGATCATCACTGGTGTACTATGGATCATCACTGATGTACTGTGGACCATCCCTGATGTACTGTGGACCATCCCGGATGTACTGTGGATCATCACTGATGTACTATGGATCATCACTGATGTACTGTGGATCATCACTGGTGTACTATGGATCATCACTGGTGTACTATGGACCATCCCTGATGTACTGTAGATCATCACTGATGTACTGTAGATCATCACTGATGTACTATGGATCATCCCTGATGTACTGTGGATCATCACTGATATACTGAGGATCATCACTGATGTACTGAGGATCATCACTGATGTACTGTAGATCATCACGGATGTACTGTGGATCATCACTGATGTACTGTGGATCATCACTGATGTACTGTGGATCATCACTGATGTACTGTGGATCATCACTGATGTACTGTGGATCATCACTGATGCACTGTGGATCATCACTGCTGTACTGAGGTTCATCACTGATGTACTGAGGTTCATCACTGATGTACTGTGGATCATCACTGATGTACTATGGATCATCCCTGATGTACTGTGGATCATCACTGATGTACTGTGGATTATCACTGATGTACTGTGGATTATCACTGATGTACTGTGGATCATCACTGATGTACTATAGATCATCACTGATGTACTATGGATTATCACTGATGTACTATAGATCATCACTGATGTACTATGGACCATCACTGGTGTACTATGGATCATCACTGGTGTGCTATGGATCATCAATGGTGTACTATGGATCTCCACTGATATACTGTGGACCATTACTGATGTACTGTGGATCATCACTGATGTACTGTGGATCATCACTGATGTTCTGAGGATCATCACTGATGTACTATGGATCATCACTGATGTACTGTGGATCATCACTGATGTACTATAGATCATCACTGATGTACTGTGGATCATCACTGATGTACTATGGATCATCACTGATGTACTATGGATCATCCCTGATGTACTGTGGATCATCACTGATGTACTATGGATCATCACTGATGTACTATGGATCATCACTGATGTACTATGGATCATCACTGATGTACTATGGGCCATCACTGATGTACTGTGGATCATCACTGGTGTTCTGTGGATCATCACTGATGTACTATGGATCATCACTGGTGTACTATGGATCATCACTGATGTACTGAGGATCATCACTGATGTACTGAGGATCATCACTGATGTACTATGGATCATCACTGATGCACTGTGGATCATCACTGATGTACTATAGATCATCACTGATGTACTGTGGATCATCACTGATGTACTGTGGATCATCACTGATGTACTGAGGATCATCACTGATGTACTATGGATCATCACTGATGTACTATGGATCATCACTGATGTACTGTGGATCATCCCTGATGTACTGTGGATCATCACTGGTGTACTGAGGATCATCACTGGTGTACTGAGGATCATCACTGATGTACTATGGATCATCACTGGTGTACTGAGGATCATCACTGGTGTACTGAGGATCATCACTGATGTACTGAGGATCATCACTGATGTACTGTGGATCATCACTGGTGTACTATGGATCATCACTGATGTACTGAGGATCATCACTGATGTACTGAGGATCATCACTGATGTACTATGGATCATCACTGATGCACTGTGGATCATCACTGATGTACTATAGATCATCACTGATGTACTGTGGATCATCCCTGATGTACTGTGGATCATCAATGATGTACTGTGGATCATCACTGATATACTGAGGATCATCACTGATGTACTGAGGATCATCACTGATGTACTGTGGATCATCACTGATGTACTGTGGACCATTACTGATGTACTGTGGATCATCACTGTTGTACTGTGGATCATCACTGATGTTCTGAGGATCATCACTGATGTACTATGGATCATCACTGATGTACTGTGGATCATCACTGATGTACTATAGATCATCACTGATGTACTGTGGATCATCACTGATGTACTGTGGATCATCACTGATGTACTATAGTTCATCACTGATGTACTATGGGCCATCACTGATGTACTATGGGCCATCACTGGTGTACAATGGATCATCACTGATGTACTATGGATCATCACTGATGTACTATGGATCATCACTGATGTACTATAGATCATCACTGATGTACTATGAGCCATCACTGATGTACTATGGATCATCACTGATGTACTATGGATCATCACTGATGTACTATGGACCATCACTGATGTACTATGGATCATCACTGATGTACTATGGATCATCACTGATGTACTATGGATCATCACTGATGTACTATGAGCCATCACTGATGTACTATGGATCATCACTGGTGTACTATGGATCATCACTGATGTACTGTGGACCATCCCTGATGTACTGTGGACCATCCCTGATGTACTGTGGATCATCACTGATGTACTATAGATCATCACTGGTGTACTATGGATCATCACTGGTGTACTATGGACCATCCCCGATGTACTGTAGATCATCACTGATGTACTGTAGATCATCACTGATGTACTATGGATCATCCCTGATGTACTGTGGATCATCACTGATATACTGAGGATCATCACTGATGTACTGAGGATCATCACTGATGTACTATGGATCATCACTGGTGTACTGTGGATCATCACTGGTGTACTGTGGATCATCACTGATGTACTATGGATCATCACTGATGCACTGTGGATCATCACTGATGTACTATAGATCATCACTGATGTACTGTGGATCATCACTGATGTACTGTGGATCATCACTGATGTACTGAGGATCATCACTGATGTACTATGGATCATCCCTGATGTACTGTGGATCATCACTGGTGTACTGAGGATCATCACTGGTGTACTGAGGATCATCACTGATGTACTATGGATCATCACTGGTGTACTGTGGATCATCACTGATGTACTATGGGCCATCACTGATGTACTGTGGATCATCACTGGTGTACTATGGATCATCACTGGTGTACTATGGATCATCACTGATGTACTATGGATCATCACTGATGTACTGTGGATCATCACTGATGTACTGAGGATCATCACTGATGTACTATGGATCATCACTGATGTACTGTGGATCATCACTGATGTACTGAGGATCATCACTGATGTACTATGGATCATCACTGATGTACTGTGGATCATCACTGATGTACTATGGATCATCACTGATGTACTATGGATCATCACTGATGTACTATGAGCCATCACTGATGTACTATGGGCCATCACTGATGTACTGTGGATCATCACTGGTGTTCTATGGATCATCACTGATGTACTATGGATCATCACTGGTGTACTATGGATCATCACTGATGTACTGAGGATCATCACTGATGTACTGAGGATCATCACTGATGTACTATGGATCATCACTGATGCACTGTGGATCATCACTGATGTACTATAGATCATCACTGATGTACTGTGGATCATCACTGATGTACTGTGGATCATCACTGATGTACTGAGGATCATCACTGATGTACTATGGATCATCACTGATGTACTGTGGATCATCCCTGATGTACTGTGGATCATCACTGATGTACTGTGGATTATCACTGATGTACTGTGGATTATCACTGATGTACTGTGGATCATCACTGATGTACTATAGATCATCACTGATGTACTATGGATCATCACTGATGTACTATAGATCATCACTGGTGTACTATGGATCATCACTGGTGTACTATGGACCATCCCTGATGTACTATGGACCATCCCAGATGTACTGTGGATCATCACTGATTTACTGTGGATCATCACTGATGTATTATAGATCATCACTGATGTACTATGGGCCATCACTGGTGTACTATGGGCCATCACTGGTGTACTATGGATCATCACTGATGTACTGTGGATCATCACTGGTGAACTATGGATCATCACTGATGTACTATGGATCATCACTGATGTACTGTGGATCACTGATGTACTATGGACCATCCCTGATGTACTGTTGATCATCACTGATGTACTGTGGACTATCACTGATGTACTGTGGATCATCACTGATGTACTATAGATCATCACTGATGTACTATAGATCATCACTGATGTACTGTGGATCACTGATGTACTATGGACCATCCCTGATGTACTGTTGATCATCACTGATGTACTGTGGACTATCACTGATGTACTGTGGACCATCACTGATGTACTGTGAATTATCACTGATGTACTGTGGATCATTACTGATGTACTATAGATCATCACTGATGTACTATGGATCATCACTGATGTACTATGGACCATCACTGGTGTACTATGGATCATCACTGGTGTACTATGGATCATCACTGGTGTACTATGGATCATCACTGGGTTACTATGGATCATCACTGGTGTACTATGGATCATCACTGGTGTACTATGGACCATCCCTGATGTACTGTGGATCATCACTGATGTACTGTGGATCATCACTGATGTACTATGGGCCATCACTGGTGTACTATGGATCTTCACTGGTGTACTATGGATCATCACTGATGTACTGTGGATCATCACTGATGTACTGTGGATCATCACTGATGTACTGTGGATCATCACTGATGTACTATGGGCCATCACTGGTGTACTATAGATCATCACTGATGTACTATGGGCCATCACTGGTGTACTATGGATCATCACTGATGTACTATAAGCCATCACTGATGTACTATGGGCCATCACTGATGTACTGTGGATCATCACTGGTGTACTATGGATCATCCCTGATGTACTATGGATCATCACTGGTGTACTGAGGATCATCACTGGTGTACTGAGGATCATCACTGATGTACTGAGGATCATCACTGATGTACTGTGGATCATTACTGATGTACTATAGATCATCACTGATGTACTATAGATCATCACTGATGTACTGTGGATCATCACTGATGTACTGTGGATCATCACTGATGTACTGTGGATCATCACTGATGTACTGAGGATCATCACTGATGTACTATGGATCATCACTGATGTACTGTGGATCATCCCTGATGTACTGTGGATCATCACTGATGTACTGTGGATCATCACTGATGTACTATAGATCATCCCTGATGTACTGTTGACCATCCCTGATGTACTGTGGATCATCACTGATGTACTGTGGATCATCACTGATGTACTGTGGATCATCACTGATGTACTGTGGATCATCACTGATGTACTATGGGCCATCACTGATGTACTGTGGATCATCACTGGTGTACTATGGATCATCACTGGTGTACTATGGATCATCACTGATGTACTATGGATCATCACTGATGTACTGTGGATCATCACTGATGTACTGTGGGTCATCACTGATGTACTATAGATCATCACTGCTGTATTGTGGATCATCACTGATGTACTGTGGATCATCACGGATGTACTATAGATCATCACTGATGTACTATGGATCATCACTGATGTACTGTGAATTATCACTGATGTACTGTGGATCATTACTGATGTACTATAGATCATCACTGATGTACTATGGATCATCACTGATGTACTATGGACCATCACTGGTGTACTATGGATCATCACTGGTGTACTATGGATCATCACTGGGTTACTATGGATCATCACTGATGTACTATGGGCCATCACTGGTGTACTATGGGCCATCACTGGTGTACTATGGATCATCACTGATGTAGTATGGATCATCACTGATGTACTATGGATCATCACTGATGTATTATGGATCATCACTGATGTACTATGAGCCATCACTGATGTACTATGGATCATCACTGGTGTACTATGGATCATCACTGATGTACTATGGATCATCACTGATGTACTATGAGCCATCACTGATGTACTATGGATCATCACTGATGTACTGTGGATCATCACTGATGTACCGTGGATCATCACTGATGTACTATGAGCCATCACTGATGTACTATGGATCATCACTGATGTACTATGGACCATCACTGATGTACTGTGGACCATCCCTGATGTACTGTGGATCATCACTGATGTACTGTGGATCATCACTGATGTACCATGGATCATCACTGATGTACTGAGGATCATCACCGATGTACTGAGGATCATCACTGATGTACTGTGGATCATCACTGATGTACTATGGGCCATCACAGGTGTACTATGGATCACTGGGACCTCTCCCCTTCTTTTCCTGGTACTATGGATCATCACTGGTGTACTATGGATCATCTCTGATGTACTATGGACCATCCCTGATGTACTATGGACCATCCCTGATGTACTGTGGATCATCACTGATGTACTATGGATCATCACTGATGTACTATGGACCATCACTGATGTACTGTGGACCATCACTGATGTACTGTGGACCATCACTGATGTACTGTGGATCATCACTGATGTACTATAGATCATCACTGGTGTATTATGGATCATCACTGATGTACTATAGATCATGACTGATGTACTATGGGCCATCACTGGTGTACTATGGATCATCACTGGTGTACTATGGATCATCACTGGTGTACTATGGACCATCACTGATGTACTGTGGATCATCACTGATGTACTGTGGATCATCCCTGGTGTACTATGGATCATCACTAGTGTACTATGGATCATCACTGGTGTACTATGGATCATCACTGATGTACTATGGGCCATCACTGATGTACTATGGATAATCTCTGATATACTGTGGAGCATCCCTGATGTACTGTGGAACATCACTGATGTACTGTGGATCATCACTGATGTACTGTGGATCATCACTGATGTACTATAGATCATCACTGATGTACTATGGGCCATCACTGGTGTACTATGGGCCATCACTGGTGTACTATGGATCATCACTGATGTAGTATGGATCATCACTGATGTACTATAGATCATCACTGATGTACTGTGGATCATTACTGATGTACTGTGGATCATCACTGATGCACTGTGGATCATCACTGATGTACTGTGGATCATCACTGAAGTACTATGGGCCATCACTGGTGTACTATGGATCATCACTGATGTACTATGAGCCATCACTGATGTACTATGGATCATCACTGGTGTACTACGGATCATCACTGATGTACTATGGATCATCACTGATCTACTATGGATCATAACTGATGTACTATGGATCATCACTGATGTACTGTGGACCATCCCTGATGTACTGTGGATCATCACTGATGTACTGAGGATCATCACCGATGTACTGAGGATAATCACTGATGTACTGTGGATCATCACTGATGTACTATGGGCCATCGCAGGTGTACTGTGGATCACTGGGACCTCTCCCCTTCTTTTCCTGGTACTATGGATCATCACTGGTGTACTATGGATCATCTCTGATGTACTATGGACCATCCCTGATGTACTATGGACCATCCCTGATGTACTATGGATCATCACTGATGTACTGTGGATCATCACTGATGTACTATATATCATCACTGATGTACTGTGGATCATCACTGATGTACTGTGGATCATCACCGATGTACTGTGGATCATCACTGATGTACTATAGATCATCACTGATGTACTATGGACCATCACTGGTGTACTATGGATCATCACTGGTGTACTATGGACCATCCCTGATGTACTGTGGATCATCACTGATGTACTGTGGATCATCACTGATGTACTATAGATCATCACTGATATACTATGGGCCATCACTGATGTACTATGGGCCATTAGTGGTGTACTATGGATCATCACTGATGTACTATGGACCATCACTGATGTACTATGGATCATCACTGATGTACTATGAGCCATCACTGATGTACTATGGATCATCACTGATGTACTGTGGATCATCACTGATGTATTATAGATCATCACTAATGTATTATGGATCATCACTGATGTACTATGGGCCATTAGTGGTGTACTATGGATCATCACTGATGTACTATGGACCATCACTGATGTACTATGGGCCATCACTGGTGTACTATGGGCCATCACTGGTGTACTATGGATCATCACTGATGTACTGTGGATCATCACTGATGTATTATAGATCATCACTAATGTATTATGGATCATCACTGATGTACTATGGATCATCACTGATGTACTATGGACCATCACTGATGTACTGTGGACCATCCCTGATGTACTGTGGATCATCACTGATGTACTGTGGATCATCACTGATGTACTATAGATCATCACTGGTGTATTATGGATCATCACTGATGTACTATAGATCATGACTGATGTACTATGGGCCATCACTGGTGTACTATGGATCATCACTGGTGTACTATGGATCATCACTGGTGTACTATGGACCATCACTGATGTACTACGGACCATCACTGATGTACTGTGGATCATCACTGATGTACTGTGGATCATCCCTGGTGTACTATGGATCATCACTGGTGTACTATGGATCATCACTGGTGTACTATGGATCATCACTGATGTACTATGGGCCATCACTGATGTACTATGGGCCATCACTGATGTACTATGGATAATCTCTGATATACTGTGGACCATCCCTGATGTACTGTGGAACATCACTGATGTACTATAGATCATCACTGATGTACTATGGGCCATCACTGGTGTACTATGGGCCATCACTGGTGTACTATGGATCATCACTGATGTAGTATGGATCATCACTGATGTACTATAGATCATCACTGATGTACTGTGGATCATTACTGATGTACTGTGGATCACCACTGATGTACTGAGGATCATCACTGATGTACTATGGATCATCACTGATGCACTGTGGATCATCACTGATGTACTGTGGATCATCACTGAAGTACTATGGGCCATCACTGGTGTACTATGGATCATCACTGATGTACTATGGATCATCACTGATGTATTATGGATCATCACTGATGTACTATGAGCCATCACTGATGTACTATGGATCATCACTGGTGTACTACGGATCATCACTGATGTACTATGGATCATCACTGATCTACTATGGATCATAACTGATGTACTATGGATCATCACTGATGTACTGTGGACCATCCCTGATGTGCTGTGGATCATCACTGATGTACTGTGGATCATCACTGATGTACCGTGGATCATCACCGATGTACTGAGGATAATCACTGATGTACTGTGGATCATCACTGATGTACTATGGGCCATCGCAGGTGTACTGTGGATCACTGGGACCTCTCCCCTTCTTTTCCTGGTACTATGGATCATCACTGGTGTACTATGGATCATCTCTGATGTACTATGGACCATCCCTGATGTACTATGGACCATCCCTGATGTACTATGGACCATCCCTGATGTACTATGGACCATCCCTGATGTACTGTGGATCATCACTGATGTACTGTGGATCATCACTGATGTACTATATATCATCACTGATGTACTGTGGATCATCACTGGTGTACTGTGGATCATCACCGATGTACTGTGGATCATCACTGATGTACTATAGATCATCACTGATGTACTATGGACCATCACTGATGTACTATAGATCATCACTGATGTACTGTGGATCATCACTGATGTACTATAGATCATCACTGATATACTATGGGCCATCACTGATGTACTATGGGCCATTAGTGGTGTACTATGGATCATCACTGATGTACTATGGACCATCACTGGTGTACTATGGATCATCACTGGTATACTATGGACCATCCCTAATGTACTGTGGATCATCACTGATGTACTGTGGATCATCACTGATGTACTGTGGATCATCACTGATGTACTATATATCATCACTGATGTACTGTGGATCATCACTGATGTACTGTGGATCATCACTGATGTACTATAGATCATCACTGATATACTATGGGCCATCACTGGTGTACTATGGGCCATCACTGGTGTACTATGGATCATCACTGATGTACTATGGACCATCCCTGATGTACTGTGGATCATCACTGATGTACTATGGACCATCACTGATGTACTGTGGATCATCACTGATGTACTATAGATCATCACTGATGTACTATGGACCATCACTGTTGTACTGTGGATCATCACTGGTGTACTGTGGATCATCACTGATGTACTGTGGATCATCACTGGTGTACTATAGATCATCACTGATGTACTATAGATCATCACTGATGTACTATGGATCATCACTGATGTACTATAGATCATCACTGATGTACTGTGGATCATCACTGATGTACTGTGGATCATCACTGATGTACTGTGGATCATCACTGGTGTACTATGGTCATCACTGATGTACTGTGGATCATCACTGATGTAATATGGACCATCCCTGATGTACTATGGACTACCCCTGATGTACTGTGGATCATCACTGATGTACCGTGGACCATCGCTGATGTACTGTGGATCATCACTGATGTACCGTGGATCATCACTGATGTACTGTGGATCATCACTGATTTACTGTGGATCATTACTGATGTACTGTGGATCATCACTGATGTACTGTGGATCATCACTGATGTACTATGGATCATCACTGATGTACTATGGATCATCACTGATGTACTGTGAATCATCACTGATGTACTATATATCATCACTGATGTACTGTGGATCATCACTGATGTACTGTGGATCATCACTGATGTACTATAGATCATCACTGATGTACTATAGACCATCCCTGATGTACTATAGACCATCCCTGATGTACTGAGGATCATCACTGATGTACTACGGGCCAACACTGGTGTACTACGGATCATCACTGATGTACTGTGGATCATCACTGATGTACTATGGATCATCACTGATGTACTATGGACCATCTTTGATGTACTATGGACCATACCTGATGTACTGTGGATCATCACTGATGTACTGTGGATCATCACTGATGTACTATGGATCATCACTGATGCACTGTGGATCATCACTGATGTACTGTGGATCATCACTGATTTACTATGAGCCACCACTGATGTACTATGGATCATCACTGATGTACTGTGGATCATCACTGATGTACTGTGGATCATCACTGATGTACTGTGGATCATCACTCATGTACTATAGATCATCACTGATGTACTATGGGCCATCACTGGTGTACTATGGGCCATCACTGGTGTACTATGGGCCATCACTGGTGTACTATGGATCATCACTGATGTACTGTGGATCATCACTGATGTACTGTGGATCATCACTGATGTACTGTGGATCATCACTGGTGTACTAAGGATCATCACTGAAGTACTATGGGCCATCACTGATGTACTATGGATCATCACTGATATACTGTGGACCATCCCTGATGTACTGTGGATCATCACTGATGTACTGTGGATCATCACTGATGTACTATAGATCATCACTAATGTATTATGGATCATCACTGATGTACTATGGATCATCACTGATGTACTATGGACCATCACTGATGTACTGTGGACCATCAATGATGTACTGTGGATCATCACTGATGTAATATAGATCATCACTGATGTACTATGGATCATCACTGATGTACTATAGATCATCACTGATGTACTATGGACCATCACTGGTGTACTATGGATCATCACTGGTGTACTATGGATCATCACTGGTGTACTATGGACCATCCCTGATGTACTGTGGATCATCACTGATGTACTGTGGATCATCACTGATGTACTATAGATCATCACTGATGTACTGTGGATCATCCCTGGTGTACTATGGATCATCACTGGTGTACTATGGATCATCACTGATGTACTATGGGCCATCACTGATGTACTATGGATAATCTCTGATATACTGTGGACCATCCCTGATGTACTGTGGAACATCACTGATGTACTGTGGATTATCACTGATGTACTGTGGATCATCACTGATGTACTGTGGATCATCACTGATGTACTATAGATCATCACTAATGTACTATAGATCATCACTGATGTACTGTGGATCATTACTGATGTACTGTGGAACACCACTGATGTACTGAGGATCATCACTGATGTACTATGGATCATCACTGATGCACTGTGGATCATCACTGATGTACTGTGGATCATCACTGAAGTACTATGGGCCATCACTGGTGTACTATGGATCATCACTGATGTACTATGGATCATCACTGATGTATTATGGATCATCACTGATGTACTATGAGCCATCACTGATGTACTATGGATCATAACTGATGTACTATGGATCATCACTGATGTACAGTGGACCATCCCTGATGTACTGAGGATCATCACCGATGTACTGAGGATAATCACTGATGTACTGTGGATCATCACTGATGTACTATAGATCATCACTAATGTATTATGGATCATCACTGATGTACTATAGATCATCACTGATGTACTGTGGATCATCACTGATGTACTATAGTTCATCACTGATGTACTATGGGCCATCACTGGTGTATTATGGATCATCACTGGTGTACTATGGATCATCACTGATGTACTATGGACCATCCCTGATGTACTATGGACCATCCCTGATGTACTGTGGACCATCCCTGATGTACTGTGGATCATCACTGATGTACTGTGTATCATCACTGATGTACTATAGATCATCACTGATGTACTATGGGCCATCACTGGTGTACTATGGGCCATCACCGGTGTACTATGGATCATCACTGGTGTACTATGGATCATCACTGGTGTACTATGGACCATCACTGATGTACTACGGACCATCACTGATGTACTGTGGATCATCACTGATGTACTGTGGATCATCCCTGGTGTACTATGGATCATCACTGGTGTACTATGGATCATCACTGGTGTACTACGGATCATCACTGGTGTACTATGGATCATCACTGATGTACTATGGGCCATCACTGATGTACTATGGATAATCTCTGATATACTGTGGACCATCCCTGATGTACTGTGGATCATCACTGATGTACTGTGGATCATCACTGATGTACTGTGGATCATCACTGATGATCTGTGGATCATCACTGATGTACTATAGATCATCACTGATGTACTATGGGCCATCACTGGTGTACTATGGGCCATCACTGGTGCACTATGGATCATCACTGATGTAGTATGGATCATCACTGATGTACTATAGATCATCACTGATGTACTGTGGATCATTACTGATGTACTGTGGATCACCACTGATGTACTGAGGATCATCACTGATGTACTGTGTATCATCACTGATGCACTGTGGATCATCACTGATGTACTATGGATCATCACTGATGTACTATGGATCATCACTGATGTATTATGGATCATCACTGATGTACTATGAGCCATCCCTGATGTACTGTGGATCATCACTGATGTACTGTGGATCATCACTGATGTACTGTGGATCATCACTGATGTACTGAGGATCATCACCGATGTACTGAGGATAATCACTGATGTACTGTGGATCATCACTGATGTACTATGGGTCATCGCAGGTGTACTGTGGATCACTGGGACATCTCCCCTTCTTTTCCTGGTACTATGGATCATCACTGGTGTACTATGGATCATCTCTGATGTACTATGGACCATCCCTGATGTACTATGGACCATCCCTGATGTACTGTGGATCATCACTGATGTACTGTGGATCATCACTGATGTACTATATATCATCACTGATGTACTGTGGATCATCACTGATGTACTGTGGATCATCACTGATGTACTGTGGATCATCACTGATGTACTATAGATCATCACTGATGTACTATGGACCATCACTGGTGTACTATGGATCATCACTGGTGTACTATGGATAATCACTGATGTACTGTGGATCATCACTGATGTACTGTGGATCATCACTGATGTACTATAGATCATCACTGATATACTATGGGCCATCACTGGTGTACTATGGGCCATCACTGGTGTACTATGGATCATCACTGATGTACTATGGACCATCACTGGTGTACTATGGATCATCACTGGTTTACTATGGACCATCCCTGATGTACTGTGGATCATCACTGATGTACTGTGGATAATCACTGATGTACTATAGATCATCACTGATATACTATGGGCCATCATTGTTGTACTATGGGCCATCACTGGTGTACTATGGATCATCACTGATGTACTATGGACCATCCCTGATGTACTGTGGATCATCACTGATGTACTATGGACCATCACTGATGTACTGTGGATCATCACTGGTGTACTGTGGATCATCACTGATGTACTGTGGATCATCACTGGTGTACTATAGATCATCACTGATGTACTATAGATCATCACTGATGTACTATGGATCATCACTGATGTACTATAGATCATCACTGATGTACTGTGGATCATCACTGATGTACTGTGGATCATCACTGATGTACTGTGGATCATCACTGGTGTACTATGGTCATCACTGATGTACTGTGGATCATCACTGATGTAATATGGACCATCCCTGATGTACTATGGACTACCCCTGATGTACTGTGGATCATCACTGATGTACCGTGGACCATCGCTGATGTACTGTGGATCATCACTGATGTACCGTGGATCATCACTGATGTACTGTGGATCATCACTGATTTACTGTGGATCATTACTGATGTACTGTGGATCATCACTGATGTACTGAGGATCATCACTGATGTACTATGGATCATCACTGATGTACTATGAGCCATCACTGATGTACTGTGGATCATCACTGGTGTACTATGGATCATCACTGATGTACTGTGGACCATCCCTGATGTACTGTGGATCATCACTGATGTACTGTGGATCATCACTGATGTACCGTGGATCATCACTGATGTACTGAGGATCATCACTGATGTACTGTGGATCATCACTGATGTACTATGGATCATCACTGATGTACTATGGATCATCACTGATGTACTGTGGATCATCACTGATGTACTGTGGATCATCACTGATGTACTATGAGCCATCACTGATGTACTATGGGCCATCACTGATGTACTGTGGATCATCACTGATGTACTATGGATCATCACTGATGTACTGTGGATCATCACTGATGTACTTTGGACCATCTTTGATGTACTATGGACCATCCCTGATGTACTGTGGATCATCACTGATGTACTGTGGATCATCACTGATGTACTGAGGATCATCACTGATGTACTATGGATCATCACTGATGCACTGTGGATCATCACTGATGTACTGTGGATCATCACTGATGTACTATAGATCATCACTGAAGTACTATGGGCCATCACTGGTGTACTATGGATCATCACTGATGTACTATGGATCATCACTGATGTAATATGGATCATCACTGATGTAATATGGATCATCACTGGTGTACTATGGATCATCACTGATGTACTATGGATCATCACTGATGTACTATGGATCATCACTGATGTACTGTGGACCATCCCTGATGTACTGTGGATCATCACTGATGTACTGTGGATTATCACTGATGTACCGTGGATCATCACTGATGTACTGAGGATCATCACCGATGTACTGAGGATCATCACTGATGTACTGTGGATCATCACTGATGTACTATGGGCCATCACAGGTGTACTATGGATCACTGGGACCTCTCCCCTTCTTTTCCTGGTACTATGGATCATCACTGGTGTACTATGGATCATCACTGATGTACTATGGACCATCCCTGATGTACTATGGACCATCCCTGATGTACAATGGACCATCCCTGATGTACTGTGGATCATCACTGATGTACTGTCGATCATCACTGATGTACTGTGGATCATCACTGATGTACTGTGGATCATCACTGATGTACTATGGATCATCACTGATGTACTATGGATCATCACTGATGTACTATAGATCATCACTGATGTACTATGGACCATCCCTGATGTACTATGGACCATCCCTGATGTACTGTGGATCATCACTGATGTACTGTGGATCATCACTGATGTACTATGGGACATCACTGGTGTACTATGGGCCATCACTGGTGTACTATGGATCATCACTGGTGTACTATGGACCATCCCTGATGTACTATGGACCATCCCTGATGTACTATGGATCATCACTGATGTACAGGGATGAGCCGAACACCCCCCTGTTCGGTTCGCACCAGAACCTGCGAACAGACAAAATGTTCGTGTGAACTTTAGAACCCTATTAAATACAATGAACTCGAACGTTCAAAATCTAAAGTGTTAATTATAAAAGCTAATATGCAAGTTATTGTCCTAAAAAGTGTTTGGGGACCTGGGTCCTTCCCCAGGGGACATGTATCAATGCAAAAAAAGTTTTAAAAACGGCAATTTTTTCGGGAGCAGTGATTTTAATAATGCTTAAAATGAAAAAATAAAAGTGAAATATTCCTTTAAATTTCATACCTGGGGGGTGTGTATGATATGCATGTAAAGTGGCGCATGTTTCCCGTGCTTAGAACTGTCCCTGCAAAAAATGTCATTTTTGAAAGAAAAAAAGTCATTTAAAACTGACTCGCGGCTATTAGAGAATTGTCGGCTCCCGGCAATACATTCAAAAGTCATTGATAAAAAAAAAAAAAAAGCGTGGGGGTTCCCCAGAATTCAATTACCAGGCCCTTCAGGTCTGGAATGGATATTAAGGGGAACCCCGCCGCAAATTTTAAAAAAAAATTTACGTGGGGTTCCCCCAAATATCCATTCCAGGCCCTTCAGATCTGGCATGGATTTTAAGGGGAACTCCACCCCAAATTTTAAAAAAAATGGCGTGGAGTCCCCCTAAAAATCCATACCAGACCCCTTATCCAAGCACGCAACCTGGCCGGCCGCAGGGGAAAAGGGGGGGACGAGAGAGCGGCCCCCCCTCCCTCCTGAACCGTACCAGGCCACATGCCCTCAACATGGGGAGGATGTCCCCATGTTGATGGGGACAAGGGCCTCATCCCCACAACCCTTGCCCGGTGGTTGTGGGGGTCTGCGGGCGGGGGGCTTATCGGAATCTGGAAGACCCCTTTAACAAAGGGGACCCCCAGATCCCGCCCCCCCTATGTGAATTGGTAAGGGGTACATTGTACCCCTACCATTTCACAAAGAAAGCGTAAAAAAATGTTTAAAAAAAACACACAAACACCTTGAAAAAGTCCTTTAAAAAAAAAAAAAAACATTCCAGCGGTGAAATCCAGTGTCCCGCGGCGATCCCGATGTCCAGCGCTGTCCTTCATTGGTTGTGCCTGAGCGGACCTGATGGGGAACTCCCTCTCAGTGTTTTAAATGTATAGACCCGCCCCTTCTAAAGTTCCCCATCAGGTCCGCTCAGCGGACCAGATGCGGAACATGAGAAGGGGCGGGTCTATACATGTATTACTAAAGTGAGAGCAGTTCCCCATCAGGTCCGCCCCCTCGGTATGTCGGACCCGCCTACGTCATTGGCTTGAGCGGGGAACTTCCTTCACTATGTAAATTTAAATTACACAGTGAAGGAAGTTCCCCGCTCAAGCCAATGACGTAGGTGGGTCCGACATACCGAGGGGGCGGACCTGATGGGGAACTGCTCTCACTTTGGTAATACATGTATAGACCCGCCCCTTCTCATGTTCCGCATCTGGTCCGCTGAGCGGACCTGATGGGGAACTTTAGAAGGGGCGGGTCTATACATTTAAAATAGTGAGAGGGAGTTCCCCATCAGGTCCGCTCAGGCACAACCAATGAAGGACAGCGCTGCACATCAGGATCGCCGCGGGACACTGGATTTCACCGCTGGAATGTTTCTTTTTATTTTATTTTTTTAAATAAAGGACTTTTTCAAGGTGTTTGTGTGTTTTTTTTTTTTAAAAATTACGCTTTCTTTGTGAAATGGTAGGGGTACAATGTACCCCTTACCAATTCACATAGGGGGGGCCGGGATCTGGGGGTCCCCTTTGTTAAAGGGGTCTTCCAGATTCCGATACGCCCCCCGCCCGCAGACCCCCACAACCACCGGGCAAGGGTTGTGGGGATGAGGCCCTTGTCCCCATCAACATGGGGACATCCTCCCCATGTTGAGGGCATGTGGCCTGGTACGGTTCAGAAGGGAGGGGGGGCCGCTCTCTCGTTCCCCCCTTTTCCCCTGCGGCCGGCAAGGTTGCGTGCTCGGATAAGGGGTCTGGTATGGATTTTTAGGGGGACTCCACGCCATTTTTTTTAAAATTTGGGGTGGAGTTCCCCTTAAAATCCATGCCAGATCTGAAGGGCCTGGAATGGATATTTGGGGGAACCCCACGTCAATTTTTTTTTAAATTTGCGGCGGGGTTCCCCTTAATATCCATTCCAGACCTGAAGGGCCTGGTAATTGAATTCTGGGGAACCCCCACGCTTTTTTTTTTTTATCAATGACTTTTGTATGTATTGCCGGGAGCCGACAATTCTCTAATAGCCGCGAGTCAGTTTTAAATGACTTTTTTTCTTTCAAAAATGACATTTTTTGCAGGGACAGTTCTAAGCACGGGAAACATGCGCCACTTCACATGCATATCATACATACCCCCCAGGTACGAAATTTAAAGGAATATTTCACTTTTATTTTTTCATTTTAAGCATTATTAAAATCACTGCTCCCGAAAAAACGGCCGTTTTTAAAACTTCTTTTTGCATTGATACATGTCCCCTGGGGCAGGACCCGGGTCCCCAAACACTTTTTAGGACAATAACTTGCATATAAGCCTTTATAATTAGCACTTTAGATTTTTTGGTGACCACAGGAGGGGGGGCGGCGCCCGGGCGCCCCCTATGGATGGGTCGCCACTGATCAGTGATGATCCATAGTACATCAGTGATGATCCATAGTACATCAGTGATGATCCATAGTACACCAGTGATGATCCATAGTACATCAGTGATGATCCATAGTACACCAGTGATGGCCCATAGTACATCCGTGATGATCTATAGTACATCAGTGATGATCCACAGTACACCAGTGATGATCCATAGTACACCAGTGATGATCCATAGTACATCAGTGATGGCTCATAGTACATCAGTGATGATCCATAGTACATCAGTGATGATCCATAGTACATCAGTAATGATCCACAGTAAATCAGTGATGATCCACAGTACAAGTGATGATCCATAGTACATCAGTGATGATCCTCAGTACATCAGTGATGATCCATAGTACATCAGTGATGACCTATAGTACATCAGTGATGATCCACAGTACATCAGTGATGATCCATAGTACACCAGTGATGATCCATAGTACATCAGTGATGGCTCATAGTACATCAGTGATGATCCATAATACATCAGTGATGATCCACAGTAAATCAGTGATGATCCACAGTACATCAGTGATGATCCTCAGTACATCAGTGATGATCCTCAGTACATCAGTGATGATCCACAGTACATCAGTGATGATCCACAGTACAAGTGATGATCCATAGTACATCAGTGATAATCCTCAGTACATCAGTGATAATCCACAGTACATCAGTGATGATCCACAGTACATCAGGGATGGTCCATAGTACATCAGTGATGATCCACAGTACATCAGTGATGATCCACAGTACATCAGTGATGATCCATAGTACATCAGTGATGATCCACAGTACATCAGTGATGGTCCATAGTACATCAGTGATGATCCACAGTACATCAGTGATGGTCCATAGTACATCAGTGATGATCTATAGTACATCAGTGATGATCCACAGTACATCAGTGATGGTCCATAGTACACCAGGGATGATACATAGTACACCAGGGATGATCCATAGTACACCTGTGATGGCCCATAGTACATCAGTGATGATCCACAGTACATCAGTGATGATCCTCAGTACATCAGTGCTGATCCACGGTACATCAGTGATGATCCACGGTACATCAGTGATGATCCACAGTACATCAGGGATGGTCCACATTACATCAGTGATGATCCATAGTACACCAGTGATGATCCATAGTACATCAGTGATGGCTCATAGTACATCAGTGATGATCCATAGTACATCAGTGATGATCCATAGTACATCAGTGATGATCCATAGTACACCAGTGATGATCCATAGTACATCAGTGATGGCTCATAGTAGATCAGTGATGATCCATAATACATCAGTGATGATCCATAGTACACCAGTGAGGGCACATAGTACTTCAGTGATGATCTATAGTACATCAGTGATGATCCACAGTACATCAGTGATGATCCACAGTACATCAGTGATGATCCTTAGTACATCAGTGATGATCCACAGTACATCAGGGATGGTCCACAGTACATCAGTGATGATCCATAGTACATCAGTGATGGCCCATAGTACACCAGTGATGATCCATAGTACACCAGTGATGAGCCATAGTACACCAGGGATGATCCACAGTACATCAGTGATGATCCACAGTACATCAGTGATGGTCCATAGTACATCAGTGATGGTCCATAGTACACCAGTGATGATCCATAGTACACCAGTGATGGCCCATAGTACATCAGTGATGATCAACAGTACATCAGTGATGATCCATAGTACACCAGTGATGATCCATAGTACACCAGTGATGATCCATAGTACACCAGTGATGATCCATAGTACACCAGTGATGGTCCATAGTACATCAGTGATGGTCCATAGTACATCAGTGATGATCCATAGTACATCAGTGATGATCCACAGTACATCAGTGATGATCCATAGTACATCAGTGATGATCCTCAGTACATCAGTGATGATCCACAGTACATCAGTGATGATCCACAGTACATCAGTGATGATCAACAGTACATCAGTGATGATCCACAGTACATCAGTGATGATCTACAGTACATCAGTGATGATCTACAGTACATCAGTGATGATCCACAGTACATCAGTGAGGATCCACAGTACATCAGGGATTGTCCATAGTACATCAGTGATGATCCATAGTACATCAGTGATGATCCATAGAACACCAGTGATGTTCCATAGCACATCAGTGATGATCCACAGTACATCAGGGATGGTCCACAGTACATCAGGGATGGTCCATAGTACATCAGGGATGGTCCATAGTACATCAGTGATGATCCATAGTACACCAGTGATGATCCATAGTACACCAGTGATGGCCCATAGTACATCAGTGATGATCTATAGTACATCAGTGATGATCCACAGTACATCAGTGATGATCCACAGTACATCAGTGATGATCTATAGTACATCAGTGATGATCCATAGTACATCAGTGATGATCCATAGTACATCAGTGATGATCCATAGTACACCAGTGATGGCCCATAGTACATCAGTGATGATCTATAGTACACCAGTGATGATCCACAGTACCCATCTGAATCACAGCGTCCGATTGGCCTTTAGAAGTGCCTATCAGAGCCAGCAGGCTCTGATAGGCTTCCCGACTACAGCCTGAGGGCTGTAATCGGCTTCTAAATATCTAATTAGAGGACGCACAGGGGTGCGTTCCCTGGCCAATCAGGTTCACCGGGTCTGGTTACCGGTAACCTGATTGGCTGAAGTGACATCGAGGGTGGGAGAAGACATCGAGGATGGAAGAAGGACAGCGCTGACTCGAGGAAGGTAAGTGCAGGGCTGGGGGGGAAACTGGCTGTATTATGAGGACAAACTGGCTGCATATGGGGGAGAAACTGGCTGTATTATGGAGGAGAAACTGGCTGTATTATTGGGGGAGAAACTGGCTGTATTATTGGGGGAGAAACTGGCTGTATTATGGGGGACAAACTGGCTGTATTATTGGGGGACAAACTGGCTGTATTATTGGGGGACAAACTGGCTGTATTATGGGGGACAAACTGGCTGTATTATGTGGGAGAAACTGGCTGTATATTGGGGGAAACTGGCTGCATTTGGGGACAAACTAGTGGCGTTTGGGCACAGTGGCTGCGTTTTAATGGGCACAGTGGCGGCAATTGATGATTTTTTTTTTCAGTTTCTTTGCGCCCCCCCAAAATATTTGAGCACCAGCCGCCACTGTCACTGATCTACTATGAGCCATCACTGATGTACTATGGATCATCACTGGTGTACTATGGATCATCACTGATGTACTGTGGATCATCACTGATGTACCGTGGATCATCACTGATGTACTGTGGATCATCACTGATGTACCGAGGATCATCACTGATGTACCGAGGATCATCACTGATGTACCGTGGATCATCACTGATGTACCGTGGATCATCACTGATGTACTGTGGATCATCACTGGTGTACTATGGATCATCACTGATGTACTGTAGATCATCACTGATGTACTATGGACGATCACTGGTGTACTATGGACGATCACTGGTGTACTATGGATCATAACAGGTGTACTATAGATCATCACTGATGTACTATAGATCATCACTGATGTACTGTGGATCATCACTGATGTACTATGGACCATCCCTGATGTACTATGGACCATCCCTGATGTACTGTGGACCATCCCTGATGTACTATAGATCATCACTGATGTACTATGGGCCATCACTGGTGTACTATGGGCCATCTCTGGTGTACTATGGATCATCCCTGGTGTACTATGGACCATCACTGATGTACTATGGACCATCACTGATGTACTGTGGATCATCACTGATGTACTATAGATCATCACTGATGTACTATGGATCATCACTGATGTACTATGGACCATCACTGATGTACTGTGGATCATCACTGATGTACTGTGGATCATCACTGGTGTACTATGGGCCATCACTGATGTACTATGGGCCATCACTGATGTACTATGGATCATCACTGATGTACTGTGGATCATCACTGATGTACTATAGATCATCACTGATGTACTGTGGATCATTACTGATGTACTATGGATCATCACTGATGTACTATGGATCATCCCTGATGTACTGTGGATCATCAATAATGTACTGTGGATCATCACTGATGTACTATAGTTCATCACTGATGTACTATGGATCATCACTGATGTACTATGGATCATCACTGATGTACTATGGATCATCACTGATGTACTATAGATCATCACTGATGTACTATGAGCCATCACTGATGTACTATGGATCATCACTGATGTACTATGGATCATCACTGATTTACTATGGATCATCACTGATATACTATGGATCATCACTGATGTACTATGAGCCATCACTGATGTATAGGGATGAGCTCGGTGTTCGAGTCGAACATACGTTCGACTCGAACATCGGCTGTTCGATCGTTCGACGAAGATCGAACGATTTGGGCCGTTCGCGCCTAATTCGAGTGACGCGAACGGCCCACAATGCACTACGCCATCGCAGTGTCATCCAGGCGCTGTGATTGGCCAAGCATGCACTGTGACCCCGCATGCTTGGCCAATCACAGCGCCGGCAGCGAGGAGAGCAATGATTGGCCACAGGCAGGATGCCTGTGGCCAATTATTGCTGAGGGTGTTTAGTACACGCCCCAAACTATAAAAGGCCGCCAGCACGGCGGCCTAGTGTAGTGTGTTCCGGAGCAGGGAAAGAGAAGCATAGGCAGGGAGAGTGTCAGTGTGTTTTACTGTGCGAATGCTTGTTTCTAGGGACAGGGAAGGACAGTGAGGCAAATTCTCCTTGTGCTATAGTGTGCTAAAGCATTGATCATCAATCAGCTTTAAAAAAACATTTTTTCTAGGGACAGAAAACTATAGGTAGGAAGAGTGTCAGTTTCTTTCACTGTGATAATCCTTGTTTCTAGGGACAGGGAAGGACAGTGAGGCAAATTCTACTTGTGCTATAGTGTGCTAAAGCATTGATCATCAATCAGCTTTAAAAAAACATTTTTTCTAGGGACAGAAAACTATAGGTAGGAAGAGTGTCAGTTTCTTTCACTGTGATAATCCTTGTTTCTAGGGACAGGGAAGGACAGTGAGGCAAATTCTACTTGTGCTATAGTGTGCTAAAGCATTGATCATCAATCAGCTTTAAAAAAACATTTTTTCTAGGGACAGAAAACTATAGGTAGGAAGAGTGTCAGTTTCTTTCACTGTGATAATCCTTGTTTCTAGGGACAGGGAAGGACAGTGAGGGAAATTCTACTTGTGCTATAGTGTGCTAAAGCATTGATCATCAATCAGCTTTAAAAAAACATTTTTTCTAGGGACAGAAAACTATAGGTAGGAAGAGTGTCAGTTTCTTTCACTGTGATAATCCTTGTTTCTAGGGACAGGGAAGGACAGTGAGGCAAATTCTACTTGTGCTATAGTGTGCTAAAGCATTGATCATCAATCAGCTTTAAAAAAACATTTTTTCTAGGGACAGAAAACTATAGGTAGGAAGAGTGTCAGTTTCTTTCACTGTGATAATCCTTGTTTCTAGGGACAGGGAAGGACAGTGAGGCAAATTCTACTTGTGCTATAGTGTGCTAAAGCATTGATCATCAATCAGCTTTAAAAAAAAAAAGTTCTAGGGACAGAAAACTATAGGTAGGAAGAGTGTCAGTTTCTTTCACTGTGATAATCCTTGTTTCTAGGGACAGGGAAGGACAGTGAGGCAAATTCTACTTGTGCTATAGTGTGCTAAAGCATTGATCATCAATCAGCTTTAAAAAAACATTTTTTCTAGGGACAGAAAACTATAGGTAGGAAGAGTGTCAGTTTCTTTCACTGTGATAATCCTTGTTTCTAGGGACAGGGAAGGACAGTGAGGCAAAATTCTACTTGTGCTATAGTGTGCTAAAGCATTGATCATCAATCAGCTTTAAAAAAACATTTTTTCTAGGGACAGAAAACTATAGGTAGGAAGAGTGTCAGTTTCTTTCACTGTGATAATCCTTGTTTCTAGGGACAGGGAAGGACAGTGAGGCAAATTCTACTTGTGCTATAGTGTGCTAAAGCATTGATCATCAATCAGCTTTAAAAAAACATTTTTTCTAGGGACAGAAAACTATAGGTAGGAAGAGTGTCAGTTTCTTTCACTGTGATAATCCTTGTTTCTAGGGACAGGGAAGGACAGTGAGGCAAATTCTACTTGTGCTATAGTGTGCTAAAGCATTGATCATCAATCAGCTTTAAAAAAACATTTTTTCTAGGGACAGAAAACTATAGGTAGGAAGAGTGTCAGTTTCTTTCACTGTGATAATCCTTGTTTCTAGGGACAGGGAAGGACAGTGAGGCAAATTCTACTTGTGCTACAGTGTGCTAAAGCATTGATCATCAATCAGCTTTAAAAAAACATTTTTTCTAGGGACAGAAAACTATAGGTAGGAAGAGTGTCAGTTTCTTTCACTGTGATAATCCTTGTTTCTAGGGACAGGGAAGGACAGTGAGGCAAATTCTACTTGTGCTATAGTGTGCTAAAGCATTGATCATCAATCAGCTTTAAAAAAACATTTTTTCTAGGGACAGAAAACTATAGGTAGGAAGAGTGTCAGTTTCTTTCACTGTGATAATCCTTGTTTCTAGGGACAGGGAAGGACAGTGAGGCAAATTCTACTTGTGCTATAGTGTGCTAAAGCATTGATCATCAATCAGCTTTAAAAAAACATTTTTTCTAGGGACAGAAAACTATAGGTAGGAAGAGTGTCAGTTTCTTTCACTGTGATAATCCTTGTTTCTAGGGACAGGGAAGGACAGTGAAGGAAATTCTCCTTGTGCTATAGTGTGCTAAAGCATTGATCATCAATCAGCTTTAAAAAAAAAAAAATCTAGGGACAGAAAACTATAGGTAGGAAGAGTGTCAGTTTCTTTCACTGTGATAATCCTTGTTTCTAGGGACAGGGAAGGACAGTGAGGCAAATTCTACTTGTGCTATAGTGTGCTAAAGCATTGATCATCAATCAGCTTTAAAAAAACATTTTTTCTAGGGACAGAAAACTATAGGTAGGAAGAGTGTCAGTTTCTTTCACTGTGATAATCCTTGTTTCTAGGGACAGGGAAGGACAGTGAGGCAAATTCTACTTGTGCTATAGTGTGCTAAAGCATTGATCATCAATCAGCTTTAAAAAAACATTTTTTCTAGGGACAGAAAACTATAGGTAGGAAGAGTGTCAGTTTCTTTCACTGTGATAATCCTTGTTTCTAGGGACAGGGAAGGACAGTGAGGCAAATTCTACTTGTGCTATAGTGTGCTAAAGCATTGATCATCAATCAGCTTTAAAAAAACATTTTTTCTAGGGACAGAAAACTATAGGTAGGAAGAGAGTCAGTTTCTTTCACTGTGATAATCCTTGTTTCTAGGGACAGGGAAGGACAGTGAGGCAAATTCTACTTGTGCTATAGTGTGCTAAAGCATTGATCATCAATCAGCTTTAAAAAAACATTTTTTCTAGGGACAGAAAACTATAGGTAGGAAGAGTGTCAGTTTCTTTCACTGTGATAATCCTTTTTTCTAGGGACAGGGAAGGACAGTGAGGCAAATTCTACTTGTGCTATAGTGTGCTAAAGCATTGATCATCAATCAGCTTTAAAAAAACATTTTTTCTAGGGACAGAAAACTATAGGTAGGAAGAGTGTCAGTTTCTTTCACTGTGATAATCCTTGTTTCTAGGGACAGGGAAGGGCAGTGAGGCAAATTCTACTTGTGCTATAGTGTGCTAAAGCATTGATCATCAATCAGCTTTAAAAAAACATTTTTTCTAGGGACAGAAAACTATAGGTAGGAAGAGTGTCAGTTTCTTTCACTGTGATAATCCTTGTTTCTAGGGACAGGGAAGGACAGTGAGGCAAATTCTACTTGTGCTATAGTGTGCTAAAGCATTGATCATCAATCAGCTTTAAAAAAACATTTTTTCTAGGGACAGAAAACTATAGGTAGGAAGAGTGTCAGTTTCTTTCACTGTGATAATCCTTGTTTCTAGGGACAGGGAAGGACAGTGAGGCAAATTCTACTTGTGCTATAGTGTGCTAAAGCATTGATCATCAATCAGCTTTAAAAAAACATTTTTTCTAGGGACAGAAAACTATAGGTAGGAAGAGTGTCAGTTTCTTTCACTGTGATAATCCTTGTTTCTAGGGACAGGGAAGGACAGTGAGGCAAATTCTACTTGTGCTATAGTGTGCTAAAGCATTGATCATCAATCAGCTTTAAAAAAACATTTTTTCTAGGGACAGAAAACTATAGGTAGGAAGAGTGTCAGTTTCTTTCACTGTGATAATCCTTGTTTCTAGGGACAGGGAAGGACAGTGAGGCAAATTCTACTTGTGCTATAGTGTGCTAAAGCATTGATCATCAATCAGCTTTAAAAAAACATTTTTTCTAGGGACAGAAAACTATAGGTAGGAAGAGAGTCAGTTTCTTTCACTGTGATAATCCTTGTTTCTAGGGACAGGGAAGGACAGTGAGGCAAATTCTACTTGTGCTATAGTGTGCTAAAGCATTGATCATCAATCAGCTTTAAAAAAACTTTTTTTCTAGGGACAGAAAACTATAGGTAGGAAGAGTGTCAGTTTCTTTCACTGTGATAATCCTTGTTTCTAGGGACAGGAAAGGACAGTGAGGCAAATTCTACTTGTGCTATAGTGTGCTAAAGCATTGATCATCAATCAGCTTTAAAAAAACATTTTTTCTAGGGACAGAAAACTATAGGTAGGAAGAGTGTCAGTTTCTTTCACTGTGATAATCCTTTTTTCTAGGGACAGGGAAGGACAGTGAGGCAAATTCTACTTGTGCTATAGTGTGCTAAAGCATTGATCATCAATCAGCTTTAAAAAAACATTTTTTCTAGGGACAGAAAACTATAGGTAGGAAGAGTGTCAGTTTCTTTCACTGTGATAATCCTTGTTTCTAGGGACAGGGAAGGACAGTGAGGGAAATTCTACTTGTGCTATAGTGTGCTAAAGCATTCCTCATCAACCATCTTTGAAATCCTTGTTTTTTGGACAGTCAGGGAAATTGTCGTTGTGCTATTCTGTGCAAAAGCAATCATCCTCAACCATATTTAGAAATCCTTAAGTAAAGGGACAGAGAAGGACACCTGAAGGTAGCCCTTATTGCTTTTTTCCCATCTCCCTGCAGGCCATCTATTAGAATGTCTGGAAGGCAAACAAGGAGAGGCAGACAGTAAGGAGGCAATAAAAGAGGGCAAGCAGGCTCTGTGTCATGGGACACGCTTGTCCTTCTTTTCGGCAGCTGGACATGTTGAGCCACATCATGCCGAAGACTTGGTAGAGTGGATGACCAAGCCCTCCTCCTCCTCCTCATCCTCTCTCACCCAGGCTCAGGGTACTGGCAAAGCAGCTGCCAAAGCGTCCTCTTCCCTGGTATCAATGTCAGACTCATCATCAGTCACTCCTTCCCTAGACCCACCATGTCCTCCTCCTGAGGAGTCCCCCGAACTGTTTGAGCACAGTGTTGGGTACATGCTCCAGGAGGATGCCCAGCGTTTCGAAGGGTCTGATGATGAAACCCAGCTACAGGAAGGCAGTAGCGTGAGAGCAGACAGAGGGGATGCTCAAGAAGGACACCAATCTGGCAGTCATGTTCCAGCAGCTGCAGCATACTGCCAGATTGGCTCCAGTGATGAGGAGGGAGGGGATGATGAGGTCACTGACTCCACGTGGGTGCCTAATAGGAGAGAGGAGGAGGAGGAGGATGAGGAGGAGGCACATCTCCAACGAGGCAGGATGCCCTTTGGTGGCCAGCGTAAGGGCAGTACACCGACGGAATCACACCGCAGAGCTCCGCCTGTGCAGGGCGCTGCCTCTACCCGTCATTCAAAAAGTTCTTTGGTGTGGGCCTTTTTTGAGGCTAGTGCATCAGATCGCACAGCTGCTGTTTGCAACATATGTCTCAAGCGTATATCGCGTGGCCAAAACATCAGCCGCTTGGGTACCACATGCCTGACCAGACATATGTTGACCTGCCATGCAGCTCGTTGGCAAGCCTACCTCAAAGACCCACACCAAAGAACAAAGCGGACCTCTCCTTGCACCGCATCAGCTGGGATCTCCAACCCCACTATAACTTCAGTCCTCTCTGAAACATGCACTGAGAGGAATGAAGGTGTAGAATTAGGTGTGTCACAGCCAAGTAGTTGCGGCCACTCTGCTAGCAGTACACCGACGTCCGATTCTAGCAGGCAAATTTCCCTGCCCCAGCTGCTGGACCGTCGAAAGAAGTTCACTCCCAGCCATCCACATGCCCAGCGGTTGAATGCTAGCTTGGCTAAATTGCTAGCGCTTCAACTGCTGCCTTTTCAGTTGGTAGACTCGGCCCCCTTCCGTGAGTTTGTGCAATGTGCGGTTCCTCAGTGGCAGGTTCCCAAACGCCACTTTTTCTCACGGAAGGCTATTCCGGCTCTCTACCGGCATGTGGAAGGCAATGTCTTGGCCTCGCTGGACAGGGCGGTCAGCGGTAAGGTGCATATTACCGCTGACTCATGGTCCAGCAGGCATGGACAGGGACGTTACCTTTCTTTCACGGCCCATTGGGTCACTCTTTTGGCAGCTGGGAAGGATGCAGGACAAGGTGCAGTAGTGTTGGAGGTTGTTCCACCGCCACGCCTCCAAAATGCTACTACTGGTTGTGACACACCTCTCTTCTCCACCCCCTCCTCTTCTTCTTCCTCCATGGCCTCTTCCTGTGGTTTGTCCTCTGAACCAGCGGTGCTCCGTAGCCGTTCAAGGGGCTACGCAAGTACGCAGGCAAAAAGATGCCATGCCGTGCTTGCGCTGGTGTGTTTGGGGGACAGAAGCCACACTGGGGCAGAGGTCCTGTCTGCTCTGCAGGGCCAGGCTGAGAGGTGGTTGACGCCACGCCAGCTTAAGCCAGGAATGGTGGTTTGCGACAATGGCACCAACCTCCTCTCCGCCCTCCGACAGGGACAACTGACCCATGTGCCCTGTGTGGCTCACGTCCTTAACCTGGTGGTGCAGCGGTTCTTGGGCAGGTACCCGGGCTTACAGGATGTCCTGAGGCAGGCCAGGAAAGTCTGTGTGCATTTCCGCAGATCTTATAATGGCAGTGCTCGCCTGGCTGAGCTGCAAAAGGAGTTGAACCTGCCCAAGAACCGCCTTATATGTGACATGCCCACCAGGTGGAACTCAACGTTGGCCATGCTGCAGCGGCTGCACACGCAGCAGAGGGCCATCAATGAGTACCTGTGCGACTACGGCACCAGGACAGGGTCAGGGGAGCTTGGTTTTTTTTCTCCACGCCAGTGGGGCATGATCAGGGATGCATGCACTGTCCTGGCACCATTTGAGGAGGCCACGAGGATGGTGAGCAGTGACAGTGCATGCATCAGTGACACTGTACCTCTTGTCCACCTGTTGGAGCACACGCTGCGTGGAATAATGGACAGGGCACTTGAGGCAGAACAGAGGCAGGAAGAGGAGGACTTCCTTGCCTCTCAAGGCCCCCTTTACCCAGACAGTGTTCCTTCTGTCCCACCCATCGCACAGGAAGAGGAGGAGGAGGAGGAGGATTGTGTCAGCATGGAGGTGGAGGCTGGCACTCAGCATCATCAGCAGCAGTCTTTTAGGGATGATTTACAGTCCCAAGAAACCAGTGGACTTGTACGTGGCTGGGAGGAGGTGGCTGCGGATCATGTCGTCCTTAGTGACCCAGAGGACTCCGGAGCGAATGCCTCAGCAAACCTACGCTGCATGGCCTCCCTGATCCTGCAAAGTCTGCGGAAGGATCCTCGTATTCTTCGGATCAAGGAGAGGGACCATTACTGGCTGGCCACTCTCCTTGATCCACGGTACAAGGGTAAGGTTGCGGACCTTATGTTACCGTCGCAGAGGGAGCAGAGGATGAGATAACTCCGGGAGGCCTTGCAGAAAGGTCTGTGCAACGCGTTCCCAGAGACTGGGAGGTTACAAACTCCTGGTCCTGGACAACGAGTTGCTGAGGCTTCGGCCAGTCAAAGAAGGAGCGGTGGGGAAGGTGACCGTCTGACCGATGCGTTCAGACAATTCTTTAGTCCGCAGCCCCAAAGTATGATCGGTTCCAGCAACCATCGCCAGCGTCTGATAAACATGGTGCAGGAATATCTAGGGGCAAGGTCAGACTTGGACACCTTCCCCACCGAAAATCCTCTGGCTTACTGGGTCTTGAGGATGGATCACTGGCCAGAGCTTGCACAGTATGCAATTGAGCTACTGGCCTGTCCTGCATCCAGCGTTCTTTCGGAACGCACATTCAGTGCTGCTGGAGGATTTGTCACGGATCACAGGGTGCGCCTGTCCACCGACTCGGTTGATCGACTGACTTTCATCAAGATGAACCAGTCTTGGATCACCACCAGCTACCACACACCTGATGCTGATATAACAGACTAATTGATTTTAACATGTCACATCCCTTCAAGACTGATGCTGATGCTGAGTGCCTGTGCTGTTATGTTGACTGGCTATCCTCCTCCTCCGAGTCCTCAATGATACGATTGATGATGATAGCTTGGAAGATCATTTTTGTTTATGGGTGCCGCCACCAGTGGCTAAGGCCCAATTTTTCAGCCCCTGTTTTACAGGGGCGTGTAATTACAATTTTTTTAGCAATAATTTGCCATAGGGCTCATTGCTGTGCTCCAAGTACAGTATCTGTGAGGGGTTGGAGTGTTGTGGCACCAGTGCCTAAGGCCCAATTTTTCAGCCCCTGTTTAACAGGGGCGTGTCATTACAATTTTTGAAGCAATACTTTGAAACAGGGCTCATTGCTGTGCTCCAAGTACAGTATCTGTGAGGGGTTGTAGTGTTGTGCCACCAGTGCCTAAGGCCCAATTTTTCAGCCCCTGTTCAACAGGGGCATGTAATTACAATTCTTGATCTAATAATTCACAGCAGGGCCCATTGCTGCACCCACCAAGAGTAACTCTGAGGGCTTACAGTGTTGTGGCAACGCCACCACCACCACCACCACGAAAGGCCCAATTTTTCAGCCCCTGTTCAAAAGGGGCATGTAATTACAATTCTTGATCTAATAATTCACAGCAGGGCCCATTCCTGCACCCACCAAGAGTAACTCTGAGGGCTTACAGTGTTGTGGCAACACCACCACCACCACCACGAAAGGCCCAATTTTTCAGCCCCTGTTCAACAGGGGCATGCAATTACAATTCTTGATCTAATAATTCACAGCAGGGCCCATTCCTGCACCCACCAAGAGTAACTCTGAGGGCTTACAGTGTTGTGGCAACACCACCACCACCACCACCACCACGAAAGGCCCAATTTTTCAGCCCCTGTTCAACAGGGGCATGCAATTACAATTATTGATCTAATAATTCACAGCAGGGCCCATTGCTGCACCCACCAAGAGTAACTGTCAGGGCTTACAGTGTTGTGGCACCAGCACCACCATCAAAGGCCCAATTTTTACTACCACTGATCAACAATTATATGTAATTAAAATTCCTGATATAATAGTTGACAGCAGGGCGTTCCAGCACCAACCAAGAGTAACTGTGAGTGCTTACAGTGTTGTGCCAACACCAACAACTAAGGGGCCTATTTCTGCAGAGTATATACGGAAGGTCCCTACTTTCAAACATCCAACTTACAAACGACTCCTACTTGCAAACGCAAGAAGACAACAGGAAGTGAGAGGAAATCTACCCCTTGGAAGGAAAATTCTCTCCTGTAAGAATTAATATGGGAGAAAGGTGTCTCCTCTGTACTGATGCTTTATCAGCAATCCTTGTTTCAAGAAAAACACCACATTTCAAAAACAGTTGTCATTGGGACGGAAAGTGAGGTGAAATGTTCTGAACAGGGGCACAGACAGCAAAACAAATGTTACAGGGGTGATAACCCTTACCTATGTTTTCCAAAAAGTTTAAAAATAGATTTTTGGGCTGGAGCTACACTTAAACAATGTACCTGTTCAAAATTACAAACAGATTCTACATAAGAACAAACCTACAGTCCCTGTCTTGTATGCACCGCCTGTATACGGCTGTTCAGAGTATATAGGGCCTTTTTTATTTTATGTGCGGGGTTCCCCTTAATATCCATACAAGACCCAAAGGGGCTGGTAATGGGCTGGGGTAGGGGGGGGGGGTCATGTGGTAGCTATGCCATTTTTCTTAAAGATTTTCATCCATATTACCGGGACCAGACATTACATTAAAGCCGCAAGCAGTTTTAAATGGCTTTTTTTTCCTTTAGAAGTGTCATTTTGTGCAGGGACAGTTCTAAACACGGGAAACACGTGGCACTTCACAGGCATACTTTAGACACCCCCCAGGTACGATATTTAAAGGAATATTTGACTTTTTTTTCACTTTATGCATCATTAAAATGACTGCTCCCGAAAAACGACCGTTTTTAAAACTTCTTTTTGCATTGATACATGTCCCCTGGTGCAGAACCCGGGTTCCCAAACCCTTTTTAGGACAATAACATGCATAATAGTTGTTATAATTAGCACTTTAGAATTCGAACGTTCGCATCCATTGTATTTAATAGGGTTCTAATGTTCGTACGAACTTTCGGTCCGTTCGCGGGTTCTGGTGCGAACCGAACCCGGGGGTGTTCGGCTCATCACTACTGATGTACTATGGATCATCACTGGTGTACTATGGATCATCACTGATGTACTGTGGATCATCACTGATGTACTATGGATCATCACTGATGTACTGTGGACCATCCCTGATGTACTGTGGACCATCCCTGATGTACCGTGGATCATCACTGATGTACTGTGGATCATCACTGATGTACTGAGGATCATCACTGATGTACTATGGACCATCACTGGTGTACTATGGACCATCACTGGTGTACTATGGATCATCACTGGTGTACTATGGATCATCACTGGTGTACTATGGATCATCACTGATATACTGTGGACCATCACTGGTGTACTGTGGATCATCACTGATTTACTGTGGATCATTACTGATGTACTATGGACCATCCCTGGTGTACTTTGGATCATCCCTGATGTACTATGGACCATCCCTGATGTACTATGGACCATCCCTGATGTACTGTGGACCATCCCTGATGTACTGTGGATCATCACTGATGTTCTATGGATCATCACTGATGTACTATAGATCATCACTTATGAACTATGGATCATCACTGATGTACTATAGATCATCACTGATGTACTATAGATCATCACTGATGTACTATAGATCATCACTGATGTACTGTGGATCATCACTGATGTACTGTAGATCATCACTGATGTACTGTAGATCATCCCTGATGTACTATGGATCATCCCTGATGTACTGTGGATCATCACTGATGTACTGTGGATTATCACTGGTGTACTATGGACGATCACTGGTGTACTATGGACGATCACTGGTGTACTATGGATCATAACAAGTGTACTATAGATCATCACTGGTGTACTATGGATCATCACTGGTGTACTATGGATCATCACTGGTGTACTTTGGATCATCCCTGATGTACTATGGACCATCCCTGATGTACTATGGACCATCCCTGATGTACTATGGACCATCCCTGATGTACTGTGGACCATCCCTGATGTACTGTGGACCATCCCTGATGTACTGTGGACCATCCCTGATGTACTATAGATCATCACTGATGTACTGTGGATCATCACTGATGTACTATAGATCATCACTGATGTACTATGGGCCATCACTGGTGTACTATGGGCCATCTCTGGTGTACTATGGATCATCACTGGTGTACTATGGATCATCCCTGGTGTACTATGGACCATCACTGATGTACTATGGACCATCACTGATGTACTGTGGATCATCACTGATGTACTATAGATCATCACTGATGTACTATGGACCATCACTGATGTACTATGGACCATCACTGATGTACTACGGACCATCACTGATGTACTATGGACCATCACTTATGTACTGTGGATCATCACTGATGTACTGTGGATCATCACTGGTGTACTATGGGCCATCACTGATGTACTATGGGCCATCACTGATGTACTGTGGAACATCACTGATGTACTGTGGATCATCACTGATGTACTGTGGATCATCACTGATGTACTATGGACCATCCCTGATGTACTGTGGATCATCACTAATGTACTGTGGATCATTACTGATGTACTATGGATCATCACTGATGTTCTATGGATCATCACTGATGTACTATAGATCATCACTTATGAACTATGGATCATCACTGATGTACTATAGATCATCACTGATGTACTATAGATCATCACTGATGTACTATAGATCATCACTGATGTACTGTGGATCATCACTGATGTACTGTAGATCATCACTGATGTACTGTAGATCATCCCTGATGTACTATGGATCATCCCTGATGTACTGTGGATCATCACTGATGTACTGTGGATTATCACTGGTGTACTATGGACGATCACTGGTGTACTATGGACGATCACTGGTGTACTATGGATCATAACAAGTGTACTATAGATCATCACTGGTGTACTATGGATCATCACTGGTGTACTATGGATCATCACTGGTGTACTTTGGATCATCCCTGATGTACTATGGACCATCCCTGATGTACTATGGACCATCCCTGATGTACTATGGACCATCCCTGATGTACTGTGGACCATCCCTGATGTACTGTGGACCATCCCTGATGTACTATAGATCATCACTGATGTACTGTGGATCATCACTGATGTACTATAGATCATCACTGATGTACTATGGGCCATCACTGGTGTACTATGGGCCATCTCTGGTGTACTATGGATCATCACTGGTGTACTATGGATCATCCCTGGTGTACTATGGACCATCACTGATGTACTATGGACCATCACTGATGTACTGTGGATCATCACTGATGTACTATAGATCATCACTGATGTACTATGGACCATCACTGATGTACTATGGACCATCACTGATGTACTACGGACCATCACTGATGTACTATGGACCATCACTTATGTACTGTGGATCATCACTGATGTACTGTGGATCATCACTGGTGTACTATGGGCCATCACTGATGTACTATGGGCCATCACTGATGTACTGTGGAACATCACTGATGTACTGTGGATCATCACTGATGTACTGTGGATCATCACTGATGTACTATGGACCATCCCTGATGTACTGTGGATCATCACTAATGTACTGTGGATCATTACTGATGTACTATGGATCATCACTGATGTCCTATGGACCATCACTGATGTACTATGAGCCATCACTGATGTACTATGGATCATCACTGATGTACTGAGGATCATCACTGATGTACCGTGGATCATCACTGATGTACCGAGGATCATCACTGATGTACTGTGGATCATCACTGATGTACTGTGGATCATCACTGATTTATTGTGGATCATTACTGATGTACTATGGATCATCACTGATGTACTATGAGCCATCACTCATGTACTATGGGCCATCACTGATGTACTGTGGATCATCACTGGTGTACTATGGATCATCACTGATGTACTATTGATCATCACTGATGTACTATGGATCATCACTGATGTACTGTGGATCATCACTGATGTACTGTGGATCATCACTGATGCACTGTGGATCATCACTGCTGTACTGAGGTTCATCACTGATGTACTGAGGTTCATCACTGATGTACTGTGGATCATCACTGATGTACTGTAGATCATCCCTGATGTACTATGGATCATCCCTGATGTACTGTGGATCATCACTGATGTACTGTGGATTATCACTGATGTACTGTGGACCATCACTGATGTACTGTGGACCATCACTGATGTACTGTGGACCATCACTGGTGTACTATGGATCATCACTGGTGTACTACGGATCATCACTGGTGTACTATGGATCATCACTGATATACTGTGGACCATTACTGATGTACTGTGGATCATCACTGATGTACTGTGGATCATCACTGATGTTCTGAGGATCATCACTGATGTACTATGGATCATCACTGATGTACTGTGAATCATCACTGATGTACTATAGATCATCACTGATGTACTGTGGATCATCACTGATGTACTATGGATCATCACTGATGTACTATGGATCATCCCTGATGTACTGTGGACCATCACTGATGTACTGTGGACCATCACTGATGTACTGTGGATCATCACTGATGTACTATAGATCATCACTGATGTACTGTGGACCATCACTGATGTACTGTGGACCATCACTGATATACTGTGGACCATCACTGATGTACTGTGGACCATCACTGATGTACTGTGGACCATCCCTGATGTACTGTGGACCATCCCTGATGTACTATAGATCATCACTGATGTACTGTGGATCATCACTGATGCACTATAGATCATCACTGATGTACTATGGGCCATCACTGGTGTACTATGGGCCATCTCTGGTGTACTATGGATCATCACTGGTGTACTATGGATCATCCCTGGTGTACTATGGACCATCACTGATGTACTATGGACCATCACTGATGTACTATGGACCATCACTGATGTACTGTGGATCATCACTGATGTACTATAGATCATCACTGATGTACTATGGACCATCACTGATGTACTATGGACCATCACTGATGTACTGTGGACCATCACTGATGTACTGTGGATCATCACTGATGTACTGTGGATCATCACTGGTGTACTATGGGCCATCACTGATATACTATGGGCCATCACTGATGTACTATGGATCATCACTGATGTACTGTGGAACACCACTGATGTACTGTGGATCATCACTGATGTACTGTGGATCATCACTGATGTACTATGGACCATCCCTGATGTACTGTGGATCATCACTAATGTACTGTGGATCATTACTGATGTACTATGGATCATCACTGATGTCCTATGGATCATCACTGATGTACTATGAGCCATCACTGATGTACTATGGATCATCACTGATGTACTGAGGATCATCACTGATGTACCGTGGATCATCACTGATGTACCGAGGATCATCACTGATGTACTGTGGATCATCACTGATGTACTGTGGATCATCACTGATTTACTGTGGATCATTACTGATGTACTATGGATCATCACTGATGTACCATGAGCCATCACTGATGTACTATGGGCCATCACTGATGTACTGTGGATCATCACTGGTGTACTATGGATCATCACTGATGTACTATTGATCATCACTGATGTACTATGGATCATCACTGATGTACTATGGGCCATCACTGGTGTACTATGGATCATCACTGATGTACTATGGATCATCACTGATGTACTATGGATCATCACTGATGTACTGAGGATCATCACTGATGTACTGTGGATCATCACTGATGTACTGTGGATCATCACTGATGTACTGTGGATCATCACTGATGTACTATAGATCATCACTGATGTACTATGGATCGTCACTGATGTACTATGGATCATCACTGATGTACTGTGGATCATCACTGATGTTCTATGGATCATCACTGATGTACTATAGATCATCACTTATGAACTATGGATCATCACTGATGTACTATAGATCATCACTGATGTACTATAGATCATCACTGATGTACTGTGGATCATCACTGATGTACTATAGATCATCACTGATGTACTGTGGATCATCACTGATGTACTGTAGATCATCACTGATGTACTGTAGATCATCACTGATGTACTATGGATCATCCCTGATGTACTGTGGATCATCCCTGATGTACTGTGGATCATCACTGATGTACTGTGGATTATCACTGATATACTGAGGATCATCACTGATGTACTGTGGATCATCACTGATGTACTGTGGATCATCACTGATGTACTGTGGATCATCACTGCTGTACTGAGGTTCATCACTGATGTACTGAGGTTCATCACTGATGTACTGTGGATCATCACTGATGTACTATGGATCATCCCTGATGTACTATGGATCATCCCTGATGTACTGTGGATCATCACTGATGTACTGTGGATTATCACTGATGTACTGTGGACCATCACTGATGTACTGTGGACCATCACTGATGTACTATAGATCATCACTGATGTACTATGGATCATCACTGATGTACTATAGATCATCACTGATGTACTATAGATCATCACTGATGTACTATGGACCATCACTGGTGTACTATGGATCATCACTGGTGTACTACGGATCATCACTGGTGTACTATGGATCATCACTGATATACTGTGGACCATTACTGATGTACTGTGGATCATCACTGATGTACTGTGGATCATCACTGATGTTCTGAGGATCATCACTGATGTACTATGGATCATCACTGATGTACTGTGAATCATCACTGATGTACTATAGATCATCACTGATGTACTGTGGATCATCACTGATGTACTATGGATCATCACTGATGTACTATGGATCATCCCTGATGTACTGTGGATCATCACTGATGTACTGTGGATCATCACTGATGTACTATAGTTCATCACTGATGTACTATGGGCCATCACTGGTGTACTATGGATCATCACTGATGTACTATGGATCATCACTGATGTACTATGGATCATCACTGATGTACTATGGATCATCACTGATGTACTATGGATCATCACTGATATACTATGAGCCATCACTGATGTACTATGGATCATCACTGGTGTACTATGGATCATCACTGATGTACTGTGGACCATCCCTGATGTACTGTGGATCATCACTGATGTACTGTGGATCATCACTGATGTACTATGGATCATCACTGATGTACTGAGGATCATCACTGATGTACTGTGGATCATCACTGATGTACTGTGGATCATCACTGATGTACTGTGGATCATCACTGATGTACTATAGATCAGTGGTCCCCAACCTTTTTGGCACCGAGGACCGGCGTTGTGGAATACAATTGTGCCAAGGCCCGGGGGGGTGGTGTTGTTATGTATTTTTTCGCGGGCATTTTTTGGGGGAAATGGCTGGTGTTAGCGCCTCAATCATCACAGAACAATGGCTGATATGGTGTTGGGATGATTGAAGCGCATTATTTCTGTCATTGCATTGTAATATAAAATGAAATAGTTCAAACTCACCATAATGCAGAATCTGCCACCAGATGCGGTTTGTCACTTGCCACGTCGCCTTCCACCAGGTGCGGATTGTTGCTTGCCACGTCACCTGCCACCAGGTGTGGATTGCCATGTCACCTGCCACCAGATGTGAATTGCCATGTCACCTGCCATCAGATGTGGATTGCCACAACACCTGCCACCAGGTGTGGATTGCCACGTCGCCTGCCACCAGATGTGGATTGTCGCTTGCCACCTCGCCTGCCACCAGATGTGGATTGTCGCTTGCCACAACACCTGCCACCAGATGTGGATTGTCGCTTGCCACAACACCTGCCACCAGGTGTGGATTGCCACTTGCCACGGCGCCTGCCACCAGGTGCGGATTGCCACGTCGCCTGCCACCAGGTGTGGATTGCCACTTGCTACGTCACCTGCCACCAGGTGTGGATTGCCATGTCACCTGCCACCAGGTGTGGATTGCCACCTGCCACCAGACGTGGTTCGCCACCTGCCAGTAGATTTTTTTTTGTCACCTGCCGTGGTGGCAGCACAGGCAGGTGAGGGAGAACAACGGTAATGCGGGGCGGGCGGTGAGAGATGATCTCTCTGCTCTCTGCGCCTCGCTGCAGTATAGCAACCCCGATGTGTGGGCGGAAGTGCCGCGTTGCGGGCGGCGAGAGATGATCTCATCTCTCTGCTCCCGCACCTCACCGCAGTATAGGAGCCTCGCTGTGTGGGCGGAAGTGCCGTGATCCGGGCGGGCGGTGAGAGATGTCATCTCTCTGCTTGCCCGCTGCCGCACCTCACACAGTGCAGCCTTCGCGGCCCATCTGCAAATAGGCCACGGCCCGGCAGTGGGCCGCGGACCGGGGGTTGGGGAACCCTGCTATAGATCATCACTGATGTACAATGGATCGTCACTGATGTACTGTTGATCATCACTGATGTACTGTGGATTATCACTGATATACTGAGGATCATCACTGATGTACTGTGGATCATCACTGATGTTCTATGGATCATCACTGATGTACTATAGATCATCACTTATGAACTATGGATCATCACTGATGTACTATAGATCATCACTGATGTACTATAGATCATCATTGATGTACTGTGGATCATCACTGATGTACTAAAGATCATCACTGATGTACTATAGATCATCACTGATGTACTGTGGATCATCACTGATGTACTGTAGATCATCACTGATGTACTGTAGATCATCACTGATGTTCTATGGATCATCCCTGATGTACTGTGGATCATCACTGATGTACTGTGGATTATCACTGATATACTGAGGATCATCACTGATGTACTGTGGATCATCACTGATGTACTGTGGATCATCACTGATGTACTGTGGATCATCACTGATGTACTGTGGATCATCACTGATGTACTGTGGATCATCACTGATGCACTGTGGATCATCACTGCTGTACTGAGGTTCATCACTGATGCACTGAGGTTCATCACTGATGTACTGTGGATCATCCCTGATGTACTATGGATCATCCCTGATGTACTGTGGATCATCACTGATGTACTGTGGATTATCACTGATGTACTGTGGACCATCACTGATGTACTGTGGACCATCACTGATGTACTATAGATCATCACTGATGTACTATGGATCATCACTGATGTACTATAGATCATCACTGATGTACTATAGATCATCACTGATGTACTATGGACCATCACTGGTGTACTATGGATCATCACTGGTGTACTATGGATCATCCCTGGTGTACTATGGATCATCACTGATGTACTGTGGACCATCCCTGATGTACTGTGGACCATCCCTGATGTACTATGGATCATCGCTGATGTACCGTGGATCATCACTGATGTACTGTGGATCATCACTGATGTACTGTGGATCATCACTGGTGTACTATGGAACATCACTGGTGTACTATGGATCATCACTGATGTACTGTAGATCATCACTGATATACTATGGACGATCACTGGTGTACTATGGACGATCACTGGTGTACTATGGATCATAACAGGTGTACTATAGATCATCACTGGTGTACTATGGTGCATCACTGGTGTACTATGGATCATCACTGGTGTACTTTGGATCATCCCTGATGTACTATGGACCATCACTGATGTACTATGGACCATCCCTGATGTACTGTGGACCATCCCTGATGTACTGTGGACCATCCCTGATGTACTATAGATCATCACTGATGTACTGTGGATCATCACTGATGTACTATAGATCATCACTGATGTACTATGGGCCATCACTGGTGTACTATGGGCCATCTCTGGTGTACTATGGATCATCACTGGTGTACTATGGATCATCCCTGGTGTACTATGGACCATCACTGATGTACTATGGACCATCACTGATGTACTATGGACCATCACTGATGTACTGTGGATCATCACTGATGTACTGTGGATCATCACTGATGTACTGTGGATCATCACTGGTGTACTATGGGCCATCACTGATGTACTATGGGCCATCACTGATGTACTATGAGCCATCACTGATGTACTATGGATCATCACTGATGTACTGAGGATCATCACTGATGTACCGTGGATCATCACTGATGTACCGAGGATCATCACTGATGTACTGTGGATCATCACTAATGTACTGTGGATCATCACTGATTTACTGTGGATCATTACTGATGTACTATGGATCATCACTGATGTACTATGAGCCATCACTGATGTACTATGGGCCATCACTGATGTACTGTGGATCATCACTGGTGTACTATGGATCATCACTGATGTACTATTGATCATCACTGATGTACTATGGATCATCACTGATGTACTATGGGATATCACTGGTGTACTATGGATCATCACTGATGTACTATGGATCATCACTGATGTACTATGGATCATCACTGATGTACTGAGGATCATCACTGATGTACTGTGGATCATCACTGATGTACTGTGGATCATCACTGATGTACTATAGATCATCACTGATGTACTATGGATCGTCACTGATGTACTATGGATCATCACTGATGTACTGTGGATCATCACTGATGTTCTATGGATCATCACTGATGTACTATGAGCCATCACTGATGTACTATGGGCCATCACTGATGTACTGTGGATCATCACTGGTGTACTATGGATCATCACTTATGAACTATGGATCATCACTGATGTACTATAGATCATCACTGATGTACTATAGATCATCACTGATGTACTGTGGATCATCACTGATGTACTGTGGATCATCACTGATGTACTATAGATCATCACTGATGTACTATAGATCATCACTGATGTACTGTGGATCATCACTGATGTACTAAAGATCATCACTGATGTACTATAGATCATCACTGATGTACTGTGGATCATCACTGATGTACTGTAGATCATCACTGATGTACTGTAGAACATCACTGATGTACTATGGATCATCCCTGATGTACTGTGGATCATCACTGATGTACTGTGGATTATCACTGATATACTGAGGATCATCACTGATGTACTGAGGATCATCACTGATGTACTGTGGATCATCACTGATGTACTGTGGATCATCACTGATGTACTGTGGATCATCACTGATGTACTATGGATCATCCCTGATGTACTGTGGATCATCACTGATGTACTGTGGATTATCACTGATGTACTGTGGACCATCACTGATGTACTGTGGACCATCACTGATGTACTATAGATCATCACTGATGTACTATGGATCATCACTGATGTACTATGGATCATCACTGATGTACTATAGATCATCACTGATGTACTATGGACCATCACTGGTGTACTACGGATCATCACTGGTGTACTACGGATCATCACTGGTGTACTATGGATCATCACTGATATACTGTGGACCATTACTGATGTACTGTGGATCATCACTGATGTACTGTGGATCATCACTGATGTTCTGAGGATCATCACTGATGTACTATGGATCATCACTGATGTACTGTGAATCATCACTGATGTACTATAGATCATCACTGATGTACTGTGGATCATCACTGATGTACTGTGGACCATCCCTGATGTACTGTGGATCATCACTGATGTACTGTGGATCATCACTGATGTACTGTGGATCATCACTGATGTACTATAGATCATCACTGATGTACTGTGGATCATCACTGATGTACTGTGGACCATCCCTGATGTACTGTGGATCATCACTGATGTACTGTGGATCATCACTGATGTACTGTGGATCATCACTGATGTACTATGGGCCATCCCTAATGTACAATGGACCATCCCAGATGTACTGTGGATCATCACTGATTTACTGTGGATCATCACTGATGTATTATAGATCATCACTGATGTACTATGGGCCATCACTGGTGTACTATGGATCATCACTGATGTACTATGGACCATCCCTGATGTACTGTGGATCATCACTGGTGTACTATGGATCATCACTGATGTACTATTGATCATCACTGATGTACTATGGATCATCACTGATGTACTATGGACCATCCCTGATGTACTGTGGATCATCACTGATGTACTATAGATCATCACTGATGTACTGTGGATCATCACTGATGTACTGTTGACCATCCCTGATGTACTGTGGACCATCCCTGATGTACTGTGGATCATCACTGATGTACTGTGGATCATCACTGATGTACTGTGGATCATCACTGATTTACTATGGGCCATCACTGATGTACTGTGGATCATCACTGGTGTACTATGGATCATCACTGATGTACTATGGATCATCACTGATGTACTGTGGATCATCACTGATGTACTGTGGACCATCCCTGATGTACTGTGGACCATCCCTGATGTACTGTGGATCATCACTGATGTACCGTGGATCATCACTGATGTACTGTGGATCATCACTGATGTACTGTGGGCCATCACTGATGTACTATGGGCCATCACTGATGTACTATGGATCATCACTGGTGTACTATGGATCATCACTGATGTACTATGGACCATCCCTGATGTACTATGGACCATCCCTGATGTACTATGGACCATCCCTGATGTACTGAGGATCATCACTGATGTACTATAGATCATCACTGATGTACTATGGGCCATCACTGGTGTACTATGGATCATCACTGATGTACTGTGGATCATCACTGATGTACTATCGATCATCACTGATGTACTATGGATCATCACTGATGTACTATGAGCCATCACTGATGTACTATGGGCCATCACTGATGTACTGTGGATCATCACTGGTGTACTATGGATCATCACTGATGTACTGAGGATCATCACTGATGTACTGAGGATCATCACTGATGTACTATGGATCATCACTGATGCACTGTGGATCATCACTGATGTACTATAGATCATCACTGATGTACTGTGGATCATCACTGATGTACTGTGGATCATCACTGATGTACTGAGGATCATCACTGATGTACTATGGATCATCACTGATGTACTATGGATCATCACTGATGTACTATGGATAATCACTGATGTACTGTGGATCATCCCTGATGTACTGTGGATCATCACTGATGTACTGTGGATTATCACTGATGTACTGTGGATTATAACTGATGTACTGTGGATCATCACTGATGTACTATAGATCATCACTGATGTACTATAGATCATCACTGATGTACTATGGATCATCACTGGTGTACTATGGACCATCCCTAATGTACAATGGACCATCCCAGATGTACTGTGGATCATCACTGATTTACTGTGGATCATCACTGATGTATTATAGATCATCACTGATGTACTATGGGCCATCACTGGTGTACTATGGATCATCACTGATGTACTATGGACCATCCCTGATGTACTGTGGATCATCACTGGTGTACTATGGATCATCACTGATGTACTATTGATCATCACTGATGTACTATGGATCATCACTGATGTACTATGGACCATCCCTGATGTACTGTGGATCATCACTGATGTACTATAGATCATCACTGATGTACTGTGGATCATCACTGATGTACTGTTGACCATCCCTGATGTACTGTGGACCATCCCTGATGTACTGTGGATCATCACTGATGTACTGTGGATCATCACTGATGTACTGTGGATCATCACTGATTTACTATGGGCCATCACTGATGTACTGTGGATCATCACTGGTGTACTATGGATCATCACTGATGTACTATGGATCATCACTGATGTACTGTGGATCATCACTGATGTACTGTGGATCATCACTGATGTACTATAGATCATCACTGCTGTACTGTGGATCATCACTGATGTACTGTGGATCATCACTGATGTACTATAGATCATCACTGATGTACTGTGGATCATCACTGATGTACTATAGATCATCATTGATGTACTATGGACCATCCCTGATGTACAGTTGATCATCACTGATGTACTGTGGACTATCACTGATGTACTGTGGACCATCACTGATGTACTGTGAATTATCACTGATGTACTGTGGATCATTACTGATGTACTATAGATCATCACTGATGTACTATGGATCATCACTGATGTACTATGGACCATCACTGGTGTACTATGGATCATCTCTGGTGTACTATGGATCATCACTGGTGTACTATGGATCATCCCTGGTGTACTATGGACCATCACTGATGTACTGTGGATCATCACTGATGTACTGTGGATCATCACTGATGTACTATAGATCATCACTGATGTACTATGGACCATCACTGATGTACTATGGACCATCACTGATGTACTATGGACAATCACTGATGTACTATGGACCATCACTGATGTACTATGGACCATCACTGATGTACTATGGACCATCACTGATGTACTGTGGATCATCACTGATGTACTGTGGATCATCACTGGTGTACTATGGGCCATCACTGATGTACTATGGGCCATCACTGATGTACTATGGATCATCACTGATGTACTGTGGAACATCACTGATGTACTGTGGATCATCACTGATGTACTGTGGATCATCACTGATGTACTATGGACCATCCCTGATGTACTGTGGATCATCACTAATGTACTGTGGACTATCACTGATGTACTGTGGACCATCACTGATGTACTGTGAATTATCACTGATGTACTGTGGATCATTACTGATGTACTATAGATCATCACTGATGTACTATGGATCATCACTGATGTACTATGGACCATCACTGGTGTACTATGGATCATCTCTGGTGTACTATGGATCATCACTGGTGTACTATGGATCATCCCTGGTGTACTATGGACCATCACTGATGTACTATGGACCATCACTGATGTACTGTGGATCATCACTGATGTACTATAGATCATCACTGATGTACTATGGACCATCACTGATGTACTATGGACCATCACTGATGTACTATGGGCCATCACTGATGTACTATGGGCCATCACTGATGTACTCTGGACCATCACTGATGTACTATGGACCATCACTGATGTACTGTGGATCATCACTGATGTACTGTGGATCATCACTGGTGTACTATGGGCCATCACTGATGTACTATGAGCCATCACTGATGTACTATGGATCATCACTGATGTACCGAGGATCATCACTGATGTACCGTGGATCATCACTGATGTACCGAGGATCATCACGGATGTACTTTGGATCATCACTAATGTACTGTGGATCATCACTGATTTACTGTCGATCATTACTGATGTACTATGGATCATCACTGATGTACTATGAGCCATCACTGATGTACTATGGGCCATCAATAATGTACTGTGGATCATCCCTGATATACTGAGGATCATCACTGATGTACTGAGGATCATCACTGATGTACTGTGGATCATCACTGATGTAATGTGGACCATTACTGATGTACTGTGGATCATCACTGTTGTACTGTGGATCATCACTGATGTTCTGAGGATCATCACTGATGTACTATGGATCATCACTGATGTACTATGGATCATCCCTGATGTACTGTGGATCATCACTGATGTACTGTGGATCATCACTGATGTACTATAGTTCATCACTGATGTACTATGGGCCATCACTGATGTACTATGGGCCATCACTGGTGTACTATGGATCATCACTGATGTACTATGGATCTTCACTGATGTACTATGGATCATCACTGATGTACTATGGATCATCACTGATGTACTATAGATCATCACTGATGTACTATGAGCCATCACTGATGTACTATGGATCATCACTGATGTACTATGGATCATCACTGATGTACTATGGACCATCACTGATGTACTATGGATCATCACTGATGTACTATGGATCATCACTGATGTACTATGGATCATCACTGATGTACTATGAGCCATCACTGATGTACTATGGATCATCACTGGTGTACTATGGATCATCACTGATGTACTGTGGACCATCCCTGATGTACTGTGGACCATCCCTGATGTACTGTGGATCATCACTGATGTACTATAGATCATCACTGGTGTACTATGGATCATCACTGGTGTACTATGGACCATCCCTGATGTACTGTAGATCATCACTGATGTACTGTAGATCATCACTGATGTACTATGGATCATCCCTGATGTACTGTGGATCATCACTGATATACTGAGGATCATCACTGATGTACTGAGGATCATCACTGATGTACTGTAGATCATCACGGATGTACTGTGGATCATCACTGATGTACTGTGGATCATCACTGATGTACTGTGGATCATCACTGATGTACTGTGGATCATCACTGATGCACTGTGGATCATCACTGCTGTACTGAGGTTCATCACTGATGTACTGAGGTTCATCACTGATGTACTGTGGATCATCACTGATGTACTATGGATCATCCCTGATGTACTGTGGATCATCACTAATGTACTGTGGATTATCACTGATGTACTGTGGATTATCACTGATGTACTGTGGATCATCACTGATGTACTATAGATCATCACTGATGTACTATGGATTATCACTGATGTACTATAGATCATCACTGATGTACTATGGACCATCACTGGTGTACTATGGATCATCACTGGTGTGCTATGGATCATCACTGGTGTACTATGGATCATCACTGATGTACTATGGGCCATCACTGATGTACTGTGGATCATCACTGGTGTTCTATGGATCATCACTGATGTACTATGGATCATCACTGGTGTACTATGGATCATCCCTGATGTACTGTGGATCATCACTGGTGTACTATGGATCATCACTGATGTACTATTGATCATCACTGATGTACTATGGATCATCACTGATGTACTATGGACCATCCCTGATGTACTGTGGATCATCACTGATGTACTATAGATCATCACTGATGTACTGTGGATCATCACTGATGTACTGTTGACCATCCCTGATGTACTGTGGACCATCCCTGATGTACTGTGGATCATCACTGATGTACTGTGGATCATCACTGATGTACTGTGGATCATCACTGATTTACTATGGGCCATCACTGATGTACTGTGGATCATCACTGGTGTACTATGGATCATCACTGATGTACTATGGATCATCACTGATGTACTGTGGATCATCACTGATGTACTGTGGATCATCACTGATGTACTATAGATCATCACTGCTGTACTGTGGATCATCACTGATGTACTGTGGATCATCACTGATGTACTATAGATCATCACTGATGTACTGTGGATCATCACTGATGTACTATAGATCATCATTGATGTACTATGGACCATCCCTGATGTACAGTTGATCATCACTGATGTACTGTGGACTATCACTGATGTACTGTGGACCATCACTGATGTACTGTGAATTATCACTGATGTACTGTGGATCATTACTGATGTACTATAGATCATCACTGATGTACTATGGATCATCACTGATGTACTATGGACCATCACTGGTGTACTATGGATCATCTCTGGTGTACTATGGATCATCACTGGTGTACTATGGATCATCCCTGGTGTACTATGGACCATCACTGATGTACTGTGGATCATCACTGATGTACTGTGGATCATCACTGATGTACTATAGATCATCACTGATGTACTATGGACCATCACTGATGTACTATGGACCATCACTGATGTACTATGGACAATCACTGATGTACTATGGACCATCACTGATGTACTATGGACCATCACTGATGTACTATGGACCATCACTGATGTACTGTGGATCATCACTGATGTACTGTGGATCATCACTGGTGTACTATGGGCCATCACTGATGTACTATGGGCCATCACTGATGTACTATGGATCATCACTGATGTACTGTGGAACATCACTGATGTACTGTGGATCATCACTGATGTACTGTGGATCATCACTGATGTACTATGGACCATCCCTGATGTACTGTGGATCATCACTAATGTACTGTGGACTATCACTGATGTACTGTGGACCATCACTGATGTACTGTGAATTATCACTGATGTACTGTGGATCATTACTGATGTACTATAGATCATCACTGATGTACTATGGATCATCACTGATGTACTATGGACCATCACTGGTGTACTATGGATCATCTCTGGTGTACTATGGATCATCACTGGTGTACTATGGATCATCCCTGGTGTACTATGGACCATCACTGATGTACTATGGACCATCACTGATGTACTGTGGATCATCACTGATGTACTATAGATCATCACTGATGTACTATGGACCATCACTGATGTACTATGGACCATCACTGATGTACTATGGGCCATCACTGATGTACTATGGGCCATCACTGATGTACTCTGGACCATCACTGATGTACTATGGACCATCACTGATGTACTGTGGATCATCACTGATGTACTGTGGATCATCACTGGTGTACTATGGGCCATCACTGATGTACTATGAGCCATCACTGATGTACTATGGATCATCACTGATGTACCGAGGATCATCACTGATGTACCGTGGATCATCACTGATGTACCGAGGATCATCACGGATGTACTTTGGATCATCACTAATGTACTGTGGATCATCACTGATTTACTGTCGATCATTACTGATGTACTATGGATCATCACTGATGTACTATGAGCCATCACTGATGTACTATGGGCCATCAATAATGTACTGTGGATCATCCCTGATATACTGAGGATCATCACTGATGTACTGAGGATCATCACTGATGTACTGTGGATCATCACTGATGTAATGTGGACCATTACTGATGTACTGTGGATCATCACTGTTGTACTGTGGATCATCACTGATGTTCTGAGGATCATCACTGATGTACTATGGATCATCACTGATGTACTATGGATCATCCCTGATGTACTGTGGATCATCACTGATGTACTGTGGATCATCACTGATGTACTATAGTTCATCACTGATGTACTATGGGCCATCACTGATGTACTATGGGCCATCACTGGTGTACTATGGATCATCACTGATGTAGTATGGATCTTCACTGATGTACTATGGATCATCACTGATGTACTATGGATCATCACTGATGTACTATAGATCATCACTGATGTACTATGAGCCATCACTGATGTACTATGGATCATCACTGATGTACTATGGATCATCACTGATGTACTATGGACCATCACTGATGTACTATGGATCATCACTGATGTACTATGGATCATCACTGATGTACTATGGATCATCACTGATGTACTATGAGCCATCACTGATGTACTATGGATCATCACTGGTGTACTATGGATCATCACTGATGTACTGTGGACCATCCCTGATGTACTGTGGACCATCCCTGATGTACTGTGGATCATCACTGATGTACTATAGATCATCACTGGTGTACTATGGATCATCACTGGTGTACTATGGACCATCCCTGATGTACTGTAGATCATCACTGATGTACTGTAGATCATCACTGATTTACTATGGATCATCCCTGATGTACTGTGGATCATCACTGATATACTGAGGATCATCACTGATGTACTGAGGATCATCACTGATGTACTGTAGATCATCACGGATGTACTGTGGATCATCACTGATGTACTGTGGATCATCACTGATGTACTGTGGATCATCACTGATGTACTGTGGATCATCACTGATGCACTGTGGATCATCACTGCTGTACTGAGGTTCATCACTGATGTACTGAGGTTCATCACTGATGTACTGTGGATCATCACTGATGTACTATGGATCATCCCTGATGTACTGTGGATCATCACTAATGTACTGTGGATTATCACTGATGTACTGTGGATTATCACTGATGTACTGTGGATCATCACTGATGTACTATAGATCATCACTGATGTACTATGGATTATCACTGATGTACTATAGATCATCACTGATGTACTATGGACCATCACTGGTGTACTATGGATCATCACTGGTGTGCTATGGATCATCACTGGTGTACTATGGATCATCACTGATGTACTATGGGCCATCACTGATGTACTGTGGATCATCACTGGTGTTCTATGGATCATCACTGATGTACTATGGATCATCACTGGTGTACTATGGATCATCACTGATGTACTGAGGATCATCACTGATGTACTGAGGATCATCACTGATGTACTATGGATCATCACTGATGCACTGTGGATCATCACTGATGTACTATAGATCATCACTGATGTACTGTGGATCATCACTGATGTACTGTGGATCATCACTGATGTACTGAGGATCATCACTGATGTACTATGGATCATCACTGATGTACTATGGATCATCACTGATGTACTGTGGATCATCCCTGATGTACTGTGGATCATCACTGGTGTACTGAGGATCATCACTGGTGTACTGAGGATCATCACTGATGTACTATGGATCATCACTGGTGTACTGAGGATCATCACTGGTGTACTGAGGATCATCACTGATGTACTGAGGATCATCACTGATGTACTGTGGATCATCACTGATGTACTATAGATCATCACTGATGTACTATAGATCATCACTGATGTACTGTGGATCATCCCTGATGTACTGTGGATCATCAATGATGTACTGTGGATCATCACTGATATACTGAGGATCATCACTGATGTACTGAGGATCATCACTGATGTACTGTGGATCATCACTGATGTACTGTGGACCATTACTGATGTACTGTGGATCATCACTGTTGTACTGTGGATCATCACTGATGTTCTGAGGATCATCACTGATGTACTATGGATCATCACTGATGTACTGTGGATCATCACTGATGTACTATAGATCATCACTGATGTACTGTGGATCATCACTGATGTACTATGGATCATCACTGATGTACTATGGATCATCCCTGATGTACTGTGGATCATCACTGATGTACTGTGGATCATCACTGATGTACTATAGTTCATCACTGATGTACTATGGGCCATCACTGATGTACTATGGGCCATCACTGGTGTACAATGGATCATCACTGATGTACTATGGATCATCACTGATGTACTATGGATCATCACTGATGTACTATGGATCATCACTGATGTACTATAGATCATCACTGATGTACTATGAGCCATCACTGATGTACTATGGATCATCACTGATGTACTATGGATCATCACTGATGTACTATGGACCATCACTGATGTACTATGGATCATCACTGATGTACTATGGATCATCACTGATGTACTATGGATCATCACTGATGTACTATGAGCCATCACTGATGTACTATGGATCATCACTGGTGTACTATGGATCATCACTGATGTACTGTGGACCATCCCTGATGTACTGTGGACCATCCCTGATGTACTGTGGATCATCACTGATGTACTATAGATCATCACTGGTGTACTATGGATCATCACTGGTGTACTATGGACCATCCCTGATGTACTGTAGATCATCACTGATGTACTGTAGATCATCACTGATGTACTATGGATCATCCCTGATGTACTGTGGATCATCACTGATATACTGAGGATCATCACTGATGTACTGAGGATCATCACTGATGTACTGTGGATCATCACTGATGTACTGTGGATCATCACTGATGCACTGTGGATCATCACTGCTGTACTGAGGTTCATCACTGATGTACTGAGGTTCATCACTGATGTACTGTGGATCATCACTGATGTACTGTGGATTATCACTGATGTACTGTGGATTATCACTGATGTACTGTGGATCATCACTGATGTACTATGGATCATCACTGATGTACTATGGATTATCACTGATGTACTATAGATCATCACTGATGTACTATGGACCATCACTGGTGTACTATGGATCATCACTGGTGTGCTATGGATCATCACTGGTGTACTATGGATCATCACTGATATACTGTGGACCATTACTGATGTACTGTGGATCATCACTGATGTACTGTGGATCATCACTGATGTTCTGAGGATCATCACTGATGTACTATGGATCATCACTGATGTACTGTGGATCATCACTGATGTACTATAGATCATCACTGATTTACTGTGGATCATCACTGATGCACTGTGGATCATCACTGCTGTACTGAGGTTCATCACTGATGTACTGTGGATCATCGCTGATGTACTATGGATCATCCCTGATGTACTGTGGATCATCACTGATGTACTGTGGATTATCACTGATGTACTGTGGATCATCACTGATGTACTATAGATCATCACTGATGTACTATGGATTATCACTGATGTACTATAGATCATCACTGATGTACTATAGATCATCACTGATGTACTATGGACCATCACTGGTGTACTATGGATCATCAGTGGTGTGCTATGGATCATCACTGGTGTACTATGGATCTCCACTGATATACTGTGGACCATTACTGATGTACTGTGGATCATCACTGATGTACTGTGGATCATCACTGATGTTCTGAGGATCATCACTGATGTACTATGGATCATCACTGATGTACTGTGGATCATCACTGATGTACTATAGATCATCACTGATGTACTGTGGATCATCACTGATGTACTATGGATCATCACTGATGTACTATGGATCATCCCTGATGTACTGTGGATCATCACTGATGTACTGTGGATCATCACTGATGTACTATAGTTCATCACTGATGTACTATGGGCCATCACTGATGTACTTTGGATCATCACTGATGTACTATGAATCATCACTGATGTACTATGGATCATCACTGATGTACTATGGATCATCACTGATGTACTATGGATCATCACTGATATACTATGAGCCATCACTGGTGTACTATGGATCATCACTGATGTACTGTGGACCATCCCTGATGTACTGTGGACCATCCCTGATGTACTGTGGACCATCCCCGATGTACTGTGGATCATCACCGATGTACTGTGGATCATCACTGATGTACTATGGACCATCCCTGATGTACTATGGCCCATCCCTGATGTACTATGGACCATCCCTGATGTACTATGGGCCATCACTGGTGTACTATGGATCATCACTGATGTACTGTGGATCATCACTGATGTACTATGGATCATCACTGGTGTTCTATGGATCATCACTGATGTACTATGGATCATCACTGGTGTACTGTGGATCATCACTGATGTACTATGGATCATCACTGATGCACTGTGGATCATCACTGATGTACTATAGATCATCACTGATGTACTGTGGATCATCACTGATGTACTGTGGATCATCACTGATGTACTGAGGATCATCACTGATGTACTATGGATCATCACTGATGTACTATGGATCATCCCTGATGTACTGTGGATCATCACTGGTGTACTGAGGATCATCACTGGTGTACTGAGGATCATCACTGATGTACTGAGGATCATCACTGATGTACTATAGATCATCACTGATGTACTGTGGATCATCACTGATGTACTGTTGACCATCCCTGATGTACTGTGGACCATCCCTGATGTACTGTGGATCATCACTGATGTACTGTGGATCACTGATGTACTATGGACCATCCCTGATGTACTGTGGATCATCACTGATGTACTATAGATCATCACTGATGTACTGTGGATCATCACTGATGTACTGTTGACCATCCCTGATGTACTGTGGACCATCCCTGATGTACTGTGGATCATCACTGATGTACTGTGGATCATCACTGATGTACTGTGGATCATCACTGATGTACTATGGGCCATCACTGATGTACTGTGGATCATCACTGGTGTACTATGGATCATCACTGGTGTACTATGGATCATCACTGATGTACTATGGATCATCACTGATGTACTGTGGATCACTGATGTACTATGGACCATCCCTGATGTACTGTTGATCATCACTGATGTACTGTGGACTATCACTGGTGTACTATGGATCATCACTGGGTTACTATGGATCATCACTGGTGTACTATGGATCATCACTGGTGTACTATGGACCATCCCTGATGTACTGTGGATCATCACTGATGTACTGTGGATCATCACTGATGTACTATGGGCCATCACTGGTGTACTATGGATCTTCACTGGTGTACTATGGATCATCACTGATGTACTGTGGATCATCACTGATGTACTGTGGATCATCACTGATGTACTGTGGATCATCACTGATGTACTATGGGCCATCACTGGTGTACTATAGATCATCACTGATGTACTATGGATCATCACTGATGTACTGTGGACCATCACTGATGTACTATGGAGCATCACTGATGTACTATGGATCATCACTGATGTACTATAAGCCATCACTGATGTACTATGGGCCATCACTGATGTACTGTGGATCATCACTGGTGTACTATGGATCATCCCTGATGTACTATGGATCATCACTGGTGTACTGAGGATCATCACTGGTGTACTGAGGATCATCACTGATGTACTGAGGATCATCACTGATGTACTGTGGATCATCACTGATGTACTATAGATCATCACTGATGTACTATAGATCATCACTGATGTACTGTGGATCATCACTGATGTACTGTGGATCATCACTGATGTACTGTGGATCATCACTGATGTACTGAGGATCATCACTGATGTACTATGGATCATCACTGATGTACTGTGGATCATCCCTGATGTACTGTGGATCATCACTGATGTACTGTGGATCATCACTGATGTACTATAGATCATCCCTGATGTACTGTTGACCATCCCTGATGTACTGTGGATCATCACTGGTGTACTGTGGATCATCACTGATGTACTATGGGCCATCACTGATGTACTGTGGATCATCACTGGTGTACTATGGATCATCACTGGTGTACTATGGATCATCACTGATGTACTATGGATCATCACTGATGTACTGTGGATCATCACTGATGTACTGTGGGTCATCACTGATGTACTATAGATCATCACTGCTGTACTGTGGATCATCACTGATGTACTGTGGATCATCACGGATGTACTATAGATCATCACTGATGTACTATGGATCATCACTGATGTACTGTGAATTATCACTGATGTACTGTGGATCATTACTGATGTACTATAGATCATCACTGATGTACTATGGATCATCACTGATGTACTATGGACCATCACTGGTGTACTATGGATCATCACTGGTGTACTATGGATCATCACTGGGTTACTATGGATCATCACTGGTGTACTATGGATCATAACTGGTGTACTATGGACCATCCCTGATGTACTGTGGATCATCACTGATGTACTGTGGATCATCACTGATGTACTATAGTTCATCACTGATGTACTATGGGCCATCACTGGTGTACTATGGATCATCACTGGTGTACTATGGATCATCGCTGATGTACTGTGGATCATCACTGATGTACTGTGGATCATCACTGATGTACTGTGGATCATCACTGATGTACTATGGATCATCCCTGATGTACTATAGATCATCACTGATGTACTATGGATCATCACTGATGTACTGTGGATCATCCCTGATGTACTATGGACCATCACTGGTGTACTATGGATCATCACTGGTGTACTATGGATCATCGCTGATGTACTGTGGATCATCACTGATGTACTGTGGATCATCACTGATGTACTGTGGATCATCACTGATGTACTATGGATCATCCCTGATGTACTATGGATCATCACTGGTGTACTATGGATCATCACTGATGTACTGAGGATCATCACTGATGTACTGAGGATCATCACTGATGTATTGTGGATCATCACTGATGTACTGTGGATCATCACTGATGTACTATAGATCATCACTGATGTACTGTGGATCATCACTGATGTACTGTGGATCATCACTGATGTACTGTGGATCATCACTGATGTACTGTGGATCATCACTGATGTACTGTGGATCATCACTGATGTACTATAGATCATCACTGGTGTACTATGGATCATCACTGGTGTACTATGGATCATCACTGGTGTACTATGGACCATCCCTGATGTACTGTGGATCATCACTGATGTACTATAGATCATCACTAGTGTACTATGGATCATCACTGATGTACTATGGACCATCCCTGATGTACTGTGGATCATCACTGATTTACTGTGGATCATCACTGATGTATTATAGATCATCACTGATGTACTATGGGCCATCACTGGTGTACTATGGATCATCACTGATGTACTGTGGATCATCACTGATGTACTATGGATCATCACTGATGTACTATGGATCATCACTGATGTACTATGAGCCATCACTGATGTACTATGGTCCATCACTGATGTACTGTGGATCATCACTATTTAGCACCCCGCTACATTTTTATTTCAAAGTATTTTATTTTCCCACTAGCTTATCCATTAAATTGAATAATTTTTTCCAGAAAGGGCGTATTCTGGGGCATTCCCACCATATGTGTGGCATCGTGCCGTTGAGTTTCTGAGGTTCTTAATGACTTCCCGTACCTCTTCTGCTGAAAAGGGGGCCTCCAGCATATTTTTTTTTTTATGTTATTTTAAGTTATTTCCCTATCCACATTTGTTTGCAGAGCACTTGCCATGCTCTTAACAACATTTTGCTGCCATTTGCAGCCCTCTAGCGCTTTCCATTACTTTTTTAGAGCCTTTTTAGTCCTTAGAAGTCCGGGTCCCCATTGACTTCAATGGGGATCGGGTTCGGGTCCGGGTTCGGGTTAAAGTTCGGTCCCGAACCCGAACTTTTTTCCGAAGTTTGGCCGAACCCGTCGAACCCGAACATCCAGGTGTCCGCTCAACTCTAATGATAAGTACATGGGAGGACCATCGCAGTACGTCTCGGATGATGACGAAACACAGGTGCCAACTGCTGCTGCTTTCGCAATTGTGCAGACAGACCAGGAGGGCAGGGGTGAAGACTGGGTGGAAGATGATGTGGAGGACGATGAGGTCCTCGACCCCACATGGAATCAACGTTATGCAGGTGACCAGTGTAGTTTGGAGGAAGAGGCGGTGGTCGCACAGAGCCACCAGCACAGCAGAAGAGGGAGCAGGGTGCAAAAGCGGAGCGTCCGTCCCCTAGACAGTATGTCTGCTACTGCCCAACGCAGCAAGGGACCGAGCACACCAAAGCCAGGTCCAAGGAGTTCCCTAGCGTGGCAGTTCTTCACACAATGTGCTGATGACAAGACACGAGTGGTTTGCACGCTGTGCAATCAGAGCCTGAAGTGAGGCATAAACGTTCTCAACCTGAGCACAACCTGCATGACCAGGCATCTAAGTGCAAAGCACGAGCTGCAGTGGAGTAGACACCTCAAAAACCAAGAAAGGTCTCTGGCTCCTCCTGCTTCCTCTTCTGCTGCAGTCTCGGCCTCTTCATCCACCTCTGTAGTGACAGTGGCACCTGCCACCCCGCAAACAGAGGATCTGCCAGCAACACTACCACCTGGGTCACCAACCATCTCCACAATGTCCCATGGAAGTGTTCAGCTCTCTATCTCCCAAACATTGGAGCGGAAGAGGAAGTACCCCCCTAGCCACCCGCGATCCCTGGCCCTGAATGCCAGCATTTCAAAACTCCTGGCCTTTGAAATGCTGTCATTCCGTCTGGTGGAGACGCAGAGTTTTAACCACCTCCCTACTGTGCACGAAAACCCCCTTCCTGCCAAAGCCATTTTTCAGCTTTCAGCACTGTCACACTTTGAATGACAATTGCGCGGTCGTGCGACGTGGCTCTTAAACAAAATTTGTGTCCTTTTTTTCCCACAAATAGAGCTTTCTTTTGGTGGTATTTGATCACCTCTGCGGTTTTTATTTTTTGCGCTATAAACAAAAGAAGAGCGTCCAGTTTGGAAAAATAACACTATTTTTTACTTTTTGCTATAATAAATACCCATTTTTTTTATTAAATAAAATTTTCCTCAGTTTAGGCCGATACGTATTCTTCTACATATTTTTGGTAAAAAAAAAAATCGCAATAAGCACGTATTGATTGGTTTGCGCAAAAGTTATAGCGTGTACAAAATAGGGGATAGATTTATAGCATTTTTATTTTTTTATTAGTAATGGCGGGGATCTGCGATTTTTTATTGTGACTGCGATATTGCGGCGGACACATCGGACACTTTTGACACATTTTTGGGACCATTCACGTTTATACAGCGATCCCTGCTATAAAAATGCATTGATTACTGTATAAATGTGATTGGCAGGGAAGGGGTTAACCACTAGGGGCGGGAAGGGGTTAAATATGTTCCCTCAATGTGTTCTTACTGTGGGGGGAGGGGACTGACTGGGGGAGGTGACTGATGGTTGTCCCTATGTACAAGGGACACACCATCAGCCTCCTCTCCCTCACAGGACGTGGATCTCTGTGTTTACACACAGAGACCCACTTTCCTGCTCGTTTCCCGGGCAATCGCGGGTGCCCGGCGGCAATCGCGGCCGCCGGGCACGCGCACCGGGGCCTTGTGAACGCGGTGGGCGTGCGCGCGCGCCGCTGGCGGCGAGCGCGCGCCTTCTAGCTCGTTTTAAAGGGAGGACATCATATGACGTCCTCCCAGAACGAGAGTATCCTCCACCCGCCGTCAATTGACAGTGGGCGGTGGACAAGTGGTTAAAAGCCTGATGGCATTGGCTGTCCCACAGTACGTCGTGCCCAGCCACCACTACTTTTCCAGGCAAGCCATCCCTTCCCTGCACAACCAAGTGGGGGACAAAATCAGGTGTGCACTGCGCAACGCCATCTGTGGCAAGGTCCACCTAACTACGGATGCGTGGACCAGTAAGCATGGTCAGGGACGTTATATCTCCCTAACAGCACACTGGGTAAATGCAGTGGCGGCTGGGCCTGAGGCAGATAGCAGTTTGGCGCATGTCCTTCCACCACCGAGGATTGCAGGGCGCTTCAGTTTGCCTCCTGTTGCTAACTCGTCCTACTCCGCTTCCTCATCCTCTACCGCCTCCTCATCCAGTCAGCGTCACACGTTCACCACCAACTTCAGCACAGCCAGGGGTAAACGACAGCAGGCAGTTTTAAAACTTTCCTGTTTGGGGGAAAAACCACACACCACGCAGGAGTTGTGGAGGGACATGGAACAACAGACCAATGAGTGGTTGCTGTCAGTGAGCCTCAAGCCCGGCCTGGTGGTGTGCGATAATGGGCGAAATCTCGTAGCAGCTCTGGGCCTAGCCGGTTTGATGCACATCCCTTGCCTGGCGCATGTGCTGAACTTGGTGGTCCAGAGGTTCCTTAAAAATTACCCCAATATGCCAGAGCTGCTGCAGAAAGTGCGGGCTGTGTGTGCGCACTTTCAGCGTTCTCACGCTGCTGCTGCTCGCCTGTCAGCGCTGCAGCGTAACTTCGGCCTTCCCGCTCACTGCCTCATATGTGACGTGCCCACAAAGTGGAACTCCACCTTGTACATGCTGGCCAGACTGTGCGAGCAGCATCAGGCGATAGTGAAGTTTCAGCTGCAGCAATCACGCGTGAGTCGCTCTGCGGAACAGCACCACTTCACCACCAATAACTGGGCCTCCATGCGAGACCTGTGTGCCTTGTTGCGCTGTTTCGAGTACTCCACCAACATGTCCAGTGCCAATGACGCCGTTCTCAGCGTTACTATCCCAGTTCGATGCCTCCTTGAAAAAACGCTTCGGGCGATGATGGAAGAGGATGTGGCACAGGAGGATGAGGAGGAGGAGGAGGAAGCGGGATCATTTCAAAGGCTTTCAGGGCAGTCTTTCACAAGTGGCTACGAGGGTGGGTTCCTGCACCAACAAACGCCAGGTACAATTGTCCGGCAGAAAGGGAACAGTTCTGGAGGATGACGAGGTGGAGGGGGAGGAGGAGGAGCCATTTTCACAGCAGGGTGGCACCCAGACCAGCTCGTGGCCATCACTGGTGCGTGGCTGGGGGGATACAGAGGACACAGACGATACACCTCCCACAGAGGACAGCTTTTCTTTGCCTCTGAGCAGCCTGGCACACATGAGCAATTACATGCTGCAGTGTTTCCGCAATGACCGCCGAGTTGCCCACATTTTAACTGGTGCTGATTACTGGGTGGCCACCCTGCTGGATCCCCGTTACAAGGACAACGTATCATCCTTAATTCCCTCACTGGAGCGGGATCGTAAGATGCGCAAGTACAAGCGTGCGCTGGTAGACGCGCTGCTGGTGGCATTCCCACCTGACAGCGGGCGTACGGTGGAAGCACAAGGCGAAGGCAGAGGAGGAGGAAGAGGTCGCCAACGCAGCCGGGGCACCGGCAGCACCTCAGAAGGCAGGGTTAGCATGGCTGAAATGTGGAAAAGCTTTGTCAGCACGCCACAACAACCAGCACCACCAGCTGAGATGGAACGTCTTAGCAGGAGGCAGCATTTCACCATAATGGTTGAGCAGTATGTGTCCACAGGCCTACACGTACTGGATGACGGGTCTGCCCCCTTTAACTTCTGGGTCTCCAAATTGGGCACATGGCCTGAGCTTGCTCTTTATGCCTTGGAGGTGCTGGCCTGCCCTGCAGCCAGTGTATTATCTGAACGTGTATTTAGCACGGCAGGGGGCGTTATCACAGACAAGCGCAGCCGCCTGTCCAGAGCCAATGTGGACAAGCTCACTGTAACGGCACCCCAATCTCAAGGTCTATTAACACAGTTTACGATGTTCCCTCTCCTAGGCACACATCCACTCGCTACCGATATCCACAGCTAAACGACCCTTTCCTATAGGAGCCGACCCCTCTGGAAGAAGACGAGACGCACTCTGTCTCTTCTGTAGTAGGAATGAATTTATTAATGCCAAACATTGTAACTTTATACACAATTCAGGGCACATGATTTAACATGAACAAGGGCCCAGCTCCACCCACACATCCCAAAACTCAACACCTCATCCTGACGTCTGCTAGGCTTCAAAAGATCCCAACACAATAGAATATACGATCTCCAATACACATCTTCCCACAAAGGGGTGGCAGCCAGTCTGTCTGGCGACAACAGGTTCTAAACCCTTTACATCTTAAATCCCTTTGTATTGTAAATCCCAGTCTGCCTTTACAATACACACAAGTATAGGGTTAATTACTTCTATTCACACCAGACCTTCCCAAGTCATACTGAACAATAGAAATGCAAAACAACTTAATTCCTCACAGCAATGATACTTAACCCCCACATACAGTATACATCCAATCTATATACAATGTATATACAGCCTTGAATATGGCTATCATAGACCATATTGGGGTTTTCATTCACCCTGTGCCCCTAATAGAGACACAGGGTGATTGACACATAAGAGCCATTGGGGAAGCTGGCACAAGGGTATTTCATACTTCCTAAGCGATTCTGAGTCCCCCGGGCCTTCCCGTTACATCTCTCCCCTTTCGGCAGGAGACTAACAGAGGGGGGAACCCCAGACTGGTTGACTCCGAAGTTAGTCCATAGGTCCCTTCTTCTAATGCCGGTATCCACACAGTACCCCAAATAAATTTCTCCAAACAGAGAATCGCTTACCCAGCCAACCTCTGCCTCTCTCAGAGAACACACCCGCCGCTGGGGAGAGGCCTGGACTGGCCCCTCTCCCTGGAGTCCTTTCTGCCGCTGGAGAGAAGACAGGGTGACTGGGCTCAATCCGTCATGCTGTTGGGGATCTGGGTCGACTGCCCGGCATCCCTGTGGTATACAAGTGGAGACTGAAGTCCCATCCACTTGTGGTAGGTGAAAATCTCCCAGTGCTTGCAAAGCAAGGCTGACATCCTCCTGTCTCAGTGTCACACCATTTTCTGGGGTTGTGTCAGTGAGGACTGAAGTCCCATCCAATACCACAGGAACTCCCTCTTCTGTTAGTTGGGAGCCGAGGCCTGTGGCGCTCGGCTCTGTTGCCAGCTCTTCTGCTGGGTTGCTGTGAGTGGAGACCGCAGTCCCATCCACCGATATCCGCTCAAGTGGCAGTTGTGTGCAGCGGCCAGTAGCATTCTGCCCTGCTGCCAGTGATTCAGCTGGGAGTAAAAGCTTTACTGCCTCAGCTTGTTGCTGGGGAGAGGGGCCAACTGCCCCGGCTCCCTGAAACTCCACAGTGGTTTCCGGTGCTGGGCAGAGGTGGGTATCACTCTGCCCTGTTGCCAGCACTTCTGCTGGGGACTCCACACCATCTGCTCTGGTTAACTGTTGGGGGGGGGAGATGGCCTGCTTCTCCTCCCTGCTTCTCTCGCAACCTCCTTCCGAATTCCTCTTCCATGGCGGCTGGTTCTTTAGGCGTTGTCCCCGATTGCCGTATTTGCGCCATTCTCTGCTCATGTTGCCACTCATCCTGCCGCTCGATGTCTCTAATGGCTTCCCGTATGGCGGTCTCTGATGGGTTAGCACCATACAATGCCAACCGCTGTCGCACTCGTTGCTGAAACAAATCTTCAACTGACCAGGGTCCTGCATCAACCTCCTTCGGCTGCATCGCTGGCCAGTCACTGTGGTGGTTTGGAGTGTCCCAGGAACTGGAGGGAATATCCCGCTGCTGCCAACCAATGTAACGGCACCCCAATCTCAAGGTCTATTAACGCCGTTTACGATGTTCCCTCTCCTAGGCACACATCCACTCGCTACCGATATCCACAGCTAAACGACCCTTTCCTATAGGAGCCGACCCCTCTGGAAGAAGACGAGACGCACTCTGTCTCTTCTGTAGTAGGAATGAATTTATTAATGCCAAACATTGTAACTTTATACACAATTCAGGGCACATGATTTAACATGAACAAGGGCCCAGCTCCACCCACACATCCCAAAACTCAACACCTCATCCTGACGTCTGCTAGGCTTCAAAAGATCCCAACACAATAGAATATACGATCTCCAATACACATCTTCCCACAAAGGGTTGGCAGCCAGTCTGTCTGGCGACAACAGGTTCTAAACCCTTTACATCTTAAATCCCTTTGTATTGTAAATCCCAGTCTGCCTTTACAATACACACAAGTATAGGGTTAATTACTTCTATTCACACCAGACCTTCCCAAGTCATACTGAACAATAGAAATGCAAAACAACTTAATTCCTCACAGCAATGATACTTAACCCCCACATACAGTATACATCCAATCTATATACAATGTATATACAGCAGTGAATATGGCTATCATAGACCATATTGGGGTTTTCATTCACCCTGTGCCCCTAATAGAGACACAGGGTGATTGACACATAAGAGCCATTGGGGAAGCTGGCGCAAGGGTATTTCATACTTCCTAAGCGATTCTGAGTCCCCCGGGCCTTCCCGTTACACTCACGTTCATTAAAATGAACCAGGCATGGATCCCACAGGACTTGTCCGTACCTTGTGCAGAATAGACATGTATACTGGTGTTGTGACAAAAACTGTCCGGCCATCGGATTGTGTCCGGCCCATACTGCGAAGGCGCAGCGCCTGCGCAGTACAGAGGACAAGGAGATTCACAAAATCTCCGAAGATGAACGGCGCCTGCGCAGTGAGTGCAGGTTCAAGCCCCACCATCCAAGTGGACATCAGTGATGATCCATAGTACATCGGTGATGATCCATAGTACACCAGTGATGGCCCATAGTACATCAGTGATGATCTATAGTACATCAGTGATGATCCACAGTACATCAGTGATGATCCACAGTACATCAGTGATGATCCACAGTACATCAGTGATGATCCACAGTACATCAGGGATGGCCCATAGTACACCAGTGATGGCCCATAGTACACCAGTGATGGCCCATAGTACACCAGTGATGGCCCATAGTACATCAGTGATGATCTATAGTACATCAGTGATGATCCACAGTACATCAGTGATGATCCACAGTACATCAGGGATGGTCCATAGTACATCAGGGATGGTCCATAGTACATCAGTGATGATCCATAGTACATCAGGGATGGTCCACAGTACATCAGTGATGATCCATAGTACACCAGTGATGGCTCATAGTACATCAGTGATGATCCATAGTACATCAGTGATAATTCATAGTACATCAGTGATGGCTCATAGAACATCAGTGATGATCCATAGTACATCAGTGATGATCCTCAGTACATCAGTGATGATCCACAGTACATCAGTGATGATCCACAGTACATCAGGGATGGTCCACAGTACATCAGTGATGATCCACAGTACACCAGTGATGGCCCATCGTACATCAGTGATCTTCCATAGTACATCAGTGATGATCCATAGTACACCAGTGATGGCCCATAGTACACCAGTGATGGCCCATAGTACACCAGTGATGGCCCATAGTACATCAGGGATGGTCCATAGTACATCAGTGATTGTCCATAGTACATCAGTGATGGTCCATAGTACACCCGTGATGGCCCATAGTACATCAGTGATGATCCACAGTACATCAGTGATGATCCTCAGTACATCAGTGATGATCCACGGTACATCATTGATGATCCACGGTACATCAGTGATGATCCACAGTATATCAGGGATGGTCCACAGTACATCCGTGATGATCCATAGTACACCAGTGATGATCCATAGTACATCAGTGATGGCTCATAGTACATCAGTGATGATACATAGTACACCAGTGATGATCCATAGTACATCATTGATGATCCATAGTACATCAGAGATGGCTCATAGTACATCAGTGATGATACATAGTACATCAGTGATGATCCATAGTACATCAGTGATGATCCATAGTACATCAGTGATGATCCATAGTACATCAGTGATGATTCATAGTACATCAGTGATGATCCATAGTACATCAGTGATGATCCTCAGTACATCAGTGATGATCCACAGTACATCAGTGATGATCCACAGTAAATCCGTGATGATCCACAGTACATCAGTGATGATCCACGGTACATCAGTGATGATCCACGGTACATCAGGGATGGTCCACAGTACATCAGGGATGGTCCATAGTACATCAGGGATGGTCCATAGTACATCAGTGATGATCCACAGTACAACAGTGATGATCCTCAGTACACCAGTGATGATCCACAGTACATCAGTGATGATCCACAGTACATCAGTGATGATCCACAGTACATCAGGGATGGTCCATAGTACATCAGTGATGATCCATAGTACACCAGTGATGATCCATAGTACACCTGTGATGGCCCATAGTACATCAGTGATGATCCACAGTACATCAGTGATGATCCACAGTACATCAGTGATGATCCACAGTACATCAGTGATGATCCACAGTACATCAGTGATGATCCACAGTACATCAGTGATGATCCATAGTACATCAGTGATGATCCATAGTAAATTGGTGATGATCCATAGTACACCAGTGATGGCCCATAGTACACCAGTGATGGCCCATAGTACATCAGTGATGATCTATAGTACATCAGTAATGATCCACAGTACATCAGTGATGATCCACAGTACATCAGTGATGGCCGATAGTACACCAGTGATGGCCCATAGTACATCAGTGATGATCTATAGTACATCAGTGATGATCCACAGTACATCAGTGATGATCCACAGTACATCAGGGATGGTCCATAGTACATCAGTGATGATCCATAGTACACCAGTGATGATCCATAGTACACCAGTGATGGCCCATAGTACATCAGTGATGAACTATAGTACATCAGTGATGATCCATAGAACATCAGTGATGATCCACAGTACATCAGTGATGGTCCACAGTACATCAGTGATGGTTAACAGTACATTAGTGATAATCCACAGTACATCAGTGATGATCCACAGTACATCAGGGATGGTCCATAGTACATCAGTGATGATCCATAGTACATCAGTGATGATACATAGTACATCAGTGATGATCTATAGTACATCAGTGATGATCCTCAGTACATCAGTGATGATCCACAGTACATCAGGGATGGTCCATAGTACATCAGGGATGGTCTATAGTACATCAGTGATGATCCAGAGAACATCAGTGATGATCCACAGTACATCAGTGATGGTCCACAGTACATCAGTGATGGTTCACAGTACATCAGTGATAATCCACAGTACATCAGTGATGATCCACAGTACATCAGGGATGGTCCATAGTACATCAGTGATGATCCACAGTACATCAGTGATGATCCATAGTACACAGTGATGGCGCATAGTACATCAGTGATGATCTATAGTACATCAGTGATGATCCACAGTACATCAGGGATGGTCCATAGTACATCAGTGATGATCCACAGTACATCAGTGATGATCCTCAGTACACCAGTGATGATCCGCAGTACACCAGTGATGATCCACAGTACATCAGTGATGATCCACAGTACATCAGTGATGATGCACAGTACATCAGGGATGGTCCATTGTACATCAGTGATGATCCATAGTACACCAGTGATGATCCATAGTACACCAGTGATGGCTCATAGTACATCAGTGATGATCCATAGTACATCAGTGATAATTCATAGTACATCAGTGATGGCTCATAGAACATCAGTGATGATCCATAGTACATCAGTGATGATCCTCAGTACATCAGTGATGATCCACAGTACATCAGTGATGATCCACAGTACATCAGGGATGGTCCACAGTACATCAGTGATGATCCACAGTACACCAGTGATGGCCCATCGTACATCAGTGATCTTCCATAGTACATCAGTGATGATCCATAGTACACCAGTGATGGCCCATAGTACACCAGTGATGGCCCATAGTACACCAGTGATGGCCCATAGTACATCAGGGATGGTCCATAGTACATCAGTGATTGTCCATAGTACATCAGTGATGGTCCATAGTACACCCGTGATGGCCCATAGTACATCAGTGATGATCCACAGTACATCAGTGATGATCCTCAGTACATCAGTGATGATCCACGGTACATCATTGATGATCCACGGTACATCAGTGATGATCCACAGTATATCAGGGATGGTCCACAGTACATCCGTGATGATCCATAGTACACCAGTGATGATCCATAGTACATCAGTGATGGCTCATAGTACATCAGTGATGATACATAGTACACCAGTGATGATCCATAGTACATCATTGATGATCCATAGTACATCAGAGATGGCTCATAGTACATCAGTGATGATACATAGTACATCAGTGATGATCCATAGTACATCAGTGATGATCCATAGTACATCAGTGATGATCCATAGTACATCAGTGATGATTCATAGTACATCAGTGATGATCCATAGTACATCAGTGATGATCCTCAGTACATCAGTGATGATCCACAGTACATCAGTGATGATCCACAGTAAATCCGTGATGATCCACAGTACATCAGTGATGATCCACAGTACATCAGTGATGATCCACGGTACATCAGTGATGATCCACGGTACATCAGGGATGGTCCACAGTACATCAGGGATGGTCCATAGTACATCAGGGATGGTCCATAGTACATCAGTGATGATCCACAGTACAACAGTGATGATCCTCAGTACACCAGTGATGATCCACAGTACATCAGTGATGATCCACAGTACATCAGTGATGATCCACAGTACATCAGGGATGGTCCATAGTACATCAGTGATGATCCATAGTACACCAGTGATGATCCATAGTACACCTGTGATGGCCCATAGTACATCAGTGATGATCCACAGTACATCAGTGATGATCCACAGTACATCAGTGATGATCCACAGTACATCAGTGATGATCCACAGTACATCAGTGATGATCCATAGTACATCAGTGATGATCCATAGTAAATTGGTGATGATCCATAGTACACCAGTGATGGCCCATAGTACACCAGTGATGGCCCATAGTACATCAGTGATGATCTATAGTACATCAGTAATGATCCACAGTACATCAGTGATGATCCACAGTACATCAGTGATGGCCGATAGTACACCAGTGATGGCCCATAGTACATCAGTGATGATCTATAGTACATCAGTGATGATCCACAGTACATCAGTGATGATCCACAGTACATCAGGGATGGTCCATAGTACATCAGGGATGGTCCATAGTACATCAGTGATGATCCATAGTACACCAGTGATGATCCATAGTACACCAGTGATGGCCCATAGTACATCAGTGATGAACTATAGTACATCAGTGATGATCCATAGAACATCAGTGATGATCCACAGTACATCAGTGATGGTCCACAGTACATCAGTGATGGTTAACAGTACATTAGTGATAATCCACAGTACATCAGTGATGATCCACAGTACATCAGGGATGGTCCATAGTACATCAGTGATGATCCATAGTACATCAGTGATGATACATAGTACATCAGTGATGATCTATAGTACATCAGTGATGATCCTCAGTACATCAGTGATGATCCACAGTACATCAGGGATGGTCCATAGTACATCAGGGATGGTCTATAGTACATCAGTGATGATCCAGAGAACATCAGTGATGATCCACAGTACATCAGTGATGGTCCACAGTACATCAGTGATGGTTCACAGTACATCAGTGATAATCCACAGTACATCAGTGATGATCCACAGTACATCAGGGATGGTCCATAGTACATCAGTGATGATCCACAGTACATCAGTGATGATCCATAGTACACAGTGATGGCGCATAGTACATCAGTGATGATCTATAGTACATCAGTGATGATCCACAGTACATCAGGGATGGTCCATAGTACATCAGTGATGATCCACAGTACATCAGTGATGATCCTCAGTACACCAGTGATGATCCGCAGTACACCAGTGATGATCCACAGTACATCAGTGATGATCCACAGTACATCAGTGATGATGCACAGTACATCAGGGATGGTCCATTGTACATCAGTGATGATCCATAGTACACCAGTGATGATCCATAGTACACCTGTGATGGCCCATAGTACATCAGTGATGATCCACAGTACATCAGTGATGATCCTCAGTACATCGGTGATGATCCTCAGTACATCAGTGATGATCCACGGTACATCAGTGATGATCCACAGTACACCAGTGATGATCCACAGTACATCAGGGATGGTCCACAGTACATCAGTGATGATCCACAGTACATCAGTGATGATCCATAGTACATCAGTGATGGCTCATAGTACATCAGTGATGATCCATAGTACATCAGTGATGATCCATAGTACACCAGTGATGATCCATAGAACATCAGTGATGGCTCATAGTACATCAGTGATGATCCATAATACATCAGTGATGATCCATAATACATCAGTGATGATCCATAGTACACCAGTGATGATCTATAGTACATCAGTGATGATCCACAGTACATCAGTGATGATCCACAGTACATCAGTGATGGCCCATAGTACACCAGTGATGGTCCACAGTACATCAGTGATGATCCATAGTACACCGGTGATGGCCCATAGTACATCAGTGATGATCTATAGTACATCAGTGATGATCCATAGTACATCAGTGATGATCTATAGTACATCAGTGATGATCCATAGTACATCGGTGATGATCCATAGTACACCAGTGATGGCCCATAGTACACCAGTGATGGCCCATAGTACATCAGTGATGATCCACAGTACATCAGTGATGATCCACAGTACATCAGTGATGATCCACAGTACATCAGGGATGGCCCATAATACACCAGTGATGGCCCATAGTACATCAGTGATGATCTATAGTACATCAGTGATGATCCACAGTACATCAGTGATGATCCACAGTACATCAGTGATGAACTATAGTACAACAGTGATGATCCATAGAACATCAGTGATGATCCACAGTACATCAGTGATGGTCCACAGTACATCAGTGATGGTTCACAGTACATCAGTGATAATCCACAGTACATCAGTAATGATCCACAGTACATCAGGGATGGTCCATAGTACATCAGTGATGATCCATAGTACATTAGTAATGATCCATAGTACATCAGTGATGATCCATAGTACATCAGTGATGATCCATAGTACATCAGTGATGATTCATAGTACATCAGTGATGATCCATAGTACATCAGTGATGATCCTCAGTACATCAGTGATGATCCACAGTACATCAGTGATGATCCACAGTAAATCCGTGATGATCCACAGTACATCAGTGATGATCCACAGTACATCAGTGATGATCCACGGTACATCAGTGATGATCCACGGTACATCAGGGATGGTCCACAGTACATCAGGGATGGTCCATAGTACATCAGGGATGGTCCATAGTACATCAGTGATGATCCACAGTACAACAGTGATGATCCTCAGTACACCAGTGATGATCCACAGTACATCAGTGATGATCCACAGTACATCAGTGATGATCCACAGTACATCAGGGATGGTCCATAGTACATCAGTGATGATCCATAGTACACCAGTGATGATCCATAGTACACCTGTGATGGCCCATAGTACATCAGTGATGATCCACAGTACATCAGTGATGATCCACAGTACATCAGTGATGATCCACAGTACATCAGTGATGATCCACAGTACATCAGTGATGATCCATAGTACATCAGTGATGATCCATAGTAAATTGGTGATGATCCATAGTACACCAGTGATGGCCCATAGTACACCAGTGATGGCCCATAGTACATCAGTGATGATCTATAGTACATCAGTAATGATCCACAGTACATCAGTGATGATCCACAGTACATCAGTGATGGCCGATAGTACACCAGTGATGGCCCATAGTACATCAGTGATGATCTATAGTACATCAGTGATGATCCACAGTACATCAGTGATGATCCACAGTACATCAGGGATGGTCCATAGTACATCAGGGATGGTCCATAGTACATCAGTGATGATCCATAGTACACCAGTGATGATCCATAGTACACCAGTGATGGCCCATAGTACATCAGTGATGAACTATAGTACATCAGTGATGATCCATAGAACATCAGTGATGATCCACAGTACATCAGTGATGGTCCACAGTACATCAGTGATGGTTAACAGTACATTAGTGATAATCCACAGTACATCAGTGATGATCCACAGTACATCAGGGATGGTCCATAGTACATCAGTGATGATCCATAGTACATCAGTGATGATACATAGTACATCAGTGATGATCTATAGTACATCAGTGATGATCCTCAGTACATCAGTGATGATCCACAGTACATCAGGGATGGTCCATAGTACATCAGGGATGGTCTATAGTACATCAGTGATGATCCAGAGAACATCAGTGATGATCCACAGTACATCAGTGATGGTCCACAGTACATCAGTGATGGTTCACAGTACATCAGTGATAATCCACAGTACATCAGTGATGATCCACAGTACATCAGGGATGGTCCATAGTACATCAGTGATGATCCACAGTACATCAGTGATGATCCATAGTACACAGTGATGGCGCATAGTACATCAGTGATGATCTATAGTACATCAGTGATGATCCACAGTACATCAGGGATGGTCCATAGTACATCAGTGATGATCCACAGTACATCAGTGATGATCCTCAGTACACCAGTGATGATCCGCAGTACACCAGTGATGATCCACAGTACATCAGTGATGATCCACAGTACATCAGTGATGATGCACAGTACATCAGGGATGGTCCATTGTACATCAGTGATGATCCATAGTACACCAGTGATGATCCATAGTACACCTGTGATGGCCCATAGTACATCAGTGATGATCCACAGTACATCAGTGATGATCCTCAGTACATCGGTGATGATCCTCAGTACATCAGTGATGATCCACGGTACATCAGTGATGATCCACAGTACACCAGTGATGATCCACAGTACATCAGGGATGGTCCACAGTACATCAGTGATGATCCACAGTACATCAGTGATGATCCATAGTACATCAGTGATGGCTCATAGTACATCAGTGATGATCCATAGTACATCAGTGATGATCCATAGTACACCAGTGATGATCCATAGAACATCAGTGATGGCTCATAGTACATCAGTGATGATCCATAATACATCAGTGATGATCCATAATACATCAGTGATGATCCATAGTACACCAGTGATGATCTATAGTACATCAGTGATGATCCACAGTACATCAGTGATGATCCACAGTACATCAGTGATGGCCCATAGTACACCAGTGATGGTCCACAGTACATCAGTGATGATCCATAGTACACCGGTGATGGCCCATAGTACATCAGTGATGATCTATAGTACATCAGTGATGATCCATAGTACATCAGTGATGATCTATAGTACATCAGTGATGATCCATAGTACATCGGTGATGATCCATAGTACACCAGTGATGGCCCATAGTACACCAGTGATGGCCCATAGTACATCAGTGATGATCCACAGTACATCAGTGATGATCCACAGTACATCAGTGATGATCCACAGTACATCAGGGATGGCCCATAATACACCAGTGATGGCCCATAGTACATCAGTGATGATCTATAGTACATCAGTGATGATCCACAGTACATCAGTGATGATCCACAGTACATCAGTGATGAACTATAGTACAACAGTGATGATCCATAGAACATCAGTGATGATCCACAGTACATCAGTGATGGTCCACAGTACATCAGTGATGGTTCACAGTACATCAGTGATAATCCACAGTACATCAGTAATGATCCACAGTACATCAGGGATGGTCCATAGTACATCAGTGATGATCCATAGTACATTAGTAATGATCCATAGTACATTAGTGATGATCCATAGTACACCAGTGATGATCCACAGTACATCAGTGATGGCCCACAGTACATCAGTGATGGCTCATAGTTAGGGATGAGCTTCGTGTTCGAGTCGAACATACGTTCGACTCGAACATCGGCTGTTCGATCGTTCGACGAAGATCGAACGATTTGGGCCGTTCGCACCAAATTCGAGTGACGCGAATGGCCCACAATGCACTACGCCATTGCAGTGTCATCCAGGAGCTGTGATTGGCCAAGCATGCACTGTGACCCCGCATGCTTGGCCAATCACAGCGCCGGCAGCGAGGAGAGCAATGATTGGCCACAGGCAGGATGCCTGTGGCCAATTATTGCTGATGGGGTTTAGTACACGCCCCACACTATAAAAGGCCGCCAGCGCGGCGGCCTTGTGTAGTGTGTTCCGGAGCAGGGAAAGAGAAGCATAGGCAGGGACAGTGTCATTTTTTTTCCTTTACTAATCCTGGATTCCTTGTGTTTAGGGATAAATAAGGATAGGTAGGGAGAGTGTCAGTGACAGTGTGCTATTCTGTGCTAATCCTTGTTTGTAGGGACAGAGAGGTACAGTGAGGGAAACTGACAGTGTGCTATTCTGTTCTAAAACTATTTTGCTGAACCATATTTTCAATCCTTGAGTTGAGGGACAGAGAGCTACAGTGAGGGAAAGTGTCAGTGTGCTATTGTGTTCTAAAACTATTTTGCTGAACCATATTTTCAATCCTTGAGTTGAGGGACAGAGAGCTACAGTGAGGGAAACTGACAGTGTGCTATTCTGTTCTAAAACTATTTTGCTGAACCATATTTTCAATCCTTGAGTTGAGGGACAGAGAGCTACAATGAGGGAAAGTGTCAGTGTGCTATTGTGTTCTAAAACTATTTTGCTGAACCATATTTTCAATCCTTGAGTTGAGGGACAGAGAGGTACAGTGAGTGAAACTGACAGTGTGCTATTCTGTTCTAAATCAATTTTGCTGTTCCATATTTTCAATCCTTGAGTTGAGGGACAGAGAGCTACAGTGAGGGAAACTGACAGTGTGCTATTCTGTTCTAAAACTATTTTGCTGAACCATATTTTCAATCCTTGAGTTGAGGGACAGAGAGCTACAGTGAGGGAAAGTGTCAGTGTGCTATTGTGTTCTAAAACTATTTTGCTGAACCATATTTTCAATCCTTGAGTTGAGGGACAGAGAGGTACAGTGAGTGAAACTGACAGTGTGCTATTCTGTTCTAAATCAATTTTGCTGTTCCATATTTTCAATCCTTGAGTTGAGGGACAGAGAGCTACAGTGAGGGAAACTGACAGTGTGCTATTCTGTTCTAAAACTATTTTGCTGAACCATATTTTCAATCCTTGAGTTGAGGGACAGAGAGCTACAGTGAGGGAAAGTGTCAGTGTGCTATTGTGTTCTAAAACTATTTTGCTGAACCATATTTTCAATCCTTGAGTTGAGGGACAGAGAGGTACAGTGAGTGAAACTGACAGTGTGCTATTCTGTTCTAAATCAATTTTGCTGTTCCATATTTTCAATCCTTGAGTTGAGGGACAGAGAGCTACAGTGAGGGAAACTGACAGTGTGCTATTCTGTTCTAAAACTATTTTGCTGAACCATATTTTCAATCCTTGAGTTGAGGGACAGAGAGCTACAGTGAGGGAAAGTGTCAGTGTGCTATTGTGTTCTAAAACTATTTTGCTGAACCATATTTTCAATCCTTGAGTTGAGGGACAGAGAGCTACAGTGAGGGAAACTGACAGTGTGCTATTCTGTTCTAAAACTATTTTGCTGAACCATATTTTCAATCCTTGAGTTGAGGGACAGAGAGCTACAGTGAGGGAAAGTGTCAGTGTGCTATTGTGTTCTAAAACTATTTTGCTGAACCATATTTTCAATCCTTGAGTTGAGGGACAGAGAGCTACAGTGAGGGAAACTGATAGTGTGCTATTCTGTTCTAAAACTATTTTTCTGAACCATATTTTCAATCCTTGAGTTGAGGGACAGAGAGCTACAGTGAGGGAAACTGACAGTGTGCTATTCTGTTCTAAAACTATTTTGCTGCTCCATATTTTCAATCCTTGAGTTGAGGGACAGAGAGCTACAGTGAGGGAAACTGACAGTGTGCTATTCTGTTCTAAAACTATTTTGCTGAACCATATTTTCAATCCTTGAGTTGAGGGACAGAGAGCTACAGTGAGGGAAAGTGTCAGTGTGCTATTGTGTTCTAAAACTATTTTGCTGAACCATATTTTCAATCCTTGAGTTGAGGGACAGAGAGCTACAGTGAGGGAAACTGACAGTGTGCTATTCTGTTCTAAAACTATTTTGCTGAACCATATTTTCAATCCTTGAGTTGAGGGACAGAGAGCTACAGTGAGGGAAACTGACAGTGTGCTATTCTGTTCTAAAACTATTTTGCTGAACCATATTTTCAATCCTTGAGTTGAGGGACAGAGAGCTACAGTGAGTGAAACTGACAGTGTGCTATTCTGTTCTAAATCAATTTTGCTGTTCCATATTTTCAATCCTTGAGTTGAGGGACAGAGAGCTACAGTGAGGGAAACTGACAGTGTGCTATTCTGTTCTAAAACTATTTTGCTGAACCATATTTTCAATCCTTGAGTTGAGGGACAGAGAGCTACAGTGAGTGAAACTGACAGTGTGCTATTCTGTTCTAAATCAATTTTGCTGTTCCATATTTTCAATCCTTGAGTTGAGGGACAGAGAGGTACAGTGAGGGAAACTGACAGTGTGCTATTCTGTTCTAAAACTATTTTGCTGTTCCATATTTTCAATCCCTGAGTTGAGGGACAGAGAAGGACACTCGTAGAAATTATCAGTGTGCTATTCTGTGCTAAATCTTGTTTGTAGGGAGGGACAGAGTAGGACAGTGAGGGAAAGTGTCAGTGTGCTATTGTGTTCTAAAACTATTTTGCTAAACCATATTTTCAATCCTTGAGTTGAGGGACAGAGAAGGATAGGCAGGGGACAGTGTCAGTGTCATTGTTGCTAAGCCTCCTGCACAATATACACCTGAATGTAGCCCTTATTGCGGTTTTTCCCATCTCCCTGCACGCCATCCATTAAAATGTCTGGAAGGCAACCAAGGAGAGGCAGACAGTCAGGAGGCAAAAAAAGAGGGCAAGCAGGCTCTGTGTCTGGGGGCAACAGTGCTGGTCGTGTACGCGGTGCATTGTCATCAGCACATGGCCATGGGACACGCTTGTCCTTGTTTTCGGCAGCTGGACATGTTGAGCCACATCATGCCGAAGACTTGGTAGAGTGGATGACCAAGCCCACCTCATCCTCCTCATCCTCTCTCACCCAGGCTCAGGGTAGTGGCAAAGCAGCTGCCAAAGCGTCCTCTTCTCTGGTATCATTATCTTCATTAGTCAATCCTTCCCTAGACCCACCATGCCCTCCTCCTGAGGAGTCCCCCGAACTGTTTGAGCACAGTGTTGGGTACATGCTCCAGGAGGATGCCCAGCGTTTGGAAGGATCTGATGATGATACCCAGCTAGAGGAAGGCAGCAGCGTGAGAGCAGAGAGAGGGGATGCTCAAGAAGGACACCAATCTGGCAGTCATGTTCCAGCAGCTGCAGCATACTGCCAGATTGGCTCCAGTGATGAGGAGGGAGGGGATGATGAGGTCACTGACTCCACGTGGGTGCCTAATAGGAGAGAGGAGGAGGAGGAGGATGAGGAGGAGGCACATCTCCAACGAGGCAGGATGCCCTTGAGTGGCCAGCGTATGGGCAGCACACCGACGGAATCACACCGCAGAGCTCCGCCTGTGCAGGGCGCTGCCTCTGCCCGTCATTCAAAAAGTTCTTTGGTGTGGGCCTTTTTTGAGGCGAGTGCATCAGATCGCACAGCTGCTGTTTGCAACATATGTCTCAAGCGTATATCGCGTGGCCAAAACATCAGCCGCTTGGGCACCACATGCTTGATCAGACATATGTTGACCTGCCATGCAGCTCATTGGCAAGCCTACCTTAAAGACCCACACCAAAGAACAAAGCTGACCTCTTCTTGCACCGCATCAGCTGGGATCTCCAACCCCACTGTACCTTCACTCCTCTCTGAAACCTTCTCTGAGAGGAATGAAGGTGTAGAATTAGGTGTGTCACAGGCAAGTACTTGCGGGCACTCTGCTAGCAGTACACCAACGTCCGATCCTAGCAGGCAAATTTCCCTGCCCCAGCTGCTGGACCGTCGAAAGAAGTTCACTCCCAGCCATCCACATGCCCAGCGGTTGAATGCTAGCTTGGCTAAATTGCTAGCGCTTCAACTGCTGCCTTTTCAGTTGGTAGACTCGGCCCCCTTCCGTGAGTTTGTGCAATGTGCGGTTCCTCAGTGGCAGGTTCCCAAACGACACTTTTTCGCACGGAAGGCTATTCCGGCTCTCTACAGGCATGTGGAAGGCAATGTCTTGGCCTCGCTGGACAGGGCGGTCAGCGGTAAGGTGCATATTACCGCTGACTCATGGTCCAGCAGGCATGGACAGGGACGTTACCTTTCTTTCACGGCCCATTGGGTCACTCTTTTGGCAGCTGGGAAGGATGCAGGACAAGGTGCAGTAGTGTTGGAGGTTGTTCCACCCCCACGCCTCCAAAATGCTACTACTGGTTGTGACACACCTCTCTCCTCCACCCCCTCCTCTTCTTCTTCCTCCATGGCCTCTTCCTGTGGTTTGTCCTCGGAACCAGCGGTGCTCCGTAGGCGTTCAAGGGGCTACGCAAGTACGCAGGCAAAAAGATGCCATGCCGTGCTTGCGCTGGTGTGTTTGGGGGACAGGAGCCACACTGGGGCAGAGGTCCTGTCTGCTCTGCAGGGGCAGGCCGAGAGGTGGTTGACGCCACGCCAGCTTAAGCCAGGAATGGTGGTTTGCGACAATGGCACCAACCTCCTCTCCGCCCTCCGACAGGGACAACTGACCCATGTGCCCTGTATGGCTCACGTCCTTAACCTGGTGGTGCAGCGGTTCTTGGGCAGGTACCCGGGCTTACAGGATGTCCTGAGGCAGGCCAGGAAAGTCTGTGTGCATTTCCGCAGATCTTATAATGCCAGTGCTCGCCTGGCTGAGCTGCAAAAGGAGTTGAACCTGCCCAAGAACCGCCTTATATGTGACATGCCCACCAGGTGGAACTCAACGTTGGCCATGCTGCAGCGGCTGCACACGCAGCAGAGGGCCATCAATGAGTACCTGTGCGACTACGGCACCAGGACAGGGTCAGGGGAGCTCGGGTTTTTTTCACCACGCCAGTGGGGCATGATCAGGGATGCATGCACTGTCCTGGCACCATTTGAGGAGGCCACGAGGATGGTGAGCAGTGACAGTGCATGCATCAGTGACACTGTACCTCTTGTCCACCTGTTGGAGCACACGCTGCGTGGAATAATGGACAGGGCACTTGAGGCAGAACAGAGGCAGGAAGAGGAGGACTTCCTTGCCTCTCAAGGCCCCCTTTACCCAGACAGTGTTCCTTCTGTCCCACCCATCGCACAGGAAGAGGAGGAGGAGGAGGAGGAGGAGGATTGTGTCAGCATGGCAGTGGAGGCTGGCACTCAGCATCATCAGCAGCAGTCTTTTAGGGATGATTTACAGTCCCAAGAAACCAGTGGACTTGTACGTGGCTGGGAGGAGGTGGCTGCGGATCATGTCGTCCTTAGTGACCCAGAGGACTCCGGACTGAATGCCTCAGCTAACCTACGCTGCATGGCCTCCCTGATCCTGCAAAGTCTGCGGAAGGATCCTCGTATTCTTCGGATCAAGGAGAGGGACCATTACTGGCTGGCCACTCTCCTTGATCCACGGTAAAAGGGTAAGGTTGCGGACCTTATCGTACCGTCGCAGAGGGAGCAGAGGATGAGACAACTCCGGGAGGCCTTGCAGAAAGGTCTGTGCAACGCGTTCCCAGAGACTGGGAGGTTACAAACTCCTGGTCCTGGACAACGAGTTGCTGAGGCTTCGGGCAGTCAAAGAAGGAGCGGTGGGGAAGGTGGCCGTCTGACCGATGCGTTCAGACAATTCTTTAGTCCGCAGCCCCAAAGTATGATCGGTTCCAGCAACCATCGCCAGCGTCTGATATACATGGTGCAGGAATACCTAGGGGCAAGGTCAGACTTGGACACCTTCCCCACCGAAAATCCTCTGGCTTACTGGGTCTTGAGGATGGATCACTGGCCAGAGCTTGCACAGTATGCAATTGAGCTACTGGCCTGTCCTGCATCCAGCGTTCTTTCAGAACGCACATTCAGTGCTGCTGGAGGATTTGTCACGGATCACAGGGTGCGCCTGTCCACCGACTCGGTTGATCGACTGACTTTCATCAAGATGAACCAGTCTTGGATCACCACCAGCTACCACACACCAGATGCTGATATAACAGAATAATTGATTTTAAAATGTCACATCCCTTCAAGACTGATGCTGATGCTGAGTGCCTGTGCTGTTATGTGGTCTGGCTATCCTCCTCCTCCTCCTCAATGATACGATTAACGATGATAGCTTGGAAGATCATTTTGGTTTATGGGTGACGCCACCAGTGGCTAAGGCCCAATTTTTCAGCCCCTGTTTAACAGGGGCGTGTAATTAAAATTTTTGATGCAATACTTTGCAACAGGCCTCATTGCTGTGCTCCAAGTACAGTATCTGTGAGGGGTTGCAGTGTTGTGCCACCAGTGCCTAAGGCCCAATTTTTCATCCCCTGTTCAACAGGGGCAAGCAATTATAATTATTGATCTAATAATTCACAGCAGGGCCCATTGCTGCGCCCACCAAGAGTAACTGTCAGGCCTTACAGTGTTGTGGCACCAGCACCACCATCAAAGGCCCAATTTTTACTACCACTGATCAACAATTATATGTTATTACAATTCCTGATATTATACTTGACAGCAGGGCGTTCCAGCACCCACCAAGAATAACTGTGAGTGCTTTCAGTGTTGTGCCAACACCAACACCTAAGGGGCCAATTTCTGCAGAGTATATACGGAAGGTCCCTACTTTCAAACATCCAACTTACAAACTACTACTACTTGCAAACGGAAGAAGACAACAGGAAGTGAGAGGAAATCTACCCCTTGGAAGGAAAATTCTCTCCTGTAAGAATTAATATGGGAGAAAGGTGTCTCCTCTCTACTGATGCTTTATCACCAATCCTTGTTTCAATACAAACACCACATTTCAAAAACAGTTGTCATTGGGACGCAAAGTGAGGTGAAATGTTCTGAACAGGGGCACAGACAGCAAAAAAAATGTGACAGGGGTGATAACCGTTCCCTATGTTTTCCAAAAAGCTAAAAAAAAGGAATTTGGCATGGAGCTACACTTAAACAATGCAGCTGTTCAAAATTACAAACAGATTCTACATAAGAACAAACCTACAGTCCCTGTCTTGTATGCACCGCCTGTATACGGCTGTTCAGAGTATATAGGGGCTTTTTTATTTTGTGTGCGGGGTTCCCCTTAATATCCATACAAGACCCAAAGGGGCTGGTAATGGGCTGGGGTAGGGGGGGGGTTGATGGGGTAGCTATGCCATTTTTCCTAAAGATTTGCATCCATATTACCGGGACCAGACATTGCATTAAAGCCGCAAGCAGTTTTAAATGGCTTTTTTTCCTTTAGAAATGTTATTTTGTGCAGGGACAGTTCTAAACACGGGAAACACGTGGCACTTCACAGGCATACTTTAGACACCCCCCAGGTACAATATTTAAAGGAATATTTGACTTTTTTTTTTCACTTTATGCATCATTAAAATGACTGCTCCCGGAAAACGTCCGTTTTTAAAACTTCTTTTTGCATTGATACATGTCCCATGGTGCAGAACCCGGGTTCCCAAACTCTGTTTCGCACAATAACATGGATAATAGTCGTTATAATTAGCACTTTAGAATCCGAACGTTCGCATCCATTGTATTTAGTAGGGTTCTAATGTTCGCGCAAACTTTCGGTCCGTTCGCGGGTTCTGGTGCGAACCGAACCCGGGGGTGTTCGGCTCATCACTACTCATAGTACATCAGTGATGATCCATAGTACATCAGTGATGATTCACAGTAAATCAGTGATGATCCATAGTATACAGTGATGGCCCATAGTACATCAGTGATGATCTATAGTACATCAGTGATGATCCACAGTACATCAGGGATGGTCCATAGTACATCAGGGATGGTCCATAGTACATCAGGGATGGTCCATAGTACATCAGTGATGATCCATAGTACACCAGTGATGATCCATAGTACACCAGTGATGATCCATAGTACACCCGTGATGGCCCATAGTACATCAGTGATGATCCACAGTACATCAGGGATGGTCCATAGTACATCAGGGATGGTCCATAGTACATCAGGGATGGTCCATAGTACATCAGTGATGATCCATAGTACACCAGTGATGATCCACAGTACACCTGTGATGGCCCATAGTACATCAGTGATGATCCACAGTACATCAGTGATGATCCACAGTACATCAGTGATGATCCATAGTACATCAGTGATGATCTACAGTACATCAGTGATGATCCATAGTACATCGGTGATGATCCATAGTACACCGGTCATGGCCCATAGTACACCAGTGATGGCCCATAGTACACCAGTGATGGCCCATAGTACATCAGTGATGATCTATAGTACATCAGTGATGATCCACAGTACATCAGTGATGATCCACAGTACATTAGTGATGGCCCATAGTACACCAGTGGTGGTGCATAGTACATCAGTGATGGCCCATAGTACACCAGTGGTGGCCCATAGTACATCAGTGATGATCTATAGTACATCAGTGATTATCCACAGTACATCAGGGATGGTCCATAGTACATCAGGGATGGTCCATAGTACATCAGTGATGATCCATAGTACACCAGTGATGATCCATAGTACACCAGTGATGGCCCATAGTACATCAGTGATGATCCACAGTACATCAGTGATGATCCACAGTACATCAGTGATGGCCCATAGTACACCAGTGATGGTCCACAGTACATCAGTGATGATCCATAGTACACCAGTGATGGCCCATAGTACATCAGTGATGATCTATAGTACATCAGTGATGATCCATAGTACATCAGTGATGATCTATAGTACATCAGTGATGATCCATAGTACATCGGTGATGATCCATAGTACATCGGTGATGATCCATAGTACACCAGTGATGGCCCATAGTACACCAGTGATGGCCCATAGTACATCAGTGATGATCCACAGTACATCAGTGATGATCCACAGTACATCAGTGATGATCCACAGTACATCAGTGATGATCCACAGTACATCAGGGGTGGTCCATAGTACATCAGGGATGGTCCATAGTACATCAGTGATGATCCATAGTACACCAGTGATGATCCATAGTACACCAGTGATGGCCCATAGTACATCAGTGATGAACTATAGTACAACAGTGATGATCCATAGAACATCAGTGATGATCCACAGTACATCAGTGATGGTCCACAGTACATCAGTGATGGTTCACAGTACATCAGTGATAATCCACAGTACATCAGTAATGATCCACAGTACATCAGGGATGGTCCATAGTACATCAGTGATGATCCATAGTACATCAGTGATGATCTATAGTACATCAGTGATGATCCACAGTACATCAGTGATGATCCACAGTACATTAGTGATGGCCCATAGTACACCAGTGGTGGTGCATAGTACATCAGTGATGGCCCATAGTACACCAGTGGTGGCCCATAGTACATCAGTGATGATCTATAGTACATCAGTGATTATCCACAGTACATCAGGGATGGTCCATAGTACATCAGGGATGGTCCATAGTACATCAGTGATGATCCATAGTACACCAGTGATGATCCATAGTACACCAGTGATGGCCCATAGTACATCAGTGATGATCCACAGTACATCAGTGATGATCCACAGTACATCAGTGATGGCCCATAGTACACCAGTGATGGTCCACAGTACATCAGTGATGATCCATAGTACACCAGTGATGGCCCATAGTACATCAGTGATGATCTATAGTACATCAGTGATGATCCATAGTACATCAGTGATGATCTATAGTACATCAGTGATGATCCATAGTACATCGGTGATGATCCATAGTACACCAGTGATGGCCCATAGTACACCAGTGATGGCCCATAGTACATCAGTGATGATCCACAGTACATCAGTGATGATCCACAGTACATCAGTGATGATCCACAGTACATCAGTGATGATCCACAGTACATCAGGGGTGGTCCATAGTACATCAGGGATGGTCCATAGTACATCAGTGATGATCCATAGTACACCAGTGATGATCCATAGTACACCAGTGATGGCCCATAGTACATCAGTGATGAACTATAGTACAACAGTGATGATCCATAGAACATCAGTGATGATCCACAGTACATCAGTGATGGTCCACAGTACATCAGTGATGGTTCAGAGTACATCAGTGATAATCCACAGTACATCAGTAATGATCCACAGTACATCAGGGATGGTCCATAGTACATCAGTGATGATCCATAGTACATCAGTGATGATCTATAGTACATCAGTGATGATCCTCAGTACATCAGTGATGATCCACAGTACATCAGTGATGATCTATAGTACATCAGTGATGATCCACAGTACATCAGTGATGATCCATAGTACATCAGTGATGATCCTCAGTACATCAGTGATGATCCACAGTACATCAGTGATGATCCACAGTACATCAGTGATGATCCATAGTACACCAGTGATGATCCATAGTACATCAGTGATGATCCATAGTACATTAGTAATGATCCATAGTACATTAGTGATGATCCATAGTACACCAGTGATGATCCACAGTACATCAGTAATGGCCCACAGTACATCAGTGATGGCTCATAGTACATCAGTGATGATCCATAGTACATCAGTGATGATCCACAGTAAATCAGTGATGATCCATAGTACACAGTGATGGCCCATAGTACATCAGTGATGATCTATAGTACATCAGTGATGATCCACAGTACATCAGGGATGGTCCATAGTACATCAGGGATGGTCCATAGTACATCAGGGATGGTCCATAGTACACCAGTGATGATCCATAGTACACCCGTGATGGCCCATAGTACATCAGTGATGATCCACAGTACATCAGGGATGGTCCATAGTACATCAGTGATGATCCATAGTACACCAGTGATGATCCACAGTACACCTGTGATGGCCCATAGTACATCAGTGATGATCCACAGTACATCAGTGATGATCCACAGTACATCAGTGATGATCCACAGTACATCAGTGATGATCCATAGTACATCAGTGATGATCTACAGTACATCAGTGATGATCCATAGTACATCGGTGATGATCCATAGTACACCGGTGATGGCCCATAGTACACCAGTGATGGCCCATAGTACACCAGTGATGGCCCATAGTACACCAGTGATGGCCCATAGTACATCAGTGATGATCTATAGTACATCAGTGATGATCCACAGTACATCAGTGATGATCCACAGTACATCAGGGATGGTCCATATTACATCAGGGATGGTCCATAGTACATCAGTGATGATCCATAGTACACCAGTGATGATCCATAGTACACCAGTGATGGCCCATAGTACATCAGTGATGAACTATAGTACATCAGTGATGATCCATAGAACATCAGTGATGATCCACAGAACATCAGTGATGATCCACAGTACATCAGTGATGGTTCACAGTACATCAGTGATGGTTCACAGTACATCAGTGATAATCCACAGTACATCAGTGATGATCCACAGTACATCAGGGATGGTCCATAGTACATCAGGGATGGTCCATAGTACATCAGTGATGATCCAGAGAACATCAGTGATGATCCACAGTACATCAGTGATGGTCAACAGTACATCAGTGATGATCCACAGTACATCAGGTATGGTCCATAGTACATCAGTGATGATCCACAGTACATCAGTGATGATCCACAGTACATCAGGGATGGTCCATAGTACATCAGGGATGGTCCATAGTACATCAGTGATGATCCACAGTACATCAGTGATGATCCTCAGTACACCAGTGATGATCCACAGTACATCAGTGATGATCCACAGTACATCAGTGATGATCCACAGTACATCAGGGATGGTCCATAGTACATCAGTGATGATCCATAGTACACCAGTGATGATCCATAGTACACCTGTGATGGCCCATAGTACATCAGTGATGATCCACAGTACATCAGTGATAATCCTCAGTACATCGGTGATGATCCTCAGTACATCAGTGATGATCCACGGTACATCAGTGATGATCCACGGTACATCAGTGATGATCCACAGTACATCAGGGATGGTCCACAGTACATCAGTGATGATCCATAGTACATCAGTGATGGCTCATTGTACATCAGTGATGATCCATAGTACATCAGTGATGATCCATAGTACATCAGTGATGATCCATAGTACACCAGTGATGATCCATAGTACACCAGTGATGATCCATAGTACATCAGTGATGGCTCATAGTACATCAGTGATGATCCATAATACATCAGTGATGATCCATAGTACACCAGTGATGGTCCATAGTACTTCAGTGATGATCTATAGTACATCAGTGATGATCCACAGTACATCAGTGATGATCCACAGTACATCAGTGATGGCCCATAGTACACCAGTGAAGGTCCACAGTACATCAGTGATGATCCATAGTACACCAGTGATGGCCCATAGTACATCAGTGATGATCTATAGTACATCAGTGATGATCCATAGTACATCAGTGATGATTCATAGTACATCAGTGATGATTCATAGTACATCAGTGATGATCCATAGTACATCAGTGATAATCCACAGTACATCAGTGATGATCCACAGTACATCAGGGATGGTCCATAGTACATCAGTGATGATCCATAGTACATCAATGATGATCCACAGTACATCAGGGATGGTCCATAGTACATCAGTGATGATCCACAGTACATCAGGGATGGTCCATAGTACATCAGTGATGATCCATAGTACATCAGGGATGATCCATAGTACATCAGTGATGATCTATAGTACATCAGTGATGATCCTCAGTACATCAGTGATGATCCACAGTACATCAGTGATGATCCACAGTACATCAGTGATGATCTATAGTACATCAGTGATGATCCACAGTACATCAGTGATGATCCACAGTACATCAGTGATGATCCATAGTACATAAGTGATGATCCACGGTACATCAGTGATGATCCACGGTACATCAGTGATGATCCACAGTACATCAGTGATGATCCACAGTAAATCAGGGATGGTCCACAGTACATCAGTGATGATCCATAGTACACCAGTGATGGCTCATAAAATATCAGTGATGATCCATAGTACATCAGTGATGATCCTCAGTACATCAGGGATGGTCCACAGTACATCAGTGATGATCCACAGTACATCAGTGATGATCCATAGTACACCAGTGATCTTCCATAGTACATCAGTGATGATCCATAGTACACCAGTGATGGCCCATAGTACACCAGTGATGGCCCACAGTACATCAGTGATGGCTCATAGTACATCAGTGATGATCCACAGTACATCAGTGATGATCCTCAGTACATCAGTGATGATCCATAGTACACCCGTGATGGCCCATAGTACATCAGTGATGATCCACAGTACATCAGTGATGATCCTCAGTACATCAGTGATGATCCACGGTACATCAGTGATGATCCACGGTACATCAGTGATGATCCACAGTACATCAGGGATGGTCCACAGTACATTCGTGATGTTCCATAGTACACCAGTGATGATCCATAGTACATCAGTGATGGCTCATAGTACATCAGTGATGATCCATAGTACACCAGTGATGATCCATAGTACATCAGTGATGATCCATAGTACATCAGAGATGGCTCATAGTACATCAGTGATGATACATAGTACATCAGTGATGATCCATAGTACATCAGTGATGATCCATAGTACATCAGTGATGATCCATAGTACATCAGTGATGATCCACAGTACATCAGTAATGATCCACAGTAAATCAGTGATGATCCACAGTACATCAGTGATGATCCACAATACATCAGTGATGATCCTCAGTACATCAGTGATGATCCACGGTACATCAGGGATGGTCCATAGTACATCAGGGATGGTACATAGTACATCAGGGATGGTCCACAGTACATCAGTGATGATCCTCAGTACACCAGTGATGATCCACAGTACATCAGTGATGATCCACAGTACATCAGTGATGATCCACAGTACATCAGTGATGATCCATAGTACATCAGTGATGATCCATAGTACACCAGTGATGATCCATAGTACATCAGTGATGGCTCATAGTACATCAGTGATGATCCATAATACATCAGTGATGATCCATAATACATCAGTGATGATCCATAGTACACCAGTGGTGGTCCATAGTACTTCAGTGATGATCTATAGTACATCAGTGATGGTCCACAGTACATCAGTGATGATCCATAGTACACCAGTGATGGCCCATAGTACATCAGTGATGATCTATAGTACATCAGTGATGATCCATAGTACATCAGTGATGATCCATAGTACATCAGTGATGATTCATAGTACATCAGTGATGATCCATAGTACATCAGTGATAATCCACAGTACATCAGTGATGATCCACAGTACATCAGTGATGATCCACAGTACATCAGGGATGATCCATAGTACATCAGTGATGATCCACAGTACATCAGGGATGGTCCATAGTACATCAGTGATGATCCACAGTACATCAGAGATGGTCCATAGTACATCAGTGATGATCCATAGTACATCAGTGATGATCCATAGTACATCAGTGATGATCTATAGTACATCAGTGATGATCCTCAGTACATCAGTGATGATCCACAGTACATCAGTAATGATCCACAGTAAATCAGTGATGATCCACAGTACATCAGTGATGATCCACAATACATCAGTGATGATCCTCAGTACATCAGTGATGATCCACGGTACATCAGGGATGGTCCATAGTACATCAGGGATGGTCCATAGTACATCAGGGATGGTCCACAGTACATCAGTGATGATCCACAGTACATCAGTGATGATCCACAGTACATCAGGGATGGTCCATAGTACATCAGTGATGATCCATAGTACACCAGTGATGATCCATAGTACACCTGTGATGGCCCATAGTACATCAGTGATGATCCACAGTACATCAGTGATGATCCACAGTACATCAGTGATGATCCACAGTACATCAGTGATGATCCATAGTACATCAGTGATGATCTATAGTACATCAGTGATGATCTATAGTAAATTGGTGATGATCCATAGTACACCAGTGATGGCCCATAGTACACCAGTGATGATCCATAGTACATCAGAGATGGCTCATAGTACATCAGTGATGATACATAGTACATCAGTGATGATCCATAGTACATCAGTGATGATCCATAGTACATCAGTGATGATCCATAGTGCATCAGTGATGATCCATAGTACATCAGTGATGATTCATAGTACATCAGTGATGATCCATAGTACATCAGTGATGATCCTCAGTACATCAGTGATGATCCACAGTACATCAGTAATGATCCACAGTAAATCAGTGATGATCCACAGTACATCAGTGATGATCCACAATACATCAGTGATGATCCTCAGTACATCAGTGATGATCCACGGTACATCAGGGATGGTCCATAGTACATCAGGGATGGTCCATGGTACATCAGGGATGGTCCATGGTACATCAGGGATGGTCCACAGTACATCAGTGATGATCCTCAGTACACCAGTGATGATCCACAGTACATCAGTGATGATCCACAGTACATCAGGGATGGTCCATAGTACATCAGTGATGATCCATAGTACACCAGTGATGATCCATAGTACACCTGTGATGGCCCATAGTACATCAGTGATGATCCACAGTACATCAGTGATGATCCACAGTACATCAGTGATGATCCATAGTACATCAGTGATGATCTATAGTACATCAGTGATGATCCATAGTAAATTGGTGATGATCCATAGTAAATTGGTGATGGCCCATAGTACACCAGTGATGGCCCATAGTACATCAGTGATGATCTATAGTACATCAGTAATGATCCACAGTACATCAGTGATGATCCACAGTACATCAGTGATGGCCCATAGTACACCAGTGATGGCCCATAGTACATCAGTGATGATCTATAGTACATCAGTGATGATCCACAGTACATCAGTGATGATCCACAGTACATCAGGGATGGTCCATAGTACATCAGGGATGGTCCATAGTACATCAGTGATGATCCATAGTACACCAGTGATGATCCATAGTACACCAGTGATGGCCCATAGTACATCAGTGATGATCCATAGAACATCAGTGATGATCCACAGTACATCAGTGATGGTCCACAGTACATCAGTGATGGTTCACAGTACATCAGTGATAATCCACAGTACATCAGTGATGATCCACAGTACATCAGGGATGGTCCATAGTACATCAGTGATGATCCATAGTACATCAGTGATGATACATAGTACATCAGTGATGATCTATAGTACATCAGTGATGATCCTCAGTACATCAGTGATGATCCACAGTACATCAGGGATGGTCCATAGTACATCAGGGATGGTCTATAGTACATCAGTGATGATCCACAGTACATCAGTGATGGTCCACAGTACATCAGTGATGGTCCACAGTACATCAGTGATGGTTCACAGTACATCAGTGATGATTCACAGTACATCAGGGATGGTCCATAGTACATCATTGATGATCCACAGTACATCAGTGATGATCCATAGTACACAGTGATGGCACATAGTACATCAGTGATGATCTATAGTACATCAGTGATGATCCACAGTACATCAGGGATGGTCCATAGTACATCAGGGATGGTCCATAGTACATCAGTGATGATCCACAGTACATCAGTGATGATCCTCAGTACACCAGTGATGATCCACAGTACATCAGTGATGATCCACAGTACATCAGTGATGATGCACAGTACATCAGGGATGGTCCATTGTACATCAGTGATGATCCATAGTACACCAGTGATGATCAATAGTACACCTGTGATGGCCCATAGTACATCAGTGATGATCCACAGTACATCAGTGATAATCCTCAGTACATCGGTGATGATCCTCAGTACATCAGTGATGATCCACGGTACATCAGTGATGATCCACAGCACATCAGTGATGATCCACAGTACATCAGGGATGGTCCACAGTACATCAGTGATGATCCACAGTACATCAGTGATGATCCATAGTACATCAGTGATGGCTCATAGTACATCAGTGATGATCCATAGTACATCAGTGATGATCCATAGTACACCAGTGATGATCCATAGTACATCAGTGATGGCTCATAGTACATCAGTGATGATCCATAATACATCAGTGATGATCCATAATACATCAGTGATGATCCATAGTACACCAGTGATGGTCCATAGTACTTCAGTGATGATCTATAGTACATCAGTGATGATCCACAGTACATCAGTGATGATCCACAGTACATCAGTGATGGCCCATAGTACATCAGGGATGGCCCATAATACACCAGTGATGGCCCATAGTACATCAGTGATGATCTATAGTACATCAGTGATGATCCACAGTACATCAGTGATGATCCACAGTACATCAGGGGTGGTCCATAGTACATCAGGGATGGCCCATACTACATCAGTGATGAACTATAGTACAACAGTGATGATCCATAGAACATCAGTGATGATCCACAGTACATCAGTGATGGTCCACAGTACATCAGTGATGGTTCACAGTACATCAGTGATAATCCACAGTACATCAGTGATAATCCACAGTACATCAGTGATGATCCACAGTACATCAGTGATGATCCATAGTACATCAGTGATGATCTATAGTACATCAGTGATGATCTATAGTACATCAGTGATGATCCTCAGTACATCAGTGATGATTCACAGTACATCAGTGATGATCTATAGTACATCAGTGATGATCCACAGTACATCAGTGATGATCCATAGTACATCAGTGATGATCCTCAGTACATCAGTGATGGCCCACAGTACATCAGTGATGGCTCATAGTACATCAGTGATGATCCATAGTACATCAGTGATGATCCACAGTAAATCAGTGATGATCCATAGTACACAGTGATGGCCCATAGTACATCAGTGATGATCTATAGTACATCAGTGATGATCCACAGTACATCAGGGATGGTCCATAGTACATCAGGGATGGTCCATAGTACATCAGTGATGATCCATAGTACACCAGTGATGATCCATAGTACACCCGTGATGGCCCATAGTACATCAGTGATGGCCCATAGTACATCAGGGATGGTCCATAGTACATCAGTGATGGTCCATAGTACATCAGTGATGATCCATAGTACACCCGTGATGGCCCATAGTACATCAGTGATGATCCTCAGTACATCAGTGATGATCCACGGTACATCAGTGATGATCCACGGTACATCAGTGATGATCCACAGTACATCAGGGATGGTCCACAGTACATCAGTGATGATCCATAGTACATCAGTGATGGCTCATTGTACATCAGTGATGATCCATAGTACATCAGTGATGATCCATAGTACATCAGTGATGATCCATAGTACACCAGTGATGATCCATAGTACACCAGTGATGATCCATAGTACATCAGTGATGGCTCATAGTACATCAGTGATGATCCATAATACATCAGTGATGATCCATAGTACACCAGTGATGGTCCATAGTACTTCAGTGATGATCTATAGTACATCAGTGATGATCCACAGTACATCAGTGATGATCCACAGTACATCAGTGATGGCCCATAGTACACCAGTGAAGGTCCACAGTACATCAGTGATGATCCATAGTACACCAGTGATGGCCCATAGTACATCAGTGATGATCTATAGTACATCAGTGATGATCCATAGTACATCAGTGATGATTCATAGTACATCAGTGATGATTCATAGTACATCAGTGATGATCCATAGTACATCAGTGATAATCCACAGTACATCAGTGATGATCCACAGTACATCAGGGATGGTCCATAGTACATCAGTGATGATCCATAGTACATCAATGATGATCCACAGTACATCAGGGATGGTCCATAGTACATCAGTGATGATCCACAGTACATCAGGGATGGTCCATAGTACATCAGTGATGATCCATAGTACATCAGGGATGATCCATAGTACATCAGTGATGATCTATAGTACATCAGTGATGATCCTCAGTACATCAGTGATGATCCACAGTACATCAGTGATGATCCACAGTACATCAGTGATGATCTATAGTACATCAGTGATGATCCACAGTACATCAGTGATGATCCACAGTACATCAGTGATGATCCATAGTACATAAGTGATGATCCACGGTACATCAGTGATGATCCACGGTACATCAGTGATGATCCACAGTACATCAGTGATGATCCACAGTAAATCAGGGATGGTCCACAGTACATCAGTGATGATCCATAGTACACCAGTGATGGCTCATAAAATATCAGTGATGATCCATAGTACATCAGTGATGATCCTCAGTACATCAGGGATGGTCCACAGTACATCAGTGATGATCCACAGTACATCAGTGATGATCCATAGTACACCAGTGATCTTCCATAGTACATCAGTGATGATCCATAGTACACCAGTGATGGCCCATAGTACACCAGTGATGGCCCACAGTACATCAGTGATGGCTCATAGTACATCAGTGATGATCCACAGTACATCAGTGATGATCCTCAGTACATCAGTGATGATCCATAGTACACCCGTGATGGCCCATAGTACATCAGTGATGATCCACAGTACATCAGTGATGATCCTCAGTACATCAGTGATGATCCACGGTACATCAGTGATGATCCACGGTACATCAGTGATGATCCACAGTACATCAGGGATGGTCCACAGTACATTCGTGATGTTCCATAGTACACCAGTGATGATCCATAGTACATCAGTGATGGCTCATAGTACATCAGTGATGATCCATAGTACACCAGTGATGATCCATAGTACATCAGTGATGATCCATAGTACATCAGAGATGGCTCATAGTACATCAGTGATGATACATAGTACATCAGTGATGATCCATAGTACATCAGTGATGATCCATAGTACATCAGTGATGATCCATAGTACATCAGTGATGATCCATAGTACATCAGTGATGATCCACAGTACATCAGTAATGATCCACAGTAAATCAGTGATGATCCACAGTACATCAGTGATGATCCACAATACATCAGTGATGATCCTCAGTACATCAGTGATGATCCACGGTACATCAGGGATGGTCCATAGTACATCAGGGATGGTACATAGTACATCAGGGATGGTCCACAGTACATCAGTGATGATCCTCAGTACACCAGTGATGATCCACAGTACATCAGTGATGATCCACAGTACATCAGTGATGATCCACAGTACATCAGTGATGATCCATAGTACATCAGTGATGATCCATAGTACACCAGTGATGATCCATAGTACATCAGTGATGGCTCATAGTACATCAGTGATGATCCATAATACATCAGTGATGATCCATAATACATCAGTGATGATCCATAGTACACCAGTGGTGGTCCATAGTACTTCAGTGATGATCTATAGTACATCAGTGATGGTCCACAGTACATCAGTGATGATCCATAGTACACCAGTGATGGCCCATAGTACATCAGTGATGATCTATAGTACATCAGTGATGATCCATAGTACATCAGTGATGATCCATAGTACATCAGTGATGATTCATAGTACATCAGTGATGATCCATAGTACATCAGTGATAATCCACAGTACATCAGTGATGATCCACAGTACATCAGTGATGATCCACAGTACATCAGGGATGATCCATAGTACATCAGTGATGATCCACAGTACATCAGGGATGGCCCATAGTACATCAGTGATGATCCACAGTACATCAGAGATGGTCCATAGTACATCAGTGATGATCCATAGTACATCAGTGATGATCCATAGTACATCAGTGATGATCTATAGTACATCAGTGATGATCCTCAGTACATCAGTGATGATCCACAGTACATCAGTAATGATCCACAGTAAATCAGTGATGATCCACAGTACATCAGTGATGATCCACAATACATCAGTGATGATCCTCAGTACATCAGTGATGATCCACGGTACATCAGGGATGGTCCATAGTACATCAGGGATGGTCCATAGTACATCAGGGATGGTCCACAGTACATCAGTGATGATCCACAGTACATCAGTGATGATCCACAGTACATCAGGGATGGTCCATAGTACATCAGTGATGATCCATAGTACACCAGTGATGATCCATAGTACACCTGTGATGGCCCATAGTACATCAGTGATGATCCACAGTACATCAGTGATGATCCACAGTACATCAGTGATGATCCACAGTACATCAGTGATGATCCATAGTACATCAGTGATGATCTATAGTACATCAGTGATGATCTATAGTAAATTGGTGATGATCCATAGTACACCAGTGATGGCCCATAGTACACCAGTGATGATCCATAGTACATCAGAGATGGCTCATAGTACATCAGTGATGATACATAGTACATCAGTGATGATCCATAGTACATCAGTGATGATCCATAGTACATCAGTGATGATCCATAGTGCATCAGTGATGATCCATAGTGCATCAGTGATGATTCATAGTACATCAGTGATGATCCATAGTACATCAGTGATGATCCTCAGTACATCAGTGATGATCCACAGTACATCAGTAATGATCCACAGTAAATCAGTGATGATCCACAGTACATCAGTGATGATCCACAATACATCAGTGATGATCCTCAGTACATCAGTGATGATCCACGGTACATCAGGGATGGTCCATAGTACATCAGGGATGGTCCATGGTACATCAGGGATGGTCCATGGTACATCAGGGATGGTCCACAGTACATCAGTGATGATCCTCAGTACACCAGTGATGATCCACAGTACATCAGTGATGATCCACAGTACATCAGGGATGGTCCATAGTACATCAGTGATGATCCATAGTACACCAGTGATGATCCATAGTACACCTGTGATGGCCCATAGTACATCAGTGATGATCCACAGTACATCAGTGATGATCCACAGTACATCAGTGATGATCCATAGTACATCAGTGATGATCTATAGTACATCAGTGATGATCCATAGTAAATTGGTGATGATCCATAGTAAATTGGTGATGGCCCATAGTACACCAGTGATGGCCCATAGTACATCAGTGATGATCTATAGTACATCAGTAATGATCCACAGTACATCAGTGATGATCCACAGTACATCAGTGATGGCCCATAGTACACCAGTGATGGCCCATAGTACATCAGTGATGATCTATAGTACATCAGTGATGATCCACAGTACATCAGTGATGATCCACAGTACATCAGGGATGGTCCATAGTACATCAGGGATGGTCCATAGTACATCAGTGATGATCCATAGTACACCAGTGATGATCCATAGTACACCAGTGATGGCCCATAGTACATCAGTGATGATCCATAGAACATCAGTGATGATCCACAGTACATCAGTGATGGTCCACAGTACATCAGTGATGGTTCACAGTACATCAGTGATAATCCACAGTACATCAGTGATGATCCACAGTACATCAGGGATGGTCCATAGTACATCAGTGATGATCCATAGTACATCAGTGATGATACATAGTACATCAGTGATGATCTATAGTACATCAGTGATGATCCTCAGTCCATCAGTGATGATCCACAGTACATCAGGGATGGTCCATAGTACATCAGGGATGGTCTATAGTACATCAGTGATGATCCACAGTACATCAGTGATGGTCCACAGTACATCAGTGATGGTCCACAGTACATCAGTGATGGTTCACAGTACATCAGTGATGATTCACAGTACATCAGGGATGGTCCATAGTACATCATTGATGATCCACAGTACATCAGTGATGATCCATAGTACACAGTGATGGCACATAGTACATCAGTGATGATCTATAGTACATCAGTGATGATCCACAGTACATCAGGGATGGTCCATAGTACATCAGGGATGGTCCATAGTACATCAGTGATGATCCACAGTACATCAGTGATGATCCTCAGTACACCAGTGATGATCCACAGTACATCAGTGATGATCCACAGTACATCAGTGATGATGCACAGTACATCAGGGATGGTCCATTGTACATCAGTGATGATCCATAGTACACCAGTGATGATCAATAGTACACCTGTGATGGCCCATAGTACATCAGTGATGATCCACAGTACATCAGTGATAATCCTCAGTACATCGGTGATGATCCTCAGTACATCAGTGATGATCCACGGTACATCAGTGATGATCCACAGCACATCAGTGATGATCCACAGTACATCAGGGATGGTCCACAGTACATCAGTGATGATCCACAGTACATCAGTGATGATCCATAGTACATCAGTGATGGCTCATAGTACATCAGTGATGATCCATAGTACATCAGTGATGATCCATAGTACACCAGTGATGATCCATAGTACATCAGTGATGGCTCATAGTACATCAGTGATGATCCATAATACATCAGTGATGATCCATAATACATCAGTGATGATCCATAGTACACCAGTGATGGTCCATAGTACTTCAGTGATGATCTATAGTACATCAGTGATGATCCACAGTACATCAGTGATGATCCACAGTACATCAGTGATGGCCCATAGTACATCAGGGATGGCCCATAATACACCAGTGATGGCCCATAGTACATCAGTGATGATCTATAGTACATCAGTGATGATCCACAGTACATCAGTGATGATCCACAGTACATCAGGGGTGGTCCATAGTACATCAGGGATGGCCCATACTACATCAGTGATGAACTATAGTACAACAGTGATGATCCATAGAACATCAGTGATGATCCACAGTACATCAGTGATGGTCCACAGTACATCAGTGATGGTTCACAGTACATCAGTGATAATCCACAGTACATCAGTGATAATCCACAGTACATCAGTGATGATCCACAGTACATCAGTGATGATCCATAGTACATCAGTGATGATCTATAGTACATCAGTGATGATCTATAGTACATCAGTGATGATCCTCAGTACATCAGTGATGATTCACAGTACATCAGTGATGATCTATAGTACATCAGTGATGATCCACAGTACATCAGTGATGATCCATAGTACATCAGTGATGATCCTCAGTACATCAGTGATGGCCCACAGTACATCAGTGATGGCTCATAGTACATCAGTGATGATCCATAGTACATCAGTGATGATCCACAGTAAATCAGTGATGATCCATAGTACACAGTGATGGCCCATAGTACATCAGTGATGATCTATAGTACATCAGTGATGATCCACAGTACATCAGGGATGGTCCATAGTACATCAGGGATGGTCCATAGTACATCAGTGATGATCCATAGTACACCAGTGATGATCCATAGTACACCCGTGATGGCCCATAGTACATCAGTGATGGCCCATAGTACATCAGGGATGGTCCATAGTACATCAGTGATGGTCCATAGTACATCAGTGATGATCCATAGTACACCCGTGATGGCCCATAGTACATCAGTGATGATCCACAGTACATCAGTGATGATCCTCAGTACATCAGTGATGATCCACGGTACATCAGTGATGATCCACGGTACATCAGTGATGATTCACAGTACATCAGGGATGGTCCACAGTACATCCGTGATGTTCCATAGTACACCAGTGATGATCCATAGTACATCAGTGATGGCTCATAGTACATCAGTGATGATCCATAGTACACCAGTGATGATCCATAGTACATCAGTGATGATCCACAGTACATCAGTGATGATCCACAGTACATCAGGGATGGTCCATAGTACATCATGGATGGTCCATAGTACATCAGTGATGATCCATAGTACATCAGTGATGATCCACAGTAAATCAGTGATGATCCATAGTACACAGTGATGGCCCATAGTACATCAGTGATGATCTATAGTACATCAGTGATGATCCACAGTACATCAGGGATGGTCCATAGTACATCAGGGATGGTCCATAGTACATCAGTGATGATCCATAGTACACCAGTGATGATCCATAGTACACCCGTGATGGCCCATAGTACATCAGTGATGATCCACAGTACATCAGGGATGGTCCATAGTACATCAGGGATGGTCCATAGTACATCAGTGATGATCCATAGTACACCTGTGATGGCCCATAGTACATCAGTGATGATCCACAGTACATCAGTGATGATCCACAGTATATCAGTGATGATCCACAGTACATCAGTGATGATCCACAGTACATCAGTGATGATCCATAGTACATCAGTGATGATCCACGGTACATCAGTGATGATCCACGGTACATCAGTGATGATCCACAGTACATCAGTGATGATCCACAGTAAATCAGGGATGGTCCACAGTACATCAGTGATGATCCATAGTACACCAGTGATGGCTCATAGTACATCAGTGATGATCCATAGTACATCAGTGATGATCCATAGTACATCAGTGATGGCTCATAGAACATCAGTGATGATCCACAGTACATCAGTGATGATCCACAGTACATCAGGGATGGTCCATAGTACATCAGTGATGATCCATAGTACACCAGTGATGATCCATAGTACACCTGTGATGGCCCATAGTACATCAGTGATGATCCACAGTACATCAGTGATAATCCTCAGTACATCGTTGATGATCCTCAGTACATCAGTGATGATCCACGGTACATCAGTGATGATCCACAGTACATCAGTGATGATCCACAGTACATCAGGGATGGTCCACAGTACATCAGTGATGATCCACAGTACATCAGTGATGATCCATAGTACATCAGTGATGGCTCATTGTACATCAGTGATGATCCATAGTACAGCAGTGATGATCCATAGTACATCAGTGATGATCCATAGTACACCAGTGATTATCCATAGTACATCAGTGATGGCTCATAGTACATCAGTGATGATCCATAATACATCAGTGATGATCCATAGTACACCAGTGATGGTCCATAGTACTTCAGCGATGATCTATAGTACATCAGTGATGATCCACAGTACACCAGTGATGATCCACAGTACATCAGAGATGGCCCATAGCACACCAGTGATGGTCCACAGTACATCAGTGATGATCCATAGTACACCAGTGATGGCCCATAGTACATCAGTGATGATCTATAGTACATCAGTGATGATCCATAGTACATCAGTGATGATCTATAGTACATCAGTGATGATCCATAGTACATCGGTGATGATCCATAGTACACCAGTGATGGCCCATAGTACATCAGTGATGATCTATAGTACATCAGTGATGATCCACAGTACATCAGTGATGATCCACAGTACATCAGTGATGATCCACAGTACATCAGTGATGATCCACAGTACATCAGTGATGATCCACAGTACATCAGGGATGGCCCATAGTTCACCAGTGATGGCCCATAGTACATCAGTGATGATCTATAGTACATCAGTGATGATCCACAGTACATCAGTGATGATCCACAGTACATCAGGGATGGTCCATAGTACATCATGGATGGTCCATAGTACATCAGTGATGATCCATAGTACACCCGTGATGATCCATAGTACACCGGTGATGGCCCATAGTACATCAGTGATGAACTATAGTACATCAGGGATGATCCATAGTACATCAGTGATGATCTATAGTACATCAGTGATGATCCTCAGTACATCAGTGATGATCCACAGTACATCAGTGATGATCCACAGTACATCAGTGATGATCTATAGTACATCAGTGATGATCCACAGTACATCAGTGATGATCCATAGTACATCACTGATGATCCACGGTACATCAGTGATGATCCACGGTACATCAGTGATGATCCACAGTACATCAGTGATGATCCACAGTAAATCAGTGATGATCCACAGTAAATCAGGGATGGTCCACAGTACATCAGTGATGATCCATAGTACACCAGTGATGGCTCATAGTACATCAGTGATGATCCATAGTACATCAGTGATGATCCATAGTACATCAGTGATGGCTCATAGAACATCAGTGATGATCCATAGTACATCAGTGATGATCCTCAGTACATCAGGGATGGTCCACAGTACATCAGTGATGATCCACAGTACACCAGTGATGGCCCATAGTACATCAGTGATCTTCCATAGTACATCAGTGATGATCCATAGTACACCAGTGATGGCCCATAGTACACCAGTGATGGCCCATAGTACACCAGTGATGGCCCATAGTACATCAGGGATGGTCCATAGAACATCAGTGATGATCCATAGTACATCAGTGATGATCCTCAGTACATCAGTGATGATCCACAGTACATCAGTGATGATCCACAGTACATCAGGGATGGCCCATAGTACACCAGTGATGGCCCATAGTACATCAGTGATGATCTATAGTACATCAGTGATGGCTCATAGAACATCAGTGATGATCCATAGTACATCAGTGATGATCCTCAGTACATCAGTGATGATCCACAGTACATCAGTGATGATCCACAGTACATCAGGGATGGCCCATAGTACACCAGTGATGGCCCATAGTACATCAGTGATGATCTATAGTACATCAGTGATGATCCACAGTACATCAGTGATGATCCACAGTACATCAGGGATGGTCCATAGTACATCAGGGATGGTCCATAGTACATCAGTGATGATCCATAGTACACCAGTGATGATCCATAGTACACCAGTGATGGCCCATAGTACATCAGTGATGAACTATAGTACATCAGGGATGATCCATAGTACATCAGTGATGATCTATAGTACATCAGTGATGATCCACAGTACATCAGTGATGATCCACAGTACATCAGTGATGATCTATAGTACATCAGTGATGATCCACAGTACATCAGTGATGATCCATAGTACATCAGTGATGATCCACGGTACATCAGTGATGATCCACGGTACATCAGTGATGATCCACAGTACATCAGTGATGATCCACAGTAAATCAGGGATGGTCCACAGTACATCAGTGATGATCCATAGTACACCAGTGATGGCTCATAGTACATCAGTGATGATCCATAGTACATCAGTGATGATCCATAGTACATCAGTGATGATCCATAGTACATCAGTGATGATCCTCAGTACATCAGGGATGGTCCACAGTACATCAGGGATGGTCCACAGTACATCAGTGATGATCCACAGTACACCAGTGATGGCCCATAGTACATTAGTGATCTTCCATAGTACATCAGTGATGATCCATAGTACACCAGTGATGGCCCATAGTACACCAGTGATGGCCCATAATACACCAGTGATGGCCCATAGTACATCAGGGATGGTCCATAGTACATCAGTGATGGTCCATAGTACATCAGTGATGATCCATAGTACACCCGTGATGGCCCATAGTACATCAGTGATGATCCACAGTACATCAGTGATGATCCTCAGTACATCAGTGATGATCCACGGTACATCAGTGATGATCCACGGTACATCAGTGATGATTCACAGTACATCAGGGATGGTCCACAGTACATCCGTGATGTTCCATAGTACACCAGTGATGATCCATAGTACATCAGTGATGGCTCATAGTACATCAGTGATGATACATAGTACATCAGTGATGATCCATAGTACATCAGTGATGATCCATAGTACATCAGTGATGATCCATAGTACATCAGTGATGATCCACAGTACATCAGTAATGATCCACAGTAAATCAGTGATGATCCACAGTACATCAGTGATGATCCACAATACATCAGTGATGATCCTCAGTACATCAGTGATGATCCACGGTACATCAGGGATGGTCCATAGTACATCAGGGATGGTCCATAGTACATCAGGGATGGTCCACAGTACATCAGTGATGATCCTCAGTACACCAGTGATGATCCACAGTACATCAGTGATGATCCACAGTACATCAGTGATGATCCACAGTACATCAGGGATGGTCCATAGTATATCAGTGATGATCCATAGTACATCAGTGATGATCCATAGTACATCAGTGATGATCCATAGTACACCAGTGATGATCCATAGTACATCAGTGATGGCTCATAGTACATCAGTGATGATCCATAATACATCAGTGATGATCCATAATACATCAGTGATGATCCATAGTACACCAGTGGTGGTCCATAGTACTTCAGTGATGATCTATAGTACATCAGTGATGATCCACAGTACATCAGTGATGATCCACAGTACATCAGTGATGGCCCACAGTACACCAGTGATGGTCCACAGTACATCAGTGATGATCCATAGTACACCAGTGATGGCCCATAGTACATCAGTGATGATCTATAGTACATCAGTGATGATCCATAGTACATCAGTGATGATCCATAGTACATCAGTGATGATTCATAGTACATCAGTGATGATCCATAGTACATCAGTAATAATCCACAGTACATCAGTGATGATCCACAGTACATCAGTGATGATCCACAGTACATCAGGGATGATCCATAGTACATCAGTGATGATCCACAGTACATCAGGGATGGTCCATAGTACATCAGTGATGATCCACAGTACATCAGGGATGGTCCATAGTACATCAGTGATGATCCATAGTACATCAGTGATGATCCATAGTACATCAGTGATGATCTATAGTACACCAGTGATGATCCATAGTACATCAGAGATGGCTCATAGTACATCAGTGATGATACATAGTACATCAGTGATGATCCATAGTACATCAGTGATGATCCATAGTGCATCAGTGATGATCCATAGTACATCAGTGATGATTCATAGTACATCAGTGATGATCCATAGTACATCAGTGATGATCCATAGTACATCAGTGATGATCCTCAGTACATCAGTGATGTTCCACAGTACATCAGTAATGATCCACAGTAAATCAGTGATGATCCACAGTACATCAGTGATGATCCACAATACATCAGTGATGATCCTCAGTACATCAGTGATGATCCACGGTACATCAGGGATGGTCCACAGTACATCAGGGATGGTCCACGGTACATCAGGGATGGTCCACGGTACATCAGTGATGATCCTCAGTACACCAGTGATGATCCACAGTACATCAGTGATGATCCACAGTACATCAGTGATGATCCACAGTACATCAGGGATGGTCCATAGTACATCAGTGATGATCCATAGTACACCAGTGATGATCCATAGTACACCTGTAATGGCCCATAGTACATCAGTGATGATCCACAGTACATCAGTGATGATCCACAGTACATCAGTGATGATCCACAGTACATCAGTGATGATCCACAGTACATCAGGGATGATCCATAGTACATCAGTGATGATCTATAGTACATCAGTGATGATCCATAGTAAATTGGTGATGATCCATAGTACACCAGTGATGGCCCATAGTACACCAGTGATGGCCCATAGTACATCAGTGATGATCTATAGTACATCAGTAATGATCCACAGTACATCAGTGATGATCCACAGTACATCAGTGATGGCCCATAGTACACCAGTGATGGCCCATAGTACATCAGTGATGATCTATAGTACATCAGTGATGATCCACAGTACATCAGTGATGATCCACAGTACATCAGGGATGGTCCATAGTACATCAGGGATGGTCCATAGTACATCAGTGATGATCCATAGTACACCAGTGATGATCCATAGTACACCAGTGATGGCCCATAGTACATCAGTGATGAACTATAGTACATCAGTGATGATCCATAGAACATCAGTGATGATCCACAGTACATCAGTGATGGTCCACAGTACATCAGTGATGGTTCACAGTACATCAGTGATAATCCACAGTACATCAGTGATGATCCACAGTACATCAGGGATGGTCCATAGTACATCAGTGATGATCCATAGTACATCAGTGATGATACATAGTACACAGTGATGGCGCATAGTACATCAGTGATGATCTATAGTACATCAGTGATGATCCACAGTACATCAGGGATGGTCCATAGTACATCAGGGATGGTCCATAGTACATCAGTGATGATCCACAGTACATCAGTGATGATCCTCAGTAGACCAGTGATGATCCACAGTACATCAGTGATGATCCACAGTACATCAGTGATGATGCACAGTACATCAGGGATGGTCCATTGTACATCAGTGATGATCCATAGTACACCAGTGATGATCCATTGTACACCTGTGATGGCCCATAGTACATCAGTGATGATCCACAGTACATCAGTGATAATCCTCAGTACATCGGTGATGATCCTCAGTGCATCAGTGATGATCCACGGTACATCAGTGATGATCCACGGCACATCAGTGATGATCCACAGTACATCAGGGATGGTCCACAGTACATCAGTGATGATCCACAGTACATCAGTGATGATCCATAGTACATCAGTGATGGCTCATAGTACATCAGTGATGATCCATAGTACATCAGTGATGATCCATAGTACACCAGTGATGATCCATAGTACATCAGTGATGGCTCATAGTACATCAGTGATGATCCATAATACATCAGTGATGATCCATAGTACACCAGTGATGGTCCATAGTACTTCAGTGATGATCTATAGTACATCAGTGATGATCCACAGTACATCAGTGATGATCCACAGTACATCAGTGATGGCCCATAGTACACCAGTGATGGTCCACAGTACATCAGTGATGATCCATAGTACACCAGTGATGGCCCATAGTACATCAGTGATGATCTATAGTACATCAGTGATGATCCATAGTACATCAGTGATGATCTATAGTACATCAGTGATGATCCACAGTACATCAGTGATGATCCACAGTACATCAGTGATGATCCACAGTACATCAGGGATGGCCCATAATACACCAGTGATGGCCCATAGTACATCAGTGATGATCTATAGTACATCAGTGATGATCCACAGTACATCAGTGATGATCCACAGTACATCAGGGGTGGTCCATAGTACATCAGGGATGGCCCATACTACATCAGTGATGAACTATAGTACAACAGTGATGATCCATAGAACATCAGTGATGATCCACAGTAAATCAGTGATGATCCATAGTACACAGTGATGGCCAATAGTACATCAGTGATGATATATAGTACATCAGTGATGATCCACAGTACATCAGGGATGGTCCATAGTACATCAGGGATGGTCCATAGTACATCAGTGATGATCCACAGTACATCAGGGATGATCCATAGTACATCAGTGATGATCCACAGTACATCAGGGATGGTCCATAGTACATCAGTGATGATCCACAGTACATCAGGGATGGTCCATAGTACATCAGTGATGATCCATAGTACATCAGTGATGATCTATAGTACATCAGTGATGATCCACAGTACATCAGTGATGATCCACAGTACATCAGGGATGATCCATAGTACATCAGTGATGATCCACAGTACATCAGGGATGGTCCATAGTACATCAGTGATGATCCACAGTACATCAGGGATGGTCCATAGTACATCAGTGATGATCCATAGTACATCAGTGATGATCCATAGTACATCAGTGATGATCTATAGTACATCAGTGATGATCCTCAGTACATCAGTGATGATCCACAGTACATCAGTAATGATCCACAGTAAATCAGTGATGATCCACAGTACATCAGTGATGATCCACAATACATCAGTGATGATCCTCAGTACATCAGTGATGATCCACTGTACATCAGGGATGGTCCACAGTACATCAGTGATGATCCTCAGTACACCAGTGGTGATCCACAGTACATCAGTGATGATCCACAGTACATCAGTGATGATCCACAGTACATCAGGGATGGTCCATAGTACATCAGGGATGGTCCATAGTACATCAGTGATGATCCATAGTACACCAGTGATGATCCATAGTACACCTGTGATGGCCCATAGTACATCAGTGATGATCCACAGTACATCAGTGATGATCCACAGAACATCAGTGATGATCCACAGTACATCAGTGATGATCCACAGTACATCAGCGATGATCCATAGTACAACAGTGATGATCTATAGTACATCAGTGATGATCCATTGTAAATTGGTGATGATCCATAGTACACCAGTGATGGCCCATAGTACACCAGTGATGGCCCATAGTACATCAGTGATGATCTATAGTACATCAGTAATGATCCACAGTACATCAGTGATGATCCACAGTACATCAGTGATGGCCCATAGTACACCAGTGATGGCCCATAGTACATCAGTGATGATCTATAGTACATCAGTGATGATCCACAGTACATCAGTGATGATCCACAGTACATCAGGGATGGTCCACAGTACATCAGGGATGGTCCACAGTACATCCGTGATGTTCCATAGTACACCAGTGATGATCCATAGTACATCAGTGATGGCTCATAGTACATCAGTGATGATCCATAGTACACCAGTGATGATCCATAGTACATCAGAGATGGCTCATAGTACATCAGTGATGATACATAGTACATCAGTGATGATCCATAGTACATCAGTGATGATCCATAGTACATCAGTGATGATCCATAGTGCATCAGTGATGATCCATAGTACATCAGTGATGATTCATAGTACATCAGTGATGATCCATAGTACATCAGTGATGATCCTCAGTACATCAGTGATGTTCCACAGTACATCAGTAATGATCCACAGTAAATCAGTGATGATCCACAGTACATCAGTGATGATCCACAATACATCAGTGATGATCCACGGTACATCAGGGATGGTCCATAGTACATCAGGGATGGTCCATGGTACATCAGGGATGGTCCACGGTACATCAGTGATGATCCTCGGTACACCAGTGATGATCCACAGTACATCAGTGATGATCCACAGTACATCAGTGATGATCCACAGTACATCAGGGATGGTCCATAGTACATCAGTGATGATCCATAGTACACCAGTGATGATCCATAGTACACCTGTGATGGCCCATAGTACATCAGTGATGGCCCATAGTACATCAGTGATGATCCACAGTACATCAGTGATGATCCACAGTACATCAGTGATGATCCACAGTACATCAGGGATGATCCATAGTACATCAGTGATGATCTATAGTACATCAGTGATGATCCATAGTAAATTGGTGATGATCCATAGTACACCAGTGATGGCCCATAGTACACCAGTGATGGCCCATAGTACATCAGTGATGATCTATAGTACATCAGTAATGATCCACAGTACATCAGTGATGATCCACAGTACATCAGTGATGGCCCATAGTACACCAGTGATGGCCCATAGTACATCAGTGATGATCTATAGTACATCATTGATGATCCACAGTACATCAGTGATGATCCACAGTACATCAGGGATGGTCCATAGTACATCAGGGATGGTCCATAGTACATCAGTGATGATCCATAGTACACCAGTGATGATCCATAGTACACCAGTGATGGCCCATAGTACATCAGTGATGAACTATAGTACATCAGTGATGATCCATAGAACATCAGTGATGATCCACAGTACATCAGTGATGGTCCACAGTACATCAGTGATGGTTCACAGTACATCAGTGATAATCCACAGTACATCAGTGATGATCCACAGTACATCAGGGATGGTCCATAGTACATCAGTGATGATCCATAGTACATCAGTGATGATCCATAGTACATCAGTGATGATACATAGTACATCAGTGATGATCTATAGTACATCAGTGATGATCCTCAGTACATCAGTGATGGTCCATAGTACTTCAGTGATGATCTATAGTACATCAGTGATGATCCACAGTACATCAGTGATGATCCACAGTACATCAGTGATGGCCCATAGTACACCAGTGATGGTCCACAGTACATCAGTGATGATCCATAGTACACCAGTGATGGCCCATAGTACATCAGTGATGATCTATAGTACATCAGTGATGATCCATAGTACATCAGTGATGATCTATAGTACATCAGTGATGATCCATAGTACATCGGTGATGATCCATAGTACACTAGTGATGGCCCATAGTACACCAGTGATGGCGCATAGTACATCAGTGATGATCTATAGTACATCAGTGATGATCCACAGTACATCAGGGATGGTCCATAGTACATCAGGGATGGTCCATAGTACATCAGTGATGATCCACAGTACATCAGTGATGATCCTCAGTACACCAGTGATGATCCACAGTACATCAGTGATGATCCACAGTACATCAGTGATGATGCACAGTACATCAGGGATGGTCCATTGTACATCAGTGATGATCCATAGTACACCAGTGATGATCCATAGTACACCTGTGATGGCCCATAGTACATCAGTGATGATCCACAGTACATCAGTGATAATCCTCAGTACATCGGTGATGATCCTCAGTACATCAGTGATGATCAACGGTACATCAGTGATGATCCACAGCACATCAGTGATGATCCACAGTACATCAGGGATGGTCCACAGTAAATCAGTGATGATCCACAGTACATCAGTGATGATCCATAGTACATCAGTGATGGCTCATAGTACATCAGTGATGATCCATAGTACATCAGTGATGATCCATAGTACACCAGTGATGATCCATAGTACATCAGTGATGGCTCATAGTACATCAGTGATGATCCATAATACATCAGTGATGATCCATAATACATCAGTGATGATTCATAGTACACCAGTGATGGTCCATAGTACTTCAGTGATGATCTATAGTACATCAGTGATGATCCACAGTACATCAGTGATGATCCACAGTACATCAGTGATGGCCCATAGTACACCAGTGATGGTCCACAGTACATCAGTGATGATCCATAGTACACCAGTGATGGCCCATAGTACATCAGTGATGATCTATAGTACATCAGTGATGATCCATAGTACATCAGTGATGATCTATAGTACATCAGTGATGATCCATAGTACATCGGTGATGATCCATAGTACACTAGTGATGGCCCATAGTACACCAGTGATGGCCCATAGTACATCAGTGATGATCTATAGTACATCAGTGATGATCCACAGTACATCAGTGATGATCCACAGTACATCAGGGATGGCCCATAATACACCAGTGATGGCCCATAGTACATCAGTGATGATCTATAGTACATCAGTGATGATCCACAGTACATCAGTGATGATCCACAGTACATCAGGGGTGGTCCATAGTACATCAGGGATGGCCCATACTACATCAGTGATGAACTATAGTACAACAGTGATGATCCATAGAACATCAGTGATGATCCACAGTACATCAGTGATGGTCCACAGTACATCAGTGATGGTTCACAGTACATCAGTGATAATCCACAGTACATCAGTGATAATCCACAGTACATCAGTGATGATCCACAGTACATCAGTGATGATCCATAGTACATCAGTGATGATCTATAGTACATCAGTGATGATCTATAGTACATCAGTGATGATCCTCAGTACATCAGTGATGATCCACAGTACATCAGTGATGATCTATAGTACATCAGTGATGATCCACAGTACATCAGTGATGATCCACAGTACATCAGTGATGATCCATAGTACACCAGTGATGATCCATAGTACATCAGTGATGATCCATAGTACACCAGTGATGATCCACAGTACATCAGTGATGGCCCACAGTACATCAGTGATGGCTCATAGTACATCAGTGATGATCCATAGTACATCAGTGATGATCCACAGTAAATCAGTGATGATCCATAGTACACAGTGATGGCCCATAGTACATCAGTGATGATATATAGTACATCAGTGATGATCCACAGTACATCAGGGATGGTCCATAGTACATCAGGGATGGTCCATAGTACATCAGTGATGATCCATAGTACACCAGTGATGATCCATAGTACATCAGTGATGATCCACAGTACATCAGTGATGATCCACAGTATATCAGTGATGATCCACAGTACATCAGTGATGGCCCATAGTACACAGTGATGGCCCATAGTACATCAGTGATGATATATAGTACATCAGTGATGATCCATAGTACACAGTGATGGCCCATAGTACATCAGTGATGATCTATAGTACATCAGTGATGATCCACAGTACATCAGGGATGGTCCATAGTACATCAGTGATGATCCATAGTACACCTGTGATGGCCCATAGTACATCAGTGATGATCCACAGTACATCAGTGATGATCCACAGTATATCAGTGATGATCCACAGTACATCAGTGATGATCCACAGTACATCAGTGATGATCCATAGTACATCAGTGATGATCTACAGTACATCAGTGATGATCCATAGTACATCGGTGATGATCCATAGTACACCGGTGATGGCCCATAGTACACCAGTGATGGCCCATAGTACACCAGTGATGGCCCATAGTACATCAGTGATGATCTATAGTACATCAGTGATGATCCACAGTACATCAGTGATGATCCACAGTACATCAGCGATGGCCCATAGTACACCAGTGGTGGCCCATAGTACATCAGTGATGATCTATAGTACATCAGTGATGATCCACAGTACATCAGTGATGATCCACAGTACATCAGGGATGGTCCACAGTACATCAGGGATGGTCCATAGTACATCAGTGATGATCCATAGTACACCAGTGATGATCCATAGTACACCAGTGATGGCCCATAGTACACCAGTGATGAACTATAGTACATCAGTGATGATCCATAGAACATCAGTGATGATCCACAGTACATCAGTGATGGTCCACAGTACATCAGTGATGGTCCACAGTACATCAGTGATGGTTCACAGTACATCAGTGATGGTTCACAGTACATCAGTGATAATCCATAGTACATCAGTGATGATCCATAGTACATCAGTGATGATCTATAGTACATCAGTGATGATCCTCAGTACATCAGTGATGATCCACAGTACATCAGGGATGGTCCATAGTACATCAGGGATGGTCCATAGTACATCAGTGATGATCCAGAGAACATCAGTGATGATCCACAGTACATCAGTGATGGTCAACAGTACATCAGTGATGGTTCACAGTACATCAGTGATAATCCACAGTACATCAGTGATGATCCACAGTACATCAGGGATGGTCCATAGTACATCAGTGATGATCCTCAGTACACCAGGGATGGCCCATAGTACATCAGTGATGATCCACAGTACATCAGTGATAATCCTCAGTACATTGGTGATGATCCTCAGTACATCGGTGATGATCCATGGTACATCAGTGATGATCCACAGTACATCAGTGATGATCCACAGTACATCAGGGATGGTCCACAGTACATCAGTGATGATCCACAGTACATCAGTGATGATCCATAGTACATCAGTGATGGCTCATTGTACATCAGTGATGATCCATAGTACACCAGTGATGATCCATAGTACATCAGTGATGGCTCATAGTACATCAGTGATGATCCATAATACATCAGTGATGATCCATAGTACACCAGTGATGATCCACAGTACATCAGTGATGGCCCATAGTACACCAGTGATGGTCCACAGTACATCAGTGATGATCCATAGTACACCAGTGATGGCCCATAGTACATCAGTGATGATCTATAGTACATCAGTGATGATCCATAGTACATCAGTGATGATCTATAGTACATCAGTGATGATCCATAGTACATCGGTGATGATCCATAGTACACCAGTGATGGCCCATAGTACACCAGTGATGGCCCATAGTACACCAGTGATGGCCCATAGTACATCAGTGATGATCTATAGTACATCAGTGATGATCCACAGTACATCAGTGATGATCCACAGTACATCAGGGATGGTCCATAGTACATCAGGGATGGTCCATAGTACATCAGTGATGATCCATAGTACACCAGTGATGATCCATAGTACACCAGTGATGGCCCATAGTACATCAGTGATGAACTATAGTACATCAGGGATGATCCATAGTACATCAGTGATGATCTATAGTACATCAGTGATGATCCTCAGTACATCAGTGATGATCCACAGTACATCAGTGATGATCCACAGTACATCAGTGATGATCCATAGTACATCAGTGATGATCCACGGTACATCAGTGATGATCCACGGTACATCAGTGATGATCCACAGTACATCAGTGATGATCCACAGTAAATCAGGGATGGTCCACAGTACATCAGTGATGATCCATAGTACACCAGTGATGGCTCATAGTACATCAGTGATGATCCATAGTACATCAGTGATGATCCATAGTACATCAGTGATGGCTCATAGAACATCAGTGATGATCCATAGTACATCAGTGATGATCCTCAGTACATCAGGGATGGTCCACAGTACATCAGTGATGATCCACAGTACACCAGTGATGGCCCATAGTACATCAGTGATCTTCCATAGTACATCAGTGATGATCCATAGTACACCAGTGATGGCCCATAGTACACCAGTGATGGCCCATAGTACACCAGTGATGGCCCATAGTACATCAGTGATGGTCCATAGTACATCAGTGATGATCCATAGTACACCCGTGATGGCCCATAGTACATCAGTGATGATCCACAGTACATCAGTGATGATCCTCAGTACATCAGTGATGATCCACGGTACATCAGTGATGATCCACGGTACATCAGTGATGATCCACAGTACATCAGGGATGGTCCACAGTACATCCGTGATGTTCCATAGTACACCAGTGATGATCCATAGTACATCAGTGATGATCCATAGTACATCAGAGATGGCTCATAGTACATCAGTGATGATCCATAGTACATCAGTGATGATCCACAGTACATCAGTAATGATCCACAGTAAATCAGTGATGATCCACAGTACATCAGTGATGGTCCACAATACATCAGTGATGATCCTCAGTACATCAGTGATGATCCACGGTACATCAGGGATGGTCCATAGTACATCAGGGATGGTCCATACTACATCAGGGATGGTCCACAGTACATCAGTGATGATCCTCAGTACACCAGTGATGATCCACAGTACATCAGTGATGATCCACAGTACATCAGTGATGATCCACAGTACATCAGGGATGGTCCATAGTATATCAGTGATGATCCATAGTACATCAGTGATGATCCATAGTACATCAGTGATGATCCATAGTACACCAGTGATGATCCATAATACATCAGTGATGATCCATAGTACACCAGTGGTGGTCCATAGTACTTCAGTGATGATCTATAGTACATCAGTGATGATCCACAGTACATCAGTGATGATCCACAGTACATCAGTGATGGCCCATAGTACACCAGTGATGGTCCACAGTACATCAGTGATGATCCATAGTACACCAGTGATGGCCCATAGTACATCAGTGATGATCTATAGTACATCAGTGATGATCCACAGTACATCAGGGATGGTCCATAGTACATCAGTGATGATCCACAGTACATCAGGGATGGTCCATAGTACATCAGTGATGATCCATAGTATATCAGTGATGATCCATAGTACATCAGTGATGATCCTCAGTACATCAGTGATGATCCTCAGTACATCAGTGATGATCCACAGTACATCAGTGATGATCTATAGTACATCAGTGATGATCCACAGTACATCAGTGATGATCCACAGTACATCAGTGAAGATCCATAGTACATCAGTGATGATCCACGGTACATCAGTGATGATCCTCAGTACATCAGTGATGATCCACAGTACATCAGTGATGATCCACAGTACATCAGGGATGGTCCACAGTACATCAGGGATGGTCCACAGTACATCAGTGATGATCCACAGTACACCAGTGATGGCCCATAGTACATCAGTGATCTTCCATAGTACATCAGTGATGATCCATAGTACACCAGTGATGGCCCATAGTACACCAGTGATGGCCCATAGTACACCAGTGATGGCCCATAGTACATCAGGGATGGTCCATAGTACATCAGTGATGGTCCATAGTACATCAGTGATGATCCATAGTACACCCGTGATGGCCCATAGTACATCAGTGATGATCCACAGTACATCAGTGATGATCCTCAGAACATCAGTGATGATCCACGGTACATCAGTGATGATCCACAGTACATCAGGGATGGTCCACAGTACATCCGTGATGTTCCATAGTACACCAGTGATGATCCATAGTACATCAGTGATGGCTTATAGTACATCAGTGATGATCCATAGTACACCAGTGATGATCCATAGTACATCAGAGATAGCTCATAGTACATCAGTGATGATACATAGTACATCAGTGATGATCCATAGTACATCAGTGATGATCCATAGTACATCAGTGATGATCCATAGTGCATCAGTGATGATCCATAGTACATCAGTGATGATTCATAGTACATCAGTGATGATCCATAGTAAATCAGTGATGATCCACAGTACATCAGTGATGATCCACAATACATCAGTGATGATCCTCAGTACATCAGTGATGATCCACGGTACATCAGGGATGGTCCATAGTACATCAGGGATGGTCCATAGTACATTAGGGATGGTCCACAGTACATCAGTGATGATCCTCAGTACACCAGTGATGATCCACAGTACATCAGTGATGATCCACAGTACATCAGTGATGATCCACAGTACATCAGGGATGGTCCATAGTACATCAGTGATGATCCATAGTACACCAGTGATGATCCATAGTACACCTGTGATGGCCCATAGTACATCAGTGATGATCCACAGTACATCAGTGATGATCCACAGTACATCAGTGATGATCCACAGTACATCAGTGATGATCCACAGTACATCAGTGATGATCCATAGTACATCAGTGATGATCTATAGTACATCAGTGATGATCCATAGTAAATTGGTGATGATCCATAGTACACCAGTGATGGCCCATAGTACACCAGTGATGGCCCATAGTACATCAGTGATGATCTATAGTACATCAGTAATGATCCACAGTACATCAGTGATGATCCACAGTACATCAGTGATGGCCCATAGTACACCAGTGATGGCCCATAGTACATCAGTGATGATCTATAGTACATCAGTGATGATCCACAGTACATCAGTGATGATCCACAGTACATCAGGGATGGTCCACAGTACATCAGGGATGGTCCACAGTACATCCGTGATGTTCCATAGTACACCAGTGATGATCCATAGTACATCAGTGATGGCTCATAGTACATCAGTGATGATCCATAGTACACCAGTGATGATCCATAGTACATCAGAGATGGCTCATAGTACATCAGTGATGATACATAGTACATCAGTGATGATCCATAGTACATCAGTGATGATCCATAGTGCATCAGTGATGATCCATAGTACATCAGTGATGATTCATAGTACATCAGTGATGATCCATAGTACATCAGTGATGATCCTCAGTACATCAGTGATGATCCACAGTACATCAGTGATGATCCACAGTAAATCAGTGATGATCCACAGTACATCAGTGATGATCCACAATACATCAGTGATGATCCTCAGTACATCAGTGATGATCCACGGTACATCAGGGATGGTCCATAGTACATCAGGGATGGTCCATAGTACATCAGGGATGGTCCACAGTACATCAGTGATGATCCTCAGTACACCAGTGATGATCCACAGTACATCAGTGATGATCCACAGTACATCAGTGATGGTCCATAGTACATCAGTGATGATCCATAGTACACCAGTGATGATCCATAGTACACCTGTGATGGCCCATAGTACACCTGTGATGGCCCATAGTACATCAGTGATGATCCACAGTACATCAGTGATGATCCACAGTACATCAGTGATGATCCACAGTACATCAGTGATGATCCATAGTACATCAGTGATGATCTATAGTACATCAGTGATGATCCATAGTAAATTGGTGATGATCCATAGTACACCAGTGATGGCCCATAGTACACCAGTGATGGCCCATAGTACATCAGTGATGATCTATAGTACATCAGTAATGATCCACAGTACATCAGTGATGATCCACAGTACATCAGTGATGGCCCATAGTACACCAGTGATGGCCCATAGTACATCAGTGATGATCTATAGTACATCAGTGATGATCCACAGTACATCAGTGATGATCCACAGTACATCAGGGATGGTCCATAGTACATCAGTGATGGTCCATAGTACATCAGTGATGATCCATAGTACACCAGTGATGATCCATAGTACACCAGCGATGGCCCATAGTACATCAGTGATGAACTATAGTACATCAGTGATGATCCATAGAACATCAGTGATGATCCACAGTACATCAGTGATGGTCCACAGTACATCAGTGATGGTTCACAGTACATCAGTGATAATCCACAGTACATCAGTGATGATCCACAGTACATCAGGGATGGTCCATAGTACATCAGTGATGATCCATAGTACATCAGTGATGATACATAGTACATCAGTGATGATCTATAGTACATCAGTGATGATCCTCAGTACATCAGTGATGATCCACAGTACATCAGGGATGGTCCATAGTACATCAGGGATGGTCTATAGTACATCAGTGATGATCCACAGTACATCAGTGATGGTCCACAGTACATCAGTGATGGTTCACAGTACATCAGTGATGATCCACAGTACATCAGGGATGGTCCATAGTACATCAGTGATGATCCACAGTACATCAGTGATGATCCATAGTACACAGTGATGGCGCATAGTACATCAGTGATGATCTATAGTACATCAGTGATGATCCACAGTACATCAGGGATGGTCCATAGTACATCAGCGATGGTCCATAGTACATCAGTGATGATCCACAGTACATCAGTGATGATCCTCAGTACACCAGTGATGATCCACAGTACATCAGTGATGATCCACAGTACATCAGTGATGATGCACAGTACATCAGGGATGGTCCATTGTACATCAGTGATGATCCATAGTACACCAGTGATGATCCATAGTACACCTGTGATGGCCCATAGTACATCAGTGATGATCCACAGTACATCAGTGATAATCCTCAATACCTCGGTGATGATCCTCAGTACATCAGTGATGATCCACGGTACATCAGTGATGATCCACAGCACATCAGTGATGATCCACAGTACATCAGGGATGGTCCACAGTACATCAGTGATGATCCACAGTACATCAGTGATGATCCATAGTACATCAGTGATGGCTCATAGTACATCAGTGATGATCCATAGTACATCAGTGATGATCCATAGTACACCAGTGATGATCCATAGTACATCAGTGATGGCTCATAGTACATCAGTGATGATCCATAATACATCAGTGATGATCCATAATACATCAGTGATGATCCATAGTACACCAGTGATGGTCCATAGTACTTCAGTGATGATCTATAGTACATCAGTGATGATCCACAGTACATCAGTGATGATCCACAGTACATCAGTGATGGCCCATAGTACACCAGTGATGGTCCACAGTACATCAGTGATGATCCATAGTACACCAGTGATGGCCCATAGTACATCAGTGATGATCTATAGTACATCAGTGATGATCCATAGTACATCGGTGATGATCCATAGTACACTAGTGATGGCCCATAGTACACCAGTGATGGCCCATAGTACATCAGTGATGATCTATAGTACATCAGTGATGATCCACAGTACATCAGTGATGATCCACAGTACATCAGTGATGATCCACAGTACATCAGGGATGGCCCATAATACACCAGTGATGGCCCATAGTACATCAGTGATGATCTATAGTACATCAGTGATGATCCACAGTACATCAGTGATGATCCACAGTACATCAGGGGTGGTCCATAGTCCATCAGGGATGGCCCATACTACATCAGTGATGAACTATAGTACAACAGTGATGATCCATAGAACATCAGTGATGATCCACAGTACATCAGTGATGGTCCACAGTACATCAGTGATGGTTCACAGTACATCAGTGATAATCCACAGTACATCAGTGATAATCCACAGTACATCAGTGATGATCCACAGTACATCAGTGATGATCCATAGTACATCAGTGATGATCTATAGTACATCAGTGATGATCTATAGTACATCAGTGATGATCCTCAGTACATCAGTGATGATCCACAGTACATCAGTGATGATCTATAGTACATCAGTGATGATCCACAGTACATCAGTGATGATCCATAGTACATCAGTGATGATCCTCAGTACATCAGTGATGATCCATAGTACACCAGTGATGATCCATAGTACATCAGTGATGATCCATAGTACACCAGTGATGATCCACAGTACATCAGTGATGGCCCACAGTACATCAGTGATGGCTCATAGTACATCAGTGATGATCTATAGTACATCAGTGATGATCCACAGTACATCAGGGATGGTCCATAGTACATCAGGGATGGTCCATAGTACATCAGTGATGATCCATAGTACACCAGTGATGATCCACAGTAAATCAGTGATGATCCATAGTACACAGTGATGGCCCATAGTACATCAGTGATGATCTATAGTACATCAGTGATGATCCACAGTACATCAGGGATGGTCCATAGTACATCAGGGATGGTCCATAGTACATCAGTGATGATCCATAGTACACCAGTGATGATCCACAGTACACCCGTGATGGCCCATAGTACATCAGTGATGATCCACAGTACATCAGGGATGGTCCATAGTACATCAGTGATGATCCATAGTACACCTGTGATGGCCCATAGTACATCAGTGATGATCCACAGTACATCAGTGATGATCCACAGTATATCAGTGATGATCCACAGTACATCAGTGATGATTCACAGTACATCAGTGATGATCCATAGTACATCAGTGATGATCTACAGTACATCAGTGATGATCCATAGTACATCGGTGATGGCCCATAGTACACCAGTGATGGCCCATAGTACACCAGTGATGGCCCATAGTACATCAGTGATGATCTATAGTACATCAGTGATGATCCACAGTACATCAGTGATGATCCACAGTACATCAGTGATGGCCCATAGTACACCAGTGGTGGCCCATAGTACATCAGTGATGGCCCATAGTACACCAGTGGTGGCCCATAGTACATCAGTGATGATCTATAGTACATCAGTGATGATCCACAGTACATCAGTGATGATCCACAGTACATCAGGGATGGTCCATAGTACATCAGTGATGATCCATAGTACACCAGTGATGATCCATAGTACACCAGTGATGGCCCATAGTACATCAGTGATGAACTATAGTACATCAGTGATGATCCATAGAACATCAGTGATGATCCACAGTACATCAGTGATGATCCACAGTACATCAGGGGTGGTCCATAGTCCATCAGGGATGGCCCATACTACATCAGTGATGAACTATAGTACAACAGTGATGATCCATAGAACATCAGTGATGATCCACAGTACATCAGTGATGGTCCACAGTACATCAGTGATGGTTCACAGTACATCAGTGATAATCCACAGTACATCAGTGATAATCCACAGTACATCAGTGATGATCCACAGTACATCAGTGATGATCCATAGTACATCAGTGATGATCTATAGTACATCAGTGATGATCCTCAGTACATCAGTGATGATCCACAGTACATCAGTGATGATCTATAGTACATCAGTGATGATCCACAGTACATCAGTGATGATCCATAGTACATCAGTGATGATCCTCAGTACATCAGTGATGATCCATAGTACACCAGTGATGATCCATAGTACATCAGTGATGATCCATAGTACACCAGTGATGATCCACAGTACATCAGTGATGGCCCACAGTACATCAGTGATGGCTCATAGTACATCAGTGATGATCTATAGTACATCAGTGATGATCCACAGTACATCAGGGATGGTCCATAGTACATCAGGGATGGTCCATAGTACATCAGTGATGATCCATAGTACACCAGTGATGATCCACAGTAAATCAGTGATGATCCATAGTACACAGTGATGGCCCATAGTACATCAGTGATGATCTATAGTACATCAGTGATGATCCACAGTACATCAGGGATGGTCCATAGTACATCAGGGATGGTCCATAGTACATCAGTGATGATCCATAGTACACCAGTGATGATCCACAGTACACCCGTGATGGCCCATAGTACATCAGTGATGATCCACAGTACATCAGGGATGGTCCATAGTACATCAGTGATGATCCATAGTACACCTGTGATGGCCCATAGTACATCAGTGATGATCCACAGTACATCAGTGATGATCCACAGTATATCAGTGATGATCCACAGTACATCAGTGATGATTCACAGTACATCAGTGATGATCCATAGTACATCAGTGATGATCTACAGTACATCAGTGATGATCCATAGTACATCGGTGATGGCCCATAGTACACCAGTGATGGCCCATAGTACACCAGTGATGGCCCATAGTACATCAGTGATGATCTATAGTACATCAGTGATGATCCACAGTACATCAGTGATGATCCACAGTACATCAGTGATGGCCCATAGTACACCAGTGGTGGCCCATAGTACATCAGTGATGGCCCATAGTACACCAGTGGTGGCCCATAGTACATCAGTGATGATCTATAGTACATCAGTGATGATCCACAGTACATCAGTGATGATCCACAGTACATCAGGGATGGTCCATAGTACATCAGTGATGATCCATAGTACACCAGTGATGATCCATAGTACACCAGTGATGGCCCATAGTACATCAGTGATGAACTATAGTACATCAGTGATGATCCATAGAACATCAGTGATGATCCACAGTACATCAGTGATGGTCCACAGTACATCAGTGATGGTTCACAGTACATCAGTGATGGTTCACAGTACATCAGTGATGGTTCACAGTACATCAGTGATAATCCACAGTACATCAGTGATGATCCACAGTACATCAGGGATGGTCCACAGTACATCAGTGATGATCCACAGTACATCAGTGATGATCCTCAGTACACCAGGGATGATCCACAGTACATCAGTGATGATCCACAGTACATCAGTGATGATCCACAGTACATCAGGGATGGTCCATAGTACATCAGTGATGATCCATAGTACACCAGTGATGATCCATAGTACATCTGTGATGGCCCATAGTACATCAGTGATGATCCACAGTACATCAGTGATAATCCTCAGTACATCGGTGATGATCCTCAGTACATCAGTGATGATCCACGGTACATCAGTGATGATCCACGGTACATCAGTGATGATCCACGGTACATCAGGGATGGTCCACAGTACATCAGTGATGATCCACAGTACATCAGTGATGATCCATAGTACATCAGTGATGGCTCATTGTACATCAGTGATGATCCATAGTACAGCAGTGATGATCCATAGTACATCAGTGATGATCCATAGTACATCAGTGATGGCCCATAGTACATCAGTGATGATCCATAGTACACCAGTGATGATCCATAGTACACCAGTGATGATCCATAGTACACCAGGGATGATCCACAGTACATCAGTGATGATCCATAGTACACCAGTGATGATCCATAGTACACCAGTTATGGCCCATAGTACATCAGTGATGATCTATAGTACATCAGTGACGATCCACAGTACATCAGTGATGATCCACAGTACATCAGGGATGGTCCATAGTACATCAGGGATGGTCAATAGTACATCAGTGATGATCCATAGTACACCAGTGATGATCCATAGTACACCAGTGATGGCCCATAGTACATCAGTGATGAACTATAGTACATCAGTGATGATCCACAGTACATCAGTGATGATCCACAGTACATCAGTGATGATCCATAGTACATCAGTGATTATCTATAGTACATCAGTGATGATTCATAGTACACCAGTGATGGCCCATAGTACACCAGTGATGGCCCATAGTACATCAGTGATGATCTATAGTACATCAGTGATGATCCACAGTACATCAGTGATGATCCACAGTACATCAGTGATGGCCCATAGTACACCAGTGATGGCCCATAGTACATCAGTGATGATCTATAGTACATCAGTGATGATCCACAGTACATCAGTGATGATCCACAGTACATCAGGGATGGTCCATAGTACATCAGGGATGGTCCATAGTACATCAGTGATGATCCATAGTACACCAGTGATGATCCATAGTACACCAGTGATGGCCCATAGTACATCAGTGATGAACTATAGTACATCAGTGATGATCCATAGAACATCAGTGATGATCCACAGTACATCAGTGATGGTCCACAGTACATCAGTGATGGTCCACAGTACATCAGTGATGGTTCACAGTACATCAGTGATAATCCACAGTACATCAGTGATGATCCACAGTACATCAGGGATGGTCCATAGTACATCAGTGATGATCCATAGTACATCAGTGATGATCCATAGTACATCAGTGATGATCCACAGTACATCAGTGATGATCCACAGTACATCAGTGATGATCCATAGTACATCAGTGATTATCTATAGTACATCAGTGATGATTCATAGTACACCAGTGATGGCCCATAGTACACCAGTGATGGCCCATAGTACATCAGTGATGATCTATAGTACATCAGTGATGATCCGCAGTACATCAGTGATGATCCACAGTACATCAGTGATGGCCCATAGTACACCAGTGGTGGCCCATAGTACATCAGTGATGATCTATAGTACATCAGTGATGATCCATAGTACACCAGTGATGATCCATAGTACACCCGTGATGGCCCATAGTACATCAGTGATGATCCTCAGTACATCAGTGATGATCCACGGTACATCAGTGATGATCCACGGTACATCAGTGATGATCCACAGTACATCAGGGATGGTCCACAGTACATCAGTGATGATCCAGAGTACACCAGTGATGATCCATAGTACACCTGTGATGGCCCATAGTACATCAGTGATGATCCACAGTACATCAGTGATGATCCACAGTATATCAGTGATGATCCACAGTACATCAGTGATAATCCACAGTACATCAGTGATGATCCATAGTACATCAGTGATGATCTATAGTACATCAGTGATGATCCATAGTACATCGGTGATGATCCACAGTACATCAGTGATGATCCATAGTACATCAGTGATGATCTCTAGTACATCAGTGATGGCCCATAGTACATCAGTGATGAACTATAGTACATCAGTGATGATCCATAGAACACCCTCCCTGACAGGGGCCCCTCGAACACCCTCCCTGACAGGGGCCCCTGAACACCTTCCCTGACAGGGGCCCCCAAACACCCTCCCTGACAGGCCCCCCTCCTCCTCCCCCCAGTTATAATCTTTACCCCCAATTCCTATAGAAAAGGGACGGCGGCATAGGGGTGCCCACGGGGTGTGCGGAGGGTGCCTGGGCACACCCTAATCACCCATGAAGTGTTTGTGTAGCCCCATGCCGGCTGTCTCCCGAGATCTGCCTGGGATGCTGTGAAAGTCTTCATCCCAGCAATGTGTACCCTGCACTGCCTGTGAGACAATATATCACATTGAGCAGATATTAGGGGTTGTAAGATCCGCTCAGTGTCGGGGTGGGCGGGACCGAGCAGCTAGCGAACGCCAGCCAATGGGATGGTGTATGCCCATCTCTGACATCACCGCCGAATTCTGACAGCTCCTCTCTCTCTCTCTGTGTGCAGCTACCTTACAATACATGACAGTGTCACACTCTGAGCGGATCTTACAAGCCCCAATATCTGCTCAATGTGATTCTCCCCTCTCCTCTGTCAGTGCTTCCAACCAGTGCCACCTGTAAGTGCCAATCAGTGCTAGTCACTGAAAATCAGTGCCACCTATCAGTGCTCATCAGTGCTGCCTTTCATTGCCCATCAATGGTGCCTATCAGGGCCATTAGTGCTGCCAGTGCCACCTATCAGTGCCAATCAGGGCCCATCAGTGCTGCCTATCATTGCAGATCAGTGCTGCCAATCAGTGCCACTAAATGCTGCCAATCATTGCTGTCTTTCAGTGCCACCAAGCAGTGCCAATCAGTGCTGCCAATCAGTGGCCTGCCTATTGGTGGCCATCAGTACTGTCAATCAGTGGTGCCTATCAGTGCTGTCAATCAGTTCCCATCAGTGCACTGAGTGCAGGGATGGGGGGAGATGAACTCAGCCATTTATTTTTCATTTATATCAACTAGTATGGCCTTTGATCTTGGACTCTTCCCAGGACATCCTTCATTTCATCACGGGCCTTACCATTGCTGCATTGGTTGGTTTTTTGGGCCCTCCCGGCCCCCTTGCTGGCTCAGCTCTAGTCCGGGGGCTGCGACACACCTTGACCACACCCCCCGTCCCACGCTATACTGACGCAGGGACGTGTGGGCGGGCATTGGCGTATCGACGCCACGCCGCCACTTTGGTGCGCACTGGGAATCTCTTCCGTGCGACCATGGCTTTACAGCTACGAGGGGTGTTGGGGAGTACATTCGGCCCGTTACTACCAGTCGGCTCTTCCGCATTGGTGTAGGCGCCTCCCCTCCCCACCCCCTCGTGTGCGTGGCGTTGGCGGGAACTTCTTGACGCTGGAACCCACATAAGGGCGTTGTGCATGGCTGGTACAGGCACTTGATTTACATTCACTTCAGACTACCATACTGATCACATTGTCTCCACAGGTATTGTTTACACTGCACATATCTCATTTCCCATTTTATATATTTTCACTCCCTTTTGCTCTCACCACACCAATCTCTTCCCCCATCCCCTTTTAGCACTTTATTATCTCCACTGTCCCTATTTTTTTTCAGTTTTCTTCATTTTACACCAGTCCTTTTTCATCCTTCATTGATCCTTTATACAACACTCATTTTTCAGTGCCTGACCAGCCTGCACGCGTCCTGTGTGGGGGCCACGTGTCCTGCATTTCCCAGCCACAGTCCCCGGCGCAAGTTGTCCCGGCCCATTGGGGCCTGTTTGGGTCCCACTTCCATACCGGCAGCAATTGGAGGCCTGGTGAGTACCATCTAGGACCCTGGTTTCATCCATGGTCCTATATATGTTTGGGGTCCCGGTTTAAGCCCAGGATATCATTTGTGTCATTACAGAAAGAAAACGCATGCCTGCTCCTGATGAACGACAAAACAGTCGCGAAACGCGTAGAGCCATCATCTCATGCTTCATAAATGCATCATTACCATATACAATATTGTTAAAACATTTGTGTACTGTCTGTATACTTGGGTCTTTAGTTGATATGTTTTCCCCTTCTAATTCAGCCTGTATAATGTATATACACATCAATTTAAACTTCACTAATGCAATCTTAGTCAAGGACGGTGCATTAGGTGAAAGAAAAAAAAATCCTTTTATGATACTAAATACTCTAGATGTGTTGTTTACTCTTTGTTTACTTGAACCTTTTCCCGCACATGCTTCATTAAAAGTCCCGCCCTCTTCTGTTTTTTATGAATACTAAATTTAGGGATGTGAGGCAACTGACCCATAGCCTCTGGACAGTCCCGGGAAGAGTCCAAGATCAAAGGCCATACTAGTTGATATAAATGAAAAATAAATGGCTGACACAATGATGGAAAACTATACAAAACAAACAAGCAAAAACAAGTAAATGAAGTTGTATAACATGTAATGGACCATAGATTATGGTGTAACTTGTCCCAATGCACATGCGTCCATCCCTATTTAAATTGATTGATAAAGGGAGAGGGGAGGGGAATGGGTAAAGTGGGACTGTCCAGAGGCCATGGGTCAGTTGCCTCACATCTCTAAATTTAGTATTCATAAAAAACAGAAGAGGGCGGGACTTTTAATGAAGCATGTGCGGGAAAAGGTTCAAGTAAACAAAGAGTAAACAACACATCTAGAGTATTTAGTATCATAAAAGGATTTTTTTTTATTTCTTTCACCTAATGCACCGTCCTTGACTAAGATTGCATTAGTGAAGTTTAAATTGATGTGTATATACATTATACAGGCTGAATTAGAAGGGGAAAACATATCAACTAAAGACCCAAGTATACAGACAATACACAAATGTTTTAACAATATTGTATATGGTAATGATGCATTTATGAAGCATGAGATGATGGCTCTACGCGTTTCGCGACTGTTTTGTCGTTCATCAGGAGCAGGCATGCGTTTTCTTTCTGTAATGACACAAATGATATCCTGGGCTTAAACCGGGACCCCAAACATATATAGGACCATGGATGAAACCAGGGTCCTAGATGGTACTCACCAGGCCTCCAACTGCTGCCGGTATGGAAGTGGGACCCAAACAGGCCCCAATGGGCCGGGACAACTTGCGCCGGGGACTGTGGCTGGAAAATTACTGTATCAGTTCAGGGAGTGATTGCGATTGGTTGCCAGAGGTTACAGCTTATCATTATCACTTACTGACTGGTTGCTAGAGGTTACAGCACACATTACGGCTCACTGATTAGTTGCTAGAGGTTACAGCGCATGATTTCTTCTTGTTGATTGGTTGCTAGAGATTACTGTACAGTAATACTGCTCACTGATTGGTTGCCATAGGTTACAGCATATCATTACCACTTACTGACTGGTTGCTAGAGGTTACAGCACACATTACGGCTCACTGATTAGTTGCTAGAGGTTACAGCACATGATTTCTTCTTGTTGAGTGGTTGCTAGAGATTACTGTACAGTAATACTGCTCACTGATTGGTTGTCAGAGGCTACATTATATCATTACCACTTACTGACTGGTTGCTAGAGCTTACAGCACACATTACGGCTCACTGATTAGTTGCTAGAGGTTACAGCACATGATTTCTTCTTGTTGATTGGTTGCTAGAGATTACTGTACAGTAATACTGCTCACTGATTGGTTGCCAGAGGTTACAGCATATCATTACCACTTACTGACTGGTTGCTAGAGGTTAAAGCACACATTACGGCTCACTGATTAGTTGCTAGAGGTTACAGCACATGATTTCTTCTTGGTGATTGGTTGCTAGAGATTACTGTAGAGTAATACTGCTCACTGATTGGTTGTCAGAGGTTACAGCATATCATTACCACTTACTGACTGGTTGCTAGAGCTTACAGCACACATTACGGCTCACTGATTAGTTGCTAGAGCTTACAGCACATGATTTCTTCTTGTTGATTGGTTGCTAGAGATTACTGTAGAGTAATACTGCTCACTGATTGGTTGTCAGAGGTTACAGCATATCATTACCACTTACTGACTGGTTGCTAGAGGTTACAGCACACATTAAGGCTCACTGATTAGTTGCTAGAGGTTACAGCACATGATTTCTTCTTGTTGATTGGTTGCTAGAGATTACTGTACAGTAATACTGCTCACTGATTGGTTGCTAGAGGTTACAGCATATCATCACTGCAGAGGGGCATGATATACATATGATCAGTGGCGGTGTGTCCATAGAGGGCGCCGGAGCGCCGCCCCCTCTCGCTCCTACACCGCCACTGAAAGACAATACATAGATTCATGCATTGCATGAATCTGTGTATTGTCGCCGCTGCCGCACTGCCCACTATTCATATGGCCGGCCTCCTGGTGAGCGCCGGCCATATGAATTAGAGCGGTGGCCGGCGGTGGGTGTGACTTGGACAACATTAAATTATGCCAGCCCCCACCACAGTGCCAATCACTGCCTGCCACAGTGCCAATCACTGCCCAGCAGTAACACCTGTCAGTACTTATCAGTACCTCATCATCAGTGCTGCCCATCAGTGCCACCTGTCAGTGCCAATCAGTGCCGCCTGTCAGTGCCCATCACAGCCGCCTGTCAGTGCCCATCACAGCCGCCTGTCAGTGCCCATCACAGCCGCATGTCAGTGCCACCTATTGGTGCCCACCAGTGCTGCATATCAGTGCCGCCTATCAGTGCCCATCAATTCTACATATCAGTGCCTCCTTGTCAGTGCTTGTCAGTGAAGGGGAAAACAAAATTTTATGACAGAAACTAAGAAAAACAATTTTTTTCCAAAAATGTTGGTCTTTTTTAGTTTGTCTAGCAAAAAATAAAAACCGCAGAGGTGATCAAATTCCACCAAAAGAAAGCTCTATTTGTGGGAATAAAATTACAAAAAATTCTGTCTGGGTACAGTGTACCACGACCGCGCAATTGTCATTTAAAATGCGACAGCGCTGAAAGCTGAAAATTGTCATGGGCAGGAAGGGGCGTAAGTGCCTGCTAATGAAGTGGTTAATATAACCCAGCACAGAGTTCCCCCTTACAGTGCAGGGGGAACTCTGATGTAAGGGGGAACTCTGATGTAAGGGGGAACTCTAATGACGAGATCAACTTATATCAGAGTTCCCCTTTATGTCATTGTCCACAGAGTTCCAACTTGCATTTAAAATGGAAACTTTAATGTGGGGAGGACTCTGGTCACCATAGAGCACCTTTCGCAAAGTGAATGCACTAATGTAAGGGGGGGTTACTGATATAAGGGGGAACCTTTATATCAGTGCCTCCTTACCTTACTGTATTCACTGCCCCCTACATCAGTGATCCCCCCTCAGACTGGCCTTGTTACGCTGTTACTGACCACCACTCAGGTGCACCGTGCAGGGCTCAGTCAGATGGTCCTCTCTGGGCTCCAGCTTGATGGTTCTCGTTACATCCTATATTACACTACGAGACTGTGAGGACTTGATAAAAGAGATGGTCAGACCAGTGCTGTATTATGGCCTAGGCCGACAAGGCCCAGGCCTAGGGCGGCACTTTGCGGGGGGCGGCGGGCCGCCGCACCCCCCCTCCCCCTCCTCCCGCACGGAGAGCCGCACAGCTGAATCCACGACAAGTTTCGGCACTGAGCTCTGGTAATTGGTCAGTCTAAGATGCGCTGGCGCGGTCACCCGGGACACCTGCCGCCCGGGGTCCCGCAGCGTCAATCAGCTTTACGAGCAGCCGTCCCTCTCTCTTTCCACTGACATCGCACAGTCAGTCTCCGGCTCCTCCCCCTCTTGGATCAATGTTCCTGTGTACACAGCCAGGAGGAGGAGCCAAGGAGAGACACAACTTCAGTCAGTGAGAGAGCCGAGAGCCGTGCTGCTGGTATGTGAGATGTCAGTGAGAGAGGACACAGGCAGGCAGGTGGGCAGGCAGATAAGAGGTGAACTAATGAAGTGATGGGAGGGGAGAGGGGGGTGTGGGGATATGTGCTGGGAAGTGATTTAAGAGGGAAGAAGATATGTGCTAGTGGGGGGTCTGATTCCCCCCCCCCCACTAGCACATATCCTTTCCCCTCCCAAATCACTCCCCAGCACATATCCCCACACCCCCTCTCCCCCCCAAATTAAAAGATGCTCTGCCCCTCCCCACCCTGTCCCCCTGTCCTCATCCCGCCCTGTCCCCCTTTCCTCATCCCGCCCTGTCCCCCTTTCCTCATCCCACCCTGTCCCCCTTTCCTCATCCCACCCTGTCCCTCTGTCCCCATCCCACCCTGTCCCCCTTTCCTCATCCCACCCTGTCCCTCTGTCCCCATCCCACCCTGTCCCCCTTTCCTCATCCCACCCTGTCCCTCTGTCCCCATCCCACCCTGTCCCCCTGTCCTCATCCCACCCTGTCCCCCTCTCCTCATCCCACCCTGTCCCCCTTTCCTCATCCCACCCTGTCCCCCTTTCCTCATCCCACCCTATCCCTATGTCCTCATCCCACCCTGTCCCCCTTTCCTCATCCCACCCTGTCCCTATGTCCTCATCCCACCCTTTCCCCCTTTCCTCATCCCACCTTGTCCCTATGTCCTCATCCCACCCTGTCCCTATGTCCTCATCCCACCCTGTCCCCCTTTCCTCATCCCACCCTGTCCCCCTTTCCTCATACCACCCTGTCCCCCTTTCCTCATCCCACCCTGTCCCCCTGTCCTCATCCCACCCTGTCCCCCTGTCCTCATCCCACCCTGTCCCCCTTTCCTCATCCCACCCTGTCCCCCTTTCCTCATCCCACCCTGTCCCCCTGTCCTCATCCCACCCTGTCCCTCTGTCCTCATCCCACCCTGTCCCTCTGTCCTCATCCCACCCTGTCCCCCTTTCCTCATCCCACCCTATCCCTATGTCCTCATCCCACCCTGTCCCCCTTTCCTCATCCCACCCTGTCCCTATGTCCTCATCCCACCCTGTCCCCCTTTCCTCATCCCACCTTGTCCCTATGTCCTCATCCCACCCTGTCCCTATGTCCTCATCCCACCCTGTCCCCCTTTCCTCATCCCACCCTGTCCCCCTTTCCTCATCCCACCCTGTCCCTCTTTCCTCATCCCACCCTGTCCCTCTGTCCTCATCCCACACTTTCCCCCTTTCCTCATTCCACCCTGTCCCCCTTTCCTCATCCCACCCTGTCCCCCTTTCCTCATCCCACCCTGTCCCCCTTTCCTCATCCCACCCTGTCCCCCTTTCCTCATCCCACCCTGTCCCTCTGTCCTCATCCCACCCTGTCCCCCTTTCCTCATCCCACCCTGTCCCCCTGTCCTCATCCCACCCTGTCCCCCTTTCCTCATCCCACCCTGTCCCCCTTTCCTCATCCCACCCTGTCCCCCTTTCCTCATCTCACCCAGTCCCCCTTTCCTCATCCCACCCTGTCCCTCTGTCCTCATCCCACCCTGTCCCTCTGTCCTCATCTCACCCTGTCCCCCTGTCCTCATCCCACCCTTTCCCCCTTTCCTCATCCCACCCTGTCCCCCTTTCCTCATCCCACCCTGTCCCTCTGTCCTCATCCCACCCTGTTCTCTGTCCCCATCCCACACTGTCCCCCTTTCCTCATCCCACCCTGTCCCTCTGTCCTCATCCCACCCTGTCCCTCTGTCCTCATCCCACCCTGTCCCCCTGTCCTCATACCACCCTGTCCCCCTTTCCTCATACCACCCTGTCCCTCTGTCCTCATCCCACCCTGTCCCCCTGTCCTCATCCCACCCTGTCCCCCTGTCCTCATCCCACCCTGTCCCCCTGTCCTCATCCCACCCTGTCCCCCTTTCCTCATCCCACCCTGTCCCCCTTTCCTCATCCCACCCTGTCCCCCTGTCCTCATCCCACCCTGTCCCCCTGTCCTCATCCCACCCTGTCCCTCTGTCCTCATCCCACCCTGTCCCTCTGTCCTCATCCCACCCTGTCCCTATGTCCTCATCCCACCCTGTCCCCCTTTCCTCATCCCACCCTGTCCCCCTTTCCTCATCCCACCCTGTCCCCCTGTCCTCATCCCACCCTGTTCCTCTTTCCTCATCCCACCCTGTCCCTCTTTCCTCATCCCACCCTGTCCCTCTTTCCTCATCCCACCCTGTCCCTCTGTCCTCATCCCACCCTTTCCCCCTTTCCTCATCCCACCCTGTCCCTCTGTCCTCATCCCACCCTGTCCCCCTTTCCACATCCCACCCTGTCCCTCTGTCCTCATCCCACCCTGTCCCTCTTTCCTCATCCCACCCTGTCCCTCTTTCCTCATCCCACCCTGTCCTCCTTTCCTCATTCCACCCTGACCCCCTTTCCTCATCCCACCCTGTCCCTCTGTCCTCATCCCACCCTGTCCCTCTGTCCTCATCCCACCCTGTCCCTCTGTCCTCATCCCACCCTGTCCCCCTGTCCTCATCCCACCCTGTCCCCCTGTCCTCATCCCACCCTGTCCCCCTGTCCTCATCCCACCCTGTCCCCCTTTCCTCATCCCACCCTGTCCCCCTTTCCTCATCCCACCCTGTCCCCCTGTCCTCATCCCACCCTGTCCCCCTGTCCTCATCCCACCCTGTCCATCTGTCCTCATCCCACCCTGTCCCTCTGTCCTCATCCCACCCTGTCCCTATGTCCTCATCCCACCCTGTCCCCCTTTCCTCATCCCACCCTGTCCCCCTGTCCTCATCCCACCCTGTCCCCCTGTCCTCATCCCACCCTGTTCCTCTTTCCTCATCCCACCCTGTCCCTCTTTCCTCATCCCACCCTGTCCCTCTTTCCTCATCCCACCCTGTCCCTCTGTCCTCATCCCACCCTTCCCCCTTTCCTCATCCCACCCTGTCCCTCTGTCCTCATCCCACCCTGTCCCCCTTTCCACATCCCACCCTGTCCCTCTGTCCTCATCCCACCCTGTCCCTCTTTCCTCATCCCACCCTGTCCCTCTTTCCTCATCCCACCCTGTCCTCCTTTCCTCATTCCACCCTGACCCCCTTTCCTCATCCCACCCTGTCCCTCTGTCCTCATCCCACCCTGTCCCTCTGTCCTCATCCCACCCTGTCCCTCTGTCCTCATCCCACCCTGTCCCTCTGTCCTCATCCCACCCTGTCCCCCTGTCCTCATCCCACCCTGTCCCCCTGTCCTCATCCCACCCTGTCCCCCTGTCCTCATCCCACCCTGTCCCTCTGTCCTCATCCCACCCTTTCCCCCTTTCCTCATCCCACTCTGTCCCTCTGTCCCCGTCCCAACCTGTCCCCCTGTCCTCATCCCACCCTGTCCCTCTGTCCTCCCATGAAAATGACAGGACGGGTCTTAAAAAGGAAGGGGCGTAGTCTTGACAGGAAGGGGTGCGTCATATATAAAGTAGGGGGTGTGCGAGTTTCGTCAGGCCTAGGGCAGCACAAAACCTAAATACACCACTGGGTCAGACCCTGCAGAAATACTACAGGAGATAGTCACAGAGTGTGTGGACATGATACAGGAGAGGGTCAGAGACTGCATACATGATACAAGAGATGGTCATAGACTGCATACATGGTACAAGAGATGATCAGAGACTGCAGACATACTACAGGAGACGGTAAGAGACTGCAGACATACTACAGGAGACGATCAGAGACTGCAGACATACTACAGGAGACGATCAGAGACTGCAGACATACTACAGGAGACGATCAGAGACTGCAGATATACTACAGGAGACGATCAGAGACTGCAGATATACTACAGGAGACGATCAGAGACTGCAGATATACTACAGGAGACGATCAGAGACTGCAGATATACTACAGGAGACGATCAGAGACTGCAGACATACTACAGGAGACGATCAGAGACTGCAGACATACTACAGGAGACGGTCAGAGACTGCAGACATACTACAGGAGACGGTCAGAGACTGCAGACATACTACAGGAGATGGTCAGAGACTGCAGACATACTACAGGAGATGGTCAGAGACTGCATACATGATACAAGAGATGGTCATAGACTGCATACCTGATACAGGAGACGGTCAGAGACTGCAGGCATACTACAGGAGACGGTCAGAGACTGCAGGCATACTACAGGAGACGGTCAGAGACTGCAGGCATACTACAGGAGACGGTCAGAGACTGCAGACATACTACAGGAGACGGTAGAGACTGCAGACATACTACAGGAGACGGTCAGAGACTGCAGATATACTACAGGAGATGGTCAGAGACTGCATACATGATACAAGAGATGGTCAGAGACTGCATACATGATACAAGAGATGGTCAGAGACTGCATACATGATACAAGAGATGGTCAGAGACTGCATACATGATACAAGAGATGGTCAGAGACTGCAGACATACTACAGAAGATGATCAGAGACTGCAATACATGATACAGGAGATGGTCAGAGACTGCATACATGATACAGGAGATCGTCAGAGACTGCATACATGATACAGGAGATGGTCAGAGACTGCATACATGATACAGGAGATGGTCAGAGACTGCATACATGATACAGGAGATGGTCAGAGACTGCATACATGATACAGGAGATGGTCAGAGACTGCAGACATGATATAAGAGATGGTCATAGACTGCATACATGATACAGGAGATGGTCAGAGTCTGCAGACATACTACAGGAGATGGTCAGAGACTGCAGACATACTACAGGAGATGGTCATAGACTGCAGACATACTACAGGAGATGGTCATAGACTGCAGACATGATATAAGAGATGGTCATAGACTGCATACATGATACAAGAGATGGTCAGAGACTGCAGACATACTACAGGAGATGGTCAGAGACTGCAGACATACTACAGGAGATGGTCATAGACTGCAGATATACTACAGGAGATGGTCAGAGACTGCATACATGATACAAGAGATGGTCAGAGACTGCAGACATGATACAAGAGATGGTCAGAGAGTGTGCAGACATAATTGGGCTGAAATTGTACCCGGGTCACACGTGCATTGCACAGATCACACAGCATGTTCCTGTGTTTTTCACTTTGCTGCAGTAACTTACCTGCAGGGGGGGCACTAGTTTGGGCACCTGGAGCAATTTTGCACATCACTTGTGGGGTGCCAAGGGCCACCCCCTCTGTGGCAGACAGCATCTATTTAATTTGGGGGGGAGGATATGTGCTAATGGGGTGGATTTAATATCCAAGCCCCCTTGTAGCACAAGTCCTAAAGTGCCCCCTAGAACATATCCTCTCCCCCAAAATCACTCAAAGGGTAAGAAATATTGCAGAGCTGCAATGTGCAAATAGTGGTAAAGCCACCTATATATAATCATAATAATGATAATAATAAAATGTACACTTGATGTATATATTTTACATTTTATTATTATGATTATATATAGGTGGTTTCACCACTATTTGCACATTTGGCCTACCGGTACTGATCGCCCAAACAGAACCGGCGACCGTACCGATTAAAGCGTAAGTCTATGGCGGTCGATTTTCGGACTAAAATATTCGCAGAAATTCGGCCTTACGTTCCCTGATCAACAATGACCGTTTATAATGGGAGTCTATGGAAGTGGTGCCCGGCTAAAAAAAATCTTGCTCCCCGGTCTTAATGTCCCTGGTCCCCAAACTCGGTGCACCGGTAGAGGACGAGTGGGGCTACATGTGTACCAAGTATGGGCTTCGGGGAACAAAAGGCCGGCCGGTAGCAACTCCCCAAATGGACCGGTAAACCCAAAATGGTACCGGGAAAAATAGAGTTTTGAAACTGGCTTCAAAGGGGGGGGGGCGGTCAGCTTGGGATGCAATATCTCAGGGCCCATTAATGCTAGGGACCCCAAACTTGGCACACTGTGTGGAGTCATGCCTACCAAGTGTGGAGTCACTGGGACATACGGCCGGCCGGTACCGGTACCGGACATAAAAAAAAGTGATTTAGCTCCCGCCGAGTGACTTTGGGGCCCCATATCTCGGGGCCCTTTTGACTTAGGAACCCCAAACTTGCTGGGCAAGCTCGTAGGACCTAGCACTACAACATATCAAAAGATGGTGCTGCTGGCATTTTCGGTTCGCAAATTTTCATTTCCTGATAGGGAAAACAGGGCAACTTTAAAAGTTATGGTGAGAGAAAGTCTGCTGTGGCTCCAAAAAAAAGCTATTTTTTGACCCTTTTTGTCTGGAGACCCCAAATGTTGCATGACGGTAGAAGGGGTCCTAAAACCCTTAACTATCAAACGGGAAGTTTGGGGGACTTATGGTTCGGGAGATATGACCGGTTAAATGGAAATGTTCATACCGACCAGGAGGCACTATGGACCCGGCTGCGGTCCAGCGACCTCTCGGTACCACCCAGGCGTAGTGGGTCACAAGGGGTCGGTGTCGTGGAAGGTCCATATCTCCCCCATACTTTGAGCTACAGACTTGAAACTTGGCAGGCTGGTAGCGATCGATTTTAGACACCAAAAACATGGAGCTCGATCCTCCGGTAACCTTCAGATCCCAAGTTAATGGCAGGTCAAACTTACAAAGTACCCAGGATTGGGGTACCTTAAGCCTGGACACCTACCCACACACCCTGGGGACACTGGGAGGTTCTGTGGTTGACCCATGGAGCCCTTTAGGGCGGCACCATTGGTCCAATGGGCCCCTCGGTTCCCCACCCAAGCTGACCAACGAGACTTAAGCTTTGGGAGTGTCCACGTGTCCGCCCCAAGCTGACCAGCGACACTTAAACCGGGTAGGACTTGTTCAGGGGTGGGTATAAGTTAAAAAAAGGGGTAAAAATGTTGTTTAGCGGCGTGAAGCGCCGTGGGGGCGCGGAGCGCCCCTAGGGGGGAAGGGGTGTGGGGCGCGCCAAGCTGGCCAGATATTCGGTCAGCTTGGCGTGAAGTTTTGACCCAAGTGACCAACTTTGAGCTCATGTTTTGGGCAAACCGCTTGGTGAAAACTCATACAACTACTGGAGCCTGGAGTAGTCGAGGAGTACTGCCAGCACACTGAGTGTGGTGTTTGGAAACACTCGGGAAGTACCCGAAATCGGTTCCAGAAGTTCGGAAAGTAAACGATTTGGTCAAAACCTTGGTCAGCTTGGGGCGTCTCAGCTCTCCGGTGCTTGGTGCTAGGATCTTCAAACTGCGCACAATTGTAGGGGAGACTCTGGGGTACATGTGTACCAAGTGTGGAGTCAAGGGGACCTACGGCCGACCGGTACCGGGTCCCCAAATAGTGACCGTTTATAATGGGAGTCTATGGGGAAATAAGGTCAGCTTGGGACGGGTCATCTCCCCGGCCCTTGGTGCTAGGACCTCGAAAATAACGCACACTTGTAGAGGGGAATCTGGGGTACAAGTGTACCAAGTTTGGGGTCCAGGGAACCTACGACCGGCCGGTACCAGGTCACCGAATATGGAGAGCGGTGTCTCAAATGGATGGATAACAGAGGTCAGTCTACCCGCATCCCTAGATACATACAACCAAAAGTGCCTTGAAACGTTGGGCATCTGTCCTACCTTCGAGACAGTGTTGGGTCCTGAAGAGGGCCGTCTTTACCGCAGGGCAAATGGGGGCAGCTGCCCAGGGCCCTGTCACTGTTAGGGGCCCAAAGCAGAGCCGCCCTTTAAGCCTGCTTGCTGCCCACAAATCGGCGCTGAAAATCATCAGCTGCGCGCAGCCAGGGCCAGTACTGTTTCCCTTCCCAGTGTTATAAAATGTACAGCACCCCTGGCTTCCCTCTGGACGTGCACTTCTCTCTTCCTGCCACTGGGTGCTGCTTGTAAATAAAGGTGAATTAGAATGCGCATCCCCAGTTGCTGTACCCGAGGTTGACTTCCTCTTCATGTCCTACACCCCAAGGTATGCCACTGTTTGCTAATGTTTATTGCAAATAGAAGTTTTCAGTAGACTATTTCCAAAGTCTTTATAATATTTGATGTTACAATGGCAGTCCTAGCATATTCCTCTGTGAAGAGCTGAGTGCTGGGGATATGGCAGGAGAACTTGCCATAATATGACATTATACATTTTATTGCAAATTTAACTTGAAGTTTCCATGTTCCAGCACTCACAGTTTTGCACTCTCCTTCTCTCTGAAGCAGACAGTACTCATTCAAAAAACATTTACTAGCAAAAAAAAATAAGAGACACAGAATGCCTATGTATGTCAAAAACTGCAAACATTAAAGGGGTTGTAAAAGAAAATGTTTTTTCACCTTAATGCATCCTATGCATTAGGGTGAAAAAATATCCGACAATACCGCCCCCCGAGCCCCCGTTTTACTTACCTAAAGCCCTGTACACACGGTCGGACTTCCATCTGACTTTTCCGTGGTTTTTTGTCCGAACGGAGTTGGTTGGGAACACCCATAGCATACACACGCTCTGACTTTTTTGCAAACTTTCCCAAAACTTTTTCCTACATCACGTGGTTTTTCTGCTCTTTTCTGCTCTTTACTGCCACCCTTTGGTCAACTTCTGCTATTGTTGGTTGATTTTAACATTAGTTGTTTTGTCCATCGGACTAAAGTTCGATGGTTTTCTGTACACACGGTCGGACTTTGCTCCATCGGACTTTTGTTGGGCAAAAGTTTGTCCGTTTGCAGACCGAAACTTTTGTCCGATGAAAACAAAACCAAATGAAAAAAAGTTTGTCCGATGGAGCGTACACACGGTCGGATTGTTGGTCCAACTTGCTTAAAACTAAGTTTGTTGGGCAAAAGTCTGACCGTGTGTACGGGCCTTAAGCCTTCGAAAGTCCCGCGCTCGGCCCCCGACATCCTCGCCGTTCATTGGCTACAGTGGATGGATTGAAAGCAGCGCAGCCATTGGCTGGCGCTGCTGTCAATCACATCCTATGACGTGGCGCACCAGGGGGAGGGGCCGAGTGATACAGCCAGCGGCAATAGCCGCTGGCTGTATCACTGGAGCGCGCCCGCAATCCCTCACCACCATGCTTGCTCGCATATAGGTGGTGAGTTATTGCGGGCAGGAGCCGAGACAGCCACCGAGGGACCCCAGAAGACCAGGTTCGGGGCCACTCTGTGCAAAACAAGCTGCACAGTGGAGCTAAGTATAACATGTTTGTTGTTTTGTTTTTTCCCTTTACAAACCCTTTAATTGCCACTGATCAGGCTGCAAATAATTGGAGGGATGTCGGCGCCGGCGTGGAACGTCACCGCCCTGAAATGAGTTTGCCACCTCCCTGAAACGAGTTTTTGCAGGTTGGGATGTCTGTATTTTACACATGGCATGCGGTCTGGTCAGTGTTTTAAAAAGTTCTTCTTCTATTTTACACATGCCATGCCATGTGTAAAATAGAGGAACTTTTTAAAACACTGACCAGACGTGCAGTCCAGGCTGAGTGAGGCCTCAGAGGACACGGCATAATTTACAGCACATGGCATTACTGTCTATTTAACTGCTTGTAGGGCTTATTTTGGGCCTGGCTGGTTCACATGTATGTGTTTTGGCGGCCCACATTTGCTCAGGCACAGCAGCCCATTCATTTGAATGGGCTGCCATGCCTGCGTTTCCTGCAAAAAATAAAAGCGCATGCATCATGTAATAGGCTGTGCACACGGCACACCTCTGCCCATCAAGCAATGAAATACAGCACTGTCTGTCCATTCTGCTTTAGCACCATGTGACTTATCTGCAGTTCCTGCACTGGCAACCTTGCTGCATTTTTAGATGTTTAGGTCACGCTTTTAAAAACAGTGCGTTTGTGTGTGCAGGAACTGCAGGTAAGTTGCACGGTGCAAAAGCAGAATGGATTTCAAGGCAACTGCATTTTTCAAATGATGCATGCACCTTTTTTTCTGCAGGAAACGCAGGCATGGCAGCCCATTCAAATGAATGGACTGCTGTGCCTGCGCAAATGAGGGCCGCAAAAACACATACATGTGAACCAGCCAGGCCCAAAATAAGCTAGAGGGGGGGCCCCAAAACATTTTTTGCCCAGGGCCCAAACCATATTAAAGACGGCCCTGGTCCTGAACCACATTCTTCTCCTTTTTCCTGTGTAATTTATGATATCTGTCTATATGCCTTGTGATTACCTCCCTCTCAGTGTATGCACACTGGCTATGTGGATATATGTTGTGTCTGTACAGTGGTAGCCCCTCATGCTATATATTTATATTTTTTGTAAAACTTTAATAAACCAGTCTTTATGACTAATACTTTTGTACTACATTACTCTATATAGAGGTTTTCAACAGTTACCCTAAAAAGTCCCACTGAGGAATCGCTCTCTTCGGAGTGCACTTTTGGTTGTCAGGTCACCGAATAGGTTGTACGATTTTTCGGTTGGGTGTTTGAAAACCTTGGTCAGCTTGGGACGGGATTTTTTTTGAGATTTGGTGCTAGGACCTCCAAACTGGGCACACTTGTAGTATGGACTCTTGGCTGCCGGTGTGCCAAGTGGGTGGTCCAGGGGACCTACGGTCGGCCGGTACCGGGTCCCCAAAGGCAGTACCCCTAGGACACCGATTTAACATAAATAAAATAAAGAAAAAAAATGTGAAAAAAAAAATTGATTATTTTTTTTTTTTTTTAAATAATAAAAAAAATGTTTAATGATACGATTTTATGTTGTGTAATCTTGATCGCAAAATGCATGCATTACCCTTATTAAGCTTCCTTAGGTACTGATGTGAAAACATTGTAAGTTAATAATAAAGAAATTATTACTATGAACCAAAAAAATAATAATTTGACACAATAAATCTGTTTTAGATTGTACCTGTTTTAAAGATTGTAAGCTGTAACAAGCAGGATGCTCTGGTTCCTCCTGTATTGCATTTCGAATCTACTGTAATAAACTGCTTAGGGATCGCCGTCCTGGACACGGAGACCCCTCTTTTACCCCCCCCCATCTCTCTCTTTCTCCTCCCCCCATCTCTCTCTCTCTCTTTGTCCTCCCCCATCTCTCTCTTTGTCCTCCCCCCCATCTCTCTCTTTGTCCTCCCCCCCATCTCTCTCTTTGTCCCCCCATCTCTCTCTCTTTGTCCCCCCCATCTCTCTCTGTCCCCCCCATCTCTCTCTTTGTCCCCCCCCCGCATCTCTCTCTTTGTCCTACCCCCCATATCTCTCTCTTTGTCCTACACCCCCCCATCTCTCTTTGTCCCCCCCCCCCCGCATATCTCTCTCTTTGTCCTCCCCCCACCCACCCCCCACAACTCTCTCTTTGTCCTACCCCCCCTATCTCTCTCTTTGTCCTACCCCCCCCATATCTCTCTTTGTCCTACACCCCCCATCTCTCTCTTTGTCCTACACCCCCCATCTCTCTCTTTGTCCTCCCCCATCTCTCTCTTTGTCCTACCCCCACATCTCTCTCTTTGTCCTCTCTCTCCCCCCCCACATCTCTCTCTCTTTGTCCTCCCCCTCCCACATCTCTCGCTTTGTCCTACCCCCCAACATCTCTCTTTGTCCTACACCCCCCCCATCTCTCTCTTTGTCCTCCTCCCACCCCCAATTTTTTTGTGCGTTGTTTTCGAGGTCCTAGCACCAAGGGCCGGGGAGATGACCCGTCCCAAGCTGACCTTATTTCCCCATAGACTCCCATTATAAACAGTCACTTTTTGGGGACCCCGGGTACCGGTCGGCCGTAGGTCCCCTTGACTCCACACTTGGTACACATGTACCCCAGAGTCTCCCCTACAATTGTGCGCAGTTTGGAGATCCTAGCACCAAGCACCGGAGAGCTGAGCCGCCCCAAGCTGACCAAGGTTTTGACCGAATCGGTTACTTTCCGAAATTCTGGAACCGATTTCGGGTACTTCTCGAGTGTTTCCGAACACCAAACTCGGTGTGCTGGCAGTACTCCTCGACTACTCCAGGCTCCAGTAGTTGTATGAGTTTTCACCGAGTGGTTCGCCCAAAACATGAGCTCAATTCGGTCACTTGGGTCAAAACTTCACGCCAAGCTGACCGAAAATCTGGCCAGCTTCGCGCCGTTAACCAACATTTTTACCCCTTTTTTTAACTTATACCCATCCCTGAACAAGTCCTACCCGGTTTAAGTGTCGCTGGTCAGCTTGGGGCGGACACTCCCAGTCTCGTTGGTCAGCTTGGGTGGGGAAACCGAGGGGCCCATTGACCAATGGTGCCGCCCTTCAGGCTCCATGGGTCGGCCACAGAACCTCTCAGTGTCCCCAGGGTGTGTGGGTAGGTGTCCAGGCTTAAGGTACCCCAATCCTGGGTACTTTGTAAGTTTGACCTGCCATTAACTTGGGACCTGAAGGTTACCGGAGGATCGAGCTCCATGTTTTTGGTGTCTAAAATCGATCGCTACCAGCCTGCCAAGTTTCAAGTCTGTAGCTCAAAGTATGGGGGAGATATGGACCTTCCACGACACCGACCCCTTGTGACCCACTACGCCTGGGTGGTACCGAGAGGTCGCTAGACCGCAGCCAGGTCCATAGTGCCTCCTGGTCGGTATGAACATTTCCATTTAACCGGTCATATCTCCCGAACCATAAGTCCCCCAAACTTCCCACTTGGTAGTTAAGGGTTTTAGGACCCCTTCTACCGTCATGCAAAAATTTGGGGTCTCCAGACAAAAAGGGTCAAAAATAGCTTTTTTTTGGAGCCACAGCAGACTTTCTCTCACCATAACTTTTAAAGTTGCTCTGTTTTCCCCTATCAGGAAACGAAAATTCGCGAACCGAAAATGCCAGCAACACCATCTTTGGATATGTTATAGTGCTAGGTCCTACGAGCTTGCCCAGCAAGTTTGGGGTTCCTAAGTCAAAAGGGCCCCGCGATATGGGGCCCCAAAGTCACTCCGCCGGAGCTAAATCACTTTTTTTTATGTCTGGTACCGGTACCGGGCCGGCCGTATGTCCCAGTGACTCCACACTTGGTAGGCATGACTCCACATAGTGTGCCAAGTTTGGGGTTCCTAGCATTAATGGGCCCCAAGATATTGCATCCCAAGCTGACCGCCCCGCCCCCTTTGAAGCCAGTTTCAAAACTCTATTTTTCCCCGGTACCATTTTGGGTTTACCGGTCCCTTTGGGGAGTCGCTACCGGCCGGCCTTTTGTTCCCCGAAGCCCATACTTGGTACACATGTAACCCCACTCGTCCTCTACCGGTGCACCGAGTTTGGGGACCAGGGACATTAGGACCAGGGAGCAAGATTTTTTTTAGCTGGGCACCACTTCCATAGACTCCCATTATAAACGGTCATTGTTGATCAGGGAACGTAAGGCCGAATTTCTGCGAATATTTTAGTCCGAAAATCGACCGCCATAGACTTACGCTTTAATCGGTACGGTCGCCGGTTCTGTTTGGGCGATCGGTACCGGTAGGCCATCGGTTCCCTGGACTATCCCTTTGGAACCTGAGTCCTGGAGAAGTGGGGCTACCACCTCTCGTTGTCGGTGTAATTTTCTGACCGGTACACGATGCTGTAGGTGTGGAAGTGTTTACCGGGTGTAACGGTTACCGAATACCGGTCTTAAAAATACGAGGGGGGTCTCATTTTGTAGAAAAGGGTTGGGGCAATCTAAGGAGACCCCCTGAATCTTTGTGCGAATGAAGGTTTTTTGCGCTATACCGGTTTAACGCGCTCTTTTCCGGTTACCGAAACCTTAGGGTACCGGGCCCAAACTCGGTATGGTGGTACCGCTATATGTTCCCTACATCACCCTGAAGTGTGGAATTTTTGTGACCCATGGTACCGAATCGCAGTTACCCTGAATGGAGGGTACTTTTTTTTTCGGTGTTTGACCGATAACTTTCCGGTAAAAGGTCACAGAAACTCGGTTCTTTTTGCTAGCACTTCGTGAGATGCTCACGGAGATGCACGAGCAGGTTTGGAGTGGCTAGCACATTCCGTTCGAAAGTTATTGACCAAAAACCGAAATTCGCCACTTTCAGGCTGAAGGCCCAAAACTCACCCAACTTTGCACGGTAGTGTGGAGTCACTGGCACCTCTGGCCGTGGAGATATCTCGTCCCAAGCTGACCCTGTTTTCCCATAGACTCCCATGTTAAAAGGTGCCCTAGTTTGGGTGCCCCGGTACCGACCGGCCATAAGTACCAGTGACTCCACACTGGGGCACACATGTAGCCCCACTCGGCCTCTACCGGTGCACCGAGTTTGGAGACGAGGGACCCGTAAGACCGGGGAGCACCAATTTTTGAGAGCCGGGTACCACTTCCATAGATAAAACATAAATTAGAAAAAAAAAATTGAAAAAAAATTTGATTATTTCTCTTTGTCCTACCCCCCCCATCTCTCTCTTTGTCCTACACCCCCCCCCCCCATCGAACCCCCGGCCCTTTTGCCGAAAATGGTCCAAAATCTAACCCCCGGCCACTTTGTCCCAAAAATAGTTTAAAATGGTCCAAAATCTAACCCCCGGCCCTTTTGTCCCCAAAATGGTCTGAAATCTAACCCCCGGCCTTTTTGTCCCCAAAATGGTTTAAAATGGTCCAAAATATAACCCCCGGCCCCTTTGCCCCGAAATGGTCCAAAATCTAACCTCCGGCCCTTTTGTTGAACATGGTCCAAAATCTAACCCCCGGCCCCTTTGTCCCCAAAGTCAAAGTTATTGACCAAAAACCGAAATTCGCCACTTTCAGGCTGAAGGCCCAAAACTCACCCAACTTTGCACTGTAGTGTGGAGTCACTGGCACCTCTGGCCGTGGAGATATCTCGTCCCAAGCTGACCCTGTTTTCCCATAGACTCCCATGTTAAAAGGTGCCCTAGTTTGGGTGCCCGGTACCGACCGGCCATAAGTGCCAGTGACTCCACACTGGGCACACATGTAGCCCCACTCGTCCTCTACCGGTGCACCGAGGTTTGGAGACGAGGGACCGTAAGACCGGGGAGCACCAATTTTTGAGAGCCGGGTACCACTTCCATAGATAAAACATAAATTAGAAAAAAAAAAAATTGAAAAAAAATTTGATTATGTCTCTTTGCCCTACCCCCCCCATCTCTCTCTTTGTCCTACACCCCCCCCCCCATCGAACCCCCGGCCCCTTTTGCCGAAAATGGTCCAAAATCTAACCCCGGCCCTTTTGTCCCCAAAAGGGTCTGAAAATCTAACCCCCGGCCTTTTTGTCCCCAAAATGGTTTAACCACTTAACAACCACCTGCCGACAAATAACGGCGGCAGGGTGGTTGCTTAACTCTGGGAGGACGTTATATAACGTCCTCCCAGAATCGCGCTCCCGCGCGCCCCCTGGGGCGCGCACACGGGAAACTCCGTGACCGCCGGGTCCTCTCTGGACCCGGCGGATCACGAATCGCGGTAAATCGCCGCTGATAGCGGCCGTTTACCACGTGATCGCTCCGTCAAATGACGGAGCAATCACTTGTAAACAGACCGGCGTCATTTGATGACGCCGGTTCCCTCCCTCCCCTCTCTGTACCGATCGGTACAGTGTGAGAGGGGAGGGGGAGGGAGCGGATGGCAGCAGCAGCACTGTGGGCTGGATCTGTGACAATTGCAGTCACAGATCCATCCATCCATCCATCCCTGCTCAGCCATCCCTGTGCTATACCCTGCCAATACTCTGCAATACACCCTGCCAATACTCTGCAAAATACCCTGGTGCAATACTCTGCAAAATACCCTGGTGCAATACTCTGCAATACCCTGGTGCAATACTCTGCAATACCCTGGTGCAATACTCTGCAATACTCTGCAATACCCTGCGAAATACTCTGCAATACCCTGCGAAATACTCTGCAATACCCTGGTGCAATACTCTGCAATACCCTGGTGCAATACTCTGCAATACCCTCGTGCAATACTCTGCAATACCCTGGTGCAATACTCTGCAATACCCTGCAAAATACTCTGCAATACCCTGCAAAATACTCTGCAATACCCTGCAAAATACTCTGCAATACCCTGCGCATTACTCTGCAAAATACTCTGCAATACCCTGCACAATACTCTGCAATACCCTGCACAATACTCTGCAATACCCTGCACAATACTCTGCAATACCCTGCACAATACTCTGCAATACCCTGCACAATACTCTGCAATACCCTGCACAATACTCTGCAATACCCTGCACAATACTCTGCAATACCCTCCACAATACCCTGTGCAATACCCTCCACAATACCCTGTGCAATACCCGTGCAATACCCTGCCATACACCGCAATACCCTGCCATACACCGCAATACTCCGCAATGCCCTGCAATACTCCGCAATGCCCGGCAATACTCCGCAATGCCCGGCAATACTCCGCAATGCCCGGCAATACTCTGCAATAACCACTTCCCGCCCTCCGGCCGTCATATGACGTCCTTGACTTTGTGCGGGGGATATCTGAATGATGCCTGCAGCTACAGGCATCATTCAGATATCGGCTTTTTCAGCCGGCAATTCCCTACACCATAAGAACAATCATAGCGGCTGTTCCGCCGCTTGATCATTCTTACGGGAGGCGAGAGGGGATGTCCCCCCCCCCCCCGCCGCCCTCCGGTGCTTCTACCGACTCACCGCTACGATCAAAGCCAGGATTGTTGTTTTTTTTTTTTTTTTTTTTTTTTCAGGCTTCCCAGCCTAGAGGTGAGATGTGGGGTCTTATTGACACCCCCCCCCCCCCCCCATATCTCACTGTAAAGAGGACCTGTCATGCCATATTCCTATTACAAGGGATGTTTACGTTCCTTGTAATAGGTATAAAAGTGATCAAAAAAATGTTTAGGGCGGAAAAACATGTCAAACTAAAATAAATAAAGTAAAATGAAGAATAATTTTTTTTTTTTTTTTTAAAGCGCCCCTGTCCCCGTGAGCTCGCATACAGAAGCGAACGCATACGTAAGTCCCGCCCACATATGAAAACGGTTTTCAAACCACACATGTGAGGTATCTCTGCGAACGTTAGAGCGAGAGCAATCATTTTGGCCCTAGACCTCCTCTGTAACTCAAAACATGTAACCAGTAAAAATATTTAAAGCGTCGCCTATGGGGATTTTTTAAGTAGCGAAGTTTGGCGCCATTCCACGAGTGTGTGCAATTTTTAAGGGCGACATGTTAGGTATCTATTTACTCGGCGTAACTTCATCTTTCACATTATGCAAAAACATTGGGCTAACTTTACTGTTTTTTTTTTTTTAAGCACAAAACATTTTTTTCCGTAAAAAACGCGTTAAAAAAATTGCTGCGCAAATATCGTGCGAGATAAAAAGTTGCAACAACCACCATTATATTCTCTAAGGTCTTTGCTAAAAAAACATATATAATGTTTTGGGGTTCTATGTAATTTTCTAGCAAATAAATGATGATTTTTACATGTAGGAGAGAAATGTCAGAATTGGCCTTGGTGCTCCAGAACGCCTGAAGGTGCTCCCTGCATGTTGGGCCTCTGTATGTGGCCACGCTGTGTAAAAGTCTCACACATGTGGTATCGCCATACTCGGGAGTAATAGCAGAATGTGTTTTGGGGTGTAATTTGTGGAATGCATATGCTGTGTGTGAGAAATAACCTGCTAATATGACAATTTTGTGAAAAAAAAAAAAGAGAAAAAAAAAATCTTGATTTTGCAAAGAATTGTGGGAAAAAATGACAACTTCAAAAAACTTACAATGCCTCTTTCTGAATACCTTGGAATGTCTTCTTTCCAAAAAGGGGTCATTTGGGGGGTATTTGTACTTTTCTGGCATGTTAGGGTCTCAAGAATTGAGATAGGCCGTCAGTACTTCAGGTGTGATCAATTTTCAGATATTGGCACCATAGCTTGTGGACTCTATAACTTTCACAAAGACCAAATAATATACACCAATTTGTACTTATTTTTACCAAAGATATGTAGCAGTATAAATTTTGGCCAAAATTTATGAAGAAAAAATAGTAATTTGCAAACTTTTATAACAGAAACGAAAAAAAAATCATTTTTTTACAAAATTTTCAGTCTTTTTTCTCTTATAGCGCAAAAAATAAAAAACCCAACAGTGATTAAATACCACCAAAAGAAAGCTCTATTTGTGTGAAAAAAAAGGACAAAAATTTCATATGGGTACAGTGTTGTATGACTGAGTAATTGTCATTCAAAATGTGAGAGCACCGAAAGCTGAAAATTGGTCTGGTTATTAAGGGGGTTTAAGTGCCCAGTGGTCAAGTGGTTAAAATGGTCCAAAATATAACCCCCGGCCCCTTTGCCCCGAAATGGTCCAAAATCTAACCTCCGGCCCTTTTGTTGAAAATGGTCCAAAATCTAACCCCCGGCCCTTTTGTTGAAAATGGTCCAAAATCTAACCCCTGGCCCTTTTGTCCCCAAAATGGTCCGAAATCTAACCCCCGGCCCCTTTGCCCCGAAATGGTCCAAAATATAACCCCCGGCCCTTTTGTCCCCAAAATAGTCTGAAATCTAACCCCCGGCCTTTTTGTCCCCAAAATGGGTTAAAATGGTCCAATATATAACCCCCCGGCCCCTTTGCCCCGAAATGGTCCAAAATCTAATCTCTGGCCTTTTTTGTTGAAAATGGTTCAAAATCTAACCCCCGGCCCTTTTGTCCCCAAAATGGTCCGAAATCTAACCCCCGGCCTTTTTGTCTCCAAAATGGTTTAAAATGGTCCAAAATAAAACCCACGGCCCCTTTGTCCCGAAATGGTCCAAAATCTAACCTCCGGCCCTTTTGTTGAACATGGTCCAAAATCTAACCCCCGGCCCTTTTGTCCCCAAAATGGTCCGAAATCTAACCCCCGCCCTTTTTGTCCCCAAAATGGTTTAAAATGGTCCAAAATCTAACCCCCGGCCCTTTTGTCGAAAATGGTCCAAAATCTAACCCCCGGCCACTTTGTCCCAAAAATAGTTTAAAATGGTCCAAAATCTAACCCCCGGTCCTTTTGTCCCCAAAATGGTCCGTAATCTAACCCCAGGCCTTTATGTCCCCAAAAGGGTTTAAAATGGTCCAAGATCTAACCCCCGACCCCTTTGCCCCGAAATGGTCCAAAATCTGACCTCCGGCCCTTTTGTTGAAAATGGTCCAAAATCGAACCCCCGGCCCTTTTGTCCCCAAAATGGTCTGAAATCTAACCCCTGACCTTTATGTGAAGGCCCTCCTGTGACAGCTTTTATCAGGACTTCACCCCACTGTGTGCTCCCATTACATGGATGTGCTCCCACTGCACGACTGACCCCTCTGTGTGTTCCCCCTACATGGGGGACCTCTCTGTGTGATCCCCCTACATAGGGGACCTCTCTGTGTCCTCTCCCTACATGACTGACCCCTCTGTGTGCTCCCCCTACATGGGGGACCTCTCTGTGTGCTCCCCCTACATGGGGGACCTCTCTGTGTCCTCTCCCTACACGACTGACCCCTCCGTGTGCTCTCCCTACACGGGGGACCCCTCTGTGTGCTCCCCAAACATGTCTGCATACTCTGACCTCCACGTGTACCATTTCCACATTATCTGACCACCTCCTGTATCCTGTGCGCATCCTCTGACCACCTCCTGTACTATGTCTGCAGCCTCTAACCACCTCCTGTATCCTGTCCACAGCCTCTAATCATCTCTTGTATAATGCCTGCAATCTCTGGCTATCTCTTGTCTTTTATCATGTCTGCATTCTCTAAGGGGAAGTCTGGAGAGGAATCAAGAGTAAGAGCGCCACCGGAATGGGGATTACTGGAGGAGTCAGATGTGTATGGACTGTGGAGAAGAGACTATAGAAAAAAACCAGAGCCACCAACTTGGAGCCGTCTAACTGAGCCCTGCACAGTGCACCTGAGAGGAGGTCAGTGACAGCGCTGTCAGGCCAGTCTGATGGGGGTGGGGTCACTGATGTAAGGGGGAGTGAATACAATAATGTAATGGGGCACTGATATAAAAGTTTCCCCTAATATCAGTACCCCCCCCTACCTTACTGTATTCACTATGCGGAAGGTGGTCTCTGGTCACCAGAGTCTCCCCCCCCCCACATCACAGTTTCCAGCATTACCCTTTACATCCAAGTCTGCAGGATTCCCCCTTACAGTGCAAGGGAACTCAGATGTAAAAGAAAATACTGCAGAGCATGATCTAAGGAGAAACTCTGATGTAAGGGGTGCTCTGGTCATCAGAGACCACCTTATGTCAGAGTCCACTAAATTCCCATTTACATCAGCGTTCCCACTTACATCAGGGTCTGCAGCATTGCCCTTTACATCAGTGTTCCCCTTTACATCAGGGTTCACAGAGTTCCCCCTGTAAAATCAAGGCCTCATTCACACGAGGCGGATCTGTTGCCACTAGTCGCCAGCTCAACGGGAGATCTCTCCGTTGATCT